>OY821522.1:11444538-12069538 GCA_963682025.1 Cordilura impudica
TAATAATAATAATAATAATAATAATAATAATAATAATAATAATAATAATAATAATAATATAATAATAATAATAATAATAATAATAATAATAATAATAATAATAATAATAATAATAATAATAATAATAATAATAATAATAATAATAATAATAATAATAATAATAATAATAATAATAATAATAATAATAATAATAATAATAATAATAATAATAATAATAATAATAATAATAATAATAATAATAATAATAATAATAATAATAATAATAATAATAATAATAATAATAATAATAATAATAATAATAATAATAATAATAATAATAATAATAAAATAATAATAATAATAATAATAATAATAATAAAATAATAATAATAATAATAATAATAATAATAATAATAATAATAATAATAATAATAATAATAATAATAATAATAATAATAATAATAATAATAATAATAATAATAATAATAATAATAATAATAATAATAATAATAATAATAATAATAATAATAATAATAATAATAATAATAATAATAATAATAATAATAATAATAATAATAATAATAATAATAATAATAATAATAATAATAATAATAATAATAATAATAATAATAATAATAATAATAATAATAATAATAATAATAATAATAATAATAATAATAATAATAATAATAATAATAATAATAATAATAATAATAATAATAATAATAATAATAATAATAATAATAATAATAATAATAATAATAATAATAATAATAATAATAATAATAATAATAATAATAATAATAATAATAATAATAATAATAATAATAATAATAATAATAATAATAATAATAATAATAATAATAATAATAATAATAATAATAATAATAATAATAATAATAATAATAATAATAATAATAATAATAATAATAATAATAATAATAATAATAATAATAATAATAATAATAATAATAATAATAATAATAATAATAATAATAATAATAATAATAATAATAATAATAATAATAATAATAATAATAATAATAATAATAATAATAATAATATAATAATAATAATAATAATAATAATAATAATAATAATAATAATAATAATAATAATAATAATAATAATAATAATAATAATAATAATAATAATAATAATAATAATAATAATAATAATAATAATAATAATAATAATAATAATAATAATAATAATAATAATAATAATAATAATAATAATAATAATAATAATAATAATAATAATAATAATAATAATAATAATAATAATAATAATAATAATAATAATAATAATAATAATAATAATAATAATAATAATAATAATAATAATAATAATAATAATAATAATAATAATAATAATAATAATAATAATAATAATAATAATAATAATAATAATAATAATAATAATAATAATAATAATAATAATAATAATAATAATAATAATAATAATAATAATAATAATAATAATAATAATAATAATAATAATAATAATAATAATAATAATAATAATAATAATAATAATAATAATAATAATAATAATAATAATAATAATAATAATAATAATAATAATAATAATAATAATAATAATAATAATAATAATAATAATAATAATAATAATAATAATAATAATAATAATAATAATAATAATAATAATAATAATAATAATAATAATAATAATAATAATAATAATAATAATAATAATAATAATAATAATAATAATAATAATAATAATAATAATAATAATAATAATAATAATAATAATAATAATAATAATAATAATAATAATAATAATAATAATAATAATAATAATAATAATAATAATAATAATAATAATAATAATAATAATAATAATAATAATAATAATAATAATAATAATAATAATAATAATAATAATAATAATAATAATAATAATAATAATAATAATAATAAAATAATAATAATAATAATAATAATAATAATAATAATAATAATAATAATAATAATAATAATAATAATAATAATAATAATAATAATAATAATAATAATAATAATAATAATAATAATAATAATAATAATAATAATAATAATAATAATAATAATAATAATAATAATAATATAATAATAATAATAATAATAATAATAATAATAATAATAATAATAATAATAATAATAATAATAATAATAATAATAATAATAATAATAATAATAATAATAATAATAATAATAATAATAATAATAATAATAATAATAATAATAATAATAATAATAATAATAATAATAATAATAATAATAATAATAATAATAATAATAATAATAATAATAATAATAATAATAATAATAATAATAATAATAATAATAATAATAATAATAATAATAATAATAATAATAATAATAATAATAATAATAATAATAATAATAATAATAATAATAATAATAATAATAATAATAATAATAATAATAATAATAATAATAATAATAATAATAATAATAATAATAATAATAATAATAATAATAATAATAATAATAATAATAATAATAATAATAATAATAATAATAATAATAATAATAATAATAATAATAATAATAATAATAATAATAATAATAATAATAATAATAATAATAATAATAATAATAATAATAATAATAATAATAATAATAATAATAATAATAATAATAATAATAATAATAATAATAATAATAATAATAATAATAATAATAATAATAATAATAATAATAATAATAATAATAATAATAATAATAATAATAATAATAATAATAATAATAATAATAATAATAATAATAATAATAATAATAATAATAATAATAATAATAATAATAATAATAATAATAATAATAATAATAATAATAATAATAATAATAATAATAATAATAATAATAATAATAATAATAATAATAATAATAATAATAATAATAATAATAATAATAATAATAATAATAATAATAATAATAATAATAATAATAATAATAATAATAATAATAATAATAATAATAATAATAATAATAATAATAATAATAATAATAATAATAATAATAATAATAATAATAATAATAATAATAATAATAATAATAATAATAATAATAATAATAATAATAATAATAATAATAATAATAATAATAATAATAATAATAATAATAATAATAATAATAATAATAATAATAATAATAATAATAATAATAATAATAATAATAATAATAATAATAATAATAATAATAATAATAATAATAATAATAATAATAATAATAATAATAATAATAATAATAATATAATAATAATAATAATAATAATAATAATAATAATAATAATAATAATAATAATAATAATAATAATAATAATAATAATAATAATAATAATAATAATAATAATAATAATAATAATAATAATAATAATAATAATAATAATAATAATAATAATAATAATAATAATAATAATAATAATAATAATAATAATAATAATAATAATAATAATAATAATAATAATAATAATAATAATAATAATAATAATAATAATAATAATAATAATAATAATAATAATAATAATAATAATAATAATAATAATAATAATAATAATAATAATAATAATAATAATAATAATAATAATAATAATAATAATAATAATAATAATAATAATAATAATAATAATAATAATAATAATAATAATAATAATAATAATAATAATAATAATAATAATAATAATAATAATAATAATAATAATAATAATAATAATAATAATAATAATAATAATAATAATAATAATAATAATAATAATAATAATAATAATAATAATAATAAAATAATAATAATAATAATAATAATAATAATAATAATAATAATAATAATAATAATAATAATAATAATAATAATAATAATAATAATAATAATAATAATAATAATAATAATAATAATAATAATAATAATAATAATAATAATAATAATAATAATAATAATAATAATAATAATAATAATAATAATAATAATAATAATAATAATAATAATAATAATAATAATAATAATAATAATAATAATAATAATAATAATAATAATAATAATAATAATAATAATAATAATAATAATAATAATAATAATAATAATAATAATAATAATAATAATAATAATAATAATAATAATAATAATAATAATAATAATAATAATAATAATAATAATAATAATAATAATAATAATAATAATAATAATAATAATAATAATAATAATAATAATAATAATAATAATAATAATAATAATAATAATAATAATAATAATAATAATAATAATAATAATAATAATAATAATAATAATAATAATAATAATAATAATAATAATAATAATAATAATAATAATAATAATAATAATAATAATAATAATAATAATAATAATAATAATAATAATAATAATAATAATAATAATAATAATAATAATAATAATAATAATAATAATAATAATAATAATAATAATAATAATAATAATAATAATAATAATAATAATAATAATAATAATAATAATAATAATAATAATAATAATAATAATAATAATAATAATAATAATAATAATAATAATAATAATAATAATAATAATAATAATAATAATAATAATAATAATAATAATAATAATAATAATAATAATAATAATAATAATAAAATAATAATAATAATAATAATAATAATAATAATAATAATAATAATAATAATAATAATAATAATAATAATAATAATAATAATAATAATAATAATAATAATAATAATAATAATAATAATAATAATAATAATAATAATAATAATAATAATAATAATAATAATAATAATAATAATAATAATAATAATAATAATAATAATAATAATAATAATAATAATAATAATAATAATAATAATAATAATAATAATAATAATAATAATAATAATAATAATAATAATAATAATAATAATAATAATAATAATAATAATAATAATAATAATAATAATAATAATAATAATAATAATAATAATAATAATAATAATAATAATAATAATAATAATAATAATAATAATAATAATAATAATAATAATAATAATAATAATAATAATAATAATAATAATAATAATAATAATAATAATAATAATAATAATAATAATAATAATAATAATAATAATAATAATAATAATAATAATAATAATAATAATAATAATAATAATAATAATAATAATAATAATAATAATAATAATAATAATAATAATAATAATAATAATAATAATAATAATAATAATAATAATAATAATAATAATAATAATAATAATAATAATAATAATAATAATAATAATAATAATAATAATAATAATAATAATAATAATAATAATAATAATAATAATAATAATAATAATAATAATAATAATAATAATAATAATAATAATAATAATAATAATAATAATAATAATAATAATAATAATAATAATAATAATAATAATAATAATAATAATAATAATAATAATAATAATAATAATAATAATAATAATAATAATAATAATAATAATAATAATAATAATAATAATAATAATAATAATAATAATAATAATAATAATAATAATAATAATAATAATAATAATAATAATAATAATAATAATAATAATAATAATAATAATAATAATAATAATAATAATAATAATAATAATAATAATAATAATAATAATAATAATAATAATAATAATAATAATAATAATAATAATAATAATAATAATAATAATAATAATAATAATAATAATAATAATAATAATAATAATAATAATAATAATAATAATAATAATAATAATAATAATAATAATAATAATAATAATAATAATAATAATAATAATAATAATAATAATAATAATAATAATAATAATAATAATAATAATAATAATAATAATAATAATAATAATAATAATAATAATAATAATAATAATAATAATAATAATAATAATAATAATAATAATAATAATAATAATAATAATAATAATAATAATAATAATAATAATAATAATAATAATAATAATAATAATAATAATAATAATAATAATAATAATAATAATAATAATAATAATAATAATAATAATAATAATAATAATAATAATAATAATAATAATAATAATAATAATAATAATAATAATAATAATAATAATAATAATAATAATAATAATAATAATAATAATAATAATAATAATAATAATAATAATAATAATAATAATAATAATAATAATAATAATAATAATAATAATAATAATAATAATAATAATAATAATAATAATAATAATAATAATAATAATAATAATAATAATAATAATAATAATAATAATAATAATAATAATAATAATAATAATAATAATAATAATAATAATAATAATAATAATAATAATAATAATAATAATAATAATAATAATAATAATAATAATAATAATAATAATAATAATAATAATAATAATAATAATAATAATAATAATAATAATAATAATAATAATAATAATAATAATAATAATAATAATAATAATAATAATAATAATAATAATAATAATAATAATAATAATAATAATAATAATAATAATAATAATAATAATAATAATAATAATAATAATAATAATAATAATAATAATAATAATAATAATAATAATAATAATAATAATAATAATAATAATAATAATAATAATAATAATAATAATAATAATAATAATAATAATAATAATAATAATAATAATAATAATAATAATAATAATAATAATAATAATAATAATAATAATAATAATAATAATAATAATAATAATAATAATAATAATAATAATAATAATAATAATAATAATAATAATAATAATAATAATAATAATAATAATAATAATAATAATAATAATAATAATAATAATAATAATAATAATAATAATAATAATAATAATAATAATAATAATAATAATAATAATAATAATAATAATAATAATAATAATAATAATAATAATAATAATAATAATAATAATAATAATAATAATAATAATAATAATAATAATAATAATAATAATAATAATAATAATAATAATAATAATAATAATAATAATAATAATAATAATAATAATAATAATAATAATAATAATAATAATAATAATAATAATAATAATAATAATAATAATAATAATAATAATAATAATAATAATAATAATAATAATAATAATAATAATAATAATAATAATAATAATAATAATAATAATAATAATAATAATAATAATAATAATAATAATAATAATAATAATAATAATAATAATAATAATAATAATAATAATAATAATAATAATAATAATAATAATAATAATAATAATAATAATAATAATAATAATAATAATAATAATAATAATAATAATAATAATAATAATAATAATAATAATAATAATAATAATAATAATAATAATAATAATAATAATAATAATAATAATAATAATAATAATAATAATAATAATAATAATAATAATAATAATAATAATAATAATAATAATAATAATAATAATAATAATAATAATAATAATAATAATAATAATAATAATAATAATAATAATAATAATAATAATAATAATAATAATAATAATAATAATAATAATAATAATAATAATAATAATAATAATAATAATAATAATAATAATAATAATAATAATAATAATAATAATAATAATAATAATAATAATAATAATAATAATAATAATAATAATAATAATAATAATAATAATAATAATAATAATAATAATAATAATAATAATAATAATAATAATAATAATAATAATAATAATAATAATAATAATAATAATAATAATAATAATAATAATAATAATAATAATAATAATAATAATAATAATAATAATAATAATAATAATAATAATAATAATAATAATAATAATAATAATAATAATAATAATAATAATAATAATAATAATAATAATAATAATAATAATAATAATAATAATAATAATAATAATAATAATAATAATAATAATAATAATAATAATAATAATAATAATAATAATAATAATAATAATAATAATAATAATAATAATAATAATAATAATAATAATAATAATAATAATAATAATAATAATAATAATAATAATAATAATAATAATAATAATAATAATAATAATAATAATAATAATAATAATAATAATAATAATAATAATAATAATAATAATAATAATAATAATAATAATAATAATAATAATAATAATAATAATAATAATAATAATAATAATAATAATAATAATAATAATAATAATAATAATAATAATAATAATAATAATAATAATAATAATAATAATAATAATAATAATAATAATAATAATAATAATAATAATAATAATAATAATAATAATAATAATAATAATAATAATAATAATAATAATAATAATAATAATAATAATAATAATAATAATAATAATAATAATAATAATAATAATAATAATAATAATAATAATAATAATAATAATAATAATAATAATAATAATAATAATAATAATAATAATAATAATAATAATAATAATAATAATAATAATAATAATAATAATAATAATAATAATAATAATAATAATAATAATAATAATAATAATAATAATAATAATAATAATAATAATAATAATAATAATAATAATAATAATAATAATAATAATAATAATAATAATAATAATAATAATAATAATAATAATAATAATAATAATAATAATAATAATAATAATAATAATAATAATAATAATAATAATAATAATAATAATAATAATAATAATAATAATAATAATAATAATAATAATAATAATAATAATAATAATAATAATAATAATAATAATAATAATAATAATAATAATAATAATAATAATAATAATAATAATAATAATAATAATAATAATAATAATAATAATAATAATAATAATAATAATAATAATAATAATAATAATAATAATAATAATAATAATAATAATAATAATAATAATAATAATAATAATAATAATAATAATAATAATAATAATAATAATAATAATAATAATAATAATAATAATAATAATAATAATAATAATAATAATAATAATAATAATAATAATAATAATAATAATAATAATAATAATAATAATAATAATAATAATAATAATAATAATAATAATAATAATAATAATAATAATAATAATAATAATAATAATAATAATAATAATAATAATAATAATAATAATAATAATAATAATAATAATAATAATAATAATAATAATAATAATAATAATAATAATAATAATAATAATAATAATAATAATAATAATAATAATAATAATAATAATAATAATAATAATAATAATAATAATAATAATAATAATAATAATAATAATAATAATAATAATAATAATAATAATAATAATAATAATAATAATAATAATAATAATAATAATAATAATAATAATAATAATAATAATAATAATAATAATAATAATAATAATAATAATAATAATAATAATAATAATAATAATAATAATAATAATAATAATAATAATAATAATAATAATAATAATAATAATAATAATAATAATAATAATAATAATAATAATAATAATAATAATAATAATAATAATAATAATAATAATAATAATAATAATAATAATAATAATAATAATAATAATAATAATAATAATAATAATAATAATAATAATAATAATAATAATAATAATAATAATAATAATAATAATAATAATAATAATAATAATAATAATAATAATAATAATAATAATAATAATAATAATAATAATAATAATAATAATAATAATAATAATAATAATAATAATAATAATAATAATAATAATAATAATAATAATAATAATAATAATAATAATAATAATAATAATAATAATAATAATAATAATAATAATAATAATAATAATAATAATAATAATAATAATAATAATAATAATAATAATAATAATAATAATAATAATAATAATAATAATAATAATAATAATTTTTTTTTTTTTTTTTTCAAATTTTATTTCAAAATTTAACAAATTTTAACAATTCATGGAAATTAGTAACCTTGCGAAGCCATAGTGGCTTGTCTGCAGGTAATAATTAAAATGTTTTATTAAATTTACATTTTTAAATTTTTAAAGAGCATTCATTGCATATTTAGAAAAAAGTTTTTGAATAATTTGTTTTTATTGTTATTGGTAGAATATATGACATCGTTCGGCATTTGGTTAAAGATTGTTGGCAGAATGACCGATAATGTGTTTTTTCCGTAGTTGTTGGTGTATCTCTGGACTTGGTATCTTCCTTCGACATTTCTTCGTGTTTGATGTGCGTGATCTATTCTGTGGAGGAACCTTGTATCGTTGTAGAATTCGATAGCAACCGTTGTATAGTAGATGTTATTGATATTTAGGAGGTGTAGTTTTTTCGCTATATTATTGGTGGTTGGTTGATGGTTGTTATCATGATTTGTTGTTGTGTTGTTTAACATTTCATTTGTATTATTTGTTGTTTCGATGTTTCTTGTTGATATTGGATATTGATTATTATTGTTGCCACTTGTGTTTAAAATTTTAAGCAACTGATTTTGTGTTTGCTGAAGTAGCCTGCAATATGTTGAGCTTCCCCAGGCGGTTATCCCATGGCGAATATGAGATTCGGCTAACGAGAAATACACTTGTCGCATGACAAATTTGCTTGAGCAGTAGCTTAAGTGGTGTAACATAAATGCTGCTTTCCTCAATTTTTTACGGACTTCTTCTATGTGTATATTCCATTTGAAGTTTTGGTCTACGTATACACCAAGGTATTTGTACGTATTCACAAGTTCAATTTTAGTGGAGCACTTATCATTCTCATAAATTGCGTTTATCATTTTATGTTCATGAAGACATTCTATGGAGTGAAATTTGATGTCTATATCAGTATAGCGCACGTCTGGAGGTTTGATATGCATAAGTTTCGTCTTGGTTGAGTTTATTATTAGACCATGATCGTGACACCATCTAACTGCAGTATCTAGCTGATGTTGCATAATTCTTGACGCAGCCTCAATAGTTTTATGTGCTACAACAATTGCAGTATCGTCTGCGTATGCAAATGTTTGACTCATGGTTAGAGCATTTAGTAATTCATTCGAATAAATAATATAAAGTATGGGACCTAATTTTGAGCCCTGTGGTACCCCATAATTTGTGCCGATTTCGTTACTTAAATTATCTGATATTTTCACGTAATATTTCCTGAAGGTAAGGTAGCTTTTAAACCACTCTAAAGCAGTTCCACGAATTCCAATCTTTTCCAACATCGTTAGAAGCTTTTCATGTGAAAGCGTGTCAAAAGCTTTGCTGAAGTCTATGAACAATGTTAAGCAATGATGATTTTTGCTTAACTGTTCATTTATAAAGTTCGCAAAGTTTCCTAAAAGCTTGTTTATACTTTTTCCTCGTTGGAATCCAAATTGAGTTTTATTGATTACATTATATTTGTTTATAAAGTTTGTTAAACGTCTACACACAATTTCTTCCATAATTTTTTCAATGGCGGGTAGAATAGCTATTGGTCGGTAATTATTAGTCTGATTTTATGCCTCCTTTATATATAGGACGTACAAATGATATTTTTAACATATCTGGTATTATATTGGTATTTATAATGCTGTTGATTAGTTTTGTTATGATTGGAGTCATTATACTTGCATTGTTCTTTAAATCAATAGGCCTAATTCCATCAACTCCGGCACTTTTATTGATCTTTAGTGTATTTAAAATGTTAAAAATTTCTTCCTCGTTTGTGAGTGTAAAATAAAAGGAGTTTTGTAGTGTTAATGGTGTGTGATTAATTGTATTAATACCACAGTTATGTATAATTTTTTCAATATTTTCTTTAAAGTTTATAGCAAAATTATTGCATATCTCGGATAAGTTCATATTTCGGAAATTTGTTAATATTACATTATCGATATTATTGGATTTTTTACCAATTATTTGGTTTATTAATTGCCACGTTACGCGTACATTATTTCTATTTTCGACGAATTTCAGTTTATAGTATAAGTTTTTTGTGTAATTTAGTTTTTTGTTCAAAGTATTTCTATATTTTTTATATTCATTTTCATATGCTGTATTATTTCTGTTGTTTAGCCATTTTTTGTACAGTATGGTGAGAATTGGTTTGGTTATTGAAACGACTTGTTCTTGTTTAATTTTCAATTAAGACTGACTTTATTTTAAAATTGTAAAAACTTATATATTAATTTACTAATACTAGGTTTGAATAAAATTTACTCAATCTTAAAATTACTCATGCACAATTCATGTACGTACACTCATTGAGTACGTTCTCTTTCGTCAAAAGGTCAGTTCGTCAAATCGTCACTAAAAATAAAAAATGTAAATTGATCATTCCCAATTTGGTGTAATGTTACACAAATTGGTGATACTTAAAATATGTCATTAAACTTTTGTTTACAATATACTCGCTTGCATCTACATTCTTTTGACATGCAAACATACAAACACATACATTGTAAACCCAGATCAATCGTCACCATGAATGTACATATTTATTTGTATACTTGTGAATCATCGATTTGAGTTTACAGTTGACCCTCTGTTCACGAGTATACTACACCCTCACCGTTCAAGAAAATCATACAATTTTATTTATAAATTTGGATGATTTTTTAACAATATAATCGGTGCATAGTGTGAAATATAATTAAATGTCTTAAAGTTATTATTTGTTTATCAAAAAAAAAAAATCTTATTATCTAAATATAATAATTGTAATTTTCTTATACAAAGTTTATAATTTCCAATTTTCAAAATTTGTTTATTTTCAAATATTCTAATATTTCCATTCATTTGTTCTTATTGTATTTTTTCAATAAATTCTTATGTACTATTTTTGTTTTGTTATTTATTTTTATTTCTACATTTACATTTTCAATACCAATGACTTCATATGGACCCTGGTATGGTGATTCATTTTTCTTTCTATTTTCTATTTTTAGCAAAACTAAATCTCCTAATTTTATGTCTATACTATTCTTACACTTATGTGAGTCTTGTACTCTTTTCAATTTTATCTTTTCTATCATTTTTCTGGCATTTTCCAATGAATATTTTAATCTTGTTTTTATCTCATTCGTGTAATTGTCGAAATCGTATGTTTTTTCGTTACATTTTTCTACAAGATCACCTGGCAAACTTGGCAATTTGCCATAAACCAACTCAAAAGGTGAATATCCTGTATCCACATGAGGTGTAGTATTATAAGCGAATGCATAATATGGAACCCATGAGTACCAATCATCATCAATCACGAACGAAAGAAAGTATTCATTTAGAACCCTGTGATTTCGTTCCACAGTTCCCAGCGTCTCATGATGGTATGGTGTTGAGAATCTTTGTTCAATCTTCAAAAATTCACATATTTCCTTTATCAACTGATTTGTAAACTCTGTTCCTCTATCAGATTTAATTGTTTTGAACATTCCATATTTTAGTATTACATTCTCAATTAGTGCCTTGGCTACATTAGTGGCCTCTTTTGTCTCCATAGGACAAGCTATTATGTATTTTGTCAGTTCACATTGTATGGTGAGTATATACCTGCAATGTTGTGATGGTCTTAAAGGACCTACTGTGTCAATTACAAGTGTGTTGAAACTCTGATCCGGTGTGTCTGTCACACATAATGGTTCCTTTGTGTGTTTGATTTGTTTGTTCCTCTGACACAAATCACACGTTTTTACATAATCTTTTGTCATCCTCGACATATTCTTCCATATATACTTTTGTTTTAGTCTAAGTACTGTTTTTCTCACCCCAAAATGCCCTCCGCATGGTGTATTATGATACATTTTTATTAGATTCAACTTTTCTTTATCATTCTTTATATTTTGAGGATTTTTATATATTAATATCTTGACGTCATTATTCTCATTTTTATTCATTATTTTCTTAATTTTCCCAAGGGTTATTTTCTTAAATATTTCGTTACTTCTTTCCAGTGCGAATTTTCTATACTCTGTTGTTCTCAAAATAGATGGTAGCTTCTCCAACACTTTATCTAAATAACATGGATTTTCACTACATCTTACGCGCGTTTCATTTAGATTATTATCGTCCTCAATTTGAATCATATCATTTCCATTTTCTTCCCTGTACAGCTTCTTATTGGATTCTAGTTTCTTCGATGTACCTGAGTAGCATGAATTGTCACTATATCCTATGCGCATATTAATATCTTTATCTTCATTAATTTTATCATTTTTATTAGTCGACTTATTTCTAATTATAAATTTAAGTTTTCTTGCATGCTTTATGTCATTAATCGATGTACATTCCCATATGTTGAGGTGATCAGTCCCAGTAGGTGATGTTCCATCTGTTTCCCCATTTTTATTTTGTATTATTTTGTTATCATTTTCTGCGTTGTTTTGTATCATATTCTTTTTCATGTTTCTTGTTATCACCAGCGTTTTCTTTGCTTTTTCATCAATCATTGGCGGTATCATGTCTTTTAAAATCTCTGAGTCTAGTCGTATTCTTGACAATGCATCAGCGTTTGTGTTGTTCATTCCTTTCTTGTATATTATCTGGAAATCATAATCGGATAATTCCACTCTGATTCTTGTTAGCTTTGAGCTTGGATTCTTGTGCGAAAATAATGAAATTAGTGGACGGTGATCCGTTACAACCATGAACTTTCTGCCATACAAATATGGTCGAAAAAATTGTATGCCCCAATATATACCCAGTAGTTCTTTCTCTATAACGGGTTTATTTATCTCGTGTTTGTTCAGGGATCGGCTAGCATATGATATAGGTCTATCTTCACCAATTTCACCCTGTGACAACACCGCTCCCAATGCAAAATTCGATGCATCTGTTGTCAGTATAAATGGTTTCTCAAAGTTTGGATATTGCAATATAGGTGGACTAATTAGTCTTTGTTTCAAATTTTCAAAAGCCCTCTGGCATAGTTCAGTCCATTCAAATTTTATACCTTTCTTCAGTAGTTGGTTCAAACACCTAGCCATATCAGCAAAATTCTCAATAAAACGCCTATAGTAATTGCAGAATGCCATAAATCTTCTTACTTCATCTACATTCGTTGGAACGGGATATTCGGTTATTGCTTCAAATTTTTCTGGATCGGGTTTAATTCCCTCTGGTGTTATTAAATGTCCCAAATATACCACTTCGTGCTTTAAAAAGCAACACTTGCTCGCATTCAGTTTCAAGTTATACTTTTGCAATCTATCCAAAACCCTTACTAGACGCGATTGCTGGTCCAATTCTATTTGGTGGAATGAGCTTGTCATATCAAGTGTGGAAAAATATTTAGCTCTACCCAACTTATCCAAGACATCATCCAAACGTGTTAACGGGAATTTGTCGTTCACTATTTTGTCATTGAGCTTTCTGAAATCGACCACTAACCTCCATTTCCTTAAATCAGTTTGTCCCTTTTTAGGAACGAGCAGCAGTGGTGCGTTGTATGGACTTATTGATGGCTCTATTATTTTGTTTCGTAATAGTTGCTGTACTTGAGAATTTATTTCCTTTGTTTGCGCCTGAGGCAATCTATAATTCTTTATGTACACTGGAGTCTCATAGTGCAGATGTATTGTTTGCTTATAAAAATTGTTTGTTGTCAACTCTTCACCTTCCATATGAAAAATCGCTTGGTATTTTTGTAGAATATCTTTCAGATCTTTGTCTGTATCACTCAACTTCAAATTGCCCAACAACTTCTCAAATCGCCCTTGCATATATTTAGTGTCCCCATCATCATCACCAATTGAACATATCTCGTAATCCTTCAAAGGTATAGCTTCTATCTTAAGGTTCTTTATAGTTGTAGGTTTATTGGTCACATTCAACAGTTTAATGTGCTGATTGCCATTTTTGGGAACTATAGTGTTTGCCAAATATACACCTTTTACTATTTCTCTATTTAGTATTACACTATCTGCTTTTAAATTCACAGTGTATGGTACTATAATCTCGCTTCTCGCTGGTATTCTAATATGATTGATATTGAAAGCATCGTCATGTATAGGAATTGTTATATTGTCATTATTGAAACTAAACGTTAATATGTATTTATCATAATCTACATTGCATCTATATTTAGATAGAAAATCTCTACCTAGTATCCCATCAGTTCTTATTGGGAAATCATTTGCAACTAGTTGTATTTTTTGCTCTATAGTTGCATTATCAAATTTCATTTTCACAGTTGTTGAACCGAAAGATTTTATCTTTTCCCTCGAAATCCCAGTTAAGTTGCAGCAATCATCTCGATCTTCTTGGTAATTGTATAAAAAACTTTCCTTGCATAATGATATATCCGCTCCTGTATCTATCAGAAACGTCAGTGCATAGTCAGTGTTAATTATATTCAGTTTTACATAGTTTTTTAGATCCGATGATATGCTATAAATTTTTATATTTTCTATTGTCTTATTACCGGAAATTCCTGTTGAGCGAACTCCGGTTCCTGGGAGTTTCCCTGGTTCTGGATTGGATTTACATTATAATTTCTCCTATTGTTATATCCTTGGTTACTATTTCTATTTCTATTTTGATTTCCTCTATAGGCATTATTATTAATGTTCGACCCATATCTGTTATTATTATTATGCGAGTTATTATATGGATTTCTGTTGTTATAGTTATAATTATTTCCGTATCTGTTGTTGTTGTAATTGTTACTGTATCTTCTATTTGCGTTATTGTTGTATCTTCCGCCTCTGGTAGTGTTGTTGTTGTAATTTCTATTATTTCTGCCATTATTGTTGTTTCTATTTAGTGTGCTTCTTTGCCAGTTATTGTTGCCATCACCGTTGCGGTTGCCATTGTTACTGCTTGCATTCTGGTATAACACTTGTCTATCTCTGACACGCGCCATAGCCTCTTCAGCTATCTTTAACGCTTCAGCAAAAGTAGTAACTCTACTTGCATCAATTGTTGAGATTGTTTGTTGATCTCTCAACCCACTTTTAAATACATTAAATGCCAATGCATTATTCGTTCGTACTATTGCAGACCTATCTGCTTCGCCAATTTCGTTTATCTGAACCTCATTCAACTCGTTGACCAGTGATTCTATTTTATCGGCAAAACCTCTTACATTATCCCCTTTTTGAACAGTTTGTGTTAATCTTTGTAGTATGCTGTTTGATGATTTTAGTGGCTTATAGGCCCTTTTCAGAGCCAACACCAACTCATTAACGCTTGTCGGAATGCTTTCCTGATTCACTCGGTTCTGTACTCTCTGTTCAAGTCGCGATTTAAATATGAAATTAAAGAAAAAATTTCGCTTTTCCTGTGTCACAGTTTCATACACCAATTCGAGATTTGTTACAAAACTATGCAATTCTTCTTTCTTTCCTGTAAATATAGGTATTTGCTTCGAAACAGCCGATAATTCGTTCATGTCCATAATCGTCGTCATAGTTAACTTTTCCCTTTTTTCAGTATCTTTTTTATCTATATGATGTGTCAAAATTTCTAGTGCTTCTTCTTTTAGATTTCTAAATTTGTCAGCTATCTTTATTCTTAGTTCTTCTGTCAATTCAGTTTCCGCTAAACAGTCCTCAAACTGAGTTCTCAATTCTGATATTTCCTTCCTTTTCGAATTTACCGTTTCTATAGAATATGGTTTCCCTATTGATTTTTTAGCGTTTACTGCTATCGATTCCAATCTCTTTATTAAATTGTCCATATGAGACATTGATAATCATAAAAAATTTTCTTTTTTTTTTTTTTTTAATTTTGCTTTATTTATTCATTAAATTAGTTTTAACATATTGTTTTTATATTTCAATTTCAATTTATATTTCAATGTTGTTTAATATTTCTTATATTTAGTGTTTATAATGTAATATAGTGTTTATAATGTAATAATTCTTATATATAGTTGTTTGCTTACTATAATAACAATAAGATATTTAAAAAAAATTTTGGATTAAAAAAAAATTCTGTTTCGTCTTCTTTTCCTCTTTATTCTTCTACCATTAGGATGGTCTCTGCCTGTACTGTTGTGGGCCTTATTATATCTTCTTCCGTAGGACTACCTTTCATTCCTATAACTTTCCAAAAATTAGCTAACCATTTAACCTGTTTTTCTAACTCAGCCTTTGTATATTTAACTTCAACTTTTTTCTTTTTGCGTAGCTCTAATGGTTTAGTAAAATACCCTTCATTTGCTAATCTTCTTATTTCCTCATCTAGTTTATCTAACATATCTGGTTGTGCATTTATTTCTTCTGCAGACATTTCTTTTTTGCTTTTCTTTTCTCTTTCAAATATGAATTTAATTCCTTTCTGGTTTCCTGTAATTTCTTTTCCAGTTCTACTCTTCTATCTCTTTGTGTCTCGTAGCTTAACTCACTTTTTAAAATGTTTATTTTCTTTTGCATACGACTTTTTAAATCGCCTCTGTTTCTCCTAATTTTTGGTAGTTCTACTTTAGGTATGCTTGGTTCTCTAAATATTCTATCCTTTTTCACAATTCTAAGTGGTTTAGGACCAATATTCAAAATTTCTGGTTTCACTACTTTTTCCTTATCCTATGCTTCTTTCAACAACCTTTTCCAATTTTCTTCAGCTATTTTCAAATAACTCAATATTTCTTCTTTTGTCTCCTCCATAAAAAAAAAAATTTTTAAACTATATTTCTAACTTGTTGTACCCTCACTTGTTTCTTCACGTACTTTCTCAAATGTTTAATCACTACGGTAAATGTTACCAGTACGCAAATTAAAATAAACACCTCCAAACTAACGCTAATTGCCGTGGGGTTCTTAACCGTTTCCGTTACCACTTCACTCATTTTGTTTTGACTATTCCCCATGCTCACAAAAAAAAAAAAAAACCAAAAAAAATACACTTTGGACTACAAAAAGAAAAGAAAACCTTTATCGAAATTTAAATTTGCAATATTAAAAAAAAAATTTTGTTTCACTTTCAGTAACTTTAAAACATTTTCACATTCCCCTTTTTTTTTTTTTTTTTTTTTTTTTTTATACACTATATTTTTAATTTTTTACCAGGCGTGCCCATGCACCTTCTGGATTTTTATACTTATTCTTTCTTTCTTCATATGTTGTGGTGATTAAAGTTGTCGTTGATGCTACACATGTACTGCCTCTGCTGGTGGTATGGTGGTTAAAGGTGTTGTTGATGCCAAATGTCGTCAAAAATATCCACCAGGATGCCGGTTCCTTTCAGCGAACCTTCAATAGCTAAACTTTTTCGTTTGCTCCTGCTATTATTGCTGCATGAAAGTTGGCAGGATCGCCATATGGTGAGAATTGGTTTGGTTATTGAAACGACTTGTTCTTGTTTAATTTTCAATTAAGACTGACTTTATTTTAAAATTGTAAAAACTTATATATTAATTTACTAATACTAGGTTTGAATAAAATTTACTCAATCTTAAAATTACTCATGCACAATTCATGTACGTACACTCATTGAGTACGTTCTCTTTCGTCAAAAGGTCAGTTCGTCAAATCGTCACTAAAAATAAAAAATGTAAATTGATCATTCCCAATTTGGTGTAATGTTACACAAATTGGTGATACTTAAAATATGTCATTAAACTTTTGTTTACAATATACTCGCTTGCATCTACATTCTTTTGACATGCAAACATACAAACACATACATTGTAAACCCAGATCAATCGTCACCATGAATGTACATATTTATTTGTATACTTGTGAATCATCGATTTGAGTTTACAGTTGACCCTCTGTTCACGAGTATACTACAACAGTTTATCCCTAATTTCACAACATTTTTTTAAATCTTCATTTATCCATGGATTCGTTTTTCTATTTTTCTTTTTTTTAACGTTTATTTTAGAGTTTTCGTAGATTTTGCTGAATTTTTCATTTATTATATTAAAAATTTCATTTGGGTTTGTGTGGTTTTCAACTTCGCTCCAGTTGGTTGTACAGATCTGGTTTTTTACTTTATAATTGCAAACTTGGCGAGTAATAAAACCATTTATCTGTTGATTATCTGTAACTTCATTCTCGTTCTCAGAGAGACTGCAAAAAAGAGCGTAATGATCTGAGATCTTCGCTTTAACTATAGAAGCATAGGCGTGTGTGTTTATATTTTTGCTCCTTATCAATATATGGTCTATGCAAGTATGAGTATCTCTCTTTATATCTTCTCTTGTGCATTCATTAATTAAGCTGAGCATTCCGTTGGATGAAATCATATCAAGATATTTAGTTTTAAGAGAATTTTCGCTTAAGAGATCAATATTTATGTCTCCAATTACTATGGTTTTTTGTTGTTTTTTTAGTGTACAAAGTATATCATCTAATTCTTTAATATAATGATTAACATCTAGAGCTGGAGGTCGGTAAATTGCAAGAAGAGAAATATTTTCATTTGTTTTAATATTTATATTTATGTGTAATGATTCAAATGAAGATGAGGTTAATAACATGTTTGTATATGGTATTGTTTCCTTAATGTATACTACTATACCTCCTCCCCCTCTCTTGGGTCTATTGATGAACGTTGAGTTAAAACCATTTATATTGTAAAGCGAATTTTCGTTTTCTTTTATGTTTGTTTCCACAAGAACTATTATTGTAATGCTGTTTATTATCCGATTGATTGTTGCTAAGAAAGCATCAAAGTTTTTGCGCAAAGAACGAATATTTAAAAAAATTATGGAAAGGGAATAACTGAAATATTTTTTGATCAATTTGAGTTAAATTGTCCACTTGTTGTGTGATTATATTGTTCATGTTTGTACTAAAAAAAGTGAAAAGAGTTTGTGAGGTAATAAATAAAAAAAATCAAAATAATAAATACAATTTGTTTATATTTTGTTTTTTAAGCGATTAGTTCAATATCACATGCATTTAAAATAAGTACAGCCGTAGAATTTTCGTTTTTTTTTGCAAACAAGTGACCATTTCGTACCCACACAAATTGCCATCCAGATTCTTTTGCTTTGATTTTTGCTTGCCACAGTAGCCTTCGGTTGTGGGGTGATAGTAGATCATTTATGTAAACATAATTGTTATTATTCTTGTTGCTTGGGTTGACATTGTTGTTGTTATGGTTGTCTGCATTTGTTGTTGTTGTTGTTTGATTGTTGAATATATCTCTGCATACCCTATGACCACGTATTTTAGACATTAGTTCAATTTTTTTATTCATCGAACAAAACTCAATTATTATTTTGTCTCGCTTCTTCATTCTGTAGGCATTACTAATGTCAGAGTCCTGCATATTAACATTGACAGAGGCGCCGATTTTTTTAATAACATCAATAACGTCTATTTCATCGTTTTGGAGGCTTTTTACTTCTATGCTTTTACTTAACATTTGTTGTTCAAGTGTATTGACTCTTTTTTCCATATTTTGAATTCGAGCGTCTTTTTCTTTATTTTGCTCTTTAAGTTCATTTACTTGCGTAGATAGATTAACCATTGTTTCTGTTAGTTTTGTAAAAGCATTTGCCATTTCTTCTCGCAATGAGTTTTGTGAAGAAGTTAAGCTGTTAGCTAGTTGATGTATGCTATCTTTTATGCTATTTTTTATTTCATTCATATCATTTGATACATGGGTTTTTAAAGAAATTATATCAGACTTGATTTCAAGAATATCAGCTTGATTGGTAGAATTGGGGAGGAGGGGATCTTTGACTAGCTTCGACTCCAAGTTGCTACCGCCCTGATTATCATCATTTTCTCTCTGTCGTTTATTTCCTTGTTGATCTTCTTTTTGTTGATTCTCTTCATAGGTGAATACATGATATGAGCTGCTAGGCGACCTAATATTAGTTGATTTACTCTTTTCTCCTCTGCATTTATGGCATTTCCATGAAGATTTTTTTTCTGCCGTCATCGCGGAGAACGTTGATTGAGAAATGGTTGCACAAGGAGAGAAGTGATACCGCGAAGAGCAATTATTACATTTCACATAATCTCCTGTTATAGGAAGAGATTTATTACATTGGTTACAAAGTGCACTTGTGGTTGATAGATAATTCATGCTCATATTGGTTAACTGTTTGTATTCTTATTTAGAGTAATTAAAAGAAAACGAAAAATAAGGAGGGAATATCAAATCAAAACCGAAATTATTTGGTTGTTTTTGTAATTAACACTTTAAGTATATTATTAATTTCACTTATTAAAAGTATTTTATAGATGTTTTTTCTTGTAGATTTAGTTTTTATTAATTTTTAAAATTTTTTGGCGTTCTATTTCTACTGTTTTATATGATTTTTAGGAGCACACTATGAAACACGTCCGCTTGCAATGAATACTCGCACGATAATGATAATAATAATAATAATAATAATAATAATAATAATAATAATAATAATAATAATAATAATAATAATAATAATAATAATAATAATAATAATAATAATAATAATAATAATAATAATAATAATAATAATAATAATAATAATAATAATAATAATAATAATAATAATAATAATAATAATAATAATAATAATAATAATAATAATAATAATAATAATAATAATAATAATAATAATAATAATAATAATAATAATAATAATAATAATAATAATAATAATAATAATAATAATAATAATAATAATAATAATAATAATAATAATAATAATAATAATAATAATAATAATAATAATAATAATAATAATAATAATAATAATAATAATAATAATAATAATAATAATAATAATAATAATAATAATAATAATAATAATAATAATAATAATAATAATAATAATAATAATAATAATAATAATAATAATAATAATAATAATAATAATAATAATAATAATAATAATAATAATAATAATAATAATAATAATAATAATAATAATAATAATAATAATAATAATAATAATAATAATAATAATAATAATAATAATAATAATAATAATAATAATAATAATAATAATAATAATAATAATAATAATAATAATAATAATAATAATAATAATAATAATAATAATAATAATAATAATAATAATAATAATAATAATAATAATAATAATAATAATAATAATAATAATAATAATAATAATAATAATAATAATAATAATAATAATAATAATAATAATAATAATAATAATAATAATAATAATAATAATAATAATAATAATAATAATAATAATAATAATAATAATAATAATAATAATAATAATAATAATAATAATAATAATAATAATAATAATAATAATAATAATAATAATAATAATAATAATAATAATAATAATAATAATAATAATAATAATAATAATAATAATAATAATAATAATAATAATAATAATAATAATAATAATAATAATAATAATAATAATAATAATAATAATAATAATAATAATAATAATAATAATAATAATAATAATAATAATAATAATAATAATAATAATAATAATAATAATAATAATAATAATAATAATAATAATAATAATAATAATAATAATAATAATAATAATAATAATAATAATAATAATAATAATAATAATAATAATAATAATAATAATAATAATAATAATAATAATAATAATAATAATAATAATAATAATAATAATAATAATAATAATAATAATAATAATAATAATAATAATAATAATAATAATAATAATAATAATAATAATAATAATAATAATAATAATAATAATAATAATAATAATAATAATAATAATAATAATAATAATAATAATAATAATAATAATAATAATAATAATAATAATAATAATAATAATAATAATAATAATAATAATAATAATAATAATAATAATAATAATAATAATAATAATAATAATAATAATAATAATAATAATAATAATAATAATAATAATAATAATAATAATAATAATAATAATAATAATAATAATAATAATAATAATAATAATAATAATAATAATAATAATAATAATAATAATAATAATAATAATAATAATAATAATAATAATAATAATAATAATAATAATAATAATAATAATAATAATAATAATAATAATAATAATAATAATAATAATAATAATAATAATAATAATAATAATAATAATAATAATAATAATAATAATAATAATAATAATAATAATAATAATAATAATAATAATAATAATAATAATAATAATAATAATAATAATAATAATAATAATAATAATAATAATAATAATAATAATAATAATAATAATAATAATAATAATAATAATAATAATAATAATAATAATAATAATAATAATAATAATAATAATAATAATAATAATAATAATAATAATAATAATAATAATAATAATAATAATAATAATAATAATAATAATAATAATAATAATAATAATAATAATAATAATAATAATAATAATAATAATAATAATAATAATAATAATAATAATAATAATAATAATAATAATAATAATAATAATAATAATAATAATAATAATAATAATAATAATAATAATAATAATAATAATAATAATAATAATAATAATAATAATAATAATAATAATAATAATAATAATAATAATAATAATAATAATAATAATAATAATAATAATAATAATAATAATAATAATAATAATAATAATAATAATAATAATAATAATAATAATAATAATAATAATAATAATAATAATAATAATAATAATAATAATAATAATAATAATAATAATAATAATAATAATAATAATAATAATAATAATAATAATAATAATAATAATAATAATAATAATAATAATAATAATAATAATAATAATAATAATAATAATAATAATAATAATAATAATAATAATAATAATAATAATAATAATAATAATAATAATAATAATAATAATAATAATAATAATAATAATAATAATAATAATAATAATAATAATAATAATAATAATAATAATAATAATAATAATAATAATAATAATAATAATAATAATAATAATAATAATAATAATAATAATAATAATAATAATAATAATAATAATAATAATAATAATAATAATAATAATAATAATAATAATAATAATAATAATAATAATAATAATAATAATAATAATAATAATAATAATAATAATAATAATAATAATAATAATAATAATAATAATAATAATAATAATAATAATAATAATAATAATAATAATAATAATAATAATAATAATAATAATAATAATAATAATAATAATAATAATAATAATAATAATAATAATAATAATAATAATAATAATAATAATAATAATAATAATAATAATAATAATAATAATAATAATAATAATAATAATAATAATAATAATAATAATAATAATAATAATAATAATAATAATAATAATAATAATAATAATAATAATAATAATAATAATAATAATAATAATAATAATAATAATAATAATAATAATAATAATAATAATAATAATAATAATAATAATAATAATAATAATAATAATAATAATAATAATAATAATAATAATAATAATAATAATAATAATAATAATAATAATAATAATAATAATAATAATAATAATAATAATAATAATAATAATAATAATAATAATAATAATAATAATAATAATAATAATAATAATAATAATAATAATAATAATAATAATAATAATAATAATAATAATAATAATAATAATAATAATAATAATAATAATAATAATAATAATAATAATAATAATAATAATAATAATAATAATAATAATAATAATAATAATAATAATAATAATAATAATAATAATAATAATAATAATAATAATAATAATAATAATAATAATAATAATAATAATAATAATAATAATAATAATAATAATAATAATAATAATAATAATAATAATAATAATAATAATAATAATAATAATAATAATAATAATAATAATAATAATAATAATAATAATAATAATAATAATAATAATAATAATAATAATAATAATAATAATAATAATAATAATAATAATAATAATAATAATAATAATAATAATAATAATAATAATAATAATAATAATAATAATAATAATAATAATAATAATAATAATAATAATAATAATAATAATAATAATAATAATAATAATAATAATAATAATAATAATAATAATAATAATAATAATAATAATAATAATAATAATAATAATAATAATAATAATAATAATAATAATAATAATAATAATAATAATAATAATAATAATAATAATAATAATAATAATAATAATAATAATAATAATAATAATAATAATAATAATAATAATAATAATAATAATAATAATAATAATAATAATAATAATAATAATAATAATAATAATAATAATAATAATAATAATAATAATAATAATAATAATAATAATAATAATAATAATAATAATAATAATAATAATAATAATAATAATAATAATAATAATAATAATAATAATAATAATAATAATAATAATAATAATAATAATAATAATAATAATAATAATAATAATAATAATAATAATAATAATAATAATAATAATAATAATAATAATAATAATAATAATAATAATAATAATAATAATAATAATAATAATAATAATAATAATAATAATAATAATAATAATAATAATAATAATAATAATAATAATAATAATAATAATAATAATAATAATAATAATAATAATAATAATAATAATAATAATAATAATAATAATAATAATAATAATAATAATAATAATAATAATAATAATAATAATAATAATAATAATAATAATAATAATAATAATAATAATAATAATAATAATAATAATAATAATAATAATAATAATAATAATAATAATAATAATAATAATAATAATAATAATAATAATAATAATAATAATAATAATAATAATAATAATAATAATAATAATAATAATAATAATAATAATAATAATAATAATAATAATAATAATAATAATAATAATAATAATAATAATAATAATAATAATAATAATAATAATAATAATAATAATAATAATAATAATAATAATAATAATAATAATAATAATAATAATAATAATAATAATAATAATAATAATAATAATAATAATAATAATAATAATAATAATAATAATAATAATAATAATAATAATAATAATAATAATAATAATAATAATAATAATAATAATAATAATAATAATAATAATAATAATAATAATAATAATAATAATAATAATAATAATAATAATAATAATAATAATAATAATAATAATAATAATAATAATAATAATAATAATAATAATAATAATAATAATAATAATAATAATAATAATAATAATAATAATAATAATAATAATAATAATAATAATAATAATAATAATAATAATAATAATAATAATAATAATAATAATAATAATAATAATAATAATAATAATAATAATAATAATAATAATAATAATAATAATAATAATAATAATAATAATAATAATAATAATAATAATAATAATAATAATAATAATAATAATAATAATAATAATAATAATAATAATAATAATAATAATAATAATAATAATAATAATAATAATAATAATAATAATAATAATAATAATAATAATAATAATAATAATAATAATAATAATAATAATAATAATAATAATAATAATAATAATAATAATAATAATAATAATAATAATAATAATAATAATAATAATAATAATAATAATAATAATAATAATAATAATAATAATAATAATAATAATAATAATAATAATAATAATAATAATAATAATAATAATAATAATAATAATAATAATAATAATAATAATAATAATAATAATAATAATAATAATAATAATAATAATAATAATAATAATAATAATAATAATAATAATAATAATAATAATAATAATAATAATAATAATAATAATAATAATAATAATAATAATAATAATAATAATAATAATAATAATAATAATAATAATAATAATAATAATAATAATAATAATAATAATAATAATAATAATAATAATAATAATAATAATAATAATAATAATAATAATAATAATAATAATAATAATAATAATAATAATAATAATAATAATAATAATAATAATAATAATAATAATAATAATAATAATAATAATAATAATAATAATAATAATAATAATAATAATAATAATAATAATAATAATAATAATAATAATAATAATAATAATAATAATAACAATTAAAATATAACATAACAGAAACAATAATAATACTGCAAGTAACGATAACTGAAATATAAATTCATTTAATTAATAACGATCGATTTTTCTCGAGCGTAGTTATTAAATGTTTATTCAAGAAACATACAACCCAATTTGGCATGGTAACGTACATTGGCTGATTTGCTTATGTTTGAATCTTTTGTCACTTTCAATGTGGAGCAATACGATATTGTTCCGCATTGACAGGTGTTGTGCTGATTATTTTTTTTGGTTACCATGCGTTGGCTTGCTTACGTTTGTATTCCTTTTTTAGAGTTTTTTTTTTGTATCGCAATGTTCTGTTATTGCAATTTTTAGCAATAACATTGATTTAATTCTCTTTTGTTAATTTCCGCGTATATTAAATGTAAACGTTTGTCTTTTTGCTTTTCCCACGGTATTTGCGATATTATTATTTTTCTTTTTGTTATGGGTTAAGTATGCCATGGCCATGAACTGCATTGCGTTATGGTTCATGTTTGTTTTTTTTATTATTAATTTTACATTATCAATGCAATTTTTATTTTTTCATTGTTGTTATAGTTATTTTTAATTAGTTTTAAGATTTAATATAAATAAAGGGGGAAAAGTCAGAACAGGGGCAGATGAAGATAAGTAAGTGCGCTGATCTGACTTAACCGTGAGAGAGCGTACTTGTCTTTGCCTATCCTGTTTTCTTTCCTTTTACGGCAACATTGACGCCGTTTGGGCGTCGATTGACAGCGCCTGCCAGCGCTAAAACACAATAGGCAAACCCGCGGTTTCTTTCGTTTCAGCTGTTAGGAGTAAAACACTCTTCTTTAATAAAAAATGATCACCTAAATCTTCCTATGCTGAGTGTATTGTTGCCATAGTTATGCTGTCTTCAAAATTATTAATTGAAAAATATCAAAGTCTTTACCTCCCTCCTTTTTTGAAATAGTGTCCTCACTATTTTCTAATCTACTTAAAAAATCTGCTACCTTGTTCTCTTTCCCTTTTAGCTATTCGATATCGAACTGGTATTCACCTAATTTTAATAGCCATCGCTGGTGCTGGGCGACATGTCTTTTCCTTTGTATTTGGAATGGAGATATTTGATTGGCTGGTGATCCGTAAGAATTTTAAATTTTTTACCATAAATGTAAGGCCTAAAATAACTTACGCTCCATATTATTGCTAGGAATTCTTTATCCGTCACAGAGTAGTTTTTCTCACGACTATTTAATGTTCTTGAAGCGTAGCACACCGGGTGACCCTCTTGTGACAATAGTGCACCAATCGCATAATTGGATGCATCTGTCGTCAACGTGAATTGTTTATGGAAATAGGGATAACGTAAAACAGGATGTGTACTTATTAAAATTTTTAACTTTTCGAAAGCTTCAATATATGTTGGACCTTTCACATTAATTTTTGTGCCTTTCTTTAAATATTTTGTTATAGGTTGAGCTTTTTTTTTCCTTTATTCCACTTGGGAACATAGGGCTTCTACAAGATTATTCCAACTTAATCTATCGTTACATATAATTTTAATTTCATCAAAAGTTTTGTTTAATATTTTAAGTTCTTGGTTAAGTGTTCTGCGCCAAGAGTTCTTTGGACGACCGGGGCGTCGGCTGCCTTGAGGATTCCATTCTAAAGCAGTCCTCGTGATGCTACCGTTTGGCTTTCTTAATGTGTGCCCTATCCATTTCCACTTTCTTTTTGTTATTTGGCAATTTATAGGTACCTCGTTCGTCAATCTCCAAAGATCAGTATTGGTTATTGTTTTCGGCCAAAAGATGCGACAAATTATTCGCAGGCATTTATTTATAAAGACCTGTAGTTTCTGTACTATTACGCTTGTCATCAGCCAGGTTTCGCTACCGTACAGCAGAGTTGATTTCACGCATGCGTTAAATATTCGAATCTTTGTCTTCTTCCAGATTTGGGGTGACCGCCAAGTTCTATTCAAGCGGCCAAAGGCTGATCTTGCCTTTTTCAGCCTGTTTGTCACATCTTCTTCCACGCCACCGTCTATCGACATTATACATCCTAAGTAGCAGAATGAGTTAACATATTGTATGCGTTGGTTTTGTATTAGAATGTGGTTATCGGTTGTGTTGTTGATTCGCATTGCATGTGTTTTCGAAATGTTTATCTCTAATCCAACTTCTTTTGCCAGTGTTCCCAGATCATTCACTTTGCTCTGCATGTCGTTAAAATTGTGTGACATGAGGCAAATATCGTCAGCGAAATCCAAATCTTCTAGATGTTTTTGAAAGTCCCATACGATACCCCTTTTTTCCTGCAGAGCTTTAACATGACTTCATCTAATACAACTGCAAATAGTAGAGGAGATAGTGGGCATCCTTGTTTCACTCCAGCGTTTGTCTGAATGGATTCACTGGTCATGCCATTATGCCGAACTTGTAGAGTAGTGTTGTTGTACATGGTTTTAATTATGTTTATCAATTCATTGGTACCCCTTTTGCTGTTAATGCAGCCCATATTGCACTTCGTCTTATGGAATCAAAAGCTTTTTTGAAGTCAATAAAAACTAAATACAATGGTGTGCGCCATTCAACCGATTGCTCTATTATAACACGAAGAGTGTTGGTTTGGTCTACACAGTTACGATGAGGACGAAAACCAGCTTGTTCGTCTCGTAATGCCTTCTCAACATGCTGCAGTCAGTTGTTTAGGTTGAGCTACTTTCGCATAATCCTTAATGAATTTGCGATAATAACCCGTTATTCCCAAAAAGCTTTTTATCTGTTTTTCGGTTTGTGGTAATCCTAAATTTTTAATAATTGCAATTTTATTTGGGTGTGGTTTCATGCCATCCTTTGTTAAAATGTGGCCTAAATATTCAGTTTCCTTTTTCAGAAAATTGCATTTATCAATTTGTATCTTAAAATTTTTACTTTCGAGAATTTTGAAAATGTTTCCTATTGCTTTAATATGCTTAGTTAAAGAAGTGCTAAAGATCAAAATATCATCTAAATATACTACACAGGTTTTGTTAATGTAATCTCTTAAAATTTCATTCATCAGCCGTTGGAATGTGGCTGGCGCGTTCTTAAGGCCAAATGGCATCCTTAAAAATTCATACAAACCATGTGGTGTTACGAAGGCAGTTTTTTCTCTATCCTCCTCTTTTACCAAAATTTGATGATAACCTTTTGCCAAGTCTAATGTGGTAAAACACTGTGCCCTACCTAATTTATCTAGAATTGAATCTATGTTGGGCAAAGGATATATATCGTCTATAGTTATTTCATTTAACTTTCTATAGTCTATTACTATTCGATACTTTTTTCGCCTGAATTATCAGTTTTCTTAGGTACGACTATAAGTGGGCTGGCATATCTTGAATGACCTTTTCTAGTTATACCCTGCTCTTCCATTTCTCTGATCTGATTTCTTACCTCCGCTTCGTGTTGAGGTGGATACCTATATAGTTTGGAATAAATTTGCTTTTGTGTAATGGTTTTTATCTCATGCTACGTTCTTCATGATTTAAATGATTGAACTGAAGTCTTTCAACTTTAGGATCACCAGCTTCAAACGTGTAAATTTGATTAAATTTGTATGGGTTATTAAGAAAATAGGATACCTTTCCGTTTAGTATTATTTGTCTTTTTTCTATATTTATTTGTGCATTTAAAAAGTTTAATATATCGATACCTATGATGAAATCATAAATTCTTCCTCTTAATGGAGTGATCTTCCAACGAATCCTGGCATTGTTAGGTAAATTAAATTGCTCTGGGCTTTTTGTGTGTATTTCATAATTTATTTTATCTTTATTCGTTATTGTACTAAATGTTATGGGGTATTTCAATTTATATATTTTAAAATCATTTATTTCTCTATTAATTAAACTAAAACTAGCACCTGTATCTATTAGTGCTACGTATTCTCTATTTTCAATATTTAATTTTATCTTTGGTAGGCATTCTGTGGGTGCCTCGTAAAAAAAAAACGATATTATTAATTTCAGGTCTTTCTGGGCTTTGCCTATCCAAATTTAAGCGATTTTGGCCAAACCTATGATTTCTTTCTACATTGTCAATTCCCATGGGTTCTGGTTGGTTATTTTTAAAACGATTCCAACGAAATTGATTGGAATTTGGTCTTGAATTCCCTAATTGTTGAAATTGTCCTGTAAATTTGTCATCTCTTATATTATTTTAAAATCTGTATCTTCCAGAATTATTATTACTATTATTATTACTATTTTTATTAAAACCGTTCTGTTCTTCATGTCTATAAAAATTTGGGTTCCATTTATTTCTATTCTGATATTGTCGCTTATTAATTGCTTCCCTACCATGATACGCCCTGTCAATATTTTGTTTATTTTGGTACTGCTTTCTATGTCTTTCTTCTTTCCAATATGTCTTGTATTCTGGTCTTATGCACGTATCTTCAAATCGTCTTTGGTTCATTATGTATAAAATATTTTTTAATTCTCTCTATTCATAAATCTTGTCCAGTAATGTCCCTTGTATTATTTCTTTGATGGCATTTACTAACAAACTATCTATATTTGTTAAGTCTATTCCACATTCACCATTATAATATATTATCAATTCATCTGTTTTATATTTAATTTTTTGAATTTTATCAATTAGTTCACTTACTGTATTAACTCGTAAATTGGAAATTCTTCCATAGATTTGGTACACCTCGGTGTCCGGCTTGTATCTCAACTTTAATGTGTCCTTAATAAGTTTCCAGTTATCCGGCTCGGGTATGTTGATAATTGAATTTTTTGCTTCACCTTGGATGGTTTTGTAGTATATGGCTCTAACTAGCTCTTTCTTATGTTCTTCGTTTTGTAGCGTTGATATCAGGTATTCCACGCCGCTAAAAAATGAGTTGACTGTTACGTCTCCTACTCCTGTGAATACTGGAAGATGATTAACATTTTTCAGTGTCCTGTCCAGAATGTCATGGTTCTGCTGTTGTCTTTGCTGTAAATCAACATAAGCGAGTCTGACTTGCTCCAGCTGCTGCTCCCTTCTTGCAAGCTGCTCCACGATATCCACATTGCCCATTTCTTGTTGTATTTGCTCCATTCTTCTTTCGTCAAATCTCTTTTGCCTTGTTGTCGAATTTTGACTTTGATTTGTACTTTGCCCTTGTGGCCTTTACTGATGCGCTTTCACAAGATTTTTATAGTTATTTAATTTATTTATTTTCTTTTTTTTTTTTGTTCTATAGTGGTTCGTACACCGATTTGCCGTGTGTCGTTACTACACTATTATGGAAAATAGCTGTTTTTTATTTAATTAATTAGTGGTTCGTACACCGATTTACCGTGTGTAGTAACTATTATGGAAAATAGCTGTTTTTTTTTTATTTAACTAATTAGTGGTTCGTACACCGATTTAAAGTATGTCGTCACTGCACTAAAATTTATTTATTTCGATTCACGCTCCTTTCTATATAAAAGAGAAAAGGAGTACCGACTGCGCCAATTTTGTATTGGGAGTTCTTGGGAGTGTTTAAAAAAAAAAACAAATAAAATAACTACACTAAAATAAACTAGACTCAACTGTGGATATTTAAGAACTGCCTTTATTTTATTTATTATTATTTATTATTTCTTGAACTTATTGTTAACACGAGTTTTTGTTAGTTCGGCTTAAAATATATTTTACAATTTTTGCTTGCTTATGCTAAAATATTGACATTATTTCTTAATTATTTTATATTGATATTTTACGGTTGCAATTCTTGGAATTGCGACCGAAAAACAATTTTGTTTTCTGTACTTGAATATGTATATGTAACTCGCATGGTCATGCACAGTCACGGAGTGATCTAAATGTCATAATGGTCCATACACTTGCTGTGAAAAAAAGATTAACTTTAACTTTGTCACGCGTAGTCACGCAAGTTAAGTCCAATGGAACTCGGAACTCAACAGATTCCATCGAACTTAAAAACCCTATATCTAGCATAAGAAAAAATTATCAAGAATAGAATAAATACCATATTATAAAAATTATAATTTTAAATAACTAGAACAAAGTGTTGATAAACTTTGTATTAAGAAAATTGTTTACTCAATAATTATTTCAATCCATTCATTTAAAATCAAATAAATGCCAAACTAACAGAATTACAATTTCAAACGAAAACAAAGTGTTAATAAACTTTCACATCGAAAACTTACTTCATTCATTGAAACTTGATACCTTTGTTTTCTCCATTAACTAGAACAAAGTGTTAATAAACTTTGTTAAGCTGAGCTTGTAAGACTTTTTATACCCTATACCACTATGTGGTTTGGGTATAATGACTTTGTGCTGCTGTTTGTAACTACCAAAAATATTTGACCTAAACCCATCTTGTATTATACCGATCGACTCAGAATCACTTTCTGATTCGATTAAACGATGTCCGTCCGTCCGTCTGTGTGTCTGTGTGTCCATGTAAAGATTGTAATCAAACTGCAGGTCGCAAATATTAATTTATTTTGACGAAATTATAAGCTTTTATCGGCCATAGGATGAACACTATTGAAATTGGTGAGAATCGGTCTATGTTCAGACCTAGCCCCCATACAAATGACCCCTATGAAATCGACTTAAATTGCCATAAGATCCAAATAATCATATAAATCTTAGTCAAATTGGGTTTGTATGTGTTTATTACATCCATTAATCAGTAGTCCAAAAATGATCCCTATGGGGCAACTCTGAGTCATAGGCCCCATATGGAGCAGCTTCCCGATCTTCACTTAAATCTATCAAAAAACAAAAATATTGCACTGATTCTTCTCAAATTTTGTTTGTATATATTTTTGCAAAATGCAAGAGACCTTACCAAACATGGTCTCGATCGGTCGATTTTTGGGCCTAGTCCCCATATAGATATAGCATCCGATATGAACTTTTTCATATCTGCAGCCAAAAGAATTAATAAAAATCCCACTCAAATTTGGTTTATGCTTATTTTCTATATCCAGTTAGTTGGGCCTGAGAGATAGGGTCTCTAAACGCATGGTATAGGGTATCGTATAGTCGGTCTGGACCGACTATAATTTTCTTACTTGTTTATTTATGTTAGACTGCTGTATGCTATTTTCAATGTGGCTAATTATTTCCTGGATTTCACTTAGATAAATGGTGTGAACTATCGTTGAATATGCTTCGACCATTGTTACATTGTCCAACTTAATTTCCGTATATCCGCTGTTGCTTTCATTTATAGGTTGAATCAATCAGTTATTCATTACCGGTGTTATTAGTAAGATTAGAACTGTAAGCCGTAATATCCAGTGAATCTGTTAATTTAAAGGGACGTTTAATGTTAGTTGGGTGGATATTACGTTTAATGTTAGTTGGGTGGATATTATCTATTCAGTTTTCTATATGGAGGTTCGTATGTATGTCTTAAAGCTTTATAATTTTTCACATATGCTTCTGATTTGTCATAATTAAATTGTTCCCTATTCAAATTTCTTTTAGTTATAATGCTATCTTTAAAGTTTTTTAATCGATTATATAGTTTAATTTTATCTATTGTTCCGTGTATTACATCAAATGGTCTGCTCATCGTTGTTGAGTGAATGGATTTATTATACCACTCAACACATTTATACATTCGCTCTTGTACTGATAATTCTGATCGTTGAACTTCTAATGTTCTAAACTTGTCTGATATGCTACTATGTAAGCCTTCGATGTCTGCATTTCCAGTATGGTTGTTAGGTTTGGTGAAATGAACTGTAATATTTTCCTCTCGTAAAAAGTTCTTTACATTAATGAATGCAAATTCATTGTCTGTAACTATTTTGTTTGGTTTACCTCTCACTGATATATAGAGTCTAATTTTCTCCACTATTGTACAGCTATTTCTGTCTTCTTAACATAACATATTTGCGTATTTTGAAAATTTGTCAATGAAAGATAAAAAACTGTGTTTCTTAGTATATACGTCCATATGTACTATTTCATTAACATCTTTTGGTGTTTCTGTAACATTTTTGTTTTATTGGTTTGCTATCATATTTGGATTTGTTGCAAATATCACAATTATTAACGTATTTCGGAATAAAATGTTTAAGATTGTTAAAATAAATTTTTGTTTTCAAACCACAATAATTTTCTTTAATTCCTGTATAACCTGCTTCATTTTTATGGTACTTTGCTATATATCTATACAATTCATTTTCATTCTGCATATCTTTAGCGTGATAAACACATCGACAATTTTTATTGAGTTACCGAATATTTCAATTAGCTTTAATTGTACTTTGTTGAACAAATGATCAGACAATTCGGTGTAAATGCCTATTTTCATATTTGGCTTGATAGTTATATTCCTTCTAATTATATCGGTCATTGTATCTGTTATGATATCGTTAGTGTTTAAAAAAAATTTTATATTTGCCGTCAAAGGTTTGAGTTTCACTAGTTTTGTTATCAGTTAGTATTATTTGCTTCTCAAATCTATTTACGACTGTGTCCAAAATAAAAAAATGATCATTCAATTCTTCCTGTTGAGAATGGATGGTTGCAGCCACACCTTTTGATCATCCGCCATGAAAATATTACCATTTGGTGCATTTATACGGCTCATAAAATCGGCTACAATGTTCTCTTTACCTCTGATGTAGCTTATTTTAAAATCATACTCTCCAAACTTCAACAGCCAACGCTGGAGTCTTTGATTTATATCTTTGCCATTGGTTTTTGAATGAAGCCAAACCAATGGTTGATGGTCCGTAAATAGTTCAAATTGCCTGCCATATAGATATGGACAGAAGTAGTTTACTGCCGAAACAATAGCCAACAATTCTTTTTCTACAGTCGCATAATGCCTCTCATAGTCATTCAATGTTCTACTTGCATAGGCAATTGGATGAGTTTCCTGAGACAGTACGGCAATTGCATCAGAAGTTAATTTAAAATTTTTTGAATAGTCTGGATACTTAAGTATCGGTGGGTTAATGATCAACTTTTTCAATTTTTCAAAGGAATCCTGATAATTAGGATCCTTGAGATTAATTTTCGTATCCTTCTTTAGATATTTAGTTAATCCCTGTGCAACTTTTGCATAGTCTTAAATACATTTCCGGTAGTACCCCGTAACTCCTAAGAAAGATTTTATCTGTTTAGTTGTTTCAGGAAGCTTTAGCTTCTGAATAGCATCAATTTTATTTGGGTTAGGTCTTAGACCTTCCTCGCTCAGAACATGACCAAGGTATTCAGTTTCTTTCGCCTAAAAAACGCATTTGTCGAGCTGTATCTCCAGATAATGCTCTGTACATGCTCTGTTAACGATGTACTAAAAATTAAAATGTCATCTAAATAAACAACGCAAATTTTATTAATATATTCTCTAAGTACAGAGTTCTTAAGGCGTTGAAAAGTTGCCGGAGCATTCCTCAATCCAAAGGGCATCCTGTTGTATTCAAAATGTCGCAAGGGAGTCGAGAAGGCTACTTTTTTTCTATCGTTTGTATTCATGAGAATTTGGGGAAACCCCTTGGCTAAATCCAATGTTGTAAAATAAGTAGATTTCTCCAATTTCTCCAATATACGTTCTATATTGGGTACTGGAAATTTGTCGTCCTCCGTTATCTCATTCAATTTTCTGTAGTCGAAAACAATGCGCCGATTCTTCCTGCCCGATTGGTCTGTAACAATTATAGTTGTTTTAGTTTTTTTATGATTTATTTAATAATGTTGTTTTTACAACTTTTTATAATGGAATTTTCGCTCGCTGGTTGTGTGGTTAAGGAATGCTTTTTCTATCTCTCTTTTCATACAAGTCATTTAAAATGTTGCCATCTTATTCTTAACAACTAATTTACATCTTATTCTTAACAACTAATTTACAATGTTGTCAACTTAATCTATGTCTTACACTCTAAGAAAATATGTACAATAATGATCAATTAGAACATAATAACAATCTAATAATCATTACATGCTCTTTTTTTTTATAATAATAATAAATCTATAATAATATATATAATAAGTATATACATATGTAGTTAAATCCTAGATCCGTTTGGGCCAAGTCTCAACTCCGTAGTCCCTACCATAACGCAATGGGGCCTTGACAACCCGACCACTTCTAGTTTTCCTAGGCTGTTTAGCCTGTAAATTTATTGTCTCAGACTCATGTGCATTTGAATCAGTCTCTTCGGGAATTCTATGACTTATGGTCGTATCAGTAGGAGACTCAATTGGAACCGAAGGGATTGATTCATTCACATTGCTACTGTCCTCATTTCTACTCGTTTGCTCAACTGTCATTGAGCCAAAATTGTTAAAAATGTCGTTATTTAGGGGAACAGTTTGCACCTCAGCGGTATTGTTTCCATTGTCCTTGCCATCTTCTTCAAATACTAAATCACTAGCACTAAAATCTTCGTTTCTTGTCTTAGCAATAAATCGCCGATTGCGTCTAAAATAATTATTAAAGCTGTCCTTGATTATATATGATCTGTCATTACATGATGATATAATAAGGCCATAGTGCCATTCCTTCCCATTTTTTTTAAATATGACAAAGTCTCCCTCTGTCAACATAGGTAATGACCTTGCGCCTCTGTCGTAATAATATTTCTGTCTTGCTTCTTTTCTATGCAGTCTGTTCAGAATTTCACGTTCATCTATGTTATTTCTGGTCAACAGAGAGCCTCCTACTGGTAATTTCGTTTTCAAAAGTCTTCCAAAGAATAATTCAGCCGGAGCAATGTTCATGTCCGTCAACGGGGTGGTGTTGTATACTAACAGATGGTATTGAAACCGGTTAGCATCACTCATTTCAAAACAGCGTTTAATAATGTTTTTCGCTATTGCTACACCCTTTTCAGCCAGTCCGTTGCTCTGAGGGTATCCGGGACTAGAAAACCTAAGCTGAATATTACATTCGTCTGAGAAACGTTTGAACTCACCCGACCCAAATGGACTATTATCACATTTAATAATCGTTGGGTATCCCACCATATTACACATATCGCAAATTACGCCGATTATATGACCTGATGTTTTATTCCGAATTCTAGTAGACATGACGTAATTAGAATATGCATCGAACAGTGCAACGTTATCACGTCCCGCGTATTCAAAAAGGTCAATTCCCACAATGTGAAATGGATATCTAGGAATTTCCTCCTGAACTAATGGTTCCCTTTGATGGTTCCTTTTAAACTTCTCACAAATCTTGCACGAGTTAACCAATTCTTTAATGTTCCTATTCATTCCCGGCCAATAATAAAGCCTTCTTGCATGTCCAAGCGTTTTCTCTATGCCGAGGTGAGATGAATATAGCCAGATTGCCATTCTGCGTTGCATTTTCGATGGAATGAGTAACCTATGATTAAAAAATAATAATCCGTTTTCAACGTGTAATTCTGTTCTAAATTTATAAAAGTGTTGACTAAGTTCATTCTGTTGATGGAACCCTGGCCATCCATTCTCAACGTACTTCCGAATTCGTGAATATTCCGGATCACTGTCTAGTATGTTCCGATATAAGTTATAATTCTCCCGAGTAAGGCAAACCGATTCCATTACCGAATGAATGACGCCTGATAGTCCTGCTATTTCCGAAATCTCCGATAGTTGGGCCCTTGATAGACAGTCAGCTAGTAACATTTCCTTACCCGGCTTGTAAACCACTGTCATATGCGGATATTTCAAAAGAAACATAAACATACGCTGCAGTCGCATTGTTACATTACCGATATCGCGTTTGGCAAGCGCCTCCAATGGCTTGTGATCACTCTCAACAGTAACCTCCCGTCCATATAAATAGAAATGAAAACGTTGGCAAGCAAAAACAATCGCCAAAAGTTCCTTTTCAATTTGAGCCCATTTTTGCTCACTTTTGCTGAGTGTTCGAGAAGCAAATACAACCGGATATCCATTCTGAATTAGTACACAGCCCAACCCATCCTTGGATGCATCCGTCTGTATAATCACAGGCATTTTCGGATCATAGATAGCCAGTACCGGTTGCATGGTTACTGTCCTGAGCAAATTTTCATGTTCATGTTTTTCTGTCCATTTAAATTCTATATCGTTCCGAGTTAAATTTCGCAATTCCGCTGCTTGTCTCGACAGGTTTGGAATAAATCTTTCCAAGTATTTCAGAAGACCCAGAAACCGTAGTACGCCTGCTTTATTCTCAGGTTTTTTCATTAACAAAATTGCCTCGCTATATTTCGCATTGCCCTATTCATTACTAAATTCATGATCCGATCATTTTCCTCTTCACAATCCGCGCAAATAGCCACATCATCAAAATATATTATAACACCCTTTATATCCCCAAAAATTCTTATCATTTCTTGTTGAAACATTTCCGGAGCGCAATTAAGCCCAAAAGGCACACGCAAGAATTTGAGCCGCCCAAAAGGTGTTAAAAATGTCGTTAAATCTGAACCCTTTTTATCCAATTCCATGTGCCAAAACCCACTTTTCAAGTCAAGCACCGAAAAAACCTGTTTCCCCGCTAGTCCTGACGTTAAATCATCAATTGTTGGGATCAAAAAATATTCTCGTTTAATGCACTCATTAAGTGCTTTTAGGTCTAGACATATTCGCAGCGCACCGTTGGGCTTTTCCACCAATTGAAAATTATTTACCCAGTCAGTAGGGTAATTAACGGGTGCAATGATCTTGTCTACTACCATTTTATCAAGCTCTAATTTCAAATTTCCCAATAACGAATTCGGTATTCGCTTTCTATAGTGAAGCACGGGTTTCGAGTTCTCCTTTAATGATATTGAAAACGTTCTTGGAAACTTACCAAGTCCCTGAAAAACATCGCTATTCTTATCCATGAATGACACTTTAGATCCAATGCCGGTAATACTACTTACGTCTAAACGTTTGATTAATTCAAATTGTTTGCATGCCTCTTATCCTAGTAATGGTTCACATATATCACTAACAACTATAAATTTGGCTAATTTATAAAATTTTTTATTCAAATCCTTTAATTTCAGTGTACAAGTACCAAAAAATTTAAACTTTGTTCTCATTTTAATCAAACACTGGGAAGTCATTATTTTTATTGTCCAATTCAGCATCTAATTTTTTAACTAGATTTAGTGGTACACGGTTCACGTCAGCCCTAGTGTCCAATTTAAATCTTACAACCTCATCTCCTATAATGTACTCCTTTGTCCAACGTTTGCTTTCCGGTGTTGTCGAATTTAATCTAAGGATATTTTTAGAACTTATTAAATTACTTAATTTTCTATTTTTACAATACTTTTTACCATGTATTTCGCTCCAATTAAGTTCAGCTACTTTCTGCTTGATATTCTCATTTCCAGTGTGTTGTTCCTTTCAAATGTTTTTTCACGGGGCTTACGGCACATCCTCTGAAAATGACCCTTTTTCGAACATAAATAGCATGTGACATCTTTGACCTTACACTCAGTTTGGTGGCCGATTTTCCATGGACCACCACAGTTGAAGCAGAAACGGTTAATAGCCCCCATTGTTGATTGAGGCTTTTCACTTGTTTTAACAGCACATATCATTGTCTGTTTGGTATCCAGTATGTCTTTATTGGCATTCGCTGTTTCGTAGTTTTTACAAATTTCAATGACACGTCCCAAGTCTTCATCATGACTGTCAAACAATTTCAATTGCAGCTTTTTGTCATGGACACCTATGATAATTCGGTCACGTAGCATTCGATTTTCGTATACCTTCCCACATCTGCATTTAAACTCACAGTAGCGCATCTGTGTTCGTAGTTCGGTCTCGAATTCTGCAAATGTTTGACGCTCTTTTTGCGAAATCTTATTGAATTTGTACGATTCCATGGCTATATTTCGTTGTGGCAGACAATGTTGATCAAATTTCTCCAATATATCATCCAATGAGCGTTGTATTACAGCATCTCCTGCACTTACAGTGCCTAGCAACGACTGTTCAGTACCATCATTTGGAAATAGTGAATTGTAAATGTTCGCACCGCCTGTGCCAATCAACCAAATGAAATTAGCAATCTTTATTTTTTCTGGCTCTTTAGCTTTACCGCTGGCAATCATGTACACCATAAAACTCCGTTTCCAATTTGGCCACTCATTTGCCAAACTGGAGCAGTCCAATTCACTTGGTAAACGATCACCCGCCGCCATTCCGAGTAAAATTTTTTATAAAATTGACGATTCACCTTCTTGGTAGCTTTATTTAATTTAAACGTATAATTGGTTTACCTTCAGAGTTACTTTCCACAATTATTTTCTGTTGTAACATTTCTTGGATATGCCTGTTAATTTCTTCTTCATGGATATTGGGATATCTGTATATTTTAGAGTATACAGGTTTTTCAGTAGTAGTAATTATGAAATGTCTTATCTCATGAGTATGAGTAAGTGAATCACCTTCATGAAACAACTAGTCACTATTTATACCTATAAGATCACGAAGAAACTCTTTTTCTTCGGAATTCATGTCGACTCTTAAAAGTTTTTTAATGTTCTCTTTATTGAAATCAAAATTTTCTTCATTATTCTGGATATACCATTCTTCTAAACAAATTTTTGCACCTAAAGGTTTCAATATATTATTGCCTATTATTCCATCAAATCTATTATTAGTTAACTTCAACAATTTCCAAGCCATAAGATTATTATCGGAAAATTCTTCTGGGATTTCCGTAACAATTTCCTCACTTATAACTACTTTGCTTGCCAAAGTTGAGAAAGTTAAAGGTTTTTTAATTTTATACGTTCATAACTTGGAAGTGCATTACAATTCAATATTGATGTGGTTTATCCAGTATCAATCAAACAACTTATCTTGGAATTACCAATAGTTATGCGTACAATCGGTAAACCGCTTTCTTCCCATCGGTTCAATATTATTGCGATGTTGACCAGAATTTTTAGCGATTGATTAGATTGTCGGAACTGTTGCGAATTTCGAATTACGTTCGAATATTGTCCTTGGCGATTATCAAAACTGTGTGATTGTCGACTGGAATAAAGAAAGTTTTGTGTTTGGTGACAAGAAAAATCTTGTGTCCGTTGGTCTGGGAAATTCTGACTATTCGGTCTAAAATGTGTTTGTCTTAAATTTTGCCTTTGGTGAGGTTCAGAATAATTATGGTTAGAATTTTGGTCAGTGTAATATTTTGATTAGTATTTCTAAAATGTCGATTATTTTCCCTGATCATGTCGCAATCCTGCAGACAATGATATGCTTCGCGAATAGTATTAATATTCCGGCTATGTAAAATACTTGCTAAATGCGGAGGTATGTTATTAACAGAAGTTCGAAAAATCATTGATTCGTTTATAAAGGTTTACATTCATCTTGTTCATATTTTGTATTTGGCTTATCTAATATTGTTTTAAAATTATTATATAATTGACTTACATCTCAACACGCAAAAGAGAGCGGACATAACGTCGATTGAAAAGGAGTTAAGATTTTAGATAAAGAGAGAAATGAAAACAAAAGATGCACATTGGAAAGTTTAAGAATACAACAAAAAATACACAAAACATTAAACAACAGAGAAGACCAAAAATAATACTAAGCTACAATAGTCAATTGCAATTACTTAAATATTAGTTCTGTGATATTAGTCGTTAAGTTTAAAACTGTATAACAAGGATTTTGATCGACGGCTGGGGTAGTTCAGTCGTCTCCAGGGTCAGCCTAAGGACCCTCAAACCTTATGCAATAAAACACTATAAACCTTTAAGTTACAAAGTAGTTTATTTAAGTGCTAATTGTGTATATATGTTTATATGTATCTATATACGTATGAAGACGCGACTGACAATAGTTCTGCTTTCTTATTATCTGGAGGTCCGCTATGCCGGTCGGTGGTGTGACTATGCTAGCCGGTAGTTGGTGACTCGGGTGTACTGATCGACAGATGGCGGCGCAGTGGTTGACTCGGTCGACAGGTGGCGCGATTACTGGCCGGCAGATGATGGCGTAGCGGTTGACTCGGGTGCACCGAGCGACAGGCGTTACGACTACTGGCCGACGGATGGCAGCGTAGTGGTTTGCTGGAGTGCGTCGGTCGACGGGCGGTGCGACTACTGGCCAACAGGTGGCGGCGTCATCGGTCGGATGATGGCGGCAGCAAGCCTTTGATGGTTCCTTTTAAACTTCTCACAAATCTTGCATGAGTTAACCAGTTCTTTAATGTTCCTATTCATTCCCGGCCAATAATAAAGCCTTCTTGCACGTCCAAGCGTTTTCTCTATGCCGAGGTGAGATGAATGTAGCCAGATTGCCATTCTACGTTGCATTTTCGATGGAATGAGTAACCTATGATTAAAAAATAATAATCCGTTTTCAACGTCTAATTCTGTTCTAAATTTATAAAAGTGTTGGCTAAGTTCATCCTGTTGATGGAACCCTGGCCATCCATTCTCAACGTACTTCCGAATTCGTGAATATTCCGGATCACTGTCTAGTATGTTCCGATATAAGTTATAATTCTCCCGAGTAAGGCAAACCGATTCCATTACCGAATGAGTGACGCCTGATAGTCCTGCTATTTCCGAAATCTCCGATAGTTGGGCCCTTGATAGACAGTCAGCCAGTAACATTTCCTTTCCCGGCTTGTAAACCACTGTCATATGCGGGTATTTCAAAAGAAACATAAACGTACGCTGCAGTCGCATTGTTACATTACCGATATCGCGCTTGACAAGCGCCTCCAATGGCTTGTGATCACTCTAAACAGTAAACTCCCGTCCACATAAATAGAAATGAAAACGTTGGCAAGCAAAAACAATCGCCAAAAGTTCCTTTTCAATTTGAGCCCATGTTTGCTCACTTTTGCTGAGTGTTCGAGAAGCAAATACAACCGGATATCCATTCTGAATTAGTACACAGCCCAACCCATCCTTGGATGCATCCGTCTGTACAATCACAGGCATTTTCGGATCATAGATAGCCAGTACCGGTTGCATGGTTACTGTCCTGAGCAACTTTTCATGTTCATGTTTTTCTGTCCATTTAAATTCTATATCGTGCCGAGTTAAATTTCGCAATTCCGCTGTTTGTCTCGACAGGTTTGAAGTAAATCTTTCCAAGTATTTCAGAAGACCCAGAAACCGTAGTACGCCTGCTTTATTCTCAGGTTTTTTCATTAATAAAATTGCCTCGCTATATTTCGCATTGCCCTATTCATTACTAAATTCATGATCCGATCATGTTCCTCTTCACAATCCGCGCAAATAGCCACATCATCAAAATATATTATAACACCCTTTATATCCCCAAAAATTCTTATCATTTCTTGTTGAAACATTTCCGGAGCGCAATTAAGCCCAAAAGGCACACGCAAGAATTTGAGCCGCCCAAAAAGTGTTAAAAATGTCGTTAAATCTGAACCCTTTTTATCCAATTCCATGTGCCAAAACCCACTTTTCAAGTCAAGCACCGAAAAAACCTGTTTCCCCGCTAGTCCTGACGTTAAATCATCAATTGTTGTGATCAAAAAATATTCTCGTTTAATGCACTCATTAAGTGCTTTTGGGTCTAGACATATTCGCAGCGCACCGTTGGGCTTTTCCACCAATTGCAAATTATTTACCCAGTCAGTAGGGTAATTAACGGGTGCAATGATCCCGTCTACTACTATTTTATCAAGCTCTAATTTCAAATTTCCCAATAACGAATTCGGTATTCGCTTTCTATAGTGAAGCACGGGTTTCGAGTTCTCCTTTAATGATATTGAAAACGTTCTTGGAAACTTACCAAGTCCCTGAAAAACATCGCTATTCTTATCCATGAATGACGCTTTAGATCCAATGCCGGTAATACTACTTACGTCTAAACGTTTGATTAATTCAAATTGTTTGCATGCCTCTAATCCTAGTAATGGTTCACATATATCACTAACAACTATAAATTTGGCTAATTTATAAAATTTTTTATTCAAATCCTTTAATTTCAGTGTACAAGTACCAAAAAATTTAAACTTTGTTCTCATTTTAATCAAACACTGGGAAGTCATTATTTTTATTGTTCAATTCAGCATCTAATTTTTTAACTAGATTTAGTGGTACACGGTTCACGTCAGCCCTAGTGTCCAATTTAAATCTTACAACCTCATCTTCTATAATGTACTCCTTTGTCCAACGTTTGCTTTCCGGTGTTGTCGAATTTAATCTAAGGATATTTTTAGAACTTATTAAACTACTTAATTTTCTATTTTTACAATACTTTTTACCATGTATTTCGCTCCAATTAAGTTCAGCTACTTTCTGCTTGATATTCTCATTTCCAGTGTGTTGTTTCCTTTCAAATGTTTTTTCACGGGGCTTACGGCACATCCTCTGAAAATGACCCTTTTTCGAACATGAATAGCATGTGACATCTTTGGCCTTACACTCAGTTTGGTGGCCGATTTTCCATGGACCACCACAGTTGAAGCAAAAACGGTTAATAGCCCCCATTGTTTATTGAGGCTTTTCACTTGTTTTAACAGCACATATCATTGTCTGTTTGGTATCCAGTATGTCTTTATTGGCATTTGCTGTTTCGTAGTTTTTACAAGTTTCAATGACACGTCCCAAGTCTTCATCATGACTGTCTAACATTTTCAATTGCAGCTTTTTATCATGGACGCCTATGATAATTCGGTCACGCAGCATTCGATTTTCGTATACCTTCCCACATCTGCGTTTAAACTCACAGTAGCGCATCTGTGTTCGTAGTTCGGTCTCGAATTCTGCAAATGTTTGACGCTCTTTTTGCGAAATCTTATTGAATTTGTACGATTCCATGGCTATATTTCGTTGTGGCAGACAATGTTGATCAAATTTCTCCAATACATCATCCAATGAGCGTTGTATTACAGCATCTCCTGCACTTACAGTGCCTAGCAACGACTGTTCAGTACCATCATTTGGAAATAGTGAATTGTAAATGTTCGCACCGCCTGTGCCAATCAACCAAATGAAATTAGCAATCTTTGTTTTTTCTGGCTCTTTAGCTTTACCACTGGCAATCATGTACACCATAAAACTCCGTTTCCAATTTGGCCACTCATTTGCCAAACTGGAGCAGTCCAATTCACCTGGTAAACGATCACTCGTCGCCATTCCGAGTAAATTTTTTTATAAAATTGACGATTCACCTTCTTGGTAGCTTTATTTAATTTAAACTATAATTGTTTTACCTTCAGAGTTACCCTCCACAATTATTTTCTGTTGTAACATTTCTTGGATCTGCCTGTTAATTTCTTCTTCATGGATATTGGGATATCTGTATATTTTAGAGTATACAGGTTTATCTGTAGTAGTAATTATGGAATGTCTTATCTCATGAGTATGAGTAAGTGAATCACCTTCATGCAACAACTAGTCACTATTTATACCTATAAGATCACGAAGAAACTCTTTTTCTTCGGAATTCATGTCGACTCTTAAAAGTTTTTTAATGTTCTCTTTATTGAAATCTAAAAATTCCAATGCATAAATCTCGTATAGTGTTCAAACGGATTAATTTTGAACTTTTAATTTTAGGTGCTACTTATTAAATAAAGCACACTTTGAATATTTGTTTTGTGTTCCAAATCAGTCACGATTTAGAACTGTTTTTATTTTCACAAAACAGTTGCTTATTAATACCCTATGAGAAGTTCTAGACTTCTGCTCTAAGAGTGACTTTCTAAAGTACACTCAATTACTTAAATTCTAAGAGTGACTTTCTAAGGTACACTCAATAACTCTAAATATTATCAATGCATTTTTGATTGGGTGGAGTCTCTCTCTATGTTAGTTTTTATACCCTATACCACTATGTGGTTTGGGTATAATGACTTTGTGCTGCTGTTTGTAACAACCAAAAATATTTGACCTAGACCCATCTTTAATTATACCGATCGAATCAGAATCACTTTCTGAGTTGATTGAACAATGTCCGTCCGTCCGTCCGTCCGTCCGTCCGTCCGTCCGTCCGTCCGTCCGTCTGTGTGTCCATGTAAAGCTTGTAATCAAACTGCAGGTCGCAAATATGAATATATTTTGATGAAATTTGGTATATAAGCTTTTATCGGCCATGGGATGAACGCTATTGAAATTGGTGAGAATCGGTCCATGTTCAGACCTAGCCCCCATACAAATTACCCATATGAAATCGACATAAGATCCAAATTGTCATATAGATCTTACTCAAATTGGGTTTGTATGCGTTCATTACATCCACTAATGAGTAGTCCAAAAATGATCCCGTTGACCCCATATAGAGCTGCTTCCCGATCTTCACTTAAATCTATTAAAAAACAAAAATATTGCACTGTTTCTTCTCAAATTTTGTTTGTACATATTTTTGCAAAATACAAGAGACTTTACCAAACATGATCAGGATCGGTCCATTTTTGGACCTAGTCCTTTATAGATATAGCATCCGATATGAACTTTTTCATATATGCAGCCGAAAAAATTAAAAAAATTCCACTCAAATTTGGTTTATGCTTATTTTCTATATCCAGTTAGTTGGGCCTGAGAGATAGGGTGTCTAAACGCATGGTATAGGGTATCGTATAGTCGGTCTAGACCGACTATAATTTTCTTACTTGTTATTTATAGAGTTTTACTTTTAACTCTTATTTAATTGGATGTTGTGTAAATAGAAACTGCATGTGAGGCAATTACTTCATTCAAAATAAAATCAAAACAAATGTTAATGGGTCACTAGTTTCAATTGCATTAGTCAATTATGTTGGCGGTTTACCCCAAAAACTATATGATTATTACTCATGTTACTTAAGAAAAGAAACAGAGACTCAACCGTACCACAAAGCATTGTTGTATGCATGGCGTTATTAGTTACATTAACTTACACGCTATACCATGCATACGTTACATCCTTCCCCTTAAGAAAATCATATAATTGTTCTTTAGCACATTTGTATGATTTTCAAGTGGTGTGAAGTGCATTCTTATAGTAGCAATTAAAAAAAATTTAAATGTTTATTGTAATGTAATACTTCATTTGTACAATTGCTAAAAAAATTTTATTGTGTTGTTACTTTGTAATTGGATTTTTGTAGTATTTTTTTTTTAATAGTATTTTAGGTGTTAAAGTTATTTTCATTGTTTTGTGACGTTATTATAGTAAAATATATATTTATATAGACTTAAAATTAAAACATATATTTTTTTTGCTATTTTTGTTTTCTGTTTTTTTTTTTTGTTTCTTTTTATATTTCTGTATTGCTATTATATTTCTTAAGTAAATTTTTATGAATGGTTTTTTCGTTATTTTTGATTTTTATTGTAACATTTAAATCGTCGATATTTATAATTTTATACGGACCATTGTATGGTGGTTCGTTCTTTTTTCTATTTCCTACTTTAACTAATACTAAATCTCCTATCGCTAATTTTATACTATTTTCTTTTCTAAACGATTCTAATCTTCTTTTATTCTTTATGTCCTCTATCATTAGTCTAGCATTTCTTAATGATTGATTGATGATTGATAATTATTTCTTCACCTGGTATATTTGGTATTTTACCAAATATTAACCCAAAAGGTGAATATTCGGTGTCAATATGTGGCGTTATGTTGTATGCGAATGAACTGTAAGATATCCATTCACTCCAATTGTCATCATTTACAAAAGATAAAAAATATTCGTTCAGTACCCTATGGTTTCGTTCGACAGTACCTAATGTCTCGTGATGGTAAGGTGTCGAGAATTTTTGTTCTATTTTCAGCAAATCGCAAATTTCCTTCAAAAGTTCATTTGTGAACTCAGTACCTCTGTCTGATTTTAAAGTCTTGAATGTTCCATATTTCAATATCAAATTTTCAGTTAAAGCTTTCGCTATTGATTTGGCTTCTTTAGTTTCCATTGGGACTGCTATTATATACTTTGTTAGTTCGCATTGCATAGTCAATATATATCTGTAGTATCCAGAAGGACGTAGTGGTCCTACTGTATCGATGACTATAGTGCTAAAACTATCATTTGGTGTGTCCGTTTTACATAATGGTTCTTTTGTGTGTCTTACTTGTTTGTTTCTCTGACAAAGATCACACGCCAAAACATATCTCTTTACCATTTTATTCATGTTTTTCCATATATATTATTGTTTTAATTTCAATAATGTCTTTCTAATTCCGAAATGACCTCCGCATGGTGTGTCGTGATACATTTTAATTAATTTTGTCTTCTCTTCGTTGTTTATTATTTTCTGTGGATTGCTATATAAAAGAATTCTGACGTCATTATTATCATTATTTTCGTTATTTTCCTTTTTGATATTCCCATGGGTTATTATCTTAAATATTTCGTCACCTTTTTCTAGTGCAAATTTATCATATTTCAATCTGCTTAACTAGATGAAAGTTTCTCCAACATTTTACCTAAGTAAATGGCATTATCACTGCATCTCACGCGCGTTTCGTTCACAGAATGATTATCTTCAATTTTGAATTCTTTAGTCGACTTGCCCAATATAAATTTTAATTTTCTCGCGAGTTTTATATCTTTAATGGATGTACATTCCCACATCTTGAGTTGATCAGGCCCAATAGGAGATGTTTTATTCTTTTCCACATTTATATCTTTATTTTCTTCTATTTTATTTTTGTTTCCTTCATTTTGTATCATATATTTCTTCATTTTTCTCGTCATCACCAGCGTCTTTTTTATTGATTCATCCGTTTTATGAGGTATCATTGTTCTTAATATATCTGAGTTTAACTCTATTCTCGACAATGCGTCTGCATTTGTGTTGCTTATACCTTTTTTATATATTATTTGAAAATCATAGTCCGATAATTCCAAGCGAATTCTAGTCAACTTTGAGTTCGGATTTTTGTGAGAAAATAACGCAACTAGTGGGCGATGGTCTGGAACAACTGTAAACTTTCTTCCGTAGAGGTATGGGCGAAAGAATTGTATTCCCCAATATATACAAAGTAGTTCGTTTTCTATAACAGGTTTATTCTTCTCGTGTTTATTTAGTGAACGGCTTGCGAAAGATTTCGGCCTATCATCTCCAAAATCTCCTTGTGATAGTACAGCTCCAAGTGCATAATCAGATGCGTTTGTTGTTAGTGCAAATGGTTTTTCAAAATCTGGATATTGCAAAATTGGTGGACTTACCCAATTTCCCTTTCAATGTTTCAAACGCTGTTTGACATTGCGCTGTCCATTCGAATTTTGCATTCTTTTTCAACAAAGCGTTCAAGCAATTTGCCACTTCAGCAAAATTCTTAACAAATCTTCTGTAATAATTGCAAAATGCCACAAACCTTCTCACTTCGTCGGCATTCTTTGGAATTGGATATCTTGTAATTGCATCGAATTTTGAAGGATCTGGTCTAATACCTTTTGGCGTTATCAAGTGTCCAAAATATACTACTTCCGGTTTCAAAAAGCAACATTTACTCGGATTTAGCTTCAGATTATATTTCTTCAGTCTGTCAAAAACTTTGATCAAATTGGAATTGTGGTGTTGTAGACTACAACCAAATACTATAATGTCATCCACGTAAAGAAAAGCTTCAGACTCCAATCCGGCTAGAGCTATGGTTAGCATCCTCTGAAAACTATTCGATGATATCTTTAAACCAAATGGTAGTCTAGTATATTGATAATGTCCATTAGGTGTAGAAAATGCGGTATATGGTCGTGATTTGTGATCAAGTTCAATTTGATGAAATGAGCTTGTCATATCCAATGTTGAAAAATACTTGGCTCTACCCAGTTTATCCAAAATGTCATCCAAACGTGTTAATGGAAATTTATCATTGACGATTTTGTTGTTTAGTTTTCTAAAATCTACTACTAATCTCCATTTCTTTAAATCTGATTGTCCCTTTTTCGGAACTAGTAATAGTGGTGCGTTGTATGGACTAATAGATGGTTCAATTATTTTGCTTTCCAATAATCCGTTAACTTGAGAATTTATTTCCGTAGTATGTGTGTGTGGTAAACGATAGTTCTTTATATATACGGGATTTTTATCATATAGGTTTATTGTTTGTTTATAAAAATTATTTGTTGTCAAATCTTCATCTTCAAAATGAAATATTGACTGATATCTTTTAAGTATTGATGTAAGTTCATTTCCATTTTCATTATTTAAGTCTTTCATATTCAGGTTTTTCATTAAATTTTCAAATCTTTTCCCGTATCTTTACCATTATCTCCGTTACTTACAACTGAAAGTATCTCATAATTTTTTAATGGAACTGTTTCCACCTTCATATTATCCATTATTATTTCTTTGTTTGTTACATTCAATAATTTCACGTGTTGGTTTCCATCTTTAGGTATTATTGCATTTGCCATATAAATTCCTTTCATATGTTCTCTATTCAATATCACAGCATCCTCATTCAGTTTTATTTTAAAAGGAACCACAATTTCACTCCTCGCTGGAATTATTACCTGTGTCTATTAAAAATGTAAGTTCTCTGTTTGTATCCTCAATATTCAATCTTACATAATTTCTGAGGTTGGATGTTATGTTATATATGTTTGAAGTATTTATTGTGTTATATCCGAAGATTGGGATCTTAATATCTCCGGAACCTGGTAGTTTTCCTGGTCCTGAATCTGATTAATATTACGGTTTCTGTTACTGTATCCATTATGCCTGTTATTACCTCTTTGTCCATAATTGTTACCTCTGTTGTTGTTATTAATATTTCTGTAATTATTATTATTGTTGTAATTATTGTTGTTATAATTATTATTGTTGTAGTTTCTAGTAGTATTGTTTCTATTCACATTGTCGTTCACGCGGTTTCTATTACCTTGCCAGAATTACTGTTATTTCTCCCTTGGAAATAATTATTACTTGTTCTTGGATTGCCATTGTGAACATTATGGTAAAAAATCTGATTCTGTTTTACCCTTGCTTCCGACTTTTCAGCTATTTTCAGAACTTCTGAGAATGTCGTTACTTGACTTGCATCTATGGTAGATACAGTTTGTCGATCTTGTAACCCATTCACAAATGTATTGAAAGCTATTTTGCTGTTAGTATTAACTATAGAACGTCTATTTGCTTCACCTTCATCTGCGATCTGAATTTCATTAAGTTCCACTACGAGGCTTTCTATCTTACTTGCGAAACCAGTCAGATTATTGTTCTTTTGTCTAAGGCTAGTCAGTTCATTAAGAATTGTGTTCGTGCTCTTAAATGATTTGTACGCTGTTTTAAGGGCTGTTATCAGTTCCGTGACTGTTGTTGGTATGCTTTCCTGTTTTATTCTATTTTGTACTTTTATGTCTAATTTTGTGCTAATAATGTACTCGAAGAAAAAATTCTGTTTTTCTGGATGTATAGTCTGTGATACTAGTTTTAAATTTGTTGTGAAACTGTTCAAATCTTCTTTTCGTCCCGAGAAAGTTGGGATCAACTTTGAAATAGCAGAAAGTTCACTCAATTCCATATTTAATATTACTGTTCCTTGTCGTTTCTCTAAAATAATTTTCTTACTATTATGTTGTATTAATATCTCTAATGCTTCCTCTTTTAAGCTTCTAAATCTCTCTACTGACCTTCTATTAATATCGTCTGGAATATTCTCGTTGTCTAGTATATTTTCTATTTGTTTTTCTAATCTTTCTATTTCTAACTTTTTTGTTGTTAAAGTTTCCTGTGAATATGGTCTGTTTACCGATTTCCTAGCATTCGACACTAATGTTTCTAACGATGTTAATATCTCATCCATTTAAAAAAAATTATATAAATATGTTAAAAAGAAATGTTCTTAATTGCTAATTTATCATTTTAATATTGTTTCAGATTAAATATTTTATTTATTTTTAAATTTATTTTTCCTTAAAAGTAGTTATTTATTTATGGTGTTTTCTATTAAAAATCTTTCCTATGGAAAATACATTTTCTAATATGCTAAAATCTTCAATTTCATTTTGAGCAATATTTATAATGTAGTTTTTCAGAATTTTTACAATTATTATTAAGATTATAGCTATTATAGCTATAATTCCTATTAACCTTTTCATGTTGGAAAAAATTTTTTTATCTATATATATATATATATATATATATGTTTGTTTCCTATTTTTGCCACGAGCGAGTTATCGCTTATTGGCCCTACGAGTGCGGATTAGACGCACTTCGTTTACAAAGAAAAAAAATTTTTTTTTTATCAATAGTATTAATATGATTAACGTGTTTTTATTTGTTTCTTCTGCTTGTTTATGTCGCCTTCCACATCGGCAGCATCATTGAGTTTTTGATTAAAGATTCAGTGTCATCCTCTTGTTTCAATTCGGCAGTAATATCCTTCATTGTTAATGTTTAGGGTCCAATTTCATTTTTTCTTCTCTTGGCAACGCAGCTGACGGAACTTAGCTGGCCTACGTCAGGACAATATATATTATTTCTGGTGCAAAATATTTAAGGACTCAGTTTTCGTGTTTGTCCTTGATCAGGATTATTTATTGGTTGGTGCAATTGTATAGCACATCAACCAGTGCAGTCAAGCACTTTTAATTTGGCAGGATCGCCATATAGTGTTCAAACGGATTAATTTTGAACTTTTAATTTTAGGTGCTACTTATTAAATAAAGCACACTTTGAATATTTGTTTTGTGTTCCAAATCAGTCACGATTTAGAACTGTTTTTATTTTCACAAAACAGTTGCTTATAAATACCCTATGAGAAGTTCTAGACTTCTGCTCTAAGAGTGACTTTCTAAAGTACACTCAATAGCTTAAATTCTAAGAGTGACTTTCTAAAGTACACTCAATAACTCTAAATATTATCAATGCATTTTTGATTGGGTGGAGTCTCTCTATGTTAGTTTTTATTTATAGAGTTTTACTTTTAACTCTAATTTAATTGGATGTTGTGTAAATAGAAACTGCATGTGAGGCAATTTCTTCATTCAAAATAAAATCAAAACAAATGTTAATGGGTCACTAGTTTCAATTGCATTAGTCAATTATGTTGGCGGTTTACCCCAAAAACTATATGATTATTACTCATGTTACTAAAGAAAAGAAACAGAGACTCAACCGTACCACAAAGCATTGTTGTATGCATGGCGTTATTATTTACATTAACTTACACGCTATACCATGCATACGTTACACTCGTCATAATTGTAAGGAAATGTTTTATAAACAAAATTTTCTTCATTATTCTGGATATACCATTCTTCTAAACAAATTTTTGCACCTAAAGGTTTCAATATATTATTGCCTATTATTCCATCAAATCTATTATTAGTTAACTTCAACAATTTCCAAGCCATAAGATTATTATCGGAAAATTCTTCTGAGATTTCCGTAACAATTTCCTCACTTATAACTACTTTGCTTGCCAAAGTTGAGAAAGTTAAAGGTTTTTTAATTTTATACGTTCATAACTTGGAAGTGCATTACAATTCAATATTGATGTGGTTTATCCAGTATCAATCAAACAACTTATCTTGGAATTACCAATAGTTATGCGTACAATCGGTAAACCGCTTTCTTCCCATCGGTTCAATATTATTGCGATGTTGACCAGAATTTTTAGCGATTGATTAGATTGTCGGAACTGTTGCGAATTTCGAATTACGTTCGAATATTGTCCTTGGCGATTATCAAAACTGTGTGATTGTCGACTGGAATATAGAAAGTTTTGTGTTTGGTGACAAGAAAAACCTTGTGTCCGTTGGTCTGGGAAATTCTGTCTATTCGGTCTAAAATTTGTTTGTCTTAAATTTTGCCTTTGGTGAGGTTCAGAATAATTATGGTTAGAATTTTGGTCAGTGTAATATTTTGATTAGTATTTCTAAAATGTCGATTATTTTCCATGATCATGTCGCAATCCTGCAGACAATGATATGCTTCGCGAATAGTATTAATATTCCGGCTATATAAAATACTTGCTAAATGCGGAGGTATATTATTAACAGAAGTTCGAAAAATCATTGATTCGTTTATAAAGGTTTACATTCATCTTGTTCATATTTTGTATTTGGCTTATCTAATATTGTTTTAAAATTATTATATAATTGACTTACATCTCAACACGCAAAAGAGAGCGGACATAACGTCGATTGAAAAGGAGTTAAGATTTTAGATAAAGAGAGAAATGAAAACAAAAGATGCACATTGGAAAGTTTAAGAATACAACAAAAAATACACAAAACATTAAACAACAAAGATGACCAAAAATAATACTAAGCTACAATAGTCAATTGCAATTACTTAAATATTAGTTCTGTGATATTAGTCGTTATGTTTAAAACTGTGTAACAAGGATTTTGATCGACGGCTGTGGTAGTCCAGTCGTCTCCAGGGTCAGCCTAAGGACCCTCAAACCTTATGCAATAAAACACTATAAACCTTTAAGTTACAAAGTAGTATATTTAAGTTTTAATTGTGTATATATGTTTATATGTATCTATATACGTATGAAGACGCGACTGACAACAGTTCTGCTTTCGTATTACCGGGAGGTCGGCTATGCCGGTCGGTGGTGTGACTATGCTAGCCGGTAGTTGGTGACTCGGGTGTACTGATCGACAGATGGCGGCGCAGTGGTTGACTCGGTCGACAGGTGGCGCGATTACTTGCCGGCAGATGATGGCGTAGCGGTTGACTCGGGTGCACCGAGCGACAGGCGTTACGACTACTGGCCGACGGATGGCAGCGTAGTGGTTTGCTGGAGTGCGTCGGTCGACGGGCGGTGCGACTACTGGCCAACAGGTGGCGGCGTCATCGGTCGGATGATAGCAGCAGCAAGCCGGGTGACTCGGCTAGGCAACATGATTTAGTGGTTCCAGTGCGCCGATCGGTAAATGCCGATAATATTGGCGGCACGACTATACTGGCAGACAGATGGCGGCACAGTAGATGGCTTTGGTGCGCCGGTTGATGGTATTGGCAGTGCGATGACACTGGCAGACAGATGGCGGCACCGTGGATGGCTTGGATGTGCCGGTTGATGGTATCGGAAGTGCGGTCTACTGGCCGAAAGATGGCGGCTGTAGATGGGCTGGCACGACTATGCTAGCCGGCAGATGGCGAAACAGTAGATGGCTTGGATGCGCCGATTGATGATATCGGCGTTGCGTTGATACTGGCAGACAGATGGCGGCACAGTGGATGGCTTTGATGCGTTGGTTGATGGTATTGGCAGTACGATGACACTGGCAGACCGATGGCGGCACCGTGGGTGGCGTGGATGTGCCGGCTGATGATATCGGGAGTGCGGTGATCCTGGTCGACAGATGGCGGCACAGTAGATGGCCTGGCACGATTATGCTAGCAGGCAGATGGCGGCACAGTAGATGTCTTAGATGCGCCGATTGATGATTTCGGCGTTGCGTTGCTACTGGCAGACAGATGGCGGCACAGTAGATGGCTTGGATACGCCGGTTGATGTTGTTGACGTTGAGTTGATACTGGCAGACAGATGGCGGCACAGTAGATGACTTCGCTGCCCCGGTTGGTGGTATCGGCAGTGCGATGATACCGGCCGGCAGATGGCGGCCCAGTAGGTGTCTCGGATGCGCCGGTTGATAGTACCGGCGGTGTGTTGACACTGGCAGACAGGTAGCGGCACAGTAGATGGCGTGACTCGGGCGTACAGGTAGTCGCCGGCGCGACCGGTCGGGAGAGCGTCAGCAGCCGGCAGAAGGCGGTGGTGCGACTAGAGTTGCTGTCATGAGCTGTGATGTGTCTTGGCCACCTGTAACGATAAGAGCGGGGTTAGCCGGGAGCAGTCAGCACAGGCCGCTGGATTATCGAGAGCAGTCAGCCGTAAAGCCGCTGGATTATCGGGTGCAGTCAGCCGTTAAGCCGCTGGATTATCGGGAGCAGTCAGCCGTTAAGCCACTGGATTATCGGGAGCAGTCAGCCGTTAAGCCGCTGGATTATCGGGAGCAGTCAGCCGTGAAGCCGCTGGATTATCGGGAGCAGTCAGCCGTTAAGCCGCTGGATTATCGGGAGCAGTCAGCCGTGAAGCCGCTGGATTATCGGGAGCAGTCAGCCGTGAAGCCGCTGGATTATCGGGAGCAGTCAGCCGTTAAGCCGCTGGATTATCGGGCGCAGTCAGCCGTTAAGTCGCTGGATTATCAGGAGCAGTCAGCCGTTAAGCCGCTGGATTATCGGGAGCAGTCAGCCGTTAAGCCGCTGGATTATCGGGAGCAGTCAGCCGCTAAGCCGCTGTGTTATCGGGAGCAGTCAGCCGTTAAGCCGCTGGATTTATATGGATGACAACCGGTACCGATCGTCTTTAAAAGATTGGAGATATCTTTAATAAGATACACCACTCAGCTTTAGCGCCGAAAACTCAATTGCCATCCTCAGGCCAACCTCGCCTCTTGTGCAAATGAATTCATAAACTCAGTGAGAATTCAAAATACCCCTTTGCTTTAATCACTTGAAAACTATTTCTAGAAATAGTATAGCTTGTTTTGTTCGTGTTTGGTTGAATGTATGTTTCTTTAAATGATGTGCGGTTGTGCGTATATGTTGATCTGTAGTTATTTTTATATGAGAGCTTGGTTTGGTTGATGTTTAGTTGAATGTGTATGCTTTACTGTTGTGACGTGGATGTTTACTTAGTGAGTGTAGTTTTGTATGGTAGCTTAGCCTTATTGATGTTTAGTTGAATGTGTATTTATTACTGCTGTGACGTAGGTGTTTTGTTATTGAGAAAATGATGTGTGGTTGTGTGTATATTGTTCATGTTAGGTTGAATGTATAAGCTTTACTGTTGTGACGTAGATGTTTACTCAGTGAGTGTAGTTTTGTATGAGAGCTTGGTTTAGATGTTGTTCTCGTTTGATGTGGTGTTGCGCTACGGTGGGTATTTATGGCTATGGGCACAAATTCAAGAATTGCATTTCTCAGTATGGGAATCCAGCACTGACCCACTAAAAGAAGGGTATAATATGGAAACCTACCTCAATTTAGAAAAATTAATTATTGAAAATTTTAAGCTATCGTCACGAAGCCCAGAACAAGGTAGCGATTTCCAGCAAACCAACGTTCTTCCACTACCAAAGGTTACAATCCCAAAATTCAGTGGAGACTATGTAAAATGGAGAGCCTTCTCCGACCTATTGACTCAATTGGTGGACAACCAGCAAGTTCCAAAGGCACAAAAGATGTGGTATCTCAAATCAATTTTGGGAGGAGAAGCTGAAAAATTAATCAGCCATCTGTCAGCTACTGCAGACAACTACGCGACCGCTTGGACACTACTAGAAGAGCGCTATGACAATCAGCGCATCATTGTCTCAACCATAATGCAACTGTTGCTGGATCAACCTAATGCTGGACCATCAGCTGCCGCCATAAAGGCTCTACACGATACAACACAAGAATGTCTGCATGAACTAAACAACATCGGAATTTACACGACCTCGTGGGACCCCATATTGTTTCACACCTTGGTAAGGAAACTAGATCGGGGTACTCTTGTTCTGTATGAGAGGACCATTCAAAATCCAAAGGAACTACAAAGTTTCAAGGACTTCCTGAAATTCCTTGAAACTCGATTTCAATCCTTGGAAGCCACAAACCAGAAGGAGAAATCCTCTAAGGTATGCGCTTCTGCAACATCAGCCAATAAAACAGAAATCACATGCCCACTCTGCAAAATTGACCAACACCCACTGTACCGGTGCCAAAGGTTTCAACAACTACCGCCACATGGCCGCCTGAATTTCGTTCGGAGCCAGAAACAGTGCATAAATTGCTTAAAATCAGGGCATACAGTAAAATATTGCAAGTCAGGGCCTTGCACGATATGCAAGAAAAGGCACAACTCGCTGCTTCACATGGAAAACTACACCCAATCATTAAAACAAGGATCATCAAGCCATAAAACACCCCAGATGACACCATCAGCAACAAACACTCCAAATGAAAACTTCAGCAAGGCACCAGCCAGCATTCCAGAAGCATCATCATTAACGGCAGCAAGCGGTCACGTATCCAACTCATACGTTCTTCTCAGCACAGCTATAGTAAAAATCAAAACTGACATAATGGAGGTTGAATGTCGCGCATTACTTGACGCCGGATCACAAGTAAATTTGATCACAGAGCGTTTAGCAAAACGACTTAACATTGCAAAACAGCCATCATCAATGAACATTAAAGGACTCGGTAATTCCAACACCAAAACACGACACCGGGTCAATGTTTCTCTGCATTCCCGAATTAATGGGTTTTCAACTCGCTTGGAGGCACTCGTCTTGCCTCAAATCGTCGCACCACAACCATCACAATTTGTCAACACTGACGATTGGTCACTACCAAAAAACCTGACATTAGCTGATCCAGCATTTAATAAACCCGATAAAATCGACATATTGCTAGGTGCAGAACACTATCTCCAATTGCTCGCAATTGGGCAAATAAAACTATCTCCACACCTTCCGACTTTACAGAACACAGTCTTGGGCTGGATTGTAGCAGGAAAAATAGATAATAAACCTTCAACAGAAGCATTTTCTGGAATATGCACCGAAGATGAAGGCCTCGAAGCCTCCATCGCTCGACTTTGGGAATTAGATGAAATCAAATCAACTACAAAACCACTATCAGTAGCCGAGAAACAATGTGAAGAGCATTTTGCCCAAAACACAACAAGAAACAATCAAAACCAGTTTGTCGTCCGAATACCATTTCATCAACACCCGAATATTCTAGGCGACTCACATGGAATTGCTCTTAACCGATTTTTCGCTCTCGAACGACGTCTGCAAAGGAACGCGGAACTGAAGGCCAAATACATTCAATTTATGGACGAATATGAATCTATGGGGCACATGACAAAATGGGAACCAAAAACCAAGGTCTCCCCAAGCTACTACATCCCACATCATTGCATATTGAGGCCTGAAAGTTCAACTACAAAGCTCAGGGTAGTCTTTGATGCATCAGCCAAAACCTCATCAGGACACTCTTTAAATGATCTGATGTTCACGGGACCAACACTACAAAGCGACCTATTCTCGATACTCCTGAGGTTTCGAATGCCAAGATTCGTCTTCACCACCGACGTAAAAAAAATGTATCGACAAATATTAGTTGCTCCCGAAGATCGTCAACTTCAGTTAATAATTTGGAGAAGGGACCCCACAAATCCCATTAACTACTTTCAACTCAACACAGTTACATACGGCACCAGAGCTGCTCCCTACTTAGCAACAAAATGTCTAGAGCAGTTGGCTACAGAAAACGAGACACGTTATCCCCTGGCTTCCAAGTTTCTCAAAGAAAATTTTTACGTGGATGATGGCCTGGGTGGTTTTGATAGCATAATAACCGCACTCGATGTACAACAACAGTTAGTGCAAATTCTAAAGGAAGGTGGCTTCACATTACGCAAATGGTACGCTAATCATCCTAAATTGCTCCACAATATACCACAAGACTACAAGGAAGTGGATTTAGACTTCGAAAGCACCAAGGTCGACTCGATAAAAACGTTAGGTCTTATCTGGCTACCGAAAAATGATAAGTTAGGAATCAAGGTAAATGTCGAGAACATCAAGAGAATTACCAAACGCACCGTCACTTCAGATCTTGCGAGAATTTTTAACCCATTAGGCCTCTTGTCACCAGTTGGCGTCACTGCTAAGATATTCATCCAAGAATTGTGGGCCCTAAAACTCGATTGGGATCAAGCACTCCCTGAACACTTGTACACAAAATGGACGAACTTCCGCACAGAACTGGATGAACTAAAAACATTGCAGCTATCAAGACACATCTTTAATGGAAAAATCCCTGAATCCGTCCAACTACATATTTTTACTGATGCATCAGAAAAGGCGTATGGAGCAGCGGCTTACATTCGATCCACGATAAAAAACAGTTCAACTATAACACAATTACTATGCGCAAAATCCCGGATTGCTCCACTAAAAATTCAAACAATACCTCGACTGGAGCTGTGCGCTGCGGCATTAGGAGCACAGTTAGCCGCCAGAATCATAGCAGACCTTCAACTAACATGCAAGGTTTGGTTTTGGACGGACTCAGAAATTGTATTATCCTGGATAAACTCACCAGCATTACTTAACACCTTTGTAGCAAATCGAGTGTCAAGCATCTTACAAACAACACAAGCAAACCAATGGCGACATGTCGGCACAAAATTAAATCCCGCAGACATCTTATCACGAGGAATTGCACCCAGGCGCCTCAAAGACTGTTCTTTCTGGTTTTATGGCCCACTATTTCTACATGGCCAAGAATTAGCATGGCCCCCCACATATAATCCAAGCCATGCCATTCCAACTGACCTAGAGAGAAATTTAAAAATATCACTAACAGTGACGTCAACGGAACCAGAACTCATATACAAAATAAATCACAGGAATTCATTCTGGCGTCTCCAAAATATCGTTGGATACGTTCTACGCTTTATCAACCAAGCCAAATGCAAAAAGCCCTCAAGACAGAGTCTAAAATCATTAACAACAACTGAGTTAAACAACGCTCTAAAGTTAATCATAAAACAAATGCAAGAGGCAGATTTCAAACAAGAAATTCAGCAGCTTACAAAATACAAAGAGTTACGCGGAACAAATAACCTAAGTAATCTATCACCGTTTTTAGACACAGATGGTTTAATCCGCGTTGGAGGCCGACTCGAAGCATCACCACTTCAATACGACTCCAAGCATCAATTCCTGCTTCCATACAATGATCCAATCGCAAAGCTAATCTTTGAAATGATTCACAAGGACAACAAACACTGTGGGTCACAAACGCTCCTGGGAATAGTCAGACAAAGATTTTGGCCTATCAAAGGAAAAATCATGTCAAGAGCCACAGTGCATCGATGCACGATATGCAGCAGAGCCAAACCAGCGTTATTTCACCAAATAATGGGCAACCTACCATCAACACGCGTCACACCAGCACGAGCCTTTATTAACACCGGAGTTGATTACTGTGGCCCGATCACTGTGCATTATAAACTTCGGGGAAAACGACCTCACAAGGCCTACATTGCTGTATTTTGCTGCTTTGCTACAAAGGCAGTACACCTAGAACTTGTGAGCGACCTCACAACTGAAGGTTTTATAGGTGCACTCAAACGGTTCATATCCCGCCGTGGTCATTGCCAAAACTTATATTGCGACAATGCAACAAATTTCGTCGGCGCAAAAAATAAATTGCCAGAACTTTCCACAGTAATACACTCATCAGATGCACAGGCGACTATTCTGAATGCATGCAACAAAAAGGGTATCCAATTCAATTTCATTCCACCAAGAGCACCACACTTTGGTGGTCTCTGGGAGGCAGCCGTGAAATCAGCCAAGTACCTATTGGTAAGAACATTGGGAAATGCGTCTCTAACATACGAAGAGCTTGAAACTATAGTTATAGAAATCGAGGCAATACTGAATTCCAGGCCGATTTCACCAATGTCGAACGACGCGAACGATATAGGCGCACTTACTCCGGGACATTTTCTGATAGGCGAACCACTAACAGCTCAAATTGATGCTCATGCTAAGACCACACACTTTAAGCTGGAGAAGCGATGGAAACTAGTTTCTCATCTCAAGCATGACTTTTGGAAAAGATGGTCACGAGACTACCTAAATGAATTACAATACCGAAACAAATGGCGAGAACAATCAAAAAATCTTAACCCAGGAGCAATCGTACTTATCAAAGAAGATAACGTTCCAGTAATGAAATGGCCCTTGGGTCGCGTTATAAAAACATATAAAGGAACCGACGGGGCTGTAAGAGTAGCAGATGTTAAGACCGCTTCAAGCACCCTTAAACGAGCAGTTCAATATCTAGCCCCACTCCCTCAGATCAACGAAGAAACCGAAAAGGGACAACTACCTCTCCCACAATCCTCAGAATCCAACGATTCTCATGAACTATCAGCAGAAATTCAATCATCAGAACAGTCATCGAATACAAATCCACCCGCTAAAAAACAGCGGACCTCTACCAGCTCAGTTACGACTACACTACTCACAATCCTACTAGTACTTCCGCTTGTGTCCACAGATAAAATCATAACGACACAATTTGACCCAAATATTGGCTTATACTTCGAAGATATCACCAATACCCGAATATCACGATCAGAATGGAACATAATTTCCTACTACAATCTAAACCCATATTGGAAAGAAATAGCCTACTTTATGAATGAATCAACGACATTAAACCACTTATGCGACCACCTCATTCCAAGGACACCTTGCTTGAGCTTTCTCCAAACAATTGATCACAGCCTAACAGGACTAAAGGACAAAAATCTCTTGCTAAAGAACAGAAGTAAACGTGGCGCTATTAACGTTGTCGGCAATATTGCTAATTCACTATTCGGCGTCTTAGATTCCAATTACGCTGAACAAATGTCAAAAACCATTATTGCAGTAAACGAAAATGAAAACCATCTAAAACAACTCCTCATGAATCAAACATCAATTGTTGACGCAACTCTAAACGTGATCAAACAGGACGAAAGAAATATCAAACAAAGTTTCGACAGCATAGATAATCAATTAACGGAACTTAAATCCAAAATAAATGATGGGGAAAAAGAACAGTATCAAGCAAGTCTCTTCCGAATATTTATGTTACGATCCGCTCAACTTACGTTAATATCAGCAAGGTTACACCGAATTCAGTCAGAAATTATAGCAGCATTAACCGATTCACACCATGGAAAAATCAATCCAACACTTCTATCACCGTCCCAACTTGAAGCCGAGCTAGCGCAAGTAAGAAGTAATCTTCCAACATCTCTAGAACTACCAGTGGGAGGTGATAACATTCTACAACTGTACAAAGTGATGAGCGTCAAGGGAGGTGTAACAAAAGATCACGTTATATTCCATATATCTATCCCATTAACTGACCCTGAACCATTCGAACTTCTGAAACCGCACCCGATTCCAGTATTAATAAATGGTACAATGTTTGCTCTAAAACCATGCGGCAATTTCCTGGCCATAAATGCTCATAGGGATCAATATTTCATCCTAACGGAAATCCAGCGGGCCACATGTGCAGTCACTAGCGAGAACGAAATCTTGTGTCAACACATACAATCAAATTTTAATGCAAACGCAGATAAATGCCTATGTGAACTTTCGCTTCTCAGCTACCATATCCATAAGAGATGCAACATTGTTCCTGTTGCAGACAGTACATCACTTACACAGTTAGAACACAACAACCAGTGGTTATACACATTTCTGCAGCCTTCTCGAATAAGCGCCGTATGTGGACAAGAAAAATCACAGCTAGCCTTGAAAGGATCTGGCATCTTAAAAATATCACCAGATTGTACTCTCAAGTTTGGATCAATAATCATCAAAGGTCATCAAACTGTCTCCACATCATTTCAGACATCATACACAGTAACGAGTAACATCAGTGACATCACTTATCCAGATAAGAGGCAAGACGAAATAACTCACATCAAGATCTATGCTGACCAAATAAAGAACATCTCCGAAATACAGCACAATTTACTTCAAATAATCAGCTCGAAGTTTCCATCACAACTCAAGGCCATACAATATCACCACGGAACCATTGCCTATATCGCTCTAGTTCTCGCTATTATCATCTGTATAAAGGTTGCCTGGCAAAGAAAACGTTGTACAAAAATCAAAATAAACCAACAGTCCCCACATCCAGCAGTGCGCCAGCACATTCCAGAATTTGACGGATCAACAGTTTAAGTTGTGTCCCAATAATTTAGGGTTATCGAAATGAAAAAATTGTTGAGCATAACTCAACGGCGGGGAGTATGTTCAATTCTTCACAAAGAATTGCGTTTATTTGTACGTCAGTATGAATTTCGTTTATTTGTACGTCAGTACATTTGCTAAAGTAACAAACATACTTACATACATCTGAAACTATGAAAATAACCCTGAATTATTGGTTTCCATTACTACATAAGCTGGGTTAATAAGCTTGAAATACAGTCAGCAATTCTTTTGTTCATATGTACAAACATATTGACATACATACAAAGTTATGATCACATTTAAACAATTGTCGCTGACTGCATTTCTGGGGTTTGTTAACTTTGTTGCTTATGCTAAATTGCATATTTTATTTATTTTAATTTTATTTTATTCAAACAATTGTCGCTGACTGCATTTCTGGGGTTTGTTAACTTTGTTGCTTACGCTAAATTGCATATTTTATTTATTTTAATTTTATTTTATTCAAACAATTATTGCTGACTGCATGTCTGGGGTTTGTCAACTTTGTTACTTATGCTAAGTCGCATATTTTATTTTACTTTTATTTTCTGTTATTTATGATTTAATTAGTATATAAGCTTGAACCTTTTTATAAATAAAAGAGAGATAACAAACCAACAGAACAAGGTTTTTCTTTCAAAACCATATAACCAAGTTCAAGTGCTTGTGTTATGATATAGAATTGTCTTGGTGTTGCTGCCTAGACAAGCCCCTAAACAATAACATTTTCCCTGTAACCAAGTTCAAGTGCTTGTGTTATAATACAGAATTGTCTTGGTGATATTGCCTAGACAAACTCCTTAATATAACATTTTACCAGGTTGAACAAATTAGTACAACCCTATCCAAAAAACAAGGATAAAAACATTGGTGACCCCGACGTGATGGCTACAAACACCCCTATGGACCAACTCGCTGCAGCCCAGCTCGCTACAGGTGAAGGAATCCAGTCCATCATCCGAAACTTTAAAAAGGACTCGGCTATAAGAAAAACCTGCCAGTACTATGAAGATCGGATCAAACGACTGGAAGCGGCATGGGCTGAGTTTGAAATCAACGACAATAAAATACGATGTCTCGAGAAGCCAGCACTAGACCACAAATACTTCACCGAGAATTATTACGATAAAATATCGGAAATCACAACAACCTACCGAGAAATATTTGGAGCAGCTATGGAAACTCCAAAGGACATTGGTCAAAAAACGACAATCAGTGATCCTAAACCGCCACCTAGAACCAATTATGTTGACGATAATTCATCCGCAAACACTATCTTACTAAATCCCTTGATCAGAAGACAAAATGCCATGATGAACTCACTAAAACGATTATTTACCACAGACCCAGCAGCAACCAACATACAGCTGAAGGAAAAACTATGGGCACAAATTCAAGAATTGCATTTCTCAGTATGGGAATCCAGCACTGACCCACTAAAAGAAGGGTATAATATGGAAACCTACCTCAATTTAGAAAAATTAATTATTGAAAATTTTAAGCTATCGTCACGAAGCCCAGAACAAGGTAGCGATTTCCAGCAAACCAACGTTCTTCCACTACCAAAGGTTACAATCCCAAAATTCAGTGGAGACTATGTAAAATGGAGAGCCTTTTCCGACCTATTGACTCAATTGGTGGACAACCAGCAAGTTCCAAAGGCACAAAAGATGTGGTATCTCAAATCAATTTTGGGAGGAGAAGCTGAAAAATTAATCAGCCATCTGTCAGCTACTGCAGACAACTACGCGACCGCTTGGACACTACTAGAAGAGCGCTATGACAATCAGCGCATCATTGTCTCAACCATAATGCAACTGTTGCTGGATCAACCTAATGCTGGACCATCAGCTGCCGCCATAAAGGCTCTACACGATACAACACAAGAATGTCTGCATGAACTAAACAACATCGGAATTGACACGACCTCGTGGGACCCCATATTGTTTCACACCTTGGTAAGGAAACTAGATCGGGGTACTCTTGTTCTGTATGAGAGGACCATTCAAAATCCAAAGGAACTACAAAGTTTCAAGGACTTCCTGAAATTCCTTGAAACTCGATTTCAATCCTTGGAAGCCACAAACCAGAAGGAGAAATCCTCTAAGGTATGCGCTTCTGCAACATCAGCCAATAAAACAGAAATCACATGCCCACTCTGCAAAATTGACCAACACCCACTGTACCGGTGTCAAAGGTTTCAACAACTACCGCCACATGGCCGCCTGAATTTCGTTCGGAGCCAGAAACAGTGCATAAATTGCTTAAAATCAGGGCATACAGTAAAATATTGCAAGTCAGGGCCTTGCACGATATGCAAGAAAAGGCACAACTCGCTGCTTCACATGGAAAACTACACCCAATCATTAAAACAAGGATCATCAAGCCATAAAACACCCCAGATGACACCATCAGCAACAAACACTCCAAATGAAAACTTCAGCAAGGCACCAGCCAGCATTCCAGAAGCATCATCATTAACGGCAGCAAGCGGTCACGTATCCGACTCATACGTTCTTCTCAGCACAGCTATAGTAAAAATCAAAACTGACATAATGGAGGTTGAATGTCGCGCATAACTTGACGCCGGATCACAAGTAAATTTGATCACAGAGCGTTTAGCAAAACGACTTAACATTGCAAAACAGCCATCATCAATGAACATTAAAGGACTCGGTAATTCCAACACCAAAACACGACACCGGGTCAATGTTTCTCTGCATTCCCGAATTAATGGGTTTTCAACTCGCTTGGAGGCACTCGTCTTGCCTCAAATCGTCGCACCACAACCATCACAATTTGTCAACACTGACGATTGGTCACTACCAAAAAACCTGACATTAGCTGATCCAGCATTTAATAAACCCGATAAAATCGACATATTGCTAGGTGCAGAACACTATCTCCAATTGCTCGCAATTGGGCAAATAAAACTATCTCCACACCTTCCGACTTTACAGAACACAGTCTTGGGCTGGATTGTAGCAGGAAAAATAGATAATAAACCTTCAACAGAAGCATTTTCTGGAATATGCACCGAAGATGAAGGCCTCGAAGCCTCCATCGCTCGACTTTGGGAATTAGATGAAATCAAATCAACTACAAAACCACTATCAGTAGCCGAGAAACAATGTGAAGAGCATTTTGCCCAAAACACAACAAGAAACAATCAAAACCAGTTTGTCGTCCGAATACCATTTCATCAACACCCGAATATTCTAGGCGACTCACATGGAATTGCTCTTAACCGATTTTTCGCTCTCGAACGACGTCTGCAAAGGAACGCGGAACTGAAGGCCAAATACATTCAATTTATGGACGAATATGAATCTATGGGGCACATGACAAAATGGGAACCAAAAACCAAGGTCTCCCCAAGCTACTACATCCCAAATCATTGCATATTGAGGCCTGAAAGTTCAACTACAAAGCTCAGGGTAGTCTTTGATGCATCAGCCAAAACCTCATCAGGACACTCTTTAAATGATCTGATGTTCACGGGACCAACACTACAAAGCGACCTATTCTCGATACTCCTGAGGTTTCGAATGCCAAGATTCGTCTTCACCACCGACGTAAAAAAAATGTATCGACAAATATTAGTTGCTCCCGAAGATCGTCAACTTCAGTTAATAATTTGGAGAAGGGACCCCACAAATCCCATTAACTACTTTCAACTCAACACAGTTACATACGGCACCAGAGCTGCTCCCTACTTAGCAACAAAATGTCTAGAGCAGTTGGCTACAGAAAACGAGACACGTTATCCCCTGGCTTCCAAGTTTCTCAAAGAAAATTTTTACGTGGATGATGGCCTGGGTGGTTTTGATAGCATAATAACCGCACTCGATGTACAACAACAGTTAGTGCAAATTCTAAAGGAAGGTGGCTTCACATTACGCAAATGGTACGCTAATCATCCTAAATTGCTCCACAATATACCACAAGACTACAAGGAAGTGGATTTAGACTTCGAAAGCACCAAGGTCGACTCGATAAAAACGTTAGGTCTTATCTGGCTACCGAAAAATGATAAGTTAGGAATCAAGGTAAACGTCGAGAACATCAAGAGAATTACCAAACGCACCGTCACTTCAGATCTTGCGAGAATTTTTAACCCATTAGGCCTCTTGTCACCAGTTGGCGTCACTGCTAAGATATTCATCCAAGAATTGTGGGCCCTAAAACTCGATTGGGATCAAGCACTCCCTGAACACTTGTACACAAAATGGACGAACTTCCGCACAGAACTGGATGAACTAAAAACATTGCAGCTATCAAGACACATCTTTAATGGAAAAATCCCTGAATCCGTCCAACTACATATTTTTACTGATGCATCAGAAAAGGCGTATGGAGCAGCGGCTTACATTCGATCCACGACAAAAAACAGTTCAACTATAACACAATTACTATGCGCAAAATCCCGGATTGCTCCACTAAAAATTCAAACAATACCTCGACTGGAGCTGTGCGCTGCGGCATTAGGAGCACAGTTAGCCGCCAGAATCATAGCAGACCTTCAACTAACATGCAAGGTTTGGTTTTGGACGGACTCAGAAATTGTATTATCCTGGATAAACTCACCAGCATCACTTAACACCTTTGTAGCAAATCGAGTGTCAAGCATCTTACAAACAACACAAGCAAACCAATGGCGACATGTCGGCACAAAATTAAATCCCGCAGACATCTTATCACGAGGAATTGCACCCAGGCGCCTCAAAGACTGTTCTTTCTGGTTTTATGGCCCACTATTTCTACATGGCCAAGAATTAGCATGGCCCCCCACATATAATCCAAGCCATGCCATTCCAACTGACCTAGAGAGAAAGGTAAAAATATCACTAACAGTGACGTCAACAGAACCAGAACTCATATACAAAATAAATCACAGGAATTCATTCTGGCGTCTCCAAAATATCGTTGGATACGTTCTACGCTTTATCAACCAAGCCAAATGCAAAAAGCCCTCAAGACAGAGTCTAAAATCATTAACAACAACTGAGTTAAACAACGCTCTAAAGTTAATCATAAAACAAATGCAAGAGGCAGATTTCAAACAAGAAATTCAGCAGCTTACAAAATACAAAGAGTTACGCGGAACAAATAACCTAAGTAATCAATCACCGTTTTTAGACACAGATGGTTTAATCCGCGTTGGAGGCCGACTCGAAGCATCACCACTTCAATACGACTCCAAGCATCAATTCCTGCTTCCATACAATGATCCAATCGCAAAGCTAATCTTTGAAATGATTCACAAGGACAACAAACACTGTGGGTCACAAACGCTCCTGGGAATAGTCAGACAAAGATTTTGGCCTATCAAAGGAAAAATCATGTCTAGAGCCACAGTGCATCGATGCACGATATGCAGCAGAGCCAAACCAGCGTTATTTCACCAAATAATGGGCAACCTACCATCAACACGCGTCACACCAGCACGAGCCTTTATTAACACCGGAGTTGATTACTGTGGCCCGATCACTGTGCATTATAAACTTCGGGGAAAACGACCTCACAAGGCCTACATTGCTGTATTTTGCTGCTTTGCTACAAAGGCAGTACACCTAGAACTTGTGAGCGACCTCACAACTGAAGGTTTTATAGGTGCACTCAAACGTTTCATATCCCGCCGTGGTCATTCCCAAAACTTATATTGCGACAATGCAACAAATTTCGTCGGCGCAAAAAATAAATTGCCAGAACTTTCCACAGTAATACACTCATCAGATGCACAGGCGACTATTCTGAATGCATGCAACAAAAAGGGTATCCAATTCAATTTCATTCCACCAAGAGCACCACACTTTGGTGGTCTCTGGGAGGCAGCCGTGAAATCAGCAAAGTACCTATTTGCGTATGTAGCAAAAAATATATAAAAATAAAACACAATTTAATTTTAGGTTTTATAAGAAGAGAAAATAATATCTCTATTTTATTTGTATGTACAAATGTATTACCTTTTTTAAATATGCACAGCGGATGGTGTTTATGTGTACGAAGGTACAAAAACGATTGATTTTATAAGTTAAAAAATAAAGAGAGAAGGTGGCGAGCAATATCTAAGTACCGTTAACGGTTTTACTAGTTAAAATCTATGTAAACACTCCTTTCAACGATGTATAAAAAAAGGAGTTTCATAGATTTTAACCCAGAATTAACCCAAAAATGGCTAATTGAGTCAAAGGCGGAAAAGTACAAAGAAAATATTAAATTGTACTTAAACATTGCCGGCCACCTTGCAACATCAAGGTGTGTTGCAACAATAATACTTTAACAAATAACTTAAGTATCTTAAAATAAGGCATAGTTCAGTTTAAAAATGTGAGCTTGAATTCAATTTTTTTTTTTTTTTTTTTTTTTTTTTTAACACTTAAATTGGCCAGTAGGGACCTCGACGTAACAATTTTCCATAGGCCAGTAGGGACCCCAATGGAAAATTGATTATAAATAAGTATGAGCCAGTAGGGACTCTACAATTTGAGCCAGTAAGGACTTTACATATGAGCCAGTAAGGACTCTACAATGGAGATGGGCCAGATATGACCCATCCAAAAACGGTGTATTGCGCCATAGCATCCTCATAATCGAGCAGAGCATCTCAAAAAGGTTAGGGAGAGATTCCATATTTCTATGAAACAATAAAAAATTTAAAGAAAATATCGAAGAAAAAGTGTAAATTATTCGGTCAAAATGACCAGTTTGGTTATTGGTCGTTTTACAACCCCATTAGCAGTACGAATATCCGCGACCCTTACGCGACCGTCACTTCCCGGATAAACTTTTATGACCCGGCCTAAACGCCACGATGTTGGAGGTAGATTTTCATGCTTGATAACGACTAAGTCGTTTTCCTGTAGATCGCGTTCCGGATATTTCCATTTATAGCGCTTATTTAACGTCATTAAATATTCTTCTTTCCATCGGCGACAAAAAAGTTGAGACAACGCTTTCATTTTTCGAAATCGATTAACAAGACTTATCGGAGATTCATTAATTTCAGGCTCCGGGGGAGCAAGTATTGGTCCACCTATTAAAAAATGACCAGGAGTCAGAGCTACTGGTTCCCGAGGGTTATCCGCCATAGAACAAAGAGGACGTGAATTTAGGCAAGCTTCAATTCTTGCGAGAACTGAAGAAAGTTCTTCAAAAGTATATTTAAAAAATTGCGCTTCCTTACGAAAATGGTGTTTAAAACTCTTGACCCCGGCTTCCCAAAGGCCACCCATATGAGGTGCCCCGGCCGGTATAAACCGCCAAGTTAAACCCTGAATACCATAAATAGAACCCACTGCAATCTGACTTTCCTTAAGAAACATCTTAAAATCCTTCTCTAATTCACGCGATGCACCTACAAAATTTGTGCCATTATCCGAAAATATAGTGTAGGGGCAACCTCGTCGGGAAATAAATCTGTGAAAGGCAGATAAAAAAGTAGGCGTCGATAAATCAGACGTGGCCTCTAAATGAATTGCTTTCGTAGAAAAGCAAACAAAAATACAAACGTAGCCCTTCGTTATCCTACAAGCTCTGCCCGTGAAACTTTTGATGTCAAAGGGACCAGCAAAATCAACGCCCGTTGTCATAAATGGTCTAGTAAGAGTAGTTCTTTCAGGGGGCAGAGCCGCCATAATTTGGCGACAAGATACTTTACGGTCAATAATACACCGTTTACAACGACCAATGACTCCACGAATTTTCGACTTCAAGCGTGGAACCCAATATTCAATGCGCAGTATTCGCAACATCAACTGATTTCCACCGTGAATGGAAATCATATGAACAAATTCTATTAACAATTGAGTAAATCGGCTCGAATAAGGTAAAATAATTGGATATTTCTCCGTATATGAAAGGGATGGTGATTTAATCAAGCGACCATTCAATCTTATCACACCGTCTTTATCGAGAAAGGGATTCAAAGAAATAAGACAACTCTTTGAGCTTAACGGTTTTTTGTCTAACAGGCACTTATATTCATCTGCATAGTGGTGTTTCTGAGCCACAATGGCTAAATGCAATTTTGTTCTTCTGATTTCATAACCAGCAACGATTTTATCCACATTCATATAACGATTTGACCTATGACCTGGATGACTATTGTAAAAGAACCTCAAAATATATGAGATTATCCGAAGAGCTCGATCAAGACGAGAGTAATTATTCAAAATATCCACATATACCACATATATATCTTCCCCCTTAACGTCCGTAAAGAAGGAAGCATGAGTTGTGACAACCCGACCCTCAATGTCAGTGTCAAGGTAACTTAGATCCGTTATATTCCAGTGCACTTTATCTTGACCCAGCCATCTTGGACCATGCCACCAAAGCTCACTATTTTCCAGCTCAGTGGGAGAGGTACCACGACTACCTAAATCTGCAGGATTATCCTCAGAACGAACATGATACCAATTATGGTTTCCTACATTTTCTTGAATGCGGCATACTCTGTTCGCTACAAATGTGGTCCAGGAACACGGCGTTTTCCTTAACCAAGAAAGGACTATCGTCGAATCAGTCCAACAGTAAATTTGATCAATTTTAATATCAATTTCACCTATTACCGTCTTCAAAAGTTCAGAGGCTAACACCGCCCCGCACAGTTCTAAACGAGGTAGAGAAATTGATTTGATGGGGGCTACTTTGGTTTTCGATGAAAGTAGGTGAGTATGAATTTCGCCGTTAGAGGCCTGAATTCGAATATAAATCACCCCCGCGTATGCCTTTTCCGAGGCATCAGAAAAAACATGAAGCTCAACAGAATTTCCCGGCGAATAATTAACCCATCTTGGAATACGAATAGTATTTACCTCATGATAAGAAGTTACAAATCTTTTCCATTCAACTTCTGTCGAAATTGGAAGCATATCATCCCAATTTATATTATCAAGCCAAATTTTTTGCATGATAATTTTAGCAACCACAATTACAGGACCTAACCAACCTACAGGATCAAACAATTTCGCGATAGTCGATAAGACTTCCCTCTTAGTATACCCATATTTTAATGAAATAGGAGTCACACTAAAATAAAACGAGTCCAACTGAGCGTTCCACTGAATTCCTAAAGTCTTTGAAGTACTCGATTCTATAAAGGTCAATAATTTAGCGTCAACTAAATGGTCCAAAGGTATGTCTTTCAAAATACTCCGTTCGTTTGAAGTCCATTTTCTTAGTTGAAACTTAGCAGAGGCCAAAGCAGCGACGAGTTGATCACGAGCCATTAATGCAGTCGAAATGTCATGAGTCCCTGTCAGAACGTCGTCAACGTACATGCACTTTCGTAGAATATGTGCTGCGAGAGGAAACTCAGCCTCAGAATCGTCCGCGAGTTGTAATAACGTCCTAATGGCAAGGTATGGAGCGCAGTTAACGCCAAAAGTCACTGTCTGTAATTCATAGTCCCTTACAGTCTCCGTCGGAGAATCCCTAAACAAAATTCGTTGAAAAGGGGTATGAGAAGGATCAACCCGAATCTGCCTATACATTTGAGTAATATCACAATTGAAGACGAATTTAAACAGACGCCATCTAAGAATAAGTAGAACTAAGTCTGCTTGTAAGGTAGGTCCTACGTAAAGGCAATCGTTTAAACTAATTCCATTAGAAGTTCTATTTGAAGCGTTGAAAACAACTCTCAATTTAGTTGTCTTACGTTCTAGTTTTACCACCGGATGATGAGGTAAATAACAAAAAGAGGTAGGAGATGAAAAATTTGGTAATACCGGTCTCATATGTCCTATGTCCAAATACTCCCTAACGACGTCATCGTACATCTCCTTAATTTCAGGTCTACGCAGTAAAGATGATTCGGTCCTAAGATATTGTCCCATAACAGCAGGTCTTGAAGTCCCTAAAGAAAATTTTTCAGGAAATTCAGGCTTAAATGGGAGAGTCACTACATATCGACCATCAGATTCGCGACGAGTAGTCGCTTTATAATTTTCCTCACAAAATTTGTCAAATGGAGACAGAATTTTTCTTTTAGGAGTTTCCTCAAGTTCCCAGAATCTCAAAAGATTTTTGTTAAGGCAATCTTCCTCTGAAAATTCGACATTCGTAGAATATACCTGAACTTGAGGTTGTACAACTGGACCAGTAATAATCCAGCCAAAAATAGTGTTCTGAGCTAGTAAAGAGCCCAAAATATTGCGACGGATTTCTCCCAACAGAATTCTTGGATATAAATCCGCGCCAAGCAAAAGATCAACAGGTCGACTGTCAAAATTAATATCGGCCAAACGAAGGTTTGGCAAATTTTCCTTTAAATACGAGTGGACTGTAAATGATGGTAAATTACCCGAAATATTTGGCAAAACAAGTGCCAATGTTTCCAATACAAGGGATGAATCGAAGGTGGAGCCAATTTTTAATGAACAAAGTTTTCTAGACATTGCCGTAACTGCCTGATTAACTCCTGAAATTTGAGCATTCGTCGAATGCGTCGAAATTTTCAGGCGATTTTGCAAACGTTCAGAAATGAACGATGCTTCAGAAGCAGGGTCAATAAGGGCCCGGGCTGGGTACGTAGTACCCTGATGAATAAGATTCACCATAGCCGTCCCTAAAAGTACAGTCCTACTTTGTGCTGTATGAAATACTTGACGATTGGTAGGAGCTGTGGCATGATTGGCATTCGAAGATGATGCGATTGCAGGTACGGAGTTTGAAACTCGAGAAACAGAAACCGAACTAACACCCGAATTCGACCGATTAGTATCCCTAGAAACTTCAGAAGATGGTAATTCACGGTGTAACATAGTATGATGTCTCTTGTTACAAATGGAGCAATTATACGAACTGCTACAATTTTTAGCTTCATGTGTCCTTGCAAGACAATTGACACAACAGTGAAACTTTTTTACCGTAGAAAATCGATCCGCGACAGATAAACTTTTGAATCGATGACAAGAGCGTAAAAAGTGAACTTGATTCTTACAAAGAACACAAGAAGCACTTGAAGTTGAAGCAGCATTGGTATGATGCGCTTTGATTTTAGGTTCAGAAAGCCGTTTAGCAGATTCTGAACCCCTAAGATCACGTAAACAATCTAAAGTTTGAACTCTTTCTGTCAGAAAGAGGTCCAAATCCTTCCAGAGTGACAAAGCTGATTTGTCCTTTATACTCTGTTCCCACAGACTAACAGTATGCGAAGGTAACCGTTGAATGCAAAGAAATACAATAATAGGATCCCAGCTGTGCGTCGAAATATTATAAATTGACATAGCCGTAAGGCAACCGTTTATTCCGCGTTGTAAAGTTTTTAATCCCGACGAGGTTTCCTTATCAAGAAAGGGAAGGCTAAATAGCGATTTTAACTGGTTATTAACCAGCATACGTGGATTATCATATGCGTCCCTCAAGTTGCGCCACGCGACATCAAAACCTTGATTAGTGAGAGGGCATTTCGAAACAATTTCCCGAGCTTCGCCACTAGTTTTCCGAACTAGGTGGCATAGCCGCTCAATATTGCTAAGTCGAGAGTTATTGATATAAACCGCTGTAAAAAGATCCCTAAAAGTGGGCCAAGAAATGTAATCGCCCTCAAAAACGTCGGTATCGCATGGCGGAAGCGTTAAATTATGACAAAAGTTGTCAGCTGAATGGAGGTTTACGCTAGAAGACTGAGACTGCTCTTTCGGTGTCGCGTTGGATTTAAAATGATGTAATCGTTCATTAATCCTAGATAAACAATTAACGTACGCGTTAAAAGTGGCTTCATATTTCGATTCAGCCGCGTCAAAATCCGCTGGTTCCGCGTCATCCGAATTTTCTAAATATGATAAACAAGTACGATATGTCGATTTTACTTGTTCCCAAAGCAAGTCCAATTCTTTTCCACGAATTTCAAGATTAAATACCGAATGTAATTCCTCACGAATATCGTTGAATTTCGCCTCAAATTTAATGAGCATATCCGAATCGCGAATAAAAATATCAAGTGCAGTTCCCGGCATTTTGGTTCGAATTTATTTTAAAATAAGTTAATTTAATTTAAATAACAATATAAAAATTCGTTAAAAAAAATCCGAAAAAATAATAATATATTATAAGCTAATAATATAAAACTATATTAAAAAAATTTTATTTTATTAATATGTGGTATTATTTTAACAAATTAGAAGCAAAACCAAAATTTGCAAAAAAAAAAATTAATAAAAAACACACTGGATATGTCGCGACTAAAACGGACAGTAGGGTGACTAACAATGTTATAGAAAAAACAAACCAGCACAATGCGTGTGCGTATATATTAGTGTGAAGAGAAATGAACACACTCTTGAGCATAAACACAAAAAAAAAACCAACGCGTGAACGTATAGAGAAATAAAAACTATTCAGCTTAAGCAGTTTAAACACGAAAAAAAAAACGTTCGCGTGAGCGTATATGTATAACACAAAGGAAAAAAAACCGATTTAGTTATGTTTAAATGTAAATCTGTTTAAATTATTATTATTTGCACTAAACACTTTTTTTAAAAATCCCGACGGCTTTTTCTCTTTCCTTCGAATAAAACAAACACGATATGATTATTTATATTATTACTTGCACTAAACACTTTTTAAAAATCCCGACGGCTTTTTCTTTTTATTTTCGATTAAAACAAACACGATATAATTAATATCACCGTCCACGTAAAGAATATACACGTAATGTAACGTAACGCGTAGGGTTGTAAAACGAAAAGTACGAAAAAAATAGTATTTTAATAATGGACTTTTTTATTTTTAAATTAATTTTTATTATACACTTTTTAAATTTTAAATTTTTTGATTCGCTCACACATAAAAAAAAACTGAACTATACGCACCTTTAGTTTAAATTTGATGTAAATTGTAGTTGCAGCGAAGGGTTGTTTTTGCAGGTTCTTGCTGGTGTTGACAAGATGAAGGCTGTGGGAATGTTGAAATTAATAATTTTTAAAAATTTTCCAAATTTTTCCTCAGGATCCGGTTCGAAGGACCAAATGTTTGCGTATGTAGCAAAAAATATATAAAAATAAAACACAATTTAATTTTAGGTTTTATAAGAAGAGAAAATAATATCTCTATTTTATTTGTATGTACAAATGTATTACCTTTTTTTAATATGCACAGCGGATGGTGTTTATGTGTACGAAGGTACAAAAACGATTGATTTTATAAGTTAAAAAATAAAGAGAGAAGGTGGCGAGCAATATCTAAGTACCGTTAACGGTTTTACTAGTTAAAATCTATGTAAACACTCCTTTCAACGATGTATAAAAAAAGGAGTTTCATAGATTTTAACCCAGAATTAACCCAAAAATGGCTAATTGAGTCAAAGGCGGAAAAGTACAAAGAAAATATTAAATTGTACTTAAACAGTACCTATTGGTAAGAACATTGGGAAATGCGTCTCTAACATACGAAGAGCTTGAAACTATAGTTACAGAAATCGAGGCAATACTGAATTCTAGGCCGACTTCACCAATGTCGAACGACGCGAACGATATAGGCGCACTTACTCCGGGACATTTTCTGATAGGCGAACCACTAACAGCTCAAATTGATGCTCATGCTAAGACCACACACTTTAAGCTGGAGAAGCGATGGAAACTAGTTTCTCATCTCAAGCATGACTTTTGGAAAAGATGGTCACGAGACTACCTAAATGAATTACAATACCGAAACAAATGGCGAGAACAATCAAAAAATCTTAACCCAGGAGCAATCGTACTTATCAAAGAAGATAACGTTCCAGTAATGAAATGGCCCTTGGGTCGCGTTATAAAAACATATAAAGGAACCGACGGGGCTGTAAGAGTAGCAGATGTTAAGACCGCTTCAAGCACCCTTAAACGAGCAGTTCAATATCTAGCCCCACTCCCTCAGATCAACGAAGAAACCGAAAAGGGACAACTACCTCTCCCACAATCCTCAGAATCCAACGATTCTCATGAACTATCAGCAGAAATGCAATCATCAGAACAGTCATCGAATACAAATCCACCCGCTAAAAAACAGCGGACCTCTACCAGCTCAGTTACGACTACACTACTCACAATCCTACTAGTACTTCCGCTTGTGTCCACAGATAAAATCATAACGACACAATTTGACCCAAATATTGGCTTATACTTCGAAGATATCACCAATACCCGAATATCACGATCAGAATGGAACATAATTTCCTACTACAATCTAAACCCATATTGGAAAGAAATAGCCTACTTTATGAATGAATCAACGACATTAAACCACTTATGCGACCACCTCATTCCAAGGACACCTTGCTTGAGCTTTCTCAAAACAATTGATCACAGCCTAACAGGACTAAAGGACAAAAATCTCTTGCTAAAGAACAGAAGTAAACGTGGCGCTATTAACGTTGTCGGCAATATTGCTAATTCACTATTCGGCGTCTTAGATTCCAATTACGCTGAACAAATGTCAAAAACCATTATTGCAGTAAACGGAAATGAAAACCATCTAAAACAACTCCTCATGAATCAAACATCAATTGTTGACGCAACTCTAAACGTGATCAAACAGGACGAAAGAAATATCAAACAAAGTTTCGACAGCATAGATAATCAATTAACGGAACTTAAATCCAAAATAAATGATGGGGAAAAAGAACAGTATCAAGCAAGTCTCTTCCGAATATTTATGTTACGATCCGCTCAACTTACGTTAATATCAGCAAGGTTACACCGAATTCAGTCAGAAATTATAGCAGCATTAACCGATTCACACCATGGAAAAATCAATCCAACACTTCTATCACCGTCCCAACTTGAAGCCGAGCTAGCGCAAGTAAGAAGTAATCTTCCAACATCTCTAGAACTACCAGTGGGAGGTGATAACATTCTACAACTGTACAAAGTGATGAGCGTCAAGGGAGGTGTAACAAAAGATCACGTTATATTCCATATATCTATCCCATTAACTGACCCTGAACCATTCGAACTTCTGAAACCGCACCCGATTCCAGTATTAATAAATGGTACAATGTTTGCTATAAAACCATGCGGCAATTTCCTGGCCATAAATGCTCATAGGGATCAATATTTCATCCTGACGGAAATCCAGCGGGCCACATGTGCAGTCACTAGCGAGAACGAAATCTTGTGTCAACACATACAATCAAATTTTAATGCAAACGCAGATAAATGCCTATGTGAACTTTCGCTTCTCAGCTACCATATCCATAAGAGATGCAACATTGTTCCTGTTGCAGACAATACATCACTTACACAGTTAGAACACAACAACCAGTGGTTATACACATTTCTGCAGCCTTCTCGAATAAGCGCCGTATGTGGACAAGAAAAATCACAACTAGCCTTGAAAGGATCTGGCATCTTAAAAATATCACCAGATTGTACTCTCAAGTTTGGAGCAATAATCATCAAAGGTCATCAAACTGTCTCCACATCATTTCAGACATCATACACAGTAACGAGTAACATCAGTGACATCACTTATCCAGATAAGAGGCAAGATGAAATAACTCACATCAAGATCTATGCTGACCAAATAAAGAACATCTCCGAAATACAGCACAATATACATCAAATAATCAGCTCGAAGTTTCCATCACAACTCAAGGCCATACAATATCACCACGGAACCATTGCCTATATCGCTCTAGTTCTCGCTATTATCATCTGTATAAAGGTTGCCTGGCAAAGAAAACGTTGTACAAAAATCAAAATAAACCAACAGTCCCCACATCCAGCAGTGCGCCAGCACATTCCAGAATTTGACGGATCAACAGTTTAAGTTGTGTCCCAATAATTTAGGGTTATCGAAATGAAAAAATTGTTGAGCATAACTCAACGGCGGGGAGTATGTTCAATTCTTCACAAAGAATTGCGTTTATTTGTACGTCAGTATGAATTTCGTTTATTTGTACGTCAGTACATTTGCTAAAGTAACAAACATACTTACATACATCTGAAACTATGAAAATAACCCTGAATTATTGGTTTCCATTACTACATAAGCTGGGTTAATAAGCTTGAAATACAGTCAGCAATTCTTTTGTTCATATGTACAAACATATTGACATACATACAAAGTTTTGATCACATTTAAACAATTGTCGCTGACTGCATTTCTGGGGTTTGTTAACTTTGTTGCTTATGCTAAATTGCATATTTTATTTATTTTAATTTTATTTTATTCAAACAATTGTCGCTGACTGCATTTCTGGGGTTTGGTAACTTTGTTGCTTACGCTAAATTGCATATTTTATTTATTTTAATTTTATTTTATTCAAACAATTATTGCTGACTGCATGTCTGGGGTTTGTCAACTTTGTTACTTATGCTAAGTCGCATATTTTATTTTACTTTTATTTTCTGTTATTTATGATTTAATTAGTATATAAGCTTGAACCTTTTTATAAATAAAAGAGAGATAACAAACCAACAGAACAAGGTTTTTCTTTCAAAACCATATAACCAAGTTCAAGTGCTTGTGTTATGATATAGAATTGTCTTGGTGTTGCTGCCTAGACAAGCCCCTAAACAATAACATCTTCCCTGTAACCAAGTTCAAGTGCTTGTGTTATAATACAGAATTGTCTTGGTGATATTGCCTAGACAAACTCCTTAATATAACATTTTACCAGGTTGAACAAATTAGTACAACCCTATCCAAAAAACAAGGATAAAAACACATTTAAAATGATATTTGAGCACACACAATATCATTCATGTATTGCAGCGTGTGAGGGCACAACAAAGTAAATTAAAACAACACAAAATTTAACAATAAAATATATTGATCCAAGTGTGTCACTGGTGTATAAATAAATGTAAAGGCTTTATGTTACATTTATGAAATTGATTTTTGTTTATGCCAATGAACCACCAGTGATTTGGGGCACTGGGATTATAATAACAAATTGAACTACGGACTGACAAATGACCGCTCACACACACAAGCAAACATGAGAGAATAGTTTGTAAGCTAGTTATAAGACAAATTCTGTTAAGAGTAAAAAATAAAAATTAAGAGAATTAGAATAATATGTAAAATTAATATATAAGAAAGAACTTCAAAAAATAAAGATTTATTCTAATAATTGGAGTCAATCGAACAACAAAATTTGTTTTTTTCTAAAAGGCGAGCTAGAATAATATTTCTGAGTTAACTAATATATTTTACGTTAACATTATCCTGCCATGCTAACATTATATGGCGATCCTGCCTGTTAACATTATATGTCGATTATATGGATCCATTCAACTGATCTTGCGAAAAATGGAATCCTTCAACTGATCCTGCGAACTGTGGAATCCTTCAACTGATCCAGCGGACAAAAGGACGAGCAACATTATCCAGCAAAAAAAAAAAAAAATTTAATAAATTGGTATGGTATAACGGTGAATTCAAATCCAGAAGTTGCATGGGCATATCTGGAGGAGATAACAATATATTGAACAAAAAAAAAAAAAAAGTAAATAAGTGAAAAATTGTTAGTATGTGGAAAATTTTTTTAAATGATTGAATTAAGAAATTGTTAAAATATTTAAAATTGTTAAAGAGTGAATTTTGTATGATTTTAGTAAAACATTTTTTTTTTGTATTGACAAAGTTTTTTTTTTGGAAAGGATAGCATACGGACATTTTTTTTTAATTTAATATTGGAAATGGGAAACACACACAATAAGGTAGAGCAAGCTGTTGCAACTTCGGTAAACGCACCCACACCGGTCAGTAATAGCATAGAGGTGGTAATATTAATATGCATAGCAACAACTTTAATATTATTAGTCAAATACCTTAGACGGTACGAGAAGGAACAAATCAGAAGACTGCAGGTCAGGAATAATTTAGGAAACAATTAACACTGAAAGGGAAATTTAAAATTATAAGATTTATTTAAAATAAATATAATTAAATGGAGAAACGATTGGAAGATGTATTAAAGGAAATAAAAATCACTGAGGAAAACTGGAGAAAGAAATTAAAGGCAGGAGAAAGGTTAGAGAGACCAGAAATTTTAAAAATTGGCCCGAGGCCAATAAAAACCTTGAATAGGAATAAGACAGACAGACTTGTAGACATACCGAAGGTAGATCTTTCGATAGTAAAGAAAAATAGGGGCGATTTTGCAAGCCGCATGAGGAGAAAATTGAACATCTTAAAAAGTGAGTTAAGTTACGAAGAAGAAATAAGTAGAAAGAAGCAACTAGAAAAAAAATAAGGAACACAAGAAAAGAAATGATCATGTTTTTGAAGAACAAAAAGAAAAACAAAAGAGTTTTAGAATCCCACAAAAATGTCACTAAATAAATAGATATTATTGTAAGGAAAACAAAAAAAAAAAAAAAAAAATATAATAGAAATTGTCACTAGAAACTTATATACAAATAAAAATACCACTAAATAATTAGATATTAAGAAAAAAAAAAAAAAAGGATAACATGAAAATATAATGGAAATTTTCACTAAAAACTTATATACAAACAAAAATTGAATAAATAAAATAAAAAAAAAAAGGAAAACAATCGAATAAAATTTTTTCTATATGGAAGACCTATTGGAAAAACTAAAAGCTATAACAGTGAATGCTAGGAAGTCACTAGGTAGACTTTATTCTTTAGAAACAGTAGAATTATAAAGAAAAGAGATAGCAGAACTACAGAGACAATTAGAAAAATATTTAATAGATCCTGAATTGACACAGGAAAATAGACAAAATATTACTGACTCATACAAAGCACTAAGGAAAGAAGCGTTAGAAATTTTAGAAGCTCACACAAATAAAAAGAATACAGGGAAACTAACACAACAGGAAATGACGAACAACATGATGGACATGAACGAAAAATCGGCAATTTCAAAGCTGATACCAGTATTTACAGGCAAGAAAGAGGAGTTACATAACTTTGTAACGAATCTCGAAATACTGCATGAGACAGTAGTACCTGAAAAGCAAAGGTTTTTCTTTACTTTTGTATTCAAGTCACGTCTGGATTTAAAGGTGCAGAATAGAATAAAACAAGAAACAGTTCCGACAAGTGTTCGTGAGTTGGTGTTGGCATTGAAAAAAGCCTACAAACCCACTAAATCATCGAACAATATACTACAGAAACTAACAAATACGATCCAGATAGGTGACAATATCAGAGGTTTTTCAGATAAGATAGAGTATCTGATAAGCGAGTTAAATGAAGTGCAAATTGGGGAGATTGGCGAAGCAGACAGATCTGAATATGCAGAACAAATAATGCTTTGGCATTTATCATTTTTAAAAGTGGCTTAAGGGATCCACAAATCATATCAACTATCGAAGCAAGTAGAGTAAACACTTTTTCAGAAGCACTAAGAATTGCAGAAGATTCATCAGCTATAGTACGGGAAAGGCAAGTACTATATCAGAGCGTAAACAGTAGAGCAAATGGAAATCGTGGTCGCAATAACAACGGAAAGTCGCGTCAAAACTTCAATAATAACAGAAATAAAATCAACAGATCTAACAACACTAACAACAGTTACATTAAAGTAGATTCAATGGTAATAATAACAATTATAACAATACCAGATACAACAACAACAGCAATAATAATAATGGCAGTAACGGATTTAGAAATGGTAACAACAACAGAAACACATATTACAACAACAGAAACAATAATAATGGTTTTAATAGAAATAATAATAATTTTAGAGGAAATAACTACAGAAATAGAGGAAATTTTAACAACAGAAGAAACTATAATGTAAACCAAATACAGAACCAGGGAAACTCCCGACAACCGGAGTCCACCCAAGAAGAACTTCCGGTGATCAACCAATAGAACCATCCGACTAAGATTTTGATATAGTATATAAAAAGGGCAGCACCAATACGAATGCAGACGCACTGTCGAGGGTAAGAATAGACTCTGATATTCTAAAAAGTATGATACCTCCTATGATTGACGAATCAATGAAGAAAACGCTGGTGATGACTAGGGCAATGACAACGAGTAAAAGTGATACAAAAGACAACAAAGCTGTAAATGAGGATAATGGTGATACACCTCCTATTGGGACTGGCCGCCCCAAGATGTGGGAATGTACATCAATTAATGATATAAAGCATGCAAGAAAAATTAAATTTATATTTGAGAAGAAGTCGACTAATAAAAAAAATAGAAATGGAAATAAGAATATTAATATGCGCATAGGATATAGTGACAATTCATGCTACTCAGGTATATGGAAGAAACTAGAATCCAATAAGAAGCTGTACAGGGAAGAAAATAAAAATAATATAACTGAAATTGAAGACGATAAGGTCATAAATGAAACGCGCGTCAGATGTAGCGAAAATCCATTTTACTTGGATAGAATCTTGGAGAAACTACCATCTGCTTTGACAACATTAAATTACAAAACATACGCACTAGAGAAAGGTGACGAAGTATTTAAAAGGGTACCCTACGAAAAAATTAAACAAATATGGAATAAAAATAAGAATATCGACGTCGAAATATATACAGCAATCCTCAAAAGATAATGAGCAACGACAAAAAGAAAGAATTAATAGAATTGTATCACAACACGCCATGTGGAGGACGTTTTGGAGTTAGAAAAACTACACTCAGATTGAAAAAGAAGTACATATGGAAAAATATGTCAAAAATGATAAAAGAATATGTAAAAACGTGCCATCTATGCCAAAGAAACAAACAAACAAGACACACAATAGAAACATTATGTCAAACTGGCACACCAAAACAAAGTTTCAACACACTTTGTAATGGTGCGGCGGTGGTGGAAGTTCCGCTTCCGTTTCCCTGAGCCTTTGCTGGTCGCACGTGCTGGCGTGGGGCCTAGCTCGCCGGATGGGTGGGGTCTTGCTCAGGCCCAGGGAAACCGCACTACAGATTTTCACGTGCGATTTATAAAAGAAAACTGTCAAAAAAAAAAACGGATACTAAAAGGATGGATGGATGGTATACTTACCTTCCGGTGGGGACTAGATGTTATGCCCCTTTTTGCCCTCCCTACCATGTTACCTGATATTCCCTCTTACTTGGAGGTAACCCACTAATATGAAAAGAGTTTGGTTTGGTTCGGTTTTCTACATTGGGTATATACTAAAATTTATTTAACCTTCATTTTAAGGTTATAATTTTAAATTCTTTTTCGTAACATTTAATTTTTTTTTTTGCCGATTTTTATTTTTAGCAAAATTTTAAGCTTAGCAAAATTTTAATTTTGGGGAAATTTTACTTTTAGGGAAATTTTTAAATTTAGGAAACATTTTAAATTTTAGGAAAATTTTTAATAGTAGAAAAATTTTAATTTTAGCACAATTTAAATTTACCATAATTTTTATTTTAGCACAATTTAATTTTATGAAAATTTTTAAATTTAACAATATTTAATTATTAAAAAAAAATTTTTATTTAATTTAAGCCAAATTTTAATTTTAGGAAAAGTATATAATTTTAGGTTTGATTTAACGAAATTTTAATTGTTTAGGAAATTTTATAATTATCCTTAGGAAAATTTAAATTTCTATTTAGTAATATTTATAATTATCTTTAGAACAATTTTAATTTCTATTTATAATAATTTCTAATAATCTTTAGAAAATTGTAATTAATTTCTATTTAGAAAATAAATTTTATTTAATTTTACATTTCGAAGACTTTTTAATTTAGCAAAATTTTATAATTAAAAAAAAGAATAATACGTAGTTACCGCCTTTTGCTGCTGCCGCCGGACGCCGTGGTTGTGTCTCGCCTTTGGAAAGAGTTGGCCATAGTTAAGTTTTCTTTTTTTTTTTTATTCAATTGAAATTTTACGATGAATTTTTCGTATTAATAAAGATGAGCATTAATTGCAGATTTAACAAAATAATTTTAATGATGATATTATTTTATAGTTATTGACGATAATTTAACATAAACTTATGAATAGTTGTAATTTTTTTTCTACGTTTGAGTTTTTGGTTTTCTTATGAATTGTTTATTTAATAGATTTAATATTCTAAGTAGTTTAAACTTATTTGTACGCTTCACTTAATTTTAATGTTATTTTAATTAACTCTAACTTTACTTTTCTTAAACTTATCTTTTTTTTTCTAAACTTAATTTTTCTTTAATTTTCTGAAACTTAAATTTAATCTTTCAAACTTTTTTCATAACTGTTCTTAATTTTTTTTAAATTATTCTAAGCTTCACTTAATTTTAATTTCGAAGGAGGTTTATCCTCAACCTTGTGTTTCAACAAACAAAATTCAACTCCTCGTTTAATTTTAAATGTCTTGTTAATCGAGCCAAATCTTCTTCATTCATTCATTATCTCTAGATAAAAACCTGTTTATTAAAAAAATCGCCACCAATTCATGGAGAACATTCATATTCATTCATAATATTCTCTAGTATTTATAACACGCCCACTCATATATGACTATGAGAGCAAGTGAGATCAATACAAGAAAATACGTGGTTTGACCAGCATGATTGCATATGAATGAGTTCATGATTTAATACAACACAATGAAGAGAAAAAAAACACGCCATAAATCAGTTTACCAAAAAAAATAGAACCAAAAATTTTTGCCATCAACATATTACCATATAAGGTGTTGCTTACATGTACATACTTGAACTTGAAAATATTTCAAGATCAAGGTTATTATATTTTTTCCTTCTTTCTTATTTCTGCTTGTACCAGAAATTCTTTGGCTACAGTAAAGAGCAAAACAGATCACCGTCACAAAACAGATGGTTTTGATTTCCATGAAAGGAAAAATCAACTGAAAACGGTTCGATGGGTTTTTAAGGTTTGCCATTTTTTTTTAAAACTTTGCCTTGAGTTTAGGTCTTCTGCATATAAAAAAACGAAATCAAAACAGCAGTTTACGCTGTTGGGGTTTTTCAAAACATGGTTCGATATCCATCGTTCAACGGAAAAGATTCCAACACAGAGATTTTTGGTTATTTTTTTTCTAAAAATTCAGTGTATTGGATTCTTATATCTAACAGAGACCTTAAACCAGCGATTTTTGTTCCTTTCAAAATTCGGTGATTTTAAGTTCTCTCATTAAACAATGGACATGGACGCAGAGGTTTTGGGGACCTTACTAAATTAAAACCGGTGTTTAGAACTCTCTTATCATAAACAAAAAGGCTTTAAACAGAGGTGTTGTTGGCAAAGGGCGTAATACATGACTATCTCTAAAATGGTGTTAGGCTATGTTATGAGATAATGAATGAATGAAGACTAGCTTAATGTCAACAATTTCATAATGAATAAAATTTAAATCAATATCAAAAAAAAGATTGTGGAAAACTAAATCGGGTTCTGAAATTTAAATTAGATTCAAATCGAACCCACGCAAAAAGTTTAAATATTTTACATTTTATTTTTCCATAAATATATCCCCAATGTAGTAATCAAAACCAAACCAATTACTACAAATTCCGCAAGATAAGTCTGTCCATTCATCCATAAAAGTAAAAACATTTGTGACCTAAAATTTTCCCGATTATTTGCTACAAGTTCGTACTATAAACATTAATTCGGACAAGTAACCGGTTCGTGTAGAACGAAGTTCTTATATTCCAGAACTAACCTTTATTGACCAAGCAAATTAAAAAAATCACAAAAATAAATTATATGTTTGTAGGGTGAACTAAATTGTCAAAGCCAGTTTCAATTTCGGTCAATATAAATAGCGAATTTAGATATATTTAATTGAAATTCCAGAAATTGAAAACAGGTATGAACTTTAGTACGCATATACTAAAAAAAAAAGAAATTAGGAACAATTGTGCTTTCCCGGTGCACAGATGTTAAAAAAAATTAAATTAAATAATAAGTTCCTATTTAGGCAAAAATTATAAATTAAAAAAAAAAATCCGGTCTATTGTCGATCGGGCCCCACGTTGGGCGCCATTTCTGTAATGGTACGGCAACGTGGTTATCGAAATGATCAACTTATCGGCCCCACGTTGGGCGCCATTTCTGTAATGGTGCGGCGGTGGTGGAAGTTCCGCTTCCGTTTCCCTGAGCCTTTGCTGGTCGCACGTGCTGGCGTGGGGCCTAGCTCGCCGGATGGGTGGGGTCTTGCTCAGGCCCAGGGAAACCGCACTACAGATTTTCACGTGCGATTTATAAAAGAAAACTGTCAAAAAAAACGGATACTAAAAGGATGGATGGATGGCATACTTACCTTCCGGTGGGGACTAGATGTTATGCGCCTTTTTGCCCTCCCTACCATGTTACCTGATATTCCCTCTTACTTGGAGGTAACCCACTAATATGAAAAGAGTTTGGTTTGGTTCGGTTTTCTACATTGGGTATATACTAAAATTTATTTAACCTTCATTTTAAGGTTATAATTTTAAATTCTTTTTCGTAACATTTAATTTTTTTTTTTTTTTGTTAGATTTATCGTCATTTTTCAGACATATTGCAATTACTACTGTAATTAATATGCAATTTTTAATTTTTGTTTAAATGGTGCGTGGTAAAGAAGAAGAAAGCATATATTTCAAAAATTCATAACTGCACTGTATTCTTAATCGGACCGGTTTCTGGCATTTCAGCCTTCATCAGCGATTTATTGAACATTGTGATAATTGTTATGTTTTAATTGAATAGGTTGTTTCTATATGAAAATTTTTTCTACTTAGGGCGGCCGTGAGGTTTTGAACCGTGAAACTTCACATATACTCGTACTTGCACTTTTTTGGTCAGCGCTTTAACACACTCGCCTAAAGTCAGGCCTACGAGCAGTGTGGTTAATTTTCAGTTTTCATACCATACAGCTTTAGTTTGTATTAATTTCAGAAGATACAACTCTGTCCAAACAAACAATCGTTATTTTTGAATTTTGAATATTATTTGCATTTTTTTTTGCCGATTTTTATTTTTAGCAAAATTTTAAGCTTAGCAAAATTTTAATTTTAGGGAAATTTTACTTTTAGGGAAATTTTTAAATTTAGGAAAAATTTTAAATTTTAGGAAAATTTTTAATAGTAAAAAAATTTTAATTTTAGCACAATTTAAATTTACCATAATTTTTATTTTAGCACAATTTAATTTTATGAAAATTTTTAAATTTAGCAATATTTAATTATTAAAAAAATTTTTTATCTAATTTAAGCCAAATTTTAATTTTAGGAAAAGTATATAATTTTAGGTTTGATTTAACGAAATTTTAATTGTTTAGGAAATTTTATAATTATCCTTAGGAAAATTTAAATTTCTATTTAGTAATATTTATAATTATCTTTAGAACAATTTTAATTTCTATTTATAACAATTTCTAATAATCTTTAGAAAATTGTAATTAATTTCTATTTAGAAAATAAATTTTATTTAATTTTACATTTCGAAGACTTTTTAATTTAGCAAAATTTTATAATTAAAAAAAAGAATAATACGTAGTTACCGCCTTTTGCCGCTGCCGCCGGACGCCGTGGTTGTGTCTCGCCTTTGGAAAGAGTTGGCCATAGTTAAGTTTTTTTTTTTTTTTATTCAATTGAAATTTTACGATGAATTTTTCGTATTAATAAAGATGAGCATTAATTGCAGATTTAACAAAATAATTTTAATGATGATATTATTTTATAGTTATTGACGATAATTGAACATAAACTTATGAATAGTTGTAATTTTTTTTCTACGTTTGAGTTTTTAGTTTTCTTATGAATTGTTTATTTAATAGATTTAATATTCTAAGTAGTTTAAACTTATTTGCACGCTTCACTTAATTTTAATGTTATTTTAATTAACTCTAACTTTACTTTTCTTAAACTTATCTTTTTTTTTCTAAACTTAATTTTTCTTTAATTTTCTGAAACTTAAATTTAATTTTTCAAACTTTTTTCATAACTGTTCTTAATTTTTTTAAAATTATTCTAAGCTTCACTTAATTTTAATTTCGAAGGAGGTTTATCCTCAACCTTGTATTTCAACAAACAAAATTCAACTCCTCGTTTAATTTTAAATGTCTTGTTAATCGAGCCAAATCTTATTCATTCATTCATTATTTCTAGACAAAAACCTGTTTATTAAAAAAAATCGCCACCAATTCATGGAGAACATTCATATTCATTCATAATATTCTCTAGTATTTATAACACGCCCACTCATATATGACTATGAGAGCAAGTGAGATCAATACAAGAAAATACGTGGTTTGACCAGCATGATTGGATATGAATGAGTTCATGATTTAATACAACACAATGAAGAGAAAAAAAAACACGCCATAAATCAGTTTGCCAAAAAAAATAGAACCAAAAATTTTTGCCATCAACATATTACCATATAAGGTGTTGTTTACATGTACATACTTGAACTTGAAAATATTTCAAGATCAAGGTTATTATTTTAAGCTTAGCAAAATTTTAATTTTGGGGAAATTTTACTTTTAGGGAAATTTTTAAATTTAGGAAACATTTTAAATTTTAGGAAAATTTTTAATAGTAGAAAAATTTTAATTTTAGCACAATTTAAATTTACCATAATTTTTATTTTAGCACAATTTAATTTTATGAAAATTTTTAAATTTAACAATATTTAATTATTAAAAAAAAATTTTTATTTAATTTAAGCCAAATTTTAATTTTAGGAAAAGTATATAATTTTAGGTTTGATTTAACGAAATTTTAATTGTTTAGGAAATTTTATAATTATCCTTAGGAAAATTTAAATTTCTATTTAGTAATATTTATAATTATCTTTAGAACAATTTTAATTTCTATTTATAATAATTTCTAATAATCTTTAGAAAATTGTAATTAATTTCTATTTAGAAAATAAATTTTATTTAATTTTACATTTCGAAGACTTTTTAATTTAGCAAAATTTTATAATTAAAAAAAAGAATAATACGTAGTTACCGCCTTTTGCTGCTGCCGCCGGACGCCGTGGTTGTGTCTCGCCTTTGGAAAGAGTTGGCCATAGTTAAGTTTTCTTTTTTTTTTTTATTCAATTGAAATTTTACGATGAATTTTTCGTATTAATAAAGATGAGCATTAATTGCAGATTTAACAAAATAATTTTAATGATGATATTATTTTATAGTTATTGACGATAATTTAACATAAACTTATGAATAGTTGTAATTTTTTTTCTACGTTTGAGTTTTTGGTTTTCTTATGAATTGTTTATTTAATAGATTTAATATTCTAAGTAGTTTAAACTTATTTGTACGCTTCACTTAATTTTAATGTTATTTTAATTAACTCTAACTTTACTTTTCTTAAACTTATCTTTTTTTTTCTAAACTTAATTTTTCTTTAATTTTCTGAAACTTAAATTTAATCTTTCAAACTTTTTTCATAACTGTTCTTAATTTTTTTTAAATTATTCTAAGCTTCACTTAATTTTAATTTCGAAGGAGGTTTATCCTCAACCTTGTGTTTCAACAAACAAAATTCAACTCCTCGTTTAATTTTAAATGTCTTGTTAATCGAGCCAAATCTTCTTCATTCATTCATTATCTCTAGATAAAAACCTGTTTATTAAAAAAATCGCCACCAATTCATGGAGAACATTCATATTCATTCATAATATTCTCTAGTATTTATAACACGCCCACTCATATATGACTATGAGAGCAAGTGAGATCAATACAAGAAAATACGTGGTTTGACCAGCATGATTGCATATGAATGAGTTCATGATTTAATACAACACAATGAAGAGAAAAAAAACACGCCATAAATCAGTTTGCCAAAAAAAATAGAACCAAAAATTTTTGACATCAACATATTACCATATAAGGTGTTGCTTACATGTACATACTTGAACTTGAAAATATTTCAAGATCAAGGTTATTATATTTTTTCCTTCTTTCTTATTTCTGCTTGTACCAGAAATTCTTTGGCTACAGTAAAGAGCAAAACAGATCACCGTCACAAAACAGATGGTTTTGATTTCCATGAAAGGAAAAATCAACTGAAAACGGTTCGATGGGTTTTTAAGGTTTGCCATTTTTTTTTAAAACTTTGCCTTGAGTTTAGGTCTTCTGCATATAAAAAAACGAAATCAAAACAGCAGTTTACGCTGTTGGGGTTTTTCAAAACATGGTTCGATATCCATCGTTCAACGGAAAAGATTCCAACACAGAGATTTTTGGTTATTTTTTTTCTAAAAATTCAGTGTATTGGATTCTTATATCTAACAGAGACCTTAAACCAGCGATTTTTGTTCCTTTCAAAATTCGGTGATTTTAAGTTCTCTCATTAAACAATGGACATGGACGCAGAGGTTTTGGGGACCTTACTAAATTAAAACCGGTGTTTAGAACTCTCTTATCATAAACAAAAAGGCTTTAAACAGAGGTGTTGTTGGCAAAGGGCGTAATACATGACTATCTCTAAAATGGTGTTAGGCTATGTTATGAGATAATGAATGAATGAAGACTAGCTTAATGTCAACAATTTCATAATGAATAAAATTTAAATCAATATCAAAAAAAAGATTGTGGAAAACTAAATCGGGTTCTGAAATTTAAATTAGATTCAAATCGAACCCACGCAAAAAGTTTAAATATTTTACATTTTATTTTTCCATAAATATATCCCCAATGTAGTAATCAAAACCAAACCAATTACTACAAATTCCGCAAGATAAGTCTGTCCATTCATCCATAAAAGTAAAAACATTTGTGACCTAAAATTTTCCCGATTATTTGCTACAAGTTCGTACTATAAACATTAATTCGGACAAGTAACCGGTTCGTGTAGAACGAAGTTCTTATATTCCAGAACTAACCTTTATTGACCAAGCAAATTAAAAAAATCACAAAAATAAATTAAATGTTTGTAGGGTGAACTAAATTGTCAAAGCCAGTTTCAATTTCGGTCAATATAAATAGCGAATTTAGATATATTTAATTGAAATTCCAGAAATTGAAAACAGGTATGAACTTTAGTACGCATATACTAAAAAAAAAAGAAATTAGGAACAATTGTGCTTTCCCGGTGCACAGATGTTAAAAAAAATTAAATTAAATAATAAGTTCCTATTTAGGCAAAAATTATAAATTAAAAAAAAAAATCCGGTCTATTGTCGATCGGGCCCCACGTTGGGCGCCATTTCTGTAATGGTACGGCAACGTGGTTATCGAAATGATCAACTTATCGGCCCCACGTTGGGCGCCATTTCTGTAATGGTGCGGCGGTGGTGGAAGTTCCGCTTCCGTTTCCCTGAGCCTTTGCTGGTCGCACGTGCTGGCGTGGGGCCTAGCTCGCCGGATGGGTGGGGTCTTGCTCAGGCCCAGGGAAACCGCACTACAGATTTTCACGTGCGATTTATAAAAGAAAACTGTCAAAAAAAACGGATACTAAAAGGATGGATGGATGGCATACTTACCTTCCGGTGGGGACTAGATGTTATGCGCCTTTTTGCCCTCCCTACCATGTTACCTGATATTCCCTCTTACTTGGAGGTAACCCACTAATATGAAAAGAGTTTGGTTTGGTTCGGTTTTCTACATTGGGTATATACTAAAATTTATTTAACCTTCATTTTAAGGTTATAATTTTAAATTCTTTTTCGTAACATTTAATTTTTTTTTTTTTTGTTAGATTTATCGTCATTTTTCAGACATATTGCAATTACTACTGTAATTAATATGCAATTTTTAATTTTTGTTTAAATGGTGCGTGGTAAAGAAGAATAAAGCATATATTTCAAAAATTCATAACTGCACTGTATTCTTAATCGGACCGGTTTCTGGCATTTCAGCCTTCATCAGCGATTTATTGAACATTGTGATAATTGTTATGTTTTAATTGAATAGGTTGTTTCTATATGAAAATTTTTTCTACTTAGGGCGGCCGTGAGGTTTTGAACCGTGAAACTTCACATATACTCGTACTTGCACTTTTTTGGTCAGCGCTTTAACACACTCGCCTAAAGTCAGGCCTACGAGCAGTGTGGTTAATTTTCAGTTTTCATACCATACAGCTTTAGTTTGTATTAATTTCAGAAGATACAACTCTGTCCAAACAAACAATCGTTATTTTTGAATTTTGAATATTATTTGCATTTTTTTTTGCCGATTTTTATTTTTAGCAAAATTTTAAGCTTAGCAAAATTTTAATTTTAGGGAAATTTTACTTTTAGGGAAATTTTTAAATTTAGGAAAAATTTTAAATTTTAGGAAAATTTTTAATAGTAAAAAAATTTTAATTTTAGCACAATTTAAATTTACCATAATTTTTATTTTAGCACAATTTAATTTTATGAAAATTTTTAAATTTAGCAATATTTAATTATTAAAAAAATTTTTTATCTAATTTAAGCCAAATTTTAATTTTAGGAAAAGTATATAATTTTAGGTTTGATTTAACGAAATTTTAATTGTTTAGGAAATTTTATAATTATCCTTAGGAAAATTTAAATTTCTATTTAGTAATATTTATAATTATCTTTAGAACAATTTTAATTTCTATTTATAACAATTTCTAATAATCTTTAGAAAATTGTAATTAATTTCTATTTAGAAAATAAATTTTATTTAATTTTACATTTCGAAGACTTTTTAATTTAGCAAAATTTTATAATTAAAAAAAAGAATAATACGTAGTTACCGCCTTTTGCCGCTGCCGCCGGACGCCGTGGTTGTGTCTCGCCTTTGGAAAGAGTTGGCCATAGTTAAGTTTTTTTTTTTTTTTTATTCAATTGAAATTTTACGATGAATTTTTCGTATTAATAAAGATGAGCATTAATTGCAGATTTAACAAAATAATTTTAATGATGATATTATTTTATAGTTATTGACGATAATTGAACATAAACTTATGAATAGTTGTAATTTTTTTTCTACGTTTGAGTTTTTAGTTTTCTTATGAATTGTTTATTTAATAGATTTAATATTCTAAGTAGTTTAAACTTATTTGCACGCTTCACTTAATTTTAATGTTATTTTAATTAACTCTAACTTTACTTTTCTTAAACTTATCTTTTTTTTTCTAAACTTAATTTTTCTTTAATTTTCTGAAACTTAAATTTAATTTTTCAAACTTTTTTCATAACTGTTCTTAATTTTTTTAAAATTATTCTAAGCTTCACTTAATTTTAATTTCGAAGGAGGTTTATCCTCAACCTTGTATTTCAACAAACAAAATTCAACTCCTCGTTTAATTTTAAATGTCTTGTTAATCGAGCCAAATCTTATTCATTCATTCATTATTTCTAGACAAAAACCTGTTTATTAAAAAAAATCGCCACCAATTCATGGAGAACATTCATATTCATTCATAATATTCTCTAGTATTTATAACACGCCCACTCATATATGACTATGAGAGCAAGTGAGATCAATACAAGAAAATACGTGGTTTGACCAGCATGATTGGATATGAATGAGTTCATGATTTAATACAACACAATGAAGAGAAAAAAAACACGCCATAAATCAGTTTGCCAAAAAAAATAGAACCAAAAATTTTTGCCATCAACATATTACCATATAAGGTGTTGTTTACATGTACATACTTGAACTTGAAAATATTTCAAGATCAAGGTTATTATATTTTTTCCTTCTTTCTTATTTCTGCTTGCACCAGAAATTCTTTGGCTACAGTAAAGAGCAAAACAGATCACCGTCACAACTTGTCATTGACACAGTAGGTCCACTAAGGCCATCAGAACATTGTAGATATATACTTACCGTACAATGCGAATTGACAAAATATATCATAGCATGTCCAAGTCTTTAATTGAAAACGTTGTATTGAAATATGGAATGTTTAAAGTGCTAAAATCTGATAGAGGAACCGAATTTGTGAATGAACTGATGAAGGAATTATGTGAATTTTTGAAAATAGAACAGAGATTCTTAACACCATATCATCACGAAACACTGGGAACTGTGGAAAGAAATCATAGAGTTTTAAATGAATATTTTCTTTCATTCGTGACTGATGACAATTGGTACTCATGGGTTCCACACTACACATTTGCTTATAATACTACACCTCATGTTGACACAAATTACTCACCTTTTGAGTTAATTTTTGGAAAATTACCTAGTTTACCAGGTGACCACAATGACGATGACAATGAAATACAACAAATATATAACTTTGAGAATTATACGAACGAACTAAAAGTAAGATTAAAGCATTCTTTAGAAAATGCTAGAAAAATTATAGAGACAATATAATTGAAAAGATCTAAAGATTCAAAGAAACAAGAAAGTAGCATAAACATCCAAATAAGAGATCAAGTATTAATAAGAATAGAAAATAGAAAGAAACACGAATCACCATATCGCGGTCCATATGAGATTGTTGATATTGATGGTGTGAATGTTAGCATTAAAGTTAAGAATATAGTTAAAGTATTCCACAAAAATTTATTGAAAAAATACAATAAATAATAAACAAGAACAAAATTTTATGAATGAATACAAAGTTTTTAATACAATGTTACTATAGTAACATATACAAAAACAAAATGCATTAACACAATTAGGCTAATATTAATAACAATAAATATGTAATTTGAATAATGAAAAAAAAATAAATAAATAAATTGAAATAAAAATACTACTTGAATACGTACTTACGTACAAGCATACTACTTACTATAATATTGTAAACATATAAAAAAAAACAACATACAATAATTTTAAGAAATTTTGTTTATATATAAGTATATTTACACTTTAAGAACATTTTTTTTTTATATTTATATACAAATATGCGCATATGACTAAGATAACCAATAAGTAACAAATAAAAATAAAGAAATAAAAGTAATAATGTAATACTTAAGAATATGATATTTCATTAACATAAGAATTTTTTTTTTATAGTTCAAAACCAGACATCGGATTAACATAAAGAAAAGAAACCATCCAAATTCGCAATTAATTGTGCGTTGGGGGTGTAATTTTTTTTTTTTTTTTTTTTTTTTTTATTTATTAGTATTAAAAATACTTTAAATATTCAAAAAACATTACATAAATTCATATTACATTAGTTATAAGTTCTATATAAATAAATTGTATCTTACTACATTTGTACATTTTTTTCTAAATACATTGTAATTTCTTTCAAGTTTCATTTTGTTTGGTAAATCATTGAATAGTTTGAAGCCTTTATAAAAAAGGGATCTTTGCATATGTGTTGTCATGACCCTTTGGATTCGAAAATCTTCAGTATTTCTTAGTGCATACGGTTGTACTTCTCCAACATATTTAATTTGATCGCATAGATATTCTGGGGCATCACCTTGTTTCATTTTTTTAATAAAAATTAAAGTGTTGAATTTCAGTCTTTGATTTATATTTAACCATTTTAGTTCTCTAAGCATTTCGTTGATGTGTTTATATCGATTGCATTTTAGTATAACCCTCATTGCTTTGTTTTGTAGTTTTTGCATTCTTTCGACCTGACTATCATTACAGCAAGTATATATTATTGTCGATCCGTATTCAAAATGTGGTTTAATTATTGTATTATAAATATTTATTGCAGTTGTTTTTGATATTTTATTTCGTATTCTTTTAAAAAATCCGATTTTTTCCCCGATTTTTTTACAAGTATAGTCTATGTGTTCTTTAAATTTTAAGTCTTTATCTATTATAAATCCGAGATATTTTATGTGTTCAACCTTTTCTATTATTTTATCGTTAATTTTAAATATTGCTTCAGTGTTCATATTTATTTCAATTATTTTTGTTTTATTTTCGTTTAGTTTTAGTTTATTCATTTTTAACCAGGTATTAATTTTATTGATGTCATGGTACATATTTGCTCTGCAACTTTCATCATCAGCTCCTTCCGTGTATATTAATGTATCATCTGCGTATAGGACCATTTCACTTCTATCTAATACCTTTGGCATATCATTAATATATATAATAAATAAGAGAGCTCCCAAAATTGAGCCTTGTGGTACACCGAAATCATTTTCAATTTCAGTTGACAAAACATTATTAACTTTAGTTATTTGCTTCCTATTTTTCAAATACGACTCGAACCAATTTAATTCCGTACCTTGTATTCCATACATATAGAGTTTTTTCACTATAATTTGCCTGTCGATTGTTTCAAAGGCTCGTTTAAAATCTAAAAAAATTGCCATCACTTTTTTTGTTTTTTCTATATTTTTCCATTTACTTATTACATAATTTACAGTCGTTTCACATGAGTATTTTTTACGGAATCCTGATTGGTACTTTGACAATATAGAGTTTTCTTCAATATATTTTTCTAATTGTTCTTTGACAACTTTTTCCAAAATTTTTTCACAGGTTTTTAATGTGTTTATTGGCCGATATTCTTCGCATTTATTTGTTTTTGTCACTTTTTCAATTGGTGTTATCATAGTTACTTTCCAATTTTCAGGGAATTCACCTATCTCTAGCGATTTATTTATAATTTTTAATATTGATTCTCCTGTTACGTTCCAGTTATCAAGAATGATTTTATTAGGTATTTTATCACAGTCAGTTTTATTTTTCATATGTATAATTATATTCTTAAGTTCTAAAATGTTTATTGCACGGAATTTGAATTGTTGGTTTATCACAGTTATTTGGTTTTCATATTGCTCATATTCTATGGAATCTCTTATTAATTTAATACTATCTACAAAATAATTATTGAATTGACTAGCAATTTCTATATTATCCTTATATTCTACTTGGTTAAATATCACAGTTTTTATCACATTATGGTTTTTTTTAATTACTAGATCTTTGATCTCTCTCCACATTTGTTTTTGATCACCCGCATTGTTAATTTTATTATTAATGTATTTATTTTTTTCGTTTTCGATTTTCACTTTATATAAATTTCTTATTGTTTTGTAATTGGTCCATGCCTGATTTGTATTTTCCAATTTTGCTGTTTGGTATTTAATTATTTTGTCCTTTTTCATTAAACGTAATTCACTATTAAACCACCGATTTATATTGCTTTTTTCCCGTATAATTCTCTTATTAGTAAATTTTTGTATAGTTTCTTTAAAGCAATTATCAAATAAAGTTACATTTTCATTAATGTTTTCATTTTCATTGTATCCCATATTTTTACTTAACTCTGTGTTAAATGTCTCTTTGTTGTACTTAAAAATTTCTAATTCTTGGTTGTCTATGTTGGTATAATTATTTTTTTCAGTTTTAATTAAAATATTTATCATTTCATGATCCGCTATTTTATTTGTATTGCTGTTGTTTACTGATATATTACAATTATTTGTTATAACAAAGTCAATTATTGTTCTAGAATTTTTTGCTATTCTAGTATATTCACTAACTAATTGCCTAAGACCATTATCATTTAGTATACATTCAAGTTGATTTTTATGTGTCGAATTTTTAGACCAGTCAATATTAAAATCTCCTGTTATTAAAATATCACAGTTATAATCACTTATTTCATCTAAAACTTCTTCAAAACTTTTACAAAACTCCGACTCTCCATAACTAGGCGATCTGTATATTGCAGCAATTATTATTTGATTGTCTTCACATGTGGCTTTACATACTAACATCCAGTATTTAGCACCTTCTATCTTTTCAATAATTTTAGTTAGTTTCCATATCTTTTTAAAATAAATAATGACTCCACCAGTTCTTGTAGAAGTAGAAAACGATAAAATATGATCATATCCTTGTAATATAATTTCATTTTCTTCTATGTCTTTTGTAATGTGGGTCTCCGAAAGTATAAATAAGTCCGGGTTTTCATTCGATGCAATGACATCCACTTGATTATAATTATTTACCAATCCTTGTACATTTGTGTATAGAGCACGTATATTCTTTGATTGTTAAACTGATAAGCCAATTTTTCTCATTTTTAAATTCAATTTATTCTGATAAACGGGGCATTCTCTACTGTTTGTAAAATGGTTTTCATCTAAATCCATATTTAGTTTATTGTTAATTTTCATGCAATTTATACATTTCATTATCTGCTCCGTATTTTTGCATTCTTTTGTTTTATGTTGTCCATGACATCTCAAGCATATTTCCTGATTTTTGCATTCTTTTGCGATATGGTTATATCCTCTACATTTAAGGCACTGCGTTACATCTGTTCCATCGTATACTCACATCTTTCCCATCCTATATTTACTTTCCTTGCTTCTATCATTTTCGTATATGTTTCGTTATCAACTGCCATTTTTACATTATATATTGTTTTATTATTTCTTTTGATTTGATATTTTTCTATTATTTTGAGTTCTGCATTAGAGATACTTGGGTTCTGCTTTTTTAGTTGGGTTGGGCACCTTAATTTCATATCCTTCTGTTAACTCGTTTTCTATTGCACTTTTTATTTTCTCTCTTTCTTCACTATTCTCACTTTGGATTACAACCGTTCCATTTCTTCTATTTTCTACGCCTGTAATTTTTAAATTAACTGGATCAACTTTATCATTTAGTGCTTCCCTTGTTTTTTCTACCCCTTGTTTCTCCTTTGGTTTTACAATTAAGGGCACCTGTTTGTTAGCATCTGGTAGCACTGTTTTTTTAACCGACTCTGCATATGTTTGTTTTTTGTTGGTTTCTTTTAATACCTTCTTTATTTCGTTACACATACTTTTGTTTTTTTCTTCTATTGACTTGCACATTTCTTTATTGTTGTTTTCAAAATCATTTATATTAATATATAATTTTTTAACTTCTTCCACATTTTTTTCACATGATTTTTGAACAGTAACCATTTTTTTTAAAAAAAGATACGAATTTTTTCTATTGCCTCTAACAATTGTTTTATTTCCCTCTCGTTTTGTTTTAATGATGATGAAAATTCGTGTTTATAATCTACCAGGTTTTGTTTGTTTTTATGTACATCTTCTTGTATATCTCTTAGGATCATATCAACATTGTGAATGTACTGGATACAATCCTCACATACAAAACGTAAAAAATTACTTTCTTGCAAAGTTTTTTGGGAATACTGATCGATACCGGAACACTTCATAGAAATGTGATATGTTTTTTTACACACCCCCTCACATTGAATACCCGTTTCCCCACGAATGGATGATTTGCATTTACTGCACTCAGCCATGACTGAGTGCTTTTATTGTTTATTATTATAAAAACGTTTGTTTTTATAAAAACTTTATTTTCCACTAATTATAATTAGTATTTTTTATGGTTTTTAATAGTCCTGTCTATTTTTTTAAAACCAATTATTATTTTATTTTATTATTTTTATAGAGCTTTAGTTTTTACACTTCTTTACATATGGCGTTGCCATTTAATTTAATGATGTTGTGTATGCACAATATAGAGTACCAAAATGTACAAACATTTAAAATGATATTTGAGCATACACAATATCATTCATGTATTGCAGCGTGTGAGGGCACAACAAAGTAAATTAAAACAACACAAAATTTAACAATAAAATATATTGATCCTAGTGTGTCACTGGTGTAGAAATAAATGTAAAGGCTTTATGTTACATTTATGAAATTGATTTTTGTTTATGCCAATGTACCACCAGTGATTTGGGGCACTGGGATTATAATAACAAATTGAACTACGGACTGACAAATGACCGCTCACACATACAAGCAAACATGAGAGAATAGTTTGTAAGCTAGTTATAAGACAAATTCTGTTAAGAGTAGGAAATAAAAATTAAGAGAATTAGAATAATATGTAAAATTAATATATAAGAAAGAACTTCAAAAAATAAAGATTTATTCTAATAATTGGAGTCAATCGAACAACAAAATTTGTTTTTTTTTTCTAAAAGGCGAGCTAGAATAATATTTCTGAGTTAACTAATATATTTTACGTTAACATTATCCTGCCATGTTAACATTATATGGCGATCCTGCCTGTTAACATTATAGTCTATTCTTTATGCAATGTTCTGCTAACGCTGTCTTTTGCTGGCATTCGTTGTTATTTTGTTTTTGGTCTGATTTCTGAGCGGAAACCCTTGTCTTCAGTTTTGATTTTGTTGTAGCAACATATGACATGCTGCATACGTTGCATAACTAAATCTGATTTCTCGTCGTCTTTGACTTTACTCTTTAATTTACTAAACAGTTGGCCAACATTTGTGTTACTCCTTATAGCAATTCTAATTTTGTTTTTGTCGTATATATTAGTTCTTCTCATTGCTTTGTTTAAACCCGCTGAGTTAGTAAATGTTTTGTATATAAGTTTTGGTCGCTCCATGTTCTTTGTCGTTGCTACAGTGTTTTTGTTACCGTGGTATTCGTTGATCAATTTTCTACATAATTTTTGTGGATAGTCATTGTTTGCTAAAATATTTAGTATCCGTTTTTTGTTTTCTTTGTGGAATATTGTATCGCGCTGACGTCGGAAACTTTAGAAATAAAATTTTTTATTGTGCTAATTTTCATCCTATATGGGTGGTGAGAGTGAAAGTTGATTATCCTACCATATGCCGTTGGTTTTTGATACCAATTCAATCTAATTTCGTTATTATGTCTAATAACTAAAGTGTCAAAAAAAAGGTATTTGTTCATTGTTTTTTTCTTCCATTGTGAATTTTATGGATTTGTTGATGTTGTTTAGCTCGTCTAATTTATATTGTAGTTCGGATTTCTTGACGATTGCGAATAAATCATCTACATATTTTACTAAAAAAGTTGGTTTTGTTGTTAGCTTATCTAGCGCATTTTCCAATACTTGGTCCATATATATATCGGCTATGATCGGTGACGTAGGCGACCCCATGGGCGTGCCTTTTCGTTGACTGTAGATTTTGTCACCGTATTTGAAAGGATTTTTTAAGGATGTTGATTATGTATTTACACATTTTGTATGATGGTGAGTTGATCGACGAGCATATTGGTCTTAGCGGTGTGCTAAGTTTGTGAATTCTAGGTGGTATTGAGATTCTTGTGGTTAGTTTTTCCTTTTCATAGGCATTTATGTGATTTTTTTGAAACAATTTTTCGACAAATTCATTATTTCGTTGTTGTAAGGTTGATGTTGGATCCCTTCTTAATACATTGTAAGTTGTTATGTCATTTAAAATTGTTTGCATGCGTTTCTCGTAATCATGTTTTTCCATTGCTACTGTCACATTACCTTTGTCTGAGTTTAGTATGACTATGTTTTTATTTTTGTTTAGAAATTTTTGAGTTTGTTCAACTGTGCGTGTTATCATTTTGTCTCTATCATTTAGTTTGATCGACTTCATATGTTTCTCAATATTCGACGCTAATGCAGCTCTAGCCATCTCTTGCTCCTCTTTATCAGTTATTGTTCGTATTATGTCCTCTCCTTCGGCTATATTCTTGAATAATGGGAAATTACTTTTTGTTGTGGGGAGTTCAAACTTTGGTTTAAGTGAGAGTAACCACTGAATATTGTCAGGTATCGTTGTATTCGTTTTGTTTGCAAACCAACCTGTGTTTGTCGTTTCCTGATGATGAAGGCCGAATGTCCTCGAAAATTTTGAAAACAAATAAAAACAAAGATTTTTATAAAACCTGACCTAGAGCCTTTTTACTTTAAAAAAATAAAATCAAAATTAATTTATATTATTTAAAACTTATAAGCTGACCATCATAGCCCAAAATAAATAAGATAAACTAAAGATAACTGGTCATAAAGAAATTCCATAACAAATAATCGAAGGGCCTGTCGAAATATAAAAGAAATAACAAACTAAAATTTTGACGCTAAGAAAAACAACAATATGAAGAACTTTTTTCAACATATGCAGAACAAATACAACATAGAAACAAGCAGTTTGTTAAAACAGTATTGTTGGGAGATAGATAGACTAGCTAAATCCACGGAGAGGGCAACATATTTGCAAAAATGCAGAAAATACGGCATCACACGTACACACGTTAGCAACAGTACTCATAAACTGAAACATCTATTCAAAACAAAAACAGCAATAAATGAAATAAAGAGAATAGAAATCAATTTACATACAAAAATTCTAAATGTTGAAATTAGGGAAACACACATTACCACAAAATTAATTCACAATGAGAGCAGACACATAGAAAGAAAAATCAACAATACACTGAACGAACTGGAACTTTCAAGATTTAAGACAGATCAATGGAATAGATTTAATAATATCAAGAATAAAGTACAGGATATACATAATTCCAAACTAAAAAAATTAAGAATACAAAAGTTTAAAAACTTTAATTTCCGATTAAATGATGACTGCTTTATGAACTACACTGCGATAGATTTTGAAATGGAGAGCAAATGGCTTCTGTCTTTAGGAAACAAGTTTGCACTACCAGTAAGTAACAAAAACTTTTTACCAATTTCATTAATAGCACACATGGAACAATGGGTCTAGACAATTAAAAATGAAACGGATAAGGATACATTGAGATCTCAAATCGCGAACCGGATATCAAACTACTAACGAAAAATGACAAATAACAAAATAAAAAAATGTATTTTAAGCATATATGAGGACACAAAACGCTTTATTAAAGAGAATGAGGATAAAATATTGATAACATCGACTGATAAACGAAATAAGACAGTAGTTATTTACAAAGATGAATACAGAACAAAAATATATAAATTGTTAGATTACAAAACTACGTACAAGACTATTCGAGAAGACCCAACGACCAAGTTACAAAGAACAAATAATAACATATGTTTATTCACTGAGTTGTGAAATTATAAAATCGTTTTCAATATCAGCACATAAACTGAATTGAATTTAGTTTTTTTTTTTTTTTTTTTTTTTTTTTTTGGTAAAACAATCGGCACTTAAACCGTGTCTTCCGTTTAAATTAAATTCTACGCTTTGAGTTGCAAAACAAGAATCTTTTTTTTTATTTAAAAATTTCATACTTATATACTAATATTTGTGTTTATAAAATTATTATTTATTTTGTAAAATTGTCATTTTCAGCATTAATAAGTTCATTGGCATAAAATTGTTTATTCAAAGTGATGAGTAAATATTTCATGGACGTTCGACAATTGAACTGATTAATGCTGTGTTAACGTAAAAACAAAATTGAAATTGTTTTAAAAGGCAAAAATGAAATTGTTTTTACAATAACAAGAACATATTGAATGAGCGTTTAAGCGTGTGTACAAACACGCTGTGTTAACATAAAAACTAAAATTGCTTTTACAAGAACAAAATTGAATGAACGTTCAAGCGTGTGTATAAACATGCTGTGTTAACATAAAGGTTAAAATAAAATTGTTTTTACGATATACAGAACAATACCAAGAACAAAATTAACTTTTAGAATGTGTATAAACATGCTCCCCCGTTGAGTGGAGCTCAACAATGTGTTTTAGGTTGCTTCTAGATTGTAGTATACTCGTGAACAGAGGGTCAACTGTAAACCCAAATCAATGATTCATAAGTATACAAATAAATATGTACATTCATGGTGACGATTGATCTGGGTTTGCAATATATGTGTTTGTATGTTTGCATGTCAAAAGAATGTAGAACGCAAACGAGTATATTGTAAACAAAAGTTTAATGATATATTTTAAGTATCACCAATTTGTGTAACATTACACCAAATTGGGAATGATCGATTTAAATTTTTTATTTTTAGTGACGATTTGACGAACTGACCTTTTGACGAAAGAGAACGTACTCAATGAGTGTACGTACATGAATGTGCATGAGTAATTTTAAGATTGAGTAAATTTTATTCAAACCTAGTAATAGTAAATTAATATATAAGATTTTACAATTTTAAAATAAAGTCAGTCTTAATCTAGAAACAGAAAACAAAACAGCTCCAGTCTTTGAATCAAAATAGAAACCTGTGACTCTCCTACTTTCCTTCATTAAATGACGATACTGCTGTTCTTTCACCATATGGCGATCCTTGCCAACTTTTATGCAACAATAATAGCAGGAGCAAACGAAAAAGTTTAGCTATTGAAGGTTCGCTGAAAGGAACCGGCATCCTGGTGGATATTTTTGACGACATTTGGCATCAACAACACCTTTAACCACCATACCACCAGCAGAGGCAATACATGTGTAGCATCAACGATAGCTTTAATCACCACAACATATGAAGAAAGAAAGAATAAGTATAAAAATCCAGAAGGTGCATGGGCACGCCTGGTAAAAAATTAAAAATATAGTGTATAAAAAATTTTTTTTTTCAAAAAAAAAAAAAAAAAAAAAACAAAAAAAAAAGAAAAAAATCAAAAAGGGGAATGTGAAAATGTTTTAAAGTTACTGAAAGTGAAACAAAATTTTTTTTTTTAATATTGTAAATTTAAATTTCGATAAAAAGTTTTCTTTTCTTTTTGTAGTCCAAAGTGTATTTTTTTAGTGTTTTTTTTTTTTTGTGAGCATGGTGAATAGTCAAAACAAAATAAGTGAAGTGGTAACGGAAACGGTTAAGAACCCCACGGCAATTAGCGTTAGTTTGGAGGTGTTTATTTTAATTTGCGTACTGCTAACATTTACCGTAGTGATTAAACATTTGAGAAAGTACGTGAAGAAACAAGTGAGGGTACAACAAGTTAGAAATATAGTTTAAAAATTTTTTTTTATGGAGGAGACAAAAGAAGAAATATTAAGTTATTTGAAAATAGCTGAAGAAAATTGGAAAAGGTTGTTGAAAGAAGCAGAGGATAAGGAAAAAGTAGTGAAACCAGAAATTTTGAATATTGGTCCTAAACCACTTAGAATTGTGAAAAAGGTTAGAATAATTAGAGAACCAAGCATACCTAAAGTAGAACTACCAAAAATTAGGAGAAACAGAGGCGATTTAAAAAGTCGTATGCAAAGGAAAATAAATATTTTAAAAAGTGAGTTAAGCTACGAGACACAAAGAGATAGAAGAGTAGAACTGGAAAAGAAATTACAGGAAACCAGAAAGGAATTAAATTCATATTTGAAAGAGAAAAGAAAAGCAAAAAAGAAATGTCTGCAGAAGAAATAAATGCACAACCAGATATGTTAGATAAACTAGATGAGGAAATAAGAAGATTAGCAGATGAAGGGTATTTTACTAAACCATTAGAGCTACGCAAAAAGAAAAAAGTTGAAGTTAAATATACAAAGGCTGAGTTAAAAAAACAGGTTAAATGGTTAGCTAATTTTTGGAAAGTTATAGGAATAAAAGGTAGTCCTACGGAAGAAGATATAATAAGGCCCACAACAGTACAGGCAGAGACCATCCTAATGGTAGAGAAATTCGGAAGGTAGAAGAATAAAGAGGAAAAGAAGACGAACAGAATTTTTTTTTTTTAATCCAAAATTTCTTTTTAAAGATCTTATTGTTATTATAGTAAGCAAACAACTATATATAAGAATTATTACATTATAAACACTATATTACATTATAAACACTAAATATAAGAAATATTAAACGACATTGAAATATAAATTGAAATTGAAATATAAAAACAATATGTTAAAACTAATTTAATGAATAAATAAAGCAAAATTAAAAAAAAATAAAATTTTTTATGATTATCAATGTCTCATATGGAAAATTTAATAAAGAGATTGGAATCGATAGCAGTAAACGCTAAAAAATCAATAGGGAAACCATATTCTATAGAAACGGTAAATTCGAAAAGGAAGGAAATATCAGAATTGAGAACTCAGTTTGAGGACTGTTTAGCGGAAACTGAATTGACAGAAGAACTAAGAATAAAGAAAGCTGACAAATTTAGAAAACTAAAAGAAGAAGCACTGGAAATTTTGACACATCATATAGATAAAACAGATACTGTTTCGAAGCTAATACCTATATTTACGGGAAGGAAAGAAGAATTGCATAGTTTTGTGACAAGTATCGAATTGGTGTATGAAACTGTGGCACAGGAAAAGCGAAATTTTTTCTTTAATTTCATATTTAAATCGCGACTTGAACAGAGAGTACAGAACCGAGTGAATCAGGAAAGCATTCCGACAAGCGTTAATGAGTTGGTGTTGGCTCTGAAAAGGGCCTATAAGCCACTAAAATCATCAAACAGCATACTACAAAGATTAACACAAACTGTTCAAAAAGGGGATAATGTAAGAGGTTTTGCAGATAAAATAGAATCACTGGCCAACGAGTTGAATGGGGTTCAGATAAACGAAATTGGCGAAGCAGATAGGTCTGCAATAGTACGAACGAATAATGCATTGGCATTTAATGTATTTAAAAGTGGGTTGAGAGATCAACAAACAATCTCAACAATTGATGCAAGTAGAGTTACTACTTTTGCTGAAGCGTTAAAGATAGCTGAAGAGTCTATGGCGCGTGTCAGAGATAGACAAATGTTATACCAGAATGCAAGCAGTAACAATGGCAACCGCAACGGTGATGGCAACAATAACTGGCAAAGAAGCACACTAAATAGAAACAACAATAATGGCAGAAATATTAGAAATTACAACAACAACACTACCAGAGGCGGAAGATACAACAATAACGCAAATAGAAGATACAGTAACAATTACAACAACAACAGATACGGAAATAATAATAACTATAACAACAGAAATCCATATAATAACTCACATAATAATAATAACAGATATGGGTCGAACATTAATAATAATGCATATAGAGGAAATCAAAATAGAAATAGAAATAGTAACCAAGGATATAACAATAGGAGAAATTATAATGTAAATCCAATCCAGAACCAGGGAAACTCCCAGGAACCGGAGTTCGCTCAACAGGAATTTCCGGTAATAAGACAATAGAAAATATAAAAATTTATAGCATATCGTCGGATCTAAAGAACTATGTAAAACTGAATATAATTAACACTGACTATGCACTGACGTTTCTGATAGATACAGGAGCGGATATATCATTATGCAAGGAAAGTTTTTTGTACAATTACCAAGAAGATCGAGATGATTGCTGCAACTTAACTGGGATTTCGAGGGAAAAGATAAAATCTTTCGGTTCAACAACTGTGAAAATGAAATTTGATGATGCAACTATAGAGCAAAAAATACAACTAGTTGCAAATGATTTCCCAATAAGAAGTGATGGGATACTAGGTAGAGATTTTCTATCTAAATATAGATGCAATGTAGATTATGATAAATACATATTAACGTTTAGTTTCAATAATGACAATATAATAATTCTTATACATGACGATGCTTTCAATATCAATCATATTAGAATACCAGCGAGAAGGGAGATTATAGTACCATACAGTGTGAATTTAAAAGCAGATAGTGTAATACTAAATAGAGAAATAGTAAAAGGTGTATATTTGGCAAACACTATAGTTCCCAAAAATGGCAATCAGCACATTAAACTGTTGAAGTGACCAATAAACCTACAACTATAAAGAACCTTAAGATAGAAGCTATACCTTTGAAGGATTACGAGATATGTTCAATTGGTAATGATAATAGGGACACTAAATATATGCAAGGGCGATTTGAGAAGTTGTTGGGCAATTTGAAGTTGTGTGATACAGACAAAGATCTGAAAGATATTCTACAAAAATACCAAGCGATTTTTCATATGGAAGGTGAAGAGTTGACAACAAACAATTTTTATAAGCAAACAATACATCTGCACGATGAGACTCCAGTGTACATAAAGAATTATAGATTGCCTCAGGCGCAAACAAAGGAAATAAATTCTCAAGTACAGCAACTATTACGGAACAAAATAATAGAGCCATCAATAAGCCCATACAACGCACCACTGCTGCTCGTTCCTAAAAGCGGACAAACTGATTTAAGGAAATGGAGATTAGTGGTCGATTTCAGAAAGCTCAATGACAAAATCGTGAACGACAAATTCCCGTTAACACGTTTGTTTGATGTCTTGGATAAGTTGCGTAGAGCTAAATATTTTTCCACACTTGATATGACAAGCTCATTCCACCAAATAGAATTGGACCAGCAATCGCGTCCATACACTGCATTTTCAACACCTGATGGACATTACCAATACACAAGATTGCCTTTTGGTTTAAAAATATCTTCGAATAGTTTTCAGAGAATGCTGACAGTGGCACTGTCTGGTCTTGAGTCCGAAGCTTTTTTGTACGTAGACGATATAATAGTTTTCGGATGTAGCATTGGACATCATAATGCGAATCTAGTAAGGGTTTTGGATAGATTGCAAAAGTATAACTTGAAACTGAATGCGAGCAAGTGTTGTTTTTGAAGCACGAAGTGGTATATTTGGGACATTTAATAACACCAGAGGGAATTAAACCTGATCCAGAAAAATTTGAAGCAATAACCGAATATCCCGTTCCAACGAATGTAGATGAAGTAAGAAGATTTGTGGCATTCTGCAATTACTATAGGCGTTTTATTGAGAATTTTGCTGATATGGCTAGGTGTTTGAACCAACTACTGAAGAGAGGTATAAAATTTGAATGGACTGAACTATGCCAGAGGGCTTTTGAAAATTTGAAACAAAGACTAATTAGTCCACTGACAACAGATGCATCGAATTTTGCATTGGGAGCGGTGTTGTCACAGGGTGAAATTGGTGAAGATAGACCTATATCATATGCTAGCCGATCCCTGAACAAACACGAGATAAATAAACCCGTTATAGAGAAAGAACTACTGAGTATATATTGGGGCATACAATTTTTTCGACCATATTTGTATGGCAGAAAGTTCATGGTTGTAACGGATCACCGTCCACTAATTTCATTATTTTCGCACAAGAATCCAAGCTCAAAGCTAACAAGAATCAGAGTGGAATTATCCGATTATGATTTCCAGATAATATACAAGAAAGGAATAAGCAACACAAACGCTGATGCATTGTCAAGAATACGACTAGACCCAGAGATTTTAAAAGACATGATACCGCCAATGATTGATGAAAAAGCAAAGAAAACGCTGGTGATAACAAGAAACATGAAAAAGAATATGATACAAAACAACGCAGGAAATGATAACAAAATAATACAAAATAAAAATGAGGAAAGAGGTGGAGCATCACCTACTGGGACTGATCACCTCAACATATGGGAATGTACATCGATTAATGACATAAAGCATGCAAGAAAACTTAAATTTATAATTGGAAATAAGTCGACTAATAAAAATTATAAAATTAATGAAGATAAAGATATTAATATGCGCATAGGATATAGTGACAATTCATGCTACTCAGGTACATCGAAGAAACTAGAATCCAATAAGAAGCTGTACAGGGAAGAAAATTGAAATGATATGATTCAAATTGCGGACGATAATAATCTAAATGAAACGCACGTAAGATGTAGTGAAGCTACCATCTATTTTGAGAACAACAGAGTATAGAAAATTCGCACTGGAAAGAAGTAAAGAAATATTTAAGAAAATAACCCTTGGGAAAATTAAGAAAATAATGAATAAAAATGAGAATAATGACGTCAAGATATTAATATATAAAAATCCTCAAAATATAAAGAATGATAAAGAAAAGTTGAATCTAATAAAAATGTATCATAATACACCATGCGGAGGGCATTTTGGAGTGAGAAAAACAGTACTTAGACTAAAACAAAAGTATATATGGAAGAATATGTCGAAGATGATAAAAGATTATGTAAAAACATGTGATTTATGTCAGAAGAACAAACAAATCAAACACACAAAGAAACCATTATGTGTGACAGACACACCGGATCAGAGTTTCAACACACTTGTAATTGACACAGTAGGTCCTTTAAGACCATCACAACATTGCAGATATATACTCACCATACAATGTGAACTGACAAAATACATAATAGCTTGTCCTATGGAGACAAAAGAGGCCACGAATGTTGCCAAGGCACTAATTGAGAACGTAATACTAAAATATGGAATGTTCAAAACAATTAAATCTGATAGAGGAACAGAGTTTTCAAATCAGTTGATAAAGGAAATATGTGAATTTTTGAAGATTGAACAAAGATTCTCAACACCATACCATCATGAGACGCTGGGAACTGTGGAACGAAATCACAGGGTTCTAAATGAATACTTTCTTTCATTCGTGATTGATGATGATTGGTACTCATGGGTTCCATATTATGCATTCGCTTATAATACTACACCTCATGTGGATACAGGATATTCACCTTTTGAGTTGGTTTATGGCAAACTGCCAAGTTTGCCAGGTGATCTTGTAGAAAAATGCAACGAAAAACATACGATTTCGACAATTACACGAATGAGATAAAAACAAAATTAAAATATTCATTAGAAAATGCCAGAAAAATGATAGAAAAGATAAAATTGAAAAGAGTACAAGACTCACATAAGTGTAAGAATAGTATAGACATAAAATTAGGAGATTTAGTTTTGCTAAAAATAGAAAATAGGAAGAAAAATGAATCACCATACCAGGGTCCATATGAAGTCATTGGTATTGAAAATGTAAATGTAGTAATAAAAATAAATAACAAAACAAAAATAGTACATAAGAATTTATTGAAAAAATACAATAAGAACAAATGAATGGAAATATTAGAATATTTGAAAATAAACAAATTTTGAAAATTGGAAATTATAAACTTTGTATAAGAAAATTACAATTATAAATGGATATTTAGATAATAAATTTTTTTTTTTGATAAACAAATAATAACTTTAAGACATTTAATTATATTTCACACTATGCACCGATTATATTGTTAAAAAATCATCCAAATTTATAAATAAAATTGTATGATTTTCTTGAACGGTGAGGGTGTAGTATACTCGTGAACAGAGGGTCAACTGTAAACCCAAATCAATGATTCACAAGTATACAAATAAATATGTACATTCATGGTGACGATTGATCTGCGTTTGCAATGTATGTCTTTGTATGTTTGCATGTCAAAAGAATGTAGAACGCAAACGAGTATATTGTAAACAAAAGTTTAATGACATATTTTAAGTATCACCAATTTGTGTAACATTACACCAAATTGGGAATGATCGATTTACATTTTTTATTTTTAGTGACGATTTGACGAACTGACCTTTTGACGAAAGAGAACGTACTCAATGATTGTACGTACATGAATGTGCATGAGTAATTTTAAGATTGAGTAAATTTTATTCAAACCTAGTAATAGTAAATTAATATATAAGTTTTTACAATTTTAAAATAAAGTCAGTCTTAATCTAGAGACAGAAAACAAAACAGCTCCAGTCTTTGAATCAAAATAGAAACCTGTGACTCTCCTACTTTCCTTCATTAAATGACGATACTGCTGTTCTTTCACCATAAGATGCTGAGCTGGCATTTCTTGGTCGTCTGAGGAGAGGCTATGTTGACTTTTGGTTCATAGTTGTAGTTTCATTTTGTGGGTGGTTGCTGATAGTTGTTATATATGTACTGTGAAATCAGACGTTGTGTGTTGATGACGCGGTGCTGGAGTTGGATGATGTTTGGAATTTCGTTTGACTATTAGATACATCAAGATGCAGCCAGTGGTGATCAATGCTGAGTAACCGACCGTCATATGGTGGTAATTGTGGGCTTCAGTTCTATTTAGTAGTTGGAGTACTTCTTGTGCTGCCAATGACGTTTGTAAAGTTGTTAAGTTTTGTATTTGAGATAGCTATTCGTTTGTTTGTATTTCATTCAGCAATGGTTTTAAACGTTTTACATGGGTTTGTTCGGTGATTTTCCAAAGGCTAGTATATGATGTTTGCAGGGAACTGGTGATCATGTGTTGTCCTTCCACGGTCATAAACTTATGTTTGAGTGTGCATTCTGGTTCCAGGGTAAGTAAGCTTGATCCTTTGAGAGTTAATTGTGTAATCTCTTTTCTACATACTGCGGTTGCACTAGAAATTGCATTGCGTAGATCCATTTGTTGTGATGTCGGAGAGGTATCCATGTGGCGGTGCCTTTTAATTGCTGCACTGGACAGTCCGACTGAGTTTGGTTGTGGAATAAGTTAATTTCACAGGAGCATGTTGACGATCCTTGTTCGTATCGGATTTGGCCCTTGGGGCAAAGATACCTGTCTTTGTTAATGAGTGAGCACAAGTTAAATTCAGCATCACTGATCGTGAAATATTGGTTGCGAACGATATTTATGGCCAGAATAGCAGCACACGGCTTTATTGATACCAGTGTGTTGTTGATCCAGTTTGGCACTGGAATAAGGTTGAAGAGTTCAAACTGGTCATGTTCAACTAATGGTAGAGAGATGCTAAAAATTACTGTGTTTTTCGTGAGTCCTCCTTTGACTTTTATAAGTTTGTACAATTGCAAAACATCTTCCTGTTGTACAGGTAATTCAAATGATTTAGGCAAATGGAATTTTATTTTTGCTACTTCCTGCTGCAACTGATTGGGTGTCAAAATTAATGGACTAATAATACCATGGTGAGTGTTTGTCAGAATGTCAAGTATTGTAGACTGTGTACGTTGTAAATTTGCTGCTGTTATTGTGAGTTGAATATACAGTGATGAAAAGGTGCGGTAAATTTTTTCTTGATGTTGTTCTTCACTATCGTTATGTATCTTGTTTTATATTTGCGATATTTGTTGATCGACTTGGTCAAATTTCTTTTTTACTGTCTCTTGGTCTGACTTCATGATGTTGATTGTGGAGTCAATTATAGAAGTTTGATTTCTCAATAGCTGCAGCAGATGTGCTTCATTTTCTTTGACTTTCGAAATTGTTTGCGCCATGTCTTTAGCGTATTCGGAGTCCAACACCCCAAATAGTGAATGCGCAATATTTCCGACCAAATCAATTGCGGCTCTCTTGTGTATTCTCCCGGAGAGGAGGGTTTTATCCATAGTTAGTTCAGCTTCAGTGTGTTCAAAATATTTGACCAGGTTTGTACATATCAACTTTTCTTGAATATTCTCGCATAAATAGTTTAGTGTTCTGGTTCCTTGTGAGAATATTGTTGATTCTGACCAAAATTCTTCTAAGTCGCAATAAATTAGCAGCTGCCATTCTGTGGATGAAACAGCCGCTTTTCCGATTCCTTCAAAATGTATGCCCAACTGTGTTCCAAATTGTTTGTTAGATAGTTGTGCTCCTAATACCAATGGGAGTAGAATAAGGGCCATCATGGCAGTGAAGACTTATTGTGTTATGGAAGTGCGCCTTTTTTTTCGAACATACAGGAATCTCCTTTTGGCAAATGTTTACTTGATTTAACTTATTCAGATAGGAACTATCGTCTCACTGGAATCACTCTGATTAGATGTTTCACCAGATTCCGTATTGGTTAGTGGTAATGGGGCTAATCGAACAATTGGCCTTCTCCATGTGCCGCTTTATGTACCTTTATAACCCTTCCCAACGGCCACCGCAAAGGTGTTGTGTTGTCCTCCTTTATTATAACCATATCTCCAGGTTTGATGTTGACCTTTTCTGTTTTCCACTTATGCCGATACTGCAGTTCGCATAAATACTCCCGTGACCATCGTTTCCAGAACTGCTCCTTCAGGTGAGTGACTAATTTCCATCTGGTTAAGAGGCTGTAGAATTAAGATCGATTTGAGCGTTCAGTGGTTCTCCAATTAGAAAGTGACCAGGTGTCAGAGCAGCCAAATCGTTCGGGTTGTTTGACGTTGGGCTAATTGGTCGTGAATTGAGAATACCCTCAATTTCAATTACCACGGTGTCGAGCTCTTCGTAAGTCAAAGACGCTGTTGCCACGCTTCTGACTAGATGATGCTTTGCAGATTTGACCGCGGCTTCCCACAAGCCTCCAAAGTGAGGTGCTCGTGGAGGTATGAAGTGGAATGTTATGCCCCTGGATGTGCATTCTTTATCGATTGTCTCTTGAGCTGAATTCGCATGAATTGCTTCTGATAGTTCTTGAAGTTGATTTTTTGCGCCAACGAAATTTGTTGCGTTGTCGCAGTATAAATTTTTGCAATGTCCTCGCCTGCTTATGAACCGTTTTAGTGCTCCGATGAATGCTTCAGTGGTCAAGTCGCTAACTAATTCCAAGTGCACTGCCTTAGTAGCAAAGCAGCAAAATACTGCAATGTATGCTTTATGAGGTTTCTTTCCTCTCACTTTATAATGAACCCAAAATGGTCCACAAAAGTCAACGCCGGTATTGATGAATGGTCGAGCTGGGGTAACACGTGTTGGTGGCAGATTACCCATGATTTGATTAAGTAATTTTGGTTTGGCTCTGGTGCATCTTACGCAATGTTGCACAATTGATAGTGCTGCCGTCTTCCCCTTAACTGGCCAAAATCTTTGTCTTACATGCGCCAAAAGTGCTTGAGGACCACAATGTCGATTTTTTCTGTGTATCATTTCCATGAGTATTTTTGATATTGGGTCATTGTAAGGAATTAGCATTGGGTGCCTGGCATCGTACGGAAGCATTGATGAGTCTAACCGTCCTCCCACTCTGATGATGCCATTAGTATCCACAAATGGAGTCAGATTGGTGTATGGACTATTTTTGCTTACTTCATTATGTACTTTAAAATGCCTTAAGTCATCTTCGAAATCTGATTGTTGCATTGCACGAATTATGACTATATGAGACTGTTCCAATTCATCGACTGTCAAGGCCAGCTCAGATTGTTGTTTATGCTTCCTTGTGTTGTTAATGAATCTCAAGATATAACCAACAGTTCGTTGTAAGGTTCGAAATGATCCATTGTGTTGTATTTTGTAGATTATGCTTGATGAAGTGTCACTTGCTGTTGTTACTGCAGTGACTTTTTTCGTTCCATGTAAGTCTCGTGGTTAGATATTGTGTGTAGTTTGGAGTATTTTTGTGGCCACATTTCTTCCATACCATGTAGAAATATGGGTCCGTAGAACCATAAGGTGCATGTTGCCAATTTCCTTGGAGAAATACCACGTGATAGGACATCGGCAGGATTGTCTTTTGATTTTACATGACGCCACTGTTCAGCTACGGATAATTCCTGTATTGCAGCTATCCGGTTGGCCACAAATGTTTGGTAGCATGTTGACTGAGAGTTAATCCAAGCCAAGACAATTTCCGAATCTGTCCACAAGTACGTGGATACATTTTCAAGCTTCAGATCCCTTTTTACCATTGCTGTTAGTTGAGCGCATAACAATGCAGCGCAGAGCTCAAGACGAGGGAGAGTTTGTTGTTTTAAGGGTGCTACTCTTGACTTTGCACATAGTAGCCTTACTATTATCTGGTTGTTTTTGATGACTGATCTGATGTAAATTGCTGCGCCATATGCCCTTTCTGAAGCATCTGCAAAAGCATGAATTTGTATTTTTGATGATACATGCCCTTCGAAAATATGCCGAGAAAATTTCATATTATTTGCATGTTCCAACTCATTGCGAAAGGTCGTCCATCTCATATGCAGTTCTGCTGGCAATGCCTCATCCCATGTCAGTTTCATCTGCGAAAGATATTGAATAAACATTTTGGCAGCGACAACAATTGGTGCTAGTACTCCCAAAGGATCAAAGAGTTTAGCTAAATCTGACGTAACAGTTCACTTGGTGACATGTTTGATATCCCCAAGCACATCTTAACACAGATTTTGTCAATTTTTGGCATCCATGTTAAGCCTAAGGTTTTCGCTGCATGATTATTTTCATTATTGAAATCAATATTGACTTCATGTTCTTCTTCTGTGATGTTTTGGAGTAGCTGCTGATGATTTGCGCTCCATTTTTGTAGGATTAGACCGTGCTGACTTAGGATGTGTTTCAGCTCTTGTTGGATGGTAAGTGTTGTATTCAGACTGTCATCTCCGCCGATTCCATCATCTACGTAAAAATTTTCAAGTAAGAATCGAGCTCCATATGGATACTGTGCCATGTTTTCTTTAGCTATCTTCTCCAAACATTTGGTAGCCAAATATGGTGCGGATCGTATTCCATAGCTAATTGTGTTGAGTTGATAATATTTGATTGGCTTCGTTGGATCCTTTCTCCAGATAATGATTTGGAATTTTCTGTCTTCTGGGTGCATTAATATTTGCCGATACATTTTTTCAATGTCGGTCGTGAAAACAAAGCGTGGTAGGCGGAAACGAAGTAGAATAGAAAAAAAGCTCGCTTTGGACCGTGGGTCCTGTGTGCATCAAATCGTTCAGTGATAAGCCTGAAGATGTTTTAGTGGAGGCATCGAAGACCACGCGTAATTAATTGTTGAGCTTTCGGGCCTCAATATGCAGTGGTGAGGAATGAAGTAGCTTGGTTCAATTGTGGAGTTTATATCTATTTGTGTCATGTGACCCAAGGCTTCATATTCTTCCATAAAGCGTATGTATTGGGTTTTTATCTCTGGGGCCTTTGCCAAGCGGCGCTCCAGTGATAGGAATCTGTTGAATGCGATTCCATGCGACTCACCTAATGCATTTGGATTGTCACAAAATGGAATTTTGACCGAAAATCTCCCACTTTTGTCGATCGTGTGGTTTTGTGCGAAATGATTTTCGCACTGTTTTTCTGAAAGAGATAGGTTGTCTGCCGTTTTAATGTTTTCCAGCTCCCAGAGTTGAGCAATGGATTCTTCTAGATTCATGTCGTCTTCGGTACACATTCCACACGTTGCAGTTGATGACTGACTTGTGCCAACCTTGCCTGCAATGACCCAACCAAGTGCAGTATTTTGTAGTGTAGGTAGATTATTAGCCAGTTTGATTGGTCCTATCGCCAATAACTGGTGATAAAACTCTGCACCTAATAAGACATCGATTTTGTCAGGACGGTTGAATTCTGGATCGGCTAATACAATACTTTTGGGAATTGGCCAGCGATCAGTGTTGATGGCTTGAGACGGTTGAGGAGAAATTATGTGTGGGAGCACGGCTGCTTCAAGTCGTGTGGTGAAGTTGCTGATTTTATACTGTAATATAACGTTGACTCTATGTTGTACCTTTGTACTGCTTGATCCGATCCCAGTGATACAGATTGAAGCTGGCTTAGGTGAAATTCCAAGGCGTTTGATTAAGCGTTCGCTGATAAGGTTAAGTTGTGATCCAGAGTCGAAAATTGCTCTGCATTGTACCTCTTTTCCGTTTGCCATAATGTTAACCATTGCAGTGCTGAGGAGAATGTAGCTATTTGTTTGGGAATGTTTGGCTGCGGCTAGTGATGCGGCTTCCTGGTTGATTGGTGTGGCCTTTGTGACCATTGACGAGCGTTCTTCAGACACATGGTTGTGTGGGAGGTTGGTTTTTGATGTCGATTTGTTCACGTTCTGGTTGGGATTTCCCAGATGTAGGAGTGTGTTGTGCTTGTTAGTGCACTTCGTACAACTTCTTGATATACAGTTTCTCGCATTGTGACCAGGTTTTAAACAATTGACACAACATTTTTGTTCTTGAACGTACCGAAGTCGTGATGAGGGTGACAACTGAAGAAACATTTTACATGCAAACAATGGGTGGTAGCCATTTTTGCACAGTATACAAAACAAATTGTTATGGTTTTTGGATGTAATGGAAATGCACACCTTTGGCCTTGAAGCTGCTGATTTCTCCTTTTCTACTAGCGCCTCCATTGATTGGAAGTGGTTTTCTAAGAATTTTAAAAAATCTTTGATTGTCGGAACTTCTCGTGGTTGCAGTAGAGCTTGTTCGTAACGCAAGCGTGTGGCTTGATCTAGCCTTTTCAGCAGTAAATGGAGTAGAATTGAGTCCCAGCTTGATGTGTCTATTTGAAGGTTTTTGAGTGCTAAGAGACACTCCAAGGTTTTGTCATGCAACGTTTTATAGTTGTCGCTTGATGATTTGTTTGGTGCATCGATCAGCTCTTGAATTAGTTTACTGACCAGCAACCTTTTGTTGTTGTAGCGATCTACAACGATAGTCCATGCAGCATCAAAATTTTCTCCAGTGGCGGCGAAATGTTTTATTAGGTTGGCTGCTTCCCCCATTAGATGTGTTTTCAGACACCAGATTTTCTGCACCTTTGACATTGAGTGGTTTACTATTAGCGATGAAAATAAATCATGAAATTCTTGCCACTTTAGATAATTTCCATCAAATTTTGGTATTGTAATTTTTGGCATAGGGAATGATTCTGGCTGCCTACTAATATAACCAGGGTTAAGTTGAGTTGTCGTTCTGGTGTCGGCCTTGACGAAATTCCGTACCTTCTTCTCTAAAATGTTGAACCGCTCCATGTGGTAGCCTTGTTCCTCAGGATCGTCGCATATTTCAGCTATTTGAAAATGTAAACTTTCAATGTTTTCCCATAGTTTTGAGGCAGTTGCTATGTCCTCATTAGTTGACTCTTGAAGTAAACGATCCAGAGAATTCATCATTGCTGTTTGCCGTCGTGTAAGCTTGACAAATTCCAATGCTTTTATTGTCAGCTCTTGTCTTTCTGCTGCCTGAGGCTTTACGTTGCTGGTCAGCTCTTGTCTTTCTGATGCCTGAGGCTTTAAATTTGGATTTTGCTTCCCAGATGAGGTTTGAGTAAATTTTTGTATGGCTGCTTCGAATATATTTTTGTATTCGTGGAAGATATTCATGATCGCGGTGTAGTAGTCATCCGTGAAGTACTGGTGATCGAGCGGTAGGTTCTCTAGTAGACGAATTTTAATGTCATTGGCTTCAAATTCAGACCACTCATCATTTAGCCTTCTTAATCTTTCTTGAAAATAGTTCTCAGATTCTTTTCTTGCAGAAGCATCCTTCTTAAAGTTTCGGATGATCACCTCAATTTTTTCGCCGATTTTCTTCTGACTGATAACCAATTCGTTGAACGAGGCCATTGTTGGTTGTTGATAATTGTTGATAGGATCCTGGTTTAGGTCCTGTTGATATTTGGCTCCTTGTTGCGGGTCCAAAAAATTATGAGTTCCTGTGCCTTGTTACAGGATCACGTCGGGGTCACCAAAAATGTTTATTCACTGAGTTGTGAAATTATAAAATCGTTTTCAATATCAGCACATAAACTGAATTGAATTTAGTTTTTCTTTTCTTTTTTTTTTTTTTTTTGGTAAAACAATCTGCACTTAAACCGTGTCTTTCCGTTTAAATTAAATTCTACGCTTTGGGTTGCAAAACAAGAATCTTTTTTTTTTATTTAAAAATTTCATACTTATATACTAATATTTGTGTTTATAAAATTATTATTTATTTTGTAAAATTGTCATTTTCAGCATTAATAAGTTCATTGGCATAAAATTGTTTATTCAAAGTGATGAGTAAATATTTCATGTACGTTCGACAATTGAACTGATTAATGCTGTGTTAACGTAAAAACAAAATTGAAATTGTTTTAAAAGGCAAAAATGAAATTGTTTTTACAATAACAAGAACATATTGAATGAGCGTTTAAGCGTGTGTACAAACACGCTGTGTTAACATAAAAACTAAAATTGCTTTTACAAGAACAAAATTGAATGAACGTTCAAGCGTGTGTATAAACATGCTGTGTTAACATAAAGGTTAAAATAAAATTGTTTTTACGATATACAGAACAATACCAAGAACAAAATTAACTTTTAGAATGTGTATAAACAACATAATTATGGATCATAAAAAATATTCTTCATTAGTGGGAAACACTAAAAGACGTTACCACAATATCAAGACAACAATTTTTAAAAATACTTCAGTTTATAATTGTTGTTATTTGGCCAATTCATCAATATTGAGTGTATTATTTTATTAAGCTAATATGGCCTAAAGTTTTATGTAATTAAAGTAAATTTTAATTCAATTTTGCTCGACGTTTCGTCGATTATATGTCGACTTCCTCTGGAGCTCGTCTATTTATTAATAAAAATATGAAAACAATTTAGTACAATAATTTATCACCAAAACATTTAAAAACTTACAATGTTGTTATTACGTTATTACATTAAAACATAAAAATTTTTTTTACATTTAATAAATAACAAAAAACATAAAAACACTGACATAATAATAAACACAACTTAATTTAATATCACAGTTTATTTAATGGCAACTCTATAGCTTGCATTTATATTGTTTGTGTCTTCTTTCAAATTTAGTGTTCTCATTATCTGTTGTTGTATTCGTAAACTTTCTTTTGTATACCTTTTCTTTTCATTCTTTTCCTTGTCCAGTATTTTTACTTTTTCAAAGTCAGCTGTGTGACCTGTCTTTAGAATATGTTGTGCCAATGCTGTCGTCTCTTTCGCTTTCGTTATGTCTGTTTTATGTTCTAACATCCTTGTGGCTAGTGTTCTCTTTGTTGTGCCTATATAAATCATATCACATTTCTGATTGTCATCTCCCTTGCATGTTATCTCATACACAACGTTGCTTTGTTGTTGTTTCTCTACTGGTGTTTTTACGTTAGTAAATATTGCGCTAAGTGTTTGATTTGCTTTATAAGCAAAGCTTATTCAGTTTTGCTTAGTCGATAACAACTATTTTACTTACGATAGTAAGTTTTGCCATCATATTCCTACTATTGCAGACATAATCCTAGACAATCTCTTGGACGAAGTAATAACTGAATTAAAAACAAAAGATGTAAAAATTAAGTTCATATCTAAATACGTTGATGATCTTTTCGCGGTGATCAATACGACGGACGAAGTAACGATAATGAATACATTAAACTGATATCATAATAAACTCAAATTTACATTAGAACGAGAACACAACAATGAAATTCCTTACTTAGATATAAAAATCATTAAGGGCAATGAAAAACTAATTACTAATTGGTACCCGAAGGCGACAGCATCAGGACGAATGATAAATTACCACTCTACACACCATGGAAAATAAAACTTAACACAGCTAACAATTTAATCAAAAAAGTATTACAAATAAGCGATCAACGATATGAAAGTAACAATATCAATAAAATAAAAGAAATTTTATTAAAAAATAATTTATATATATATATTACTAACAATCTTTTCAACAATATATTCAACAAAAAGCAGCAAGATAAGAAACAATAGAAACTAATTTTTACAGTGTATCATACATACCAAAATTAACGGAGAGCAAAAATCTCAATAGAATAATAAATGACAAGAGTGTAACAATAGCACACAGATCAAATGAAACACTTAGAATCCTTTTTACACACAAAAAAACTATATTAAAAATTGACAACGTAGTTTACGAGATAAAATGCGATGGTAATGAAAGGGGGTGTGTAATAAAGTCTACATAGGAACAACAAAAATAATGTTAGGAGTGAGAATTAGGAGTGAGAACATCAAGCAGACATAAAAAAACACAAGGAATCGACGGCATTATCTCAACACGCAAAAGAGAGCGGACATAACGTCGATTTAAAAGGAGTTAAGATTTTAGATAAAGAGAAAAATGAAGACAAAAGATACACATTGGAAAGTTTAAGAATACAACAAAAAATACACAAAACATTAAACAACAAAGAAGACCAAAAATAATACTTAGCTGCAATAGTCAATTGCAATTACTTAAATATTAGTTCTGTGATAGTCGTTAAGTTTAAAACTGTGATTTTTTTTATATTTATTTTGATTATTTATTTTCATTAATTTATTTAATTTTTTTAAATTTGTATCGTGATGTCCAGTTTTTTATCTCTAAATTTAATAAATAATAATAACCTGACAACATAAGTTTGGATTAATCGTAACTTTAACTTTTGTGACTAATATAACATTATGTTGATATGTTGTTTTATTTTAATTTTTTGTCGCCAGAAATTAATAATAAAAATAATTTTTTATACACTCCTGATGAAGTTGAAAAACCGTCAACGAAACGTAGAGTGGAGATGAAATAAATTTTATTTTAATTTATTTTATTTAAAACTTATAAGCTGACCATCATAGTCCAAAAGAAATAACATAAACTCAAAATAACTGGTCATAAAGCAATTCAATAATCATTGTTTTTTGTTGATAGTGCTCTAGGATATAATTGGGTGTAGCTTTCCTTGATGCCGAGCACCCAGTAACTCATTTTTCACGTTCTGCCATGAGTTATCTGTTTAACCTCGAATTATATTGGCTGCTTCTCCTTGTATCTTCTTAAGTATGCAGCGGTGGTATATATTCCTCCATTTCACCATCTTGAAAAATTCGTAGGAAGATTTCTACTTCCTTGATGAATGATGATATATCGTAGTCTCGGTATTTTCCAGTGAAAACATTTATTCTATCTACTTTTTTCACAAATGTGTTTTCTTTTCAAAAAATAATATCTTTAGAATATCTTCACTAATTTAACATATGTTATTTTTTTTCAAAAATTATATTCTTTGGAATATCACAAATTTTATTTTAAATTGCGTCGCGACCAAACAGGGATATTCTCAGAATATCTTTTGGATTTGTTTGCCGACTGCGCCAGTTAAATAAAAGTCCACGAACTCATTTGGTTGAGTTGTTAATATGAACTGCACTTTTCTTTATTATTTTCTATATCTTTATACAAAAATATTCTTAATCTAAAACTATATTCATTCAATACAAAATATGCTTATGCTATTGGTTTTTTTTTATAGAACGTTTAAGTGGTTGGTCATAAAACAATATTGTATTTTGTAGGAAGTAAATGAAAGCAAAGTGAGTTCTTACACGAAAGTTTATTGACACTTTGTGTTTGTTTTAAAACTGTAATTTTGGTGATTTGACATTTATTTAAAATGAATGAACTGAAATGAATAAACCAAATTTCAACACAAAGTTTATTAACTCTTCGTTCTAGTTAATGACGAAAACAAAAGTATCAAGTTTCAATGAAGTAAGTTTTTATTAACACTGTTTTCGTCAGTTCGAATCTAATTCTCTTTACGAACGGTCGTGTAAATAATTAAAGCGCTTAGAATACAACTATTTGAAATTAAAAACAAGTGTATATTTTTCTCTCTGCAATTGCCTATCCTTGATCTCATTTGAACTCACGTGGCAGTCAATTCACCTTAAAACAGGAATAACAAATCTAGCGATGGCCCGAGGGGCCAAATCTTCATCAAAAAGAAAGCTCCTTGCCAACAAGAAGATGACAAAACTTTCTCCGGGTTTTAACCCAAATATCGCGTTTACTTCAAGTAACAGATTTAGCCTGCTTGCTGGCCTTAATGATATGGACGTAACTCCTGTATCAAATATTAACGAGGTTAAACAACACAAACCTCCTCCTATTGTTGTTGAAGTTAACGCCTCATTTACAGAAATACAAAAACTACTTGGTAAAGATTGTATTTTCAAACGTACTTCAATTGGTACCAAAAATTTTGCTCCAACTAAAGAATTGTGCGAATGCTACAAGCAAATTCTTAAAGAGAGTAAGGTGGAGTTTCATTCATATGGCTCCAAAGATAATAGGTTATACACCACTTTTTTACGCGGTTTACCCCACATAAAAACTGAGGACATCACCGCACAACCTGTCCCCTCAAAAAGTCACCAAATTCAGTTCGAACAACAATGCAGTTTACAAAGTTCAATTTGTTCGTAAAAATTTTAACCCTTAAATAAACGTAAGAACAATTTCCAATATTATAATTTCTTGGAAAAAATACAAATCTAAATCCAGGAACAAACCAACTCAATGCTGGAACTGCTTAATGTATGGCCATGGCGGTGAACATTGTCATCGTAGTGCAGCGTGTATGATATGTGCAGAACAATGAAAGAAGACCAGCTGTTTTTACATGCTTTAATTGCAAAAAACATGGAAAAGAGAGAACTGATCACTCTGCAAACGACATCAGTTGTCCGCTACGTTCTCTCTATTTGGAAACTACAACAAGAGTTACTTCTAAAAGTCAGAACAATATCAGACAACAACAAAATAACTCATTTCAGTTAAAGGTAGGAGATTTCCCTAATTTAAGAAACAACAACACAAATTGTAATAATAACATCAATAATAACACAATAAATAACAGCAAAGCCACATATGCTAACCAGCTGAGAACAAACAACGATTTATTAAGCATCGATGAGCTTTTTGATATTTTCACTACAGCTATGGATGATTTGCATAGGTGCACTTTAAAAGTACAACAAATCAAAGTTGTAATGTCTATGGTGAAATACGCCCATGGATTATACTAATTTAAACGAATTCAAAATGCTTCACTTGAATGCTAATGGCATATCAAACTTTTCTAAACTGAAACAATTTGAGATATTAATTGAACGAGAAAATATTAATATAGCGTCTTTGAATGAAACATTTTTTTCAGAAAATCATAGACCCTATTTTAAAAATTATTATTTATTTAGAAGCGACAGAAAAGATGCAAGAGGCGGAGGTGTAGCTCTGTTAATTCATAAATCTGTAGTACATAAAAACCTCTTTATATCAAACACCTCATCAATCGAAAACATCTCAATTGAAGTTATTATAAATAATATACCTATTGTTGTATCTTCATTATATTCATCAGCCAGTAGTGTTTTGTCTCTCAAATCGTACACACGTCTTTCTTTGTCAGTTGATCGCGTGTAAATTTTATGTCTGTGCCTTGTCCGTGTTAAATAACTTAAAATACAATTACAAACAAAATTAGTGGAAATAGAAAAAAAAAAAATATAATATTAAATCAAACTTTTCAAAACAAAATCAAAACTAATAAACATACATATAACGCAAAAAAATATAGAACAACAAAGAATACATTATATATATACGAAATAAAAAAAAAATAGAAAACATATCTTTAGCATCACAACTTAAAATAAAAAACAACAAAAAAATATCAATTACAAGTTCTTAAATTAGTAAACAAACACAGCATAAAACAAAATAGTCAGAACAAAAACAAACATATCACTTCAACAGTCAGCAAAAAAAAAATATAAAAAAAAATCAACCATCACCGCTATGCAAAAACACCATCTACAGCAGTCAAGCCTTGTCGTTACATTCAACCACACAAAGGGCTTTTATGTTTCTCAATGCAAGTGTCATTGTTGTTGGTAATTTTGCCTCCCATAACTTCTTTTTATTTTTATTAACATAGTACAAGTTGTGATGTATTCGTTTTGCTGTTGGTTATGTTAGTGATGAAGGCATAGCACTGGTTACTAACTATCCGAATAACAGCAAAACGATTACTTGTCACTTGTACTATTGTTTTTTTGGAATATTGACTTAGATTTTTATTAATTTTGTAATGTCAGGTAAATTCAGAATAGACTTCTGTAACATACGTGGACTGAGGACTAATTTTTTCTCTGTATATGCCCACACTCGCTTCCATCGGCCGGATGTTTTCGCCTTATGTGAGACCCAGGTGAGTGAGGATGCTGATCCACAGGATTTTCATTTACCTGGTTATCACCTTCTATCCCTTTTTTCTTTCAATAGGGGCCTTGCAATGTACATTCGTGACAATGTTGTGTACGAGTTCCAGCAACATTATAACTGTAATGATGCAGAATTTAACTCACTTTGGGTTAAGTTCAAAATCAGGTCACACATTTTACATTTCGGGTTTCTTTACAGAAGCCCAAACATAGAAAGGGAGCATACCTATAATAGCTTCGATGCCCTTTCTGAATCCATAACTAGAATCCTAGAGAGTTGCCCGAATAGCGAAATCGTAGTTGCCGGCGATTTTAATATTCACAACTCTTCTTGGCTTCACCATTCGAGTCAAACAACTCCCGAAGGCCGTTACGTTGAGCTTTTCGCCGCGCATAACCACTTAGCGCAACTAGTGAATGAACCAACGCACATTCCGTGCATTGAAGGGCAAAGACAGAATACTCTCGACCTTTTTCTAACTTCACACCCTGACAAGTATGAAGTGAAAATACTTGCACATCTTGGTAATTCGGATCATTGTACCATTTCCGCTTCTTTTTCGTACTCTGTACTTTACAGTGTTTCAACACCAGCTATGAAACGCTCAGTTTTCATCTACGAAAAGGCTCGTTGGGCCGAGCTCAACGATTTCTTCAAGCATTTCAACTGGAAACTTTGTTTCCTGGATAATAATGTTGATGCTGCTGCGATAATGGTGGAAAAAATGATAGTGCTTGGTATGAAATTATTCATTCCATCAAAGCGCATTTCGGCTAAACCTAATCAAAAATCTTGGTTTAACCAGACTTGCAGAGATGCAGTCAGATCCAGAGAGGAAGCATTCAGACTTTGGCGTGAAAATAAAAATTCCGTCACTGAACTGCTACGCAAACAGGCGAGAAATGAATGTGCCAAAGTACTAAGGCGCGAAAAGTTTCTTCACGATCAGCGTCTTCGTGCTAAAGTTCTTTCTGCTCCTCGGGGCAGCAAGAGCTTTTGGTCATTTGTTAAAAGAGTAAAGAATAATGCTAGTTCTGCTATCCCAACTCTTATAATGAATGACCAAATATTCACTGACCCGGTTGATAAGGCTAACCTTTTAGCTGAACTTTTTGGAAAAAATTCATTTTTGCCGGATAGCGATCAACCACTGCCCGAACTCGAAAGAGTATCTTGTACTATGCCTAAAATATTCTTCCGAGCACATTAACAAGTCTCCGGGACCGGATGGTATACCAGCACTGGTGCTGAAACAGTGCTCTTCGACGCTAGCCAGTCCACTGGCCAACCTTTTCAGCCTTTCGTATCGTGCGGGAGTCTTTCCCTCTTGCTGGAAGGTTGCTAATGTCCAGCCAATCCCTAAAAAGGGTGCGGCTAATAACCCTGAAAATAACCGTCCAATTGCAATTTGCTCTGCGCTCTCAAAGGTGATGGAGAGCGTGATCAATTTCCACCTTGTGAACTACCTAGAGGCCAACTCACTTCTTAATGATCGACAGTATGGCTTCCGTAGAAATCGTTCCACGGGAGACCTGTTACCTCTACTTTCTGAGCGCTGGAGTCGATCCATTCACAATTTTGGCGAAAGTAAAGTGGTTGCTCTGGATATTTCCAAGGCATTCGACCGTGTATGGCACGGTGCATTGATATCAAAGCTTATTGCATATGGGGTCGGTAATGACTTCTCTCGATTTATATCGAGTTTTCTCAGTGACCGAACAATACGTGTTGTTATTGATGGGGTCTCATCTAATGAGTTTCAACTTAATTCAGGGGTACCCCAAGGTTCCGTTCTTTCTCCTTCTCTTTTCCTTATCTTTCTGAACGACCTTCTTGGCCAAACTTTTAACTCTATATACTCTTTCGCAGATGCCAGCAGCATTTGTCATTCATTTTCCTTTAATTGTAGGCCAAGCCTCTTGGAGGTTGGGGGCAAAAGGCGGACAATGAATGACACACTCAATCAAGACATCTTCACAATCTCCGAGTGGGGTAAGGCGAATAGGGTTGATTTTAATGCGCTGCAGACCCAATGTTGTATGTTGACCCATAGGGCCATGGAATCAACTATGTCATCTGTATATATGGGTGGTATAGGTATTGAGGAATCGGATACTCTTAATGTTCTGGGCATGAGAATTCAATGTGATGTTCGTTGGAATGAACATGTTTTTCAAGTGTCGAAAGAAGCATTCAAGTGTCTTGGTTTTCTAAAACGGTGTAGAAATTACTTCACTCCTTCTGATCTCCGACCGAAAATGGAATACAACTCCCATATATAGGTAGGGGCTTCGAAGTCTATTTTGGAGCCACTGGACCGTGTGCAAAGGAGGACGTTGGCGCTCATCAATGACAGTAGGGTATCCAATTCTATTGATTCATTGGAACACCGTCGGAATGTGGGTTGTGTAGCACTGTTCTATAGATATTACCATGGGAAATGTTCTTCTGAGATTAGCGAACTTATTCCAAGTGCCCGAGTTTCGGTTCGCTCTACCCGATTCTCTAGTAGATCACATCCGTTTGTAGTCTATTGTCCAGTTGACCGCACAACGCATTACAGAGAGAATTCGTTTATCAGTCGAACTAGCCGTATGTGGAATAAACTCCCCGCAGAGGTCTTTCCTGACAGTTATAATCTAATAAAATTTAAGTCAAATATCCATAAACACTACTCCCTCTCTCCTCCTTCCCATAACCTATTTTCCTTAAATCAACACAATGCACTGCATTTGTAGGGGACATCCCCTGAGTGTTGGTTAACAAAAAAAAAAAAAAAAAAATAAAAAAATAACTTCTGCGCTGATATCTTAAACCTAACACCTTCCACCAAAGAATATATAGTTTTTGGTGATGTAAATGCCAAACATTGTTCTTGGAATTGCCGTTCAAATAATACTGCAGGTATCGCACTCAACAACCTACAGCAATCAAGCAATTTTTTCATTCACTCTCCTAATAGTCCAACCCTATTCCCCCAAACTTTTTATAATCAATGTACTAAGTTTCTAAGTAACATGATTGATAAAAGTATTAATTCGGATCGCAATAAGATATGGTGTCAATTTTTATCCAATTTAAAACCAGGTGATAAATCATTTTGGAAAATAAGCAGGAACTTGCGAGGAAAAGGAAAAAATCAAATCCCGCACTTTAAAGTTGGAAACGGAAATAACATCTGATAAGGAGACAAGGCTGAAGTCCTGGCAAATACATTTGTCAAAGCAAATAACCTCACTTCGAATTACAACCACTCAGCGGACACAGTAATAACTACAACAGTAAATAATTTGAAGAAGGAAAATCCTTGTTCTGAATCAACAATTTATACATCTCTAGAAGAAGTAATGAATATCGTCTCATCAATAAAATCTCCTGGTTTTGACAATGTTCCCAAACTGCTCTTAAAGAAACTACCACTCAAAGATCTAAAATTACTGGTTATAATATTTAACAGCTGCATCAAACTCAACTATTTCCCAAACCATTTCAAAAATGCTAAGGTTATAGCTATCAAAAAACCTAGTAAACCAAAAAATAACCCAAATAACTATAGACCTATTAGTCTATTAAGCAACTTAGGTAAAATATTTGAAATAATAATATATTCTCGTCATAGTGAATTTGTAACGACCAACTCGATTGTTGCTAAAGAACAATTTGGATTTAAAAAAGGTCATAGCACTACTCACCAAATAAACAGAATTAAAAATCAAATAATCACAAATAAAAAACAAAAAACGTTCAACGGGTCTAATATTGTCAGATATTGCCGTTTGGCATAATGGCCTAGTATTTAAACTTCCTGATGCAAATATACCAAAATATCTATGCAAATTTATTTCAGATTTCATTCATGGTAGAAGCTTTAAAGTTACGATTAATAATGAAACATCATCTCCATTACCACAGGGTTACCTCAAGGATCTGTCTTGTCGCCATTGCTTTACTCGATATATACATCTGATTTTAAAGTCCCGAAATATATGAAAATTGCTTGTTACGCAGATGATACTGCGTTAATTTCTTCAAACAAACTTACAAGCGCACTCGTGAAGAAAATGGAAAAGGGACTTGTAAATTGCAGTAAATATTTTCACAAATGGAAAATCAAAATTAATACAAACAAGACCCAAGCAATAATTTTTCCATTCAACAAATGTCCCAAAAGACTACCAAGACGTCATCTTCTTATTGGAAATAATACCATAAATGTACTTAACGAGGTCAAATATCTCGGAGTTGTCTTGGACAGAAAGCTAACATTTAAACGACATATTATGGCTACGTGTCAAAAAGCTATAAAATCATTTAAAGCATTATGGCCACTACTAAATAGAAGGTCATTTCTAAACCGCAAAAACAAAAATCTACTCTTCAAAAGTGTTATAAGGCCGATATTAACATACGCGTGTCCTATTTGGAGTGAAGCTGCCAACTGCCACCTAAAACGCTTACAAATTATACAAAACTAATGTCTTTAAATGGTAAATAAAAAGCACTGGAGGTATCCTACAAATATTCTTCATGAGGAAACAGGTTATGAAAAAATTATCGATTTCATAACAAGTATTAATAACAATTACTTTGCCAAAATTGAAAATTCCTCTTACCCACTGATAAGAGAATGTAGAGAAATAACGTAAAATTAAAAAGAAATCACCAAATTGAAAATTATATGCTTATAGAGGTCTATTATTTCTAATAAACCTCCTATGAGCACATAAATATTTTTGAGATAGTATTTGAATTTATTATATCATTTAAAGGTTTTTTCCTCCCATTTTCCTTTAAAAATCATTAAAAAATAATATAAAAACAAGTAAGAAAATTATAGTCGGTCTAGACCGACTATACGATACCCTATACCATGCGTTTAGAAACCCTATCTCTTAGGCCCAACTAACTGGACATAGAAAATAAGCAAAAACCAAATTTGAGTGGGATTTTTATTATTTTTTTTTGGCTGCAGATATGAAAAAGTTCATATCGGATGCTATATCTATATGGGGACTAGGTCCAAAAATGGACCGATCCTGATCATGTTTGGTAAAGTCTCTTGTATTTTGCAAAAATATATACAAACAAAATTTGAGAAGAATCAGTGCAATATTTTTGTTTTTTAATAGATTTAAGTGAAGATCGGGAAGCAGCTCTATATGGGGCCAATTTGAGTAGGATCTATATGACAATTTGGATCTTATGACAATTTATGTCGATTTCACAGGGGTAATTTGTATGGGGGCTAGGTCTGAACATGGACCGATTCCAACCAATTTCAATAGCATTCATCCCATGGCCGACAAAAGCTTATATACCAAATTTCGTCAAAACATATTAATATTTGCGACCTGCAGTTTGATTACAAGAATTACATGGACACACAGACGGACGGACGGACGGACGGACGGACATTGTTAAATCAACTCAGAAAGTGATTCTGATTCGATCGGTATAATTAAAGATGGGTCTAGGTCAAATATTTTTGGTTGTTACAAACAGCAGCACAAAGTCATTATACCCAAACCACATAGCGGTATAGGGTATAACTGTTTAATATCTTTAGATCCTATGTATTATTTGTTGCAATATCTATATGTAAAGATAAGATCTCATATGTAAATATCAAAATTTGTTAAAATATGTAAATAAAGAAAGCATATTTAATTGAAAAAAAAAAACTTTGTTTTCGTTTAAAATTGTAATTCAGCTAGTTTGACATTTATTTGATTTTAAATGAATGGATTGAAATAATTATTGAGTAAACAATTTTCTTAATACAAAGTTTATTAACACTTTGTTCTAGTTATTTAAAATTATAATTTTAATAATATAGTGTTTATTCTATTCTTGGTAATTTATTCTTATGCTAGATACAGGGTTTTCAAATTCGATGGAAACTGTTGAGTTCAGAGTTCCATTGGACTTAACTCGCACAGTCACTGAGTGATCTAAATTTCATTTACCCTCATCTGACCGATCTGAAACTTAGTCGATATACTTGCTGTAAAGAAAGATCAACTTCGACATAGTCACGCGCAGTCACGCGCAGTCACGCACAGTCACGGAGTTATTTTCCCTTAATCGATTGATCTAGAACTTGGTCGATAGACTTGCTGTGAAAAAAGATTAACTTCGACATAGTCACGCACAGTTACGGAGAGATCGAAACCCCACTTCTCCTCATCCGAAGGATCTAAAACTTTGTCCATAGACTTGTTGTGGATTAATTTTAAGATAGTCACGCACAGTCACGGAGATATTCAAAACTCATATGCATAAGGAAAGGAAGAGTTTTAATAAAAACTTTGTTTTTATGGGTTAGGTTATTTATTTGTGTTTTAGATTTCCCTGAGGATGACTAACAAAGTGTGTCGAAATATTGGAAAAATTAAATAATAAAATGATGTCCAGTTTTTTATCTTTAAATTTATTAAATAATAATAACCTGACAATATAAGTTTGGATTAATCGTAACTTTAACTTTTGTGACTAATATAACATTATGTTGATATGTTGTTTTATTTTAATTTTTTGTCGCCAGAAATTAATAATAAAAATAATTTTTTATACACTCCTGATGAAGTTGAAAAAACGTCAACGAAACGTAGAGTGGAGATGAAATAAATTTTGTTTTAATTTATTTTATTTAAAACTTATAAGCTGACCATCATAGTCCAAAAGAAATAACATAAACTCAAAATAACTGGTCATAAAGCAATTCAATAATCATTGTTTTTTGTTGATAGTGCTCTAGGATATAATTGGGTGTAGCTTTCCTTGATGCCGAGCACCCAGTAACTCATTTTTCACGTTCTGCCATGAGTTATCTGTTTAACCTCGAATTATATTGGCTGCTTCTCCCTGTGTCTTATTAAGTATGCAGCGGTGGTATATATATTCCTCCATTTCATCATCTTGAAAAATTCGTAGGAAGATTTCTACTTCCTTGATGATATATATCGTAGTCTCGGTATTTTCCAGTGAAAACATTTATTCTATCTACTTCCTCCAAAAGGATAGAAATTGGAATCGGACCCAATGATTATGTTTCTGTTGGCACTGTTGTTGGTGCTGACGTTTGTATTGGAGCTGAAGTTGGTCTTGCTGTTAATGCCACGTTTGTATTGCAGCTGAAGTTGGTCTAGCTGTTGATGCCATTGTGTTGAATATTTCGTCGGTTTGTAATATGTTGAAGTATGGTTTGAATTGTGGTGTTTCAATTTTCTCCGTATCTTTAGGCATCTCCCTGGAGTTTAGACACAATTCACTGTTTTTTCATAAAGTTCTTTGGTCTTCTTTTTCACAAAATGCTATTCTTCGTAATATATTAAAATTTTTCACAAAATTTTTTTTCACAAATGTTTTTTCTTTTCAAAAAATAATATCTTTAGAATATCTTCACTAATTTAACATATGTTATTTTTTTTCAAAAAATTATATTCTTTGGAATATCACAAATTTTATTTTAAATTGCGTCGGGACCAAACAGGGATATTCTCAGAATATCTTTTGGATTTGTTTGCCGACTGCGATAGTTAAATAAAAGTCCACGAACTCATTTGGTTGAGTTGTTAATATGATCTGCACTTTTCTTTATTATTTTCTATATCTCTATACAAAAATATTCTTAATCTAAAACTATATTCATTCAATACAAAATATGCTTATGCTATTGGTTTTTTTTTTTATAGAACGTTTAAGTGGTTGGTCATAAAACAATATTGTATTTTGTAGGAAGTAAATGAAAGCAAAGTGAGTTCTTACACGAAAGTTTATTGACGCTTTGTGTTTGTTTTAAAACTGTAATTTTGGTGATTTGACATTTATTTAAAATGAATGAACTGAAATGAATAAACCAAATTTCAACACAAAGTTTATTAACTCTTTGTTCTAGTTAATGACGAAAACAAAAGTATCAAGTTTCAATGAAGTAAGTTTTTATTAACACTGTTTTCGTCAGTTCGAATCTAATTCTCTTTACGAACGGTCGTGTAAATAATTAAAGCGCTTAGAATACAACTATTTGAAATTAAAAACAAGTGTATATTTTTCTCTCTGCAATTGCCTATTCTTGATCTCATTTGAACTCACGTGGCAGTCAATTCACCTTAAAACAGGAATAACAAATCTAGCGATGGCCCGAGGGGCCAAATCTTCATCAAAAAGAAAGCTCCTTGCCAACAAGAAGATGACAAAACTTCCTCCGGGTTTTAACCCAAATATCGCGTTTACTTCAAGTAACAGATTTAGCCTGCTTGCTGGCCTTAATGATATGGACGTAATTCCTGTATCAAATATTAACGAGGTTAAACAACACAAACCTCCTCCTATTGTTGTTGAAGTTAACGCCCCATTTACAGAAATACAAAAACTACTTGGTAAAGATTGTATTTTCAAACGTACTTCAAAAATTTTGCTCCAACTAAAGAATTGTGCGAATGCTACAAGCAAATTCTTAAAGAGAGTAAGGTGGAGTTTCATTCATATGGCTCCAAAGATAATAGGTTATACACCACTTTTTTACACGGTTTACCCCACATAAAAACTGAGGACATCACCGCACAACCTGTCCCCTCAAAAAGTCACCAAATTCAGTTCGAACAACAATGCAGTTTACAAAGTTCAATTTGTTCGTAAAAATTTTAACCCTTAAATAAACGTAAGAACAATTTCCAATATTATAATTTCTTGGAAAAAATACAAATCTAAATCCAGGAACAAACCAACTCAATGCTGGAACTGCTTAATGTATGGCCATGGCGGTGAACATTGTCATCGTAGTGCAGCGTGTATGATATGTGCAGAACAACATCATACAAGTGTGTGTCCGTTTAACATAAATGAAAGAAGACCAGCTGTTTTTACATGCTTTAACTGCAAAAAACATGGAAAAGAGAGAACTGATCACTCTGCAAACGACATCAATTGTCCGCTACGTTCTCTCTATTTGGAAACTACAACAAGAGTTACTTCTAAAAGTCAGAACAATATCAGACAACAACAAAATAACTCATTTCAGTTAAAGGTAGGAGATTTCCCTAATTTAAGAAACAACAACACAAATTGTAATAATAACATCAATAATAACACAATAAATAACAGCAAAGCCACATATGCTAACCAGCTGAGAACAAACAACGACTTATTAAGCATCGATGAGCTTTTTGATATTTTCACTACAGCTATGGATGATTTGCATAGGTGCACTTTAAAAGTACAACAAATCAAAGTTGTAATGTCTATGGTGAAATACGCCCATGGACTATACTAATTTAAACGAATTCAAAATGCTTCACTTGAATGCTAATGGCATATCAAACTTTTCTAAACTGAAACAATTTGAGATACTGATTGAACGAGAAAATATTAATATAGCGTCTTTGAATGAAACATTTTTTTCAGAAAATCATAGACCCTATTTTAAAAATTATTATTTATTTAGAAGCGACAGAAAAGATGCAAGAGCCGGAGGTGTAGCTCTGTTAATTCATAAATCTGTAGCACATAAAAACCTCTTTATATCAAACACCTCATCAATCGAAAACATCTCAATTGAAGTTATTATAAATAATATACCTATTGTTGTATCTTCATTATATTCACCAAGATATACCCATAACTTCTGCGCTGATATCTTAAACCTAACACCTTCCACCAAAGAATATATAGTTTTTGGTGATGTAAATGCCAAACATTGTTCTTGGAATTTCCGTTCAAATAATACTGCAGGTATCGCACTCAACAACCTACAGCAATCAAGCAATTTTTTCATTCACTATCCTAATAGTCCAACCCTATTCCCCCAAACTTTTTATAATCAATGTACTAAGTTTCTAAGTAACATGATTGATAAAAGTATTAATTCGGAACGCAATAAGATATGGTGTCAATTTTTATCAAATTTAAAACCAGGTGATAAATCATTTTGGAAAATAAGCAGGAACTTGCGAGGAAAAGGAAAAACTCAAATCCCTCACTTTAAAGTTGGAAACGGAAATAACATCTGATAAGGAGACAAGGCTGAAGTCCTGGCAAATACATTTGTCAAATCAAATAACCTCACTTCGAATTACAACCACTCAGCGGATACAGTAATAAATACAACAGTAAATAATTTGAAGAAGGAAAATCCTTGTTCTGAATCGACAATTTATACATCTCTTGAAGAAGTAATGAATATCGTCTCATCAATAAAATCTCCTGGTTTAGACAATGTTCCCAAACTGCTCTTAAAGAAACTACCACTCAAAGATCTAAAATTACTGGTTATAATATTTAACAGCTGCATCAAACTCAACTATTTCCCAAACCATTTCAAAAATGCTAAGGTTATAGCTATCAAAAAACCTAGTAAACCAAAAAATAACCCAAATAACTATAGACCTATTAGTCTATCAAGCAACTTAGGTAAAATATTTGAAATAATACATTCTCGTCATAGTGAATTTGTAACGTCCAATTCGATTGTTGCTAAAGAAAAGGTCATAGCACTACTCACCAAATAAACAGAATTAAAAATTTAAAAATCAAATAAAAACAAAAAACGTTCAACGGGTCTAATATTGTTAGATATTGCCGTTTGGCATAATGGCCTAGTATTTAAACTTCTTGATGCAAATATACCAAAATATATATGCAAACTTATTTCAGATTTCATTCATGGTAAAAGCTTTAAAGATACGATTAATAATGAAACATCATCTCCAAACCCCATTACCACAGGGTTACCTCAAGGATCTGTCTTGTCGCCATTGCTTTACTCGATATATACATCTGATTTTAAAGTCCCGAAATATAAGAAAATTGCTTGTTACGCAGATGATACGGCGTTATTTTCTTCAAACAAACTTACAAGCGCACTCGTGAAGAAAATGGAAAAGGGACTTGTAAATTGCAGTAAATATTTTCACAAATGGAAAATCAAAATTAATACAAACAAGACCCAAGCAATAATTTTTCCATTCAACAAATGTCCCAAAAGACTACCAAGACGTCATCTTCTTATTGGAAATAATACCATAAATGTACTTAACGAGGTCAAATATCTCGGAGTTGTCTTGGACAAAAAGCTTACATTTAAACGACATATTATGGCTACGTGTCAAAAAGCTATAAAATCATTTAAAGCATTATGGCCACTACTAAATAGAAGGTCATTTCTAAACCGCAAAAACAAAAATCTACTCTTCAAAAGTGTTATAAGGCCGATATTAACATACGCGTGTCCTATTTGGAGTGAAGTGCCAACTGCCACCTAACACGCTTACAAATTATACAAAACTAATGTCTTAAAATGATAAATAAAAAGCACTAGAGGTATCCTACAAATATTCTTCATGAGGAAACAGGTTATGAAAAAATTACCGATTTCATAACAAGGATTAATAACAATTACTTTGCCAAAATTGAAAATTCCTCTTACCCACTGATAAGAGAATGTAGAGAAATAACGTAAAATTAAAACGAAATCACCAAATTGAAAATTATATGCTTATAGAGGTCTATTATTTCTAATAAACCTCCTATGAGCACATAAATATTTTTGAGATAGTATTTGAATTTATTATATCATATAAAGGTTTTTTTCCTCCCATTTTCCTTTAAAAATCATTAAAACGTAATATAAAAACTATTTAATATCTTTAGATCCTATGTATTATTTGTTGCAATATCTATATGTAAAGATAAGATCTCATATGTAAATATCAAAATTTGTTAAAATATGTAAATAAAGAAAGCATATTTATTTGAAAAAAAAAACTTTCTTTTCGTTTAAAATTGTAATTCTGCTAGTTTGACATTTATTTGATTTTAAATGAATGGATTGAAATAATTATTGAGTAAACAATTTTCTCAATACAAAGTTTATTAACACTTTGTTCTAGTTATTTAAAATTATAATTTTAATAATATGGTGTTTATTCTATTCTTGGTAATTTATTCTTATGCTAGATACAGGGTTTTCAAGTTCGATGGAAACTGTTGAGTTCAGAGTTCCATTAACTCGCACAGTCACTGAGTGATATAAATGTCATTTACCCTCATCTGACCGATCTGTAACTTAGTCGATATACTTGCTGTAAAGAAAGATCAACTTCGACATAGTCACGCGCAGTCACGCACAGTCACGGAGTTATTTTCCCTTATTCGATTGATCTAGAACTTGGTCGATAGACTTGCTGTGAAAAAAGATTAACTTCGACATAGTCACGCACAGTTACGGAGAGATCGAAACCCCACTTCTCCTCATCCGAAGGATCTGAAACTTTGTCCATAGACTTGTTGTGTATTAATTTTAAGATAGTCACACACAGTCACGCACAGTCACGGAAATATTCAAAACTCATATGCATAAGGAAAGGAAGAAATTTAATAAAAACTTTGTTTTTATGGGTTAGATTATTATTATTATGTTTTAGATTTCCCTGAGGATGACCAACAAAGTGTGTCGAAATATTGGAAAAATTAAATAATAAAATATATTATGTAAAAAAAATAAACAAAATAATTTTTCAAAATTTTTCTTTGCGATAATATTTTTCTTAAATTTACATTTTATCACGAGTAAATCAAAAACAAATCACTATTGCCGGTTTTCTCAATGTATCGTCAAACTGCCTGTTACTTAACCAGGACATAAATTTATGGGACCGATAAACTGCCGGTTAACAATTTTGGTTAGTATAGTATATATGTATAATTATATATGATGTTTAAATCAAGGTATATTTTGCGTTAAAATCCACTATTTGTTTTTCTTGAAATTATATGTTGTGTTGATTCACAGATGATTGTTTTCTTGTTATGTGTTCGCTCGAACACAGCTCTGAAAATTACTTGTTGAATGTTTTTGTGGCTGATGCTGTGATCATTAATTTGAGTGTAAATTGACAATGGAGTGTGAAGGTGCATTAATTGTGGGGTTGCCATTGCTCACCAACGTGAACATCCTCCCGGCCTTGGGGAACGTGTGAACAAAAAGATCAATTATTTTTATGGGTTCAGTTCAGGGTTAAATAAAGTGCGTAAAATGGGTATTAAATACTTCTATGTTTAAGGCTATTTTTAGCCAGAGAAGGATCCCATGACTAGCCAGCCAAGAGTGGAATCTTGTGCCAGAAGTGTGCTACCATCTATATGTATGGTGTTGATTTTCAGGATGGTAGTATAAATTACTTCTTACCCAATTCCGACACAATTAATCTTTTATATTTTTATTCGTTAGATTAATAAATTCAGTATTTATTTGCATTGTCTCTTAAATTTAATTATACAAAATTATTCTATTGATTAAAACCTCGCTATGAGTGTTGGATGTCGAAATTGAAGTAACATTAACAAAATAAAGAGGTCTACAACTTCATGAAAATTTTTAGTACAGACAATTTTGCTTATCAGCAAAATGGATTCACATTTCATGTGAACGGAAAAGGTAAAAACAAAAATGCAAGGTAGCGTATGGGGAAAGTTAATGCCAGGAATTTGGCATGATTGCACTTCCGTACCTTAACTGTTCCCCCCTTTAAGCATCGGACGTCCTCGTCTGATCGTAATTTTGAAGAATATTGTTAATTTTTACTTTGCGTTGTCTTTTGGCAAAAACGTATGCAATACAAATTAAAAGGATTAGGAGAAAAAGAGAGGCAGAGGCGTACAATGTTCCTCTTACTTTCTAGTGAAGGTGAGAAATATGGTCCAGATTTTTAATATTTAAATCGTGAAGGTACTGGAGTGATAATATAGTGGTATGATCAGTTAAGTTTACAGTATGCGCTATTGGGATTTCAGGGCTTTTAAATGCGATTTTTCGAAAATTTTTAAACCTTAGAATTAACAGTTAAAGTACTGTCAAAAGTTATGAGAATGTACCTTTTTGAAGACGTATTGTTAGATTTTCGGAAACAACTTTGGATAAAGGGTGGCATATTGTACACTGAGCTAGTGCCGCAAGCGGCTGTGTTATTGTTTAATAAATTGTTGAGGCACGAATTGTTTTTGTGACCCAACATTTCACAAAATGAAGTTAAAGATCTCTTTTTACATAATGTATTTGTAGCCACATTTTGCTACATCATTTGTCTCGAATGATAATGTAATGTTATGGTGAACAACAGGAAATATTAGTTTTTTATTACAAAATTTTACAATTTTAGGAAATTTTATTAAAAATGTGATAATGTGATAATGTTCTCATTCTGTAGGACTTTTAATTTTGAATTCACAATTATTTCGCTTACACTTATACTGGAATCTACTTTGGATTTTAAAATAAAATCTATTTCGGAGCTGTCTAGCAAAATGGGATTAATCATTTGCATCTTTCCCAGAGTTATGGACAGAGCTATATTATCTAGTTCCCTAAGCACTTCCCTATTTCTTTCGCTTAGCAGACTATAGAGGATCTATTTCCGATGTTTTAACGGTTTTTACAAATGTATTGACAATGTTAGTTAAGTTATTTATTCTAGATTGTATTTCAGTGTTTATAATTAATTGTGTGTTACTTGCTGTAATTAATTAATTTTGTTTGTCATACACCTCAGCGATATCATCGTGATCCGGCGTGCCAGCTATGTATTTCAGGGCAGTCCCAATAATATTAATGCTACGTGCATGTCTGTGGTGTATGCGCAAGGATTCTATTGCTTTTTGCATTTGGTCAACGTCTTATTCTAGTAGTTTCCGCATGTGTGACTTTGGTAATAGGTCTGTTAGGTTTCTAGTCTCATCTGCTATGGTTGTAAAATTTAATAGGTCTGTTACATGGGCCAGAACTTCATAAGCGTCAAAGTTTGCTACATTTTCATCTGCTATCGGGATATAGCGTGAGGTAAAATAATCCAGTATGGCAGCATAGCTGGTGGATATAATTGTTATAAATATCAGGGTGCTGTAATAAGGAAGCGAATGTTATCCTTGTGCACTATTTTATTATCAATCTTTACGGTTGTCCCTAGATCCTCCTGTACTATTTTTTCGACAAACGTTTTACTAAATTTATTCCCGAGACGTTTATTTACTTTAACATAAACCTTCTGTCCGGGGCTGTATGTTTTAACTACGGTTTTTTTTATTGTGATAACTAAGATCAGCCTTCTGCTTTGCCAGTATTTTGCGTTGAACTTTTTCTCTTAACTCATCCGATATGGATTGGAATATATCGATTGGTCTAAGTTCGGTGGTTAAGTGAATTGACCTATTATATTTCGTGGTGGCCATTAGGACTAATTCTATCGTGTCTTCGAAAGCACATTCTAATTTAGGACATCTAGCGATTTCAGTTAGTGTTCCGTGGAACCTTTCAACTTGGCCGTTGGAAGAGCTGTGCATTGGTGGGATTGTGTAAATTTCAATATCGAAGTTATTTTTGACTAACGATTCTATGGTCTGTGAGTTCAGGGATTTTTCGTTATCACAAATTATGGTTTTTGTACCTTTAAAAAAATTCAAAATTTCTATGAGTGCTGGTTTAACATCAATTATTGCTCTGAGGCTATCGCTTTTACTATGGCAAATTTTGAAAATTTGGCCAAACAAGTCAAGAAAAATTTTTTGTCGGTGTAATAAATGTCAATGTGAAGTATCTCACCCGGAAGGGAAGGTATGGGGGTTTCGCCCAGTTTATGTCTTTGGGGATGTTTTTGATATTTTGCTTGATGACAAACCTTGCAATTTTTCGTAATTTCTCTAAGCTTTTTTTTTGATATCAGGGAAATAGTACTCTTGAAGGACTTGCTTTGTGTTTCCTGACACTGAACGATGTCCCTATTGTGCTCGTTTGTTAAAATTTCGATTTGATCATCGGGATTAAAGATGTCGTTCATCAATTTATTCGTGTACTGGAATTTCACAGATGGGTAGTTTGTTATGAGATGTTGAACTTGGGCTAACGTATGCAGGTCGCAATGAATTACGTTAACCACATGTGGATTCACACAATATTTTACCGTGGCTGAAAGATTTTCAATTTCGTTGAATGTAATATGGTGTCCAACACGGTCTTTGAAAATAATTTTCGTTTCTTTTCTACATTCAGCACCTTCGGTTAAAATAATTTGGTTTCTGAAACAGTTAGTCGGATTTTCAAAAGCGGGTATAGTTCAGTAAGCGAAATTTCGCTTCCGCATGCTTCGAGTGAAGTTGTAGATGCAGAATCTTCCATAGCTTGGCCAAATTGCCAGGTTTATAAAAAAAAGTTGGAGGATACTCCTTGATGAAGGCTCTCCACCGTTTCAATTTTGAGTTTGATTTCTGTCAGAGATTGAAAATGTGAGGGGTTGGTGGTCGGTAAATATATTAAGGATAGCACCTAACGGATAACGGTAGTGGACAATGTTCGAGATATCATTGTGATAGGATGTCCATTCTGTGAAAGAACCGCTCCGATAGCATGGGATGAAGCGTCCGTTGTGAGGTCAAAGGGTTTTTCGAAGTTTGGATACAAAAGAAGGGCATCCTCAGAGGATAGGATTTTCTTTAATTTTTCGAAAGAATTTATGGCTTCCTCATCAAAGTCTATCTTGATGTGCTTTGAATGTTTAGTACCGACATGCCCATTTTCGCCTCTTAGATATTTAGTAAGCGGTTTCGTGATGGCTTTATAGTCCTTGACAAATCTCCTGTAATACCCTCACAAACCTAAAAAGGACCTTAGGCTTCTCAGCGTATTAGGGACTTCATAGTTTACGATAGCTTCGAATTTTTGTGGACAGGTCTTTATTCCTTCGGTGGATACAATGAACTCCAAGTACTCTACAGATGTTTTAAAAACTTTGATTTTTCTAATGACACCCTCATGTTAGCGTGGTAGAGTTTCTTGAGTATTCTATCGATATCATCAATATGTTTCTGCTCAGAGTCAGAAAATATTATGATATCATCAATGTAAACGTGACAGAATTTCCCTATTTCTTCACGCAAAACCTCGTCAATAGCTCTCTGGAAAATACTGTGCGCATTTTTAAGCCCAAATGGCAAACGGCAGAACTCATATTTCCCATTATTTACGCTAAAAGCGGTTTTTTCGCGATCACGCTCAAGCAAATTAATTTGGTGAAACCCACTTTTTAAATCTAAAGTTGTGAAAAACTTGGGCTTTTCGAGATTTGAAAGGATAATAGACGGGTCAGGTATCGGGTACTTGTCAGGAATAGTTTTAGAGTTAAGCTTCGTAAAGTCAAATACTAGACGTCTATTGGGTTTGCCATGTTCGTCCAAACCTTTTTTATCAACAACCCCAACTGGGCTATTGTAGGGTGATCGAGACGGCCTTATTATGCCGTTCTTTAAAAGTTCTTTCACCTCCTTAATCACAAACTCTCTCATTGAGATGGGGTATAATTGATACCTGGAATATATTGGCTCCTGGTCTATAGTCCTAATTGTAGCTGAAATTTTAGTGTTGTACGGTAAAGCTTCATTTGGGTTTGCAAAAACGGCCGAGTTTTCATTTATTTTTTTGCAAAAGACCTGTTCAATGCTTTTTGGAATGCCAACGACACTTATTAAGGCATTAACCATATCTAGCGCGAGGTAATTTAACCTTTCTTGACCACCGTCAAAGTGGATAATGTCGTTTTTAGTGTCGATAACCCCTTTCATACATTTCATGAAACTAAATCCAATGATGCCATCAAAAAGAGATAATTCGGAAGAATAAAAAAGGTTTCTGTTTTATTAAAGACGTTTACTTTTGTTTTTTGGGTAATTATGTCAGCTCCATGAATAGATTTTACAAGGAAAAGATTCTCTAATTTTACTATGTTTTTCAGTCCGGGTAAGTTTTTGATATAGCTTTTCGAAGCGCCAGTGTCAATTAGGAGTTTTATGTTTTTGTCACCTATCATTCTTCCGATATAGGGGAGTACTGATCCACCCCTAAAAAATTATCTTCATTTTCAAAGACTGGGTCAGTATGTGACTGATTTTCTGCCAAATCCTGATAAGATTGGACATCTGGGTTTCCTTGATAATTGGAAGCTACTTCGAAAAATTCATTTTGTGGGTCTTCATGTCCGAGATGGTTAATTCTTTGAATTTTTCTAGGTATTTGTTTATCTGACGCAATGTCCCTTTTCCGAGTTTGAAATCCTCGAAAATTGTTGCTTTGCACCGTTCGCATGCCTATATCGGTATCGATTTGTTGCGAAATTTGCGTAGGGTTAAAACCCTGTTGGATTGTGTCTTGGGCTGAACTTTGCCCTAAACTGCGAAAGTTTGGATGAAATTGGAAATTAGAATGACGTTGCGACTGATTGAAAGGTTGCCGAGGACGATTTTGGAAATTTGGCACATTTTGTTGCCCAAAGTAGCCTAGAGCGGCCTGTGGGTTGGCCGGTTGTTGATTGAAAAATTTTGCCTAGCATTTTGTCTTGAGGGTGGTTGGGCCAGAGGGTTTTGTAGAGTTTTATTAAGCCCATGATTATAAATGGCTGCGAAGTGGTACCGGTTTTGATTAGTTTCCAGCTCTTGGGCTAGAGCCAACGCAGTCGGTAAGTCAGAAGGCTTACACGAGAACTGTGTGTCGCATAACGGTTTCCTAAGTCCAGAGACAAAAACACGTAGTGCGTCGTCTCTGTATTTTTTATTAAAGACCTAATTAAAGCACTATCGCCTTCATTGGACATTATAACTTTATTAATAATAGCTGTTAGTTTCCGTTCTACTTCATCGTAGAATTGAATAATTGTTTTCTGACCCTGCCTGAGTGCTCTTGCTCTAACGTAAATATGGACTTCTTGTCCATATAAGTGAAATCTAGTCTAGCTATAATGGCCCTAAAATTAAGAACCGTATTATAGGCGCTTAGTGCAGCGTCTGCGCTCCCTATGACTTTATTTCTAAGGATTCCTACCGCCTGATAATACTTAGAGCTTCCCTGGTAAGGCTCGAACAGCTTGTGCGCTGTGATAGCGGCTTGGCGCCATGAAACATATCTTTGTGATTCACCCCTAAACTCAGGGACCGACTTTACTATATCTAGAGTTTCATCACACTGCACACCTGGTCTGATTTCTATCTCTCTGTATTCTTCGACAACAGACGGTGGTTGTAAACTACTAACCCTAGCAGTCAGCTCATTGATAGTGGTTTGAAATTCTTCTTTGGTTCTTTGAACAGCCTGCTGAATGGCAGTATCTAAAAGTACTCTTAAATTTTCTGGGTCCATACTATCCATATTTCTTACTATGTTTTTCACTTGCCTGTCAGAAATTACTAACGCTCTTATCCTAGCTAAAAGTTCCTCTATTCTTCTGACCACTTCTTCACTGTCCATAAACTTTTGAGAAATTATGAAAGATCATACACAAAAAAAAATCTTTAATTCTGAAAACTATTGTTTGTTAATTTATAAAATTAAAATTTATTTCAAAATCCAAACTATGTAGGCCAATTTTTTATAAATTTTAATTCATTTTTTTTTTTTTTTTAATTTTAAACAAAATGGTAGGAAATATAATAATAAAATAACACAAGTTTTTAATTCTAATGCTTACAAATAATTCCTCATGTTGTTCATCAGCTGCAGTAATATGACTTGTAGGATAAAATAAATTAGGCTCCTTCCTTTGGCAGTTGGGATATACCTCGGCTTTATCTCAGCTTGCTTTTTAAACTTTTGGGTTTTTTCACAGTCTTGTGAATTATGTGTTCAAAACTTTTTTTTTTAATTATTAAGTTTAGTTGTTTTTTTATTTTTAGGTCAAAACTTTATTTAAAAAATATTCATTTGAGCACTATGTGCCTTTAGTCCAAAACTTTTTTATTTTTAAAAAATATTTATTTGAGCACTATGTGCCCTTTTTCTATTTTCACGTTGGGCGCCAATTACTTCTTACCCAATTCCGACACAATTAATGTTTTATATTTTTATTCGTTAGATTAATAAATTCAGTATTTATTTGCATTGTCTCTTAAATTTAATTATACAAAATTATTCTATTGATTAAAACCTCGCTATGCGAGTTGGATGTCGAAATTGAACTAACTAACATTAACAAAATGAAGAGGTCTACAACTTCATGAAAATTTTTAGTAAAGACAATTTTGCTTATCAGCAAAATGGATTCACATTTCATGTGAACGGAAAAGGTAAAAACAAAAACGCAAGGTAGCGTCTGGGGCAAGTTAAATATTTTAACTTATAATTTTTTATTGCGCACGCAGCGCTCATTTTTAGAGAAACATTTTTGGGGTTCACATTTCATGTGAATGGAATGTTAAACAAAATGCAAGATAGCGTCTGCTATGAAATTATAATTTTAATTTTAATGTTTTTTGTTGCGCGTGTAGCGCTCATTTCGCAAATATTTTAATTTTGCCAGGAATTTGGCATGATTGCACTTCCGTACCTTAAATTATACAAATCACCAACAATTTCCATGAAAACTGGAGAGTTTGCTATAAAGTCAGGATCTGCTAACGAAATACGGTCAAACTTCTCCTTGATGGACGCATTTGTGGAGTTTTCGTAGGGTTCCCCTGGCACAGCTTTCGCTACCAACATACAAACATTATATTTTATACGTAAGTTCATGTTGGATGTGATGACGACTTTGACATAACTTCGATCGTTAATTTTATAAACTTCTAAATTGTTATCACGTACAAATGATGCGGATAGTCGCGAAGTTGTCAAACTAGGGTTTAGAATGGCATGGACAGAAATGTAACCTCGTAAGATTCTACGGAGACCTCTGGAACGAATGTTTTAACAAACGGGGCTGGGATGCCAATGGTTGTCGCTGCGGATGTTGTTGCGGTTTTTTGTGCTGAAGGGGCTTTGGCTTTTGCCAAACGTCGAGGTTGCTGGTTGGTGTTTGTTTTTTCTTCTGTCCTAATACCCTTGAGTATCTTCTCATGCCCATGGAGCACCGTGTGATGTTTACGACCACACGTATTACAACGAGCATTTTTCCGACAATCATTAAGATGGTTCCTGGCAAGACAAATGGAGCAGCTATGAAGCTTGAGTATCATTTTATACTTTTGGGCCAAATTCAGGTTGACAAACTCCTTGCACATTGTTGTCCGATCATCGGCTTTACAAATGCCGCAACCAAAGTGACGGGGTTTGTCCTGCGTTTCCTTAGATCTTGCGGCTGTAGATTCTCTTCCTTGAGACGTGTTGGGTTTATTAGCCTTCGCATTGGGTTTTTGTCTGGGTTTAGCCACATGACGGTTGTTGGTGTTTTTATTACCTGATGCCATTTTGCTGTATTAATAAGAATACATAAAGGTTATGTTAATATGATGAAATGAATGAGTTGGGTTATTAGTGTGTTATGGTAAGTGTTAATAATGGGTGAGTATATGAGTGTGCTGGGTAAATATAAGTGGATAATGTTAGTGGTTGGTATTCTCAGACTAACTAGTGGGTAGAATGACAACTTTCGCAATGGGTCGAGTCAAGGTTCCAGTACTCGACCCTCACTCGTCCATCGCCTCCAGGGAAAACTTTGATTACCCGTCCAAGCGACCATTCATTCGGAGGCAAATTGTCCTGCTTGATGACAACCATGTCGTTAATAGCTATTTGCCTTTGAGGGATTTTCCACTTATGTCTTATGTATAACTTTTGAGGTATTAATTTTTTCACCTTCTACAGAAATAGTGGCGCTGAATTATCGATTTCTGGCATCTATTCGCGAGTGTAATATTTCTATTACTAAAATCGGGTTCGGTGGGTGTTAATATTGGCGAACCTATCAAAAAATGACCTGGGGTTAATGGGTTTAAGTCTTGAGAGTTTTCACTTGATGGGCTAAGAGGTCTTGAATTCAAACAAATTTCAATCCTCGAGAGAAGGGTCGAAAACTCTTCAAATGTGTATTTCACCGCTGTTGTTCTCTTCAGATTATATTTGAAGCTTTTCACCCCAGCTTCCCATAAACCGGCCATGTGCAGAGCTCCGGGTGGAATGAAGTGCCACTCCAAGTTCTGAAAACTGCTCGTTGAAACAACAGAGTCTTTAAGATTTTTTAGGAATTCCTGCCCCTCCTTCCTCAATAATTGATTGGCTCCGATGAAGTTTGTCCCATTGTCAGAGTAAATAGCGGCAGGGCATCCCCGCCTAGAAAAAAATCGGGCAAATGCTGCCATAAACGCTTGGGTTGATAGGTTAGATGTGGGTTCTAAATGTATAGCTTTTGTTGCAAAGCAGACAAAAACACACACGTAGCCTTTGGTAATTTTACAATATCGACCAGATTATGACTTGATTTCAAAGGGTCCAGCAAAATCAACTCCGGTATTACAAAATGGTCTTGATAGTTCAGTACGCTCTGGGGGTAAGGCTGCCATTAACTGGGATTGCTTGGCGATGTCTATATCTTGTACAGAGTAAACATTTATTAATTACAAATCTAATAAGATTTTTAAGCTTTGGCATCCAATATCCAGATCGAACTATTCTCAACATGGCCTGATTTCCTCCGTGCAAACTTATCAAATGTACGTGGGTGTTCAACAATCTGCCAAAACAACTTTTATAGGGTATAATTATAGGGTGTCTTTCATCATAAGAAAGGCAATTGGAGCTTGTCAAACGACCATTTGCACGAATTATATTTTTTGATTCAATAAAAGGGGTCAGAGTGAGTAGGGTACTTTACTTGGGTAATGGATTGTTTTTCTTCCTTAAAATATAGTAACTGACACATTGTAATAAGTCTATCTTTTGTCGATGTGATCTCTTCTGCCTCAAGTTGGATAGTGGGTTCATTGAGTAGTGTTACAATTCTGTCCTTGACGGCATCATCTTTCATCAATTTGTAGCCTCCGATAACGATTCTGATGTCTGCGGGTAAATGAGGTGCGATCACAAAATCAATATACACAAGATAAGACTCGAAGAGCTCTAGACCATTGTGAAAAATCATTTAGAATGTCTGTTTCAATAGTTACTGTGTTTGCGTAACTTCGAATTTTGATTTCCGATTGAGTTATAAAATTTTGTGTCGAAATTGGCCATTTGGATTCAGATTCATTCAACCATGATGGCCAACTCCACCATAATGGGTTGTCATTCAAATCGTTCGCTGTACATCCACGGCTGGCAATATCGGCTGGATTATCGTGATATACATGTTTCCAGTTGTCAACGACAACTTTTTCCGATATACTGGCCACACGATTTGCGATGAATGTTTTCCACGAAGTTGGGTTTTTGTTTAGCCAAGCTGAAACAATAGTTGAATCGGTCCAAAAATATGTTCGGTATTGGATGAGATTGAGTTGGGTGAGTAAATTTTTTACCTTATTTGCCAATAACACTGCACCACAAAGTTCTAATTTGGGTATAGACAAAACCTTTATTGGTACAACTCTGGTTTTTGCGAATAATATGGTTACGGATCTCGGTCCATCTGTTGGGGTTACTCGACCATATAGAGCAGCAGAATATGCTTTTTCTGATGCATCGGAGAATCCGTGAAACTCAATCGGTGTAACGGGTGAAAATTTAATCCATCTTGGAATTATAATTTTGAACATTATGTCATAAGACTGCAAAAATGTTTGCCATCTTATAAGGGTGAGGGGTTTTAGACATTCATCCCAATCACTATTGTCCTGCCATATCTGTTGCATAATAATCTTTGCAGAAACTACTATTGGGGCTAGCCAACCAGCTGGGTCAGAAAGAGGAGCAATATCCGACAAAACTGAACGCTTTGTGTAGGATGATTTTCTTTCGATTGTGGGTCCGTTAAAGAAAAACATGTCATCTTTTGCATTCCACCGAATACCGAAGGTTTTGGCATTATTCGATTCAGGAAGTAAATGGTCTTGGGGTAAATGATCTTGGGGTAAATTGTGTAATAAATCGTAAGCACCAGCTAAAACATCATCACCATACATGCTATTTCTCTTGAACATCTTTAGCCAGTTCGTGAAGGGTTCGAATTGCTAAGTAGGGTGCGCAATTAACTCCGAACGTAACTGTTTGCAGTTCATAATCTTTTATGGGTTCATTGACGCTTTTACGAAACGAATTAAAATCATCCGTTAAATTTTTAAACGATGTTAGAGTGCAAAAAAATTGCATTGTGAATGGAGTAGAATTAAAGGATGAAACTACTAAACCTTTAGAGGTCGTTTTGGATTTAGCAAAGCAAACTGGAGCTAGTATCTGTGAGGATGAAATTGAAGAATGTTATTTTTTAAACAACAACAATAATAAAACAAAAAATAAAACAAAGAGCAAGGAAAATACAAAGAAGTCTCTTGTTATAAAATTTGTAACTAAGAAAAGTAAAACAGCTTTCATGGATAATAAAAAATACTTATAAATTTTATTTTTTACTATTTTCCTTTTAATTCCTTTAATGAATTCTAAATACTTTAAAAATGTTAAACTCTTTAATTCTTACCTTAGTAAAAAATGCTCAAAAAACTTAAATATATTATCTGTAAACATTAGAAGTGTTTCATCAATTGGTAAATTTAATAAATTTAAATATGAAATTAGTCAACTTGCAAGACTTCCTTATATAATCGCAATTCAGGAGACCTGTAGCTATGTTCTGTAACTCTCACATCGGAAAGTTTTCACATGGAACGTATAAAAATGAAACAAAAACGTTGCGAACTGACACAAAATATTGTTTCTCGCATTCGACTGGTTCTGTAACTTTATTTTGTGAGAACTATCTGTCACGTAACGTTTTTTCTCACATTTATTGGAAAAATGAGAAAAAAGTGTGTCTGTAAAGTATGCATGTGAAAAGATTTGAAGTTGAACTGTCAAATTTACTTACAACTGAAATCTATGCGAGATAAGTTTTTAAATTCAGTTGCTTTAAAAAAATATATATATATATAAAATGACATCGAATATTGGAGAAAAGGTAAAAAATATGTTAATTTTTTATTTATATTTTACTTTTAGTATTTACATTTAAATTTTTTTTTTTTTGCAATTATTCAGAAAGTGCAACGAATTTCCCAAATTAAAAAAAAAAAAAACTTGTGGACTACATGTCTTCCAATTTGGAATTTTCCAGAGGACATTTTGTATGATTCAACGGATCACACTTAAACTGATCGTTTTTAAGGCTGATTCTTGATCTTTTCCTAACAGATAATAAAAGCAAAACAGATAAAGCGCATGTGTAGTAAAAGTTTTGTTACAATCACAAATTTTATTGTATGAATTTTGAAAATATGTATTTATTTTTTAGTTGTTCGAATGATTTTTTAGTAAATGTTGTATAATTTTAATAACAAAAAAAAAATAGTAATTCAAGAACTTAAAAAAGTCGTTTGCTACATTTCTACTACAAAAAGCTGAAAAAATAAATAAAATCTGTTTAAAAAAATATTTAATGAATAAATTTATTAATAAAATGATAAATTGTTTAAATAAATGATTAATTTTAGTATTATCTAATATTATTAATAAATTTATGTATTTATTTATTTCATTGTAAGCTAATTTTGTAAATTCACGTATGAGTAAAAGTTTAAACAAAACTGTATAAACTGTATAATATAGTATATTATATTAGTATATTATACTATAAAAATATAATTCCATAAATCCATTTTTTGATAAAGTTAAAAATTATTTCTATGTGATCCATAGGTTCTTTACGCGGGGCAAAATTAATTAACATGTTTTCTTGATATATAATTTAATTTTTGAATTATTGAAAATATATTGATTTTAATTAATCTTTATTTCATAAATAGATTATTATTTAAATTAAGTTATTAAGTTTATAATAAAACTCAATTTTTTAATTAATTTTTTTTTAAATTAAATTGTTTTTTTAATTAAACAATGAATTGATTATTTGAATCAATAAAGTTATTTTTTTAAATAGTATAACAGCCATTCTGGGAGGGGAGAACTTTTTTGGAGGATTTTCTATACTGACTTAGTACTTTTACAATGCCCACGAACATGTTCGACAGTATAATAAAGGAATAAATTAATTTATTAATCAGATAATCAGTTGATTGATTAATAAATTAATTTATAAATCAGATAATCAGTTGATTAATTAATAAAAAAAAATCAACCAAAATTCAGTGGGGGCCTTTTGGGCTCAAATGACTTAAAAATGGATGATTTTAAATTAATTGTTTATTTAATTCATTTAATTAAGTTATTATTATTTAATTAAAAGTATAAATTTATTAACTTATTTAATTATTTGTATTTTAATTAATCGAATTAATATTTAATGAATAAATTAATTTTTTAACAAATCAATCATTATAATTTAACTCTAATGGCTTTTTAATTATAAATTGTTTGGTTTTTTAATTAACCAATTAATTGTTTTATCAATTAATAAAATGTTTTTATAACTAATCAATTTTTTTAAGTTAAACAATTGCATTATTAATTTAACATTTAATTGATGTTTTTATTAATCAATCAACTGACTATTTGAAGCGATTAATAGCTTTAATACCATAGCGTTGATACCACCACACACCTTAGACTTGAATGATACTGAAACTGTAACAATATCGGACTATGATGATAAGGATAAAGAAAAATCATTCTGAGACAATATTCACTTATATGGGCACTTTTTAAGTACTTACATATGCACTTTTTAAGTACTTATATATGCACTTTTTAGGCACTTATGTATATATGTACCTTTTAAGTACTTATATGCACTTTTTAAATAATTTTATTAAAGTTTCAGACAGCTTCATAACGAGCTCTTGCGTCTTCTGGATTTTCACATTTGATCTAAATCAGGTGGCAAATTGTGTTCCAATACCGCCGCTATAGCTTCTTCACTAGAAGCACACCGAGATGAAAGCCATCTAATAAAACCAGTGCCCAATCCAATATCATAGCAATTTCTATCTCAACATCTCTCTTCGCAGGGTTTTTAGTGTTGTTTTTGGTAACCTTTTCTTTCAGCTCAATTTTAGGATCCGTTTTCATGGTCTTAGCATTCGTATCAATAATTACTTGATGTATTATTAGATTTTGTAAATCATTTATGGTTTCCATCGTAGCATTTTTATAACCTTGTACTATAACGTTGGCTTTAATAGAATCTCTAGAAAACAAATATATTTAGATATGATTTTTTAAAGTTTATAATGCATACTCACAAATAACTGCAAGCTTGCTTTAATATTTCTATATCTAAGCCCACGGAATAATGACGTTCATAATCGACCACAAAAGTTTGCTCCGACAAACATTCGGTTAATAAGGCAATGTATTCTTCAGAAGGTATTAAAATTTAATTCTCTATAAGATAACATGTTTCTTAAAAGTTTTTCGAAACTTTTAGCAAAGTACTTACGGTTTTGATAAGACCGTTTCGATATATGAGTAGGCAATACTACGAAACGCTTTCAAAAACTGCAAACGAGCATAATTTAACCATAGTAAACTTTTAGCCCCCTCATTAAAAATATTCTTGCACAAAAAAGGCAGCGTGTTATCATTCAGTTATCATATCATCATTATCGTATCAGTTAATAGAAGTATATTGAACATTTTTCACAAATTTAAATTAAAAAAACTTATTTCAAGTTCTTAAATTTTTATACACATAATTTTATGTTTACTTTTATTTGCTTTGTTTGTTTTTATTTTTTGACAGCTGACTTGGAATATTCCAATAACAACGTAACCAGTGCTGTAACTTTTCACATTAAGATACAGACACAGTTTTTACTCACAAATCGAGAAACAGTGGAATTTTTTGTTTAATACTTTTTCGATGTGAGAACTTTTCACATAAAATACAGAATACGGGTACTGGTTCAGTAACAAATTAAAGAATATGTACTCAATACCCGGCTATGAGGTTGTCCATTGTTGAAGAAAGGATGGATATGGCGGAACTTCGGTTTTTATTCAGTCATCTTTAAAATTCAATGTTAAAGCAAATTGTAGTGAAGGTTTTTTGGATGCTGTGTCGATCTAAAATTATGAATAAACCTTTAGTAATTATAACCATTTATAGATCGCAAAAATGTATTTTTGCAGATTTCTTAAGGAAAATTGAAGATTTACTAATTTTGTCTAATGGGGCTCCTTACCTTTTTGTGGGAGACTTTAACATGGATTTGTTATCTAACGACTGTAGCTATATTTCATTGCTTAATCTTTTTTCGGAGTTTGATATGTTTTCATGTCATAATACGGTAACACGACCTCAAAGTAAAACGTCTATTGACCTTGTTTTTACTAATATAAATCGTGATGTTTTTGTGCACTCTATTGAAAATGGACTAAGTGACCCTAATTTAATATATTGTGGGTTTGGAACTGAATTAGTGAGACAGAACGTCTTAACTGAAAAGAGCTTCAAAATTGATTATGAACAACTGGGACATTATTTAGATGACAATCTACAGAATGAAAATTTGACTAGCAGTTCATCAAACATTTGTGAGAACTTATTAAATACTTTATCAGAAGCTGCATTACTTCATACAACAACGTCAAATAGGCAAATGTGTGCACGTAAGAAACTGACTCCTTGGATGACAGATAACCTTCTTTCATTAACTTGTTTTAAAGAAACTTTACTTCGAGCTGGAAGGAAAAATACCGAAAATAAGTTAATATCTCAGCGGCTTAAAAGAATGAGTAAAGTCATTAAAATATGTAACAACCAATTAATGAATGAGTATTACATAAATAAACTAAAGAGCTTTTGTGGTGATACTAAGAAAACGTGGCAGTTTTTAAACAAGGAGTTAGGCCGTAATAGTCGTGGTATAAAAAATATTGTAACTGAAGATGGAACTGTTTTAAGTCAGGAAAAGGATAAAGCTTTAAAATTTAACGATTTGTTCTTTAGTGCAGTACAAAATATGCAATCTATCAATGCAAGTAATTATAATGACGAGATTAACATATTTCGAACATTAATACCCCAGAGAACAACTTTTATTTTAAAAAAGTCGATAATGCTAAAGTTGGAAGTATAGTAGGCAATCTAAAGTGCAACTCGTCTCCTGGATATGATAGCGTTACTCCAAAAATGTTACTAACAAGGAAACATTTAATTGTTAATATATTAACTGACGTGTTTAATAAAATGATTGATGAAGGAAAATATACAGATGTTCTTAAAATACATAAGATAATTCCCATACCTAAACTTGTTGGATCAAATAAAATACAAAATTTTCGACCAATATCTATTTTATCGATTGTGGACAAGGTCTTTGAGAAACTTATTTTTGAACAGATCTCAAACTATCTAGATATAAATAACATTTTATTCGAAAGGCAATTCGGATTCAAAAAAGGTTCAGGAACTGAGGAAGCCGTTGTTACTGTGGTTGATTACATTTGTGGAGAGCTTGATGGTGGCAGCAGCGGTGTAGCAGGAGTGTTCTTTGATTATTCTAAAGCCTTTGATCTGGTTAACCATGATATTTTAATAAAAAAAACTTACTATTATAGGAGTTGCGAACAAAACTCTGGATATTTTCCGAAGTTATTTATCAAACAGGAAGCAGTTCGTTCAAGTTGGTGAGTCTAAAAGTACAATGCTACCAGTAACCTGTGGAGTTCCGCAAGGAAGTGTCCTTGGTCCCTTAGGTTAGGTAGGTTAGGTTGAAAAAGAGGAGCCATGTATACACATAGCTCATATCCGTTTTACCCGGATATACACTTAGGCCAGAAAGTCGGCTTGTTGTGCGCTCTACATCCTCGTGCTCATCCGTTAATCTACTCCTTATTTAACTTAGGAGTTCGGTCTCGATAGCAAATCTCCTGAGTGCTTTCCAGCGTATCCCCCTAAGAGCCGCTAGGCCTGGTATGATTTCGTTGGATAAATTTCTGACCCTTGTTCCGGCAAATGCAGGACAGTAACAAAGGTAGTGTTCTAGGGTCCCGTTATCGCGACCACTTCGGCCTGAGGGACAGAGTTGTGGTCCGGAATGCGTAGGTGTATGCCATTGGAACGGTCCTCATCACAGAAACCTATACCAGTCCTACCATGCAGACTAGATCCGTCTGTGTAGTAGTGTGACCCTGGAAGGTTTCGTAGAAAATTTTCGTTCAACCAGCTTTCCCTGTCAGGTATCCTTATACTGCAGGGTATGTTTGTCGACACTTCCGCGATTCTATCACAGCTAAAATCCACTGTGTTGAATTCCGGTATCCGGTCCAATATTGTTTGGTGTCTGGTCATATGGTCGGTGATGTATTCCCCTGTTACTCTTAGTCGTAACATGGCCAGAGCTGCCTCATATTTAATTCTAATCTCGATCGGGTGTATAGATAGAATCGTCTCTAAAGCCCTCGTAGATGTAGTCCGTATTGCGCCACTGATTCCTATGCAGCAGAGGCGTTGTATTTTTTGGAATGGTTTAATATAGCATTTCCTGTTCATTGATGTCCATGTGACTACGGATGCGTAGGTTAGAATTGGTCTAACGACGCTTGTGTAAAGCCAATGAGTCATCCTCGGGTTTACACCCCATTTTGAACTTATAGCTCTTCTGCAAATGGCCCATATCCGATGAGCCTTCGCGACTTTGCTCTCAATATGGTCCTTCCAAGTGAGCTTTTTGTCCAGAATCACCCCAAGGTATTTCACCGTTTGTGTGATTCTAATCGTTTTGCCCTGGAAGCGGGGTTCATCGAATTCGATTTTTTTCGTCTTCCTAGTAAAGAGGCATATTTCAGTCTTTTCCGGGTTTACATTTAATCCCCTTGGTTGTGCCCAATCGTATGCTATTTCGAGTGCATCCGATGCCCTCCTACATAAATTTCTAGGATCTTTCCCCCTTAACAGTATCGCTACATCGTCTGCGTAGCAGACAGGTTGGAAACCCTTATCGGTTAGAATCCTTAGAAGACTGTTTATAGTGGTCACCCAGAGAAGGGGGGATAGAATTCCCCCTTGAGGTGTCCCACAGCAAACCTTGTCTCTTATTTTAATGCCACCAACCTCGCAACTTATCCATCTATTCCCTAGCATGTGAATGATCCAGGCTTTGATATCCCGGTCGATGTCGAATCGTTCCAGGGAGTGGAGTAGCGTATTTGTTGATACATTGTTAAAAGCTCTTTCTATATCAATGAATATGGCTAGAGTAAAGATTTTTAGATCGAAAGATCTTTCTATGTGGTGAACTACTTCATGAAGCGCAGTTTATACTGAGCGTCCCTTTAAATAAGCGTGTTGTTTGAACTTCAACAGCTCATTTGGGATTTGAGATTTAACCAAGTTATCGACTATTCGCTCCATGGTTTTCAGTAGGAAGGATGTAAGACTTATCGGTCGATAGGCCTTAGGGTTCGCGTAGCTTTCCTTTCCCGGCTTTGGTATGAAGACCACTTTGGCCTCCTGCCATGCTCTGGGGGTATACGCAAGTTTTAGGCAAGCAGAGAATATGCCAGCCAGACTACTGCCAACCAAGTCCCCGCTCTTTTGTAATAGAGCAGGAAAGATTTCATCTGGGCCTGCTGCCTTAAAGGGGACAAAGCTTTGTATTGCCTTAATTACCATATTTTCGGTTATTCTGTCATATCTTTCCTCTCGATATTGTTCCTCATTAGGCCCTTCATATTGTTCCCCTTCGGGTCCCGTCTGCTGTTCCACGTTGGTTCCAGTTCATCGGGACACATTGGTACCAATTTCAGGGTCCCTATTCGGCACATATTCTTCGGTAAGAAAGTGTGTTTCCATCAATATTCTTAAGGACTGTTCCATCGATTCCGCCCGAATCCCGTCCCTATCGACAAGAGTTTCAGGCTGCGAATGGGTTTTCGATAAGAATTTCTTGATTTTTGAGACGTCATTAACGCTATCAACCTGTTCAGAGAAGTGTCTCCAGGAGTTGCGTTTGGCTATTCGAATCTTTTTGTTGTAATCCTTGAGCTTAACATGGTAGTCATCCCAGTATATTGCGTGTTTTTTACGACGAGCCCTATTGAAAAGTCTTCGGACGTCCTTCCCAAGATTTTACAGTTCCCCTGTTAGCCTGGGTTTATCTCGGGGAGATCTCCTTTCCCGGAGTGGGCAGCATTCCTTGAAGGACTCAATTAGGCTCCTCGTTATTTTGTCCACTTCCTCGTCAACCTCTTCGACATACCTTAAGTCTGTGCGAGGAGTAGTTAGACGGGCTTGTAGATTTCTTCTAAATTTAGGCCAATCAGTCTTAGCCTTATTCCTGAACTTGATGGGTTCAGGTGGTGGGTGTGTCAGTTTAAATAAAATGTATCGATGATCCGAGAAGGAATGTTCGCTAGAGACATGCCAATCTTGGATATCATCCACTAAATTTTTCGAACAAATTGAAATATCTAGAACCTCTTCCCTTAATTTGTTAACAAAGGTTGCCGTGTTCCCAACATTAAGGGTAAAAAGGTCATTTTCGTTAAGGAATTCAAGTAAAGCATCCACCCCTTGGTTACAGTTCGAACTTCCCCAAGCTATATGGTGAGAATTCGCATCGCACCCTATGAGAATTTCCTTACCTGTTATCCTGGCCGTTTTTACCATCTCTTCAAGTTCCGACGTCGGTGGAGGTGTCGGTGAGTCCGACGGGAGATAAACCGATGCTAAGAGCATTGGTTGGCTTCCGTGTTGCAGGACGGTGTCATCTGCGGTGGACAAGTCTGGGGAAAAGAGATAGCTTAGGTTTTTGTGACAAATAATACAAGTTCTCGGTCGAGTTCCTGTATGAGCATAGAAAATTTGGTAATTAGGATCATTTAGTCCAGTAACCTTGTCACATACCGTCCAAGGTTCCTGTACTAGAACGACATGTAACTTACCTTTTTGTAGTTTTTCCATCAGAGTTTGAGTAGCCGTTTTGCTCCGATGGAGGTTGATCTGCATGAGCATGATCATTGTTCGGCTAAAAGTTTATCTTCTTGGGAGTTGGTTATTTCTAACTCTCCCTTTTTAGCTGAGGTGGATGGTGTTAGGTCTGTGGAAGTCCCCTCACTATTGCCCGCGTTTGATTCATCATTTGCCTTCTCCCAGCCAATGGTCGTCTTGCCTACTTTAAAGTAGATTGCGGCTGAGACGAAGAAGGATTTACCCTTAGTGGTCTTTAGGCTGGCAATTGACTCCTGATCAATCCCCACCACGATAAGAGTGCCGTCTGGGCCCTCCTCTCTGTGGAAGATCTCCCATTTGTCAGTGGCTAGACCTTTATTTTGCTTTCCCAAGACCTTCACAACGTCTTCGCTAGCCAGTTTGCTGCCCCAACCTTTTATGAAGAAGGAGGCTTTGGTCACGGATGGAATGTCCGCCTTTTTGACTAGGGATAGTTTGGCACCATCCCAAGGAGCTGGTATGCATTCCACCATTTTCTCCAGGGTTTGTACACATGCGTTGGATGCAAGTTGTAGCATTAGTACATCCATGGAGAACCTGCAGCTGTTAATTTGGATCTTCTGGTCATCGTTCTCGGCCTCTAGGGTGTATTCCAGGATCCTTTTATTGAATGCCTCTTCGAGAACTTGTCTCTGGGCTATAGGGATTTAGCCTGTGGGACTAATTGAATCGACAATGGCGTAGCAGAGTTCGTCCATTGCTGGTCTTTTCGCCATACTAGCATATGAAGTCGACTGTTCCTTGCCTGATGGTGCAATCTGTTTTCTCTTCATTGCTTGTCTTTCACCCTTGGAAGAGTTCTGCACTTGCAATGAGGGATTACATTTTGCATCACTTTTCCTAGTTGACGTTGGTCCGCGGGGAGTGCACGACCCCCGAAAATCATCGTCCTCATGTAGAAACAAACTTTTGTTATAAAGTAAATTTTTACCTGGTTACGATGATCTTTAAGCTAAGATGTTCTCTAATAGTAATCTTCTGCGAGTGCCGGTGAGCATTTGTATCAGAGCTATTAAGGTACATCCCAGCCCCCCCTATCCGCCACCTGGGGACGCGCCCGATGGGAGACTGGCATCTTCCGCACGGGTCCTTGGTCCTTTACTCTATTAGATTTTTATTAATGATCTGAAAAACATTGGCTTTAACGGCAAGTTATTTATGTATGCTGATGATGTATGCTTGTTTTATCCTTATAGATACTCACAATTTCTAAAAACACAGATTGAATATGATGCGGCTATTCTAACGGAATTTTCGCAATGCAACAGGCTTGTTATTAAGACTAAATTTGTAAGATTTAAACCATACAATCTAAAAAATTATGAGAAGATGTTTGTGCATGTTGATGGAATCGCTATTAATGAATCTGAGATGGTAACATACTTAGGAATTGTCTTAAATCAAAATTTGTTATGGGATGAGCACATACTTCACTAAAAGCTAAAGTTTCCCCTGGCATTGGAATACTATATAAGTTTAGAAAAAGCTTAACTGTGAAACAAAGTTACTTGTTTACATTTTACTTATCTTCCTGCTGTATATGATTGTAGAATAAATAATTCCTTGAAGTCACTTCAATCTGCCCAGAATAAAGCGTTAAAACTTGTATTTAATCTACCTATGAGATATTCAACGTTAAATTTGTTTAAAAGATATGCAAAAAATATTTTGCCAATACGAGACTTGTATAAACAAAAAGTTTTATTGTACGTGTTTAAGACTCTAAGCGACAATGAACATCGATCTTACAATTTTCTAATAATTTCAGTCGAACGCAAAGAAATACCAGACAAGCTCAAAATTTAAGTTTTGCAAGATGTCGCCTTGATTTGGCCAAGCAAAAATATCATTTTCTGGGCCTATTGAATATAATAAATTGCCTGTAAATTACCGAAACATTAATGTTATTTCAACGTTTAAAAATCAGATAAAAGACCACTTACTTAAAAATATAGAAACCCTTCTAATGTAATTATAAAATCTAACGTATCTGAATCATACCCTGCACTGACGATTAAAGATGTCGGGACTAATGTTCGAGCTCGAGGTTCCTTTGGATTCCGGCAAAGGTGCGGAAATCGACGACATGATTGGTGCTGGAGGGTCAGCAGCCGGAGGGGGTATACCAACAGGAGCTGGTATTTCCTCCTTATCAGCAACTGGTGCAGCCAAAGGGGTTGCGGCAGAAAGGGGTTTCACTATTTCCATTGCCTCATCATAGATGGCGTCATCAAAAAAGGTGGGTAGTGCGTCCATAGTGCTAGGAAATAACAGATATTAGCGAAAAAATAACAACATGAGTACTTAATTTATTATACTAATCAGAATGACCAGTTTTGCGATATGTCGTCGTACAACCCCATTTACAGTGCGTATATCGACGACTCTCACGCGATCGTCACTACCCAGGTAGGTTTTAACGATGCGGTCTAATCTCCATGAAGTTGGAGGTAATTGTTCGTGCCGTATAACGACTAAATCATTAACTTGAATTTCGCGTTCCGGATTTTGCCATTTATGTATTTTATGCAAATTAGTATTCCTCTTTCCACCGTCGGCTAAAATGTTGAGAAATAGCTTTCATTCTTCTAAATCGATTAACTGAAGTTATAGGCATTTCACTAATTTCAGGCTCGGAGGGCGCAAGAATTGGAGAGACAATTCAAAAATTACCAGGAGTTAGAGCAACCGGGTCTTTAGGGTTTTCTGTCATAGGACAAATAAAGCGCGAATTAAGGCACGCTTCTATTCTCGCAAGTAGTGTCGCGAATTCCTCAAATGTAAATTTAAAAGATTGAACTTCTTTTCGAAAATGAAGTTTGAAGCTCTTTACACCGGCTTCTCACAGGCCACCCATATGAGGAGCACCTGCGGGGTTAAAACGCCAAGCGAGACCCTGAATGGCATACGTAGAAGACGTAGTGTTCTGACTCTATTTAAGAAAATTCTCTTTTCTTTTTTCGATTCAATTGGAAATTGGACAACCTCGGCGTGATATAAATCTCTGAAATGCTGCTAAGAAGGTAGCCGTAAATAAATCAGAAGTTGCCTCCAAACGTATAGCTTTTGTATAAAAGCATACAAAACACAAACATAACCTTTTGTTACCTTACAACCCTACCAGTGAACTTTTAATATCGAAAGGACCTGCGAAGTCAACACTAGTGGTAGTAAACGGTCCATCAATTAAAGTCCTCTCAGGCGGTAGAGAGGTCATAATTTGACTACAAGAACGTTTTTTTTTTCAAGAATATAACGTTTGCAGCGACCGATGGCTACCCGAATTTTAGATTTTAAGCGAGGGACCCAATATTCAATACGAAGTATTCGCAACATGAACTGATTTCCACCGTGAATGGAAACCAAATGAAAAAACTCCGTTAAAAGTAGCGTAAATCTACTCGAATAAGGTAAAATAATTTGATGCTGTTCACTATACGAAAGAGATGAGGATTTAACTAAACGACCATTTAGTCTCATCACACCAGAAATGGATTCAAAGAATCAAAAAAACTTTTCGAATTTAAAGATTTTCTCTCCACAAGACATTTATATTCATCCGCAAAATGACACTTTTGACAGATCATGGCTCAACGTAATTTAGTCCTTTTCATCTCGATACTAGAAAGAATAGTGTCTTCATACAAATTACGGTTTGATTTATGGGAAGGATGACAATTGTAGAAAAATCGCATAATATAAGAAATGATGCGAAGCACTTTATCAAGACGAGAATAATTATCAAGAATATCAATAAAACCGTCATCTCCTTTCATGTTCGTAAAGAACGAAGCATGAGTTTTAACTTTATGACCCCCAATATCAGTGTCAAGACTAGAAATATCAGAGATATTCCATTGAGTTTTTTCTTGGCGTAGCCATTTTGGTCCATGCCACCATAGGTCATTATCTGCTAGCTCCGATGGAGAAATACCACGACTGCCCAAATCGGCAGGATTATCCTCAGATCTTACGTGATACCAATTGTGCTGACCGACATTTTCCTGAATTTTGCACACCCTGTTTGCAATAAATGTGGTCCAAGAACAAAAATCCTTTTTTAACCAAGCAAGGATGATCGTAGAGTCAGTCCAACAATAAACTTGGTTAAGTCGTGTATCGATTTCGCTCAGTATTGTCTTCAAAAGTTCTGAAGCCGAAACTGCTCCGCAAAGTTCAAGTAGCGGAATCGAAATTGATTTAATGGGTGCCACTTTAGTTTTGCAAGATAATAAGTGGGTATATATATCGTCTTTGGGGGTTTCGATGCGGATATAAATTACCCCCGCGTATGCCTTTTCCGAGGCATCAGAAAAGACGTGAAGTTCAACGGACGAATCAGGGGTGTAATGAATCCAACGTGGAATACGTATATTTTTGACAAACTTTTGCCACTCATTTTCCGTTGAAAGTGGTAGATAATCATCAATTGATATTATCCAACCAAACCTTCTGCATAATCATTTTCGCGACTACAACAACTGGACCTAGCCAACCCACAGGGTCAAACAAGTTTGCAATCGTAGATAAAACTTCTCTTTTAGTGTGACTCGATTTATGTGCAATAGGATTTACACTAAAGTAAAAAGAGTTCAGTTGAGCGTTCCATTGCACACCCAAAGTTTTAGAGCTACTTGATTCCACAGAGGTCAAAACCTTAGCATCAACTAAATGTTCAGGAGGCAATCTAACCAAAATTGTACGTTCGTTAGATGTCCATTTTCGTAGTTCAAATTTAGCAGAAGATAAAGCTGCGATAAGTTGATCACGAGCGATCAAAAGCAGTTGAAATGTCGTGAGTCCCTGTCAAAACGTCGTTAACATACATACACTTCCGTAAAATATGTGATGCTAAAGGGTACTCAGCTTCAGAATCATCTGCTAATTGTAGCTGTGTCCGGATGGTAAGATAAGGAGCGCAATTGATGCTAAAAGTCACTGTTTGTAACTCATAGTCCTTAACGTCCTCCGTCGGAGAATCTCGAAATAAGATACGTTGAAATGGAGTACGAGCTGCTTCAACCCTCATTTGTCTGTACATTTGTGTAATGTCACAATTAAAAACAATTTTAAAAATTCGCCATCTTAAAATTAAAAGGACTAAGTCAGACTGTAAAGACAGTCGTTAAGACTATACCCGTTTGACGTTTTGTTAGAGGCATTGAAAACGACTCTTAACTTCGTGCTCTTTCGTTCAGGTTTAACGACTGGATGATGTGGCAAGTAACAAGCAAAAGTTGTTGCCGATGAAGGAGAAGAAATAAGTTTCATATGGTCTAGGTCCAAATGTTCATTAACGACGCTATCATACAATTACTTAATCTCAGGTCTTCGTAAAAGAGAGGATTCTGAGCGATGATATTGTTTGAGAACACTCGGTCGAGATAAAACTAGATTTAACTATTGAGGAAATTCAACTTTGAAAGGAAGGGTCACAATGTATCGACCATCAACACCTCGACGTGTAGTCTTTCTATAATTCTCCTCACAAATTTTATCAAAAGTTGAAAAAATTTTCCTTTTCGGATTTTCCTCAAGTTCCCAAAATCTGAGAAGATTTCAATTCACGCAATCCTCTTCAGAAAAATCAGCCTTAGTCGAGTAGACTTGAACTTGGGAATGACAAATTGGGCCAATAATAATCCAACCGAAAATAGTATTTTGAGCTAATAAAGAGCCCAAAATATCTCGACGAATTTCACCTAAAAGTATTTTAGGATAAAGATCAGCGCCGAGCAAAAGATCGACAGGTCTGCTATCGAAAAAGTTCTTATCTGCTAACCGAAGGTTGGGCCAATTGTTCCTTAGATGAGAAGGAAGTACAAATGAAGGTAAATTGCCCGAAATTTTAGATAAAACAAGAGCATTAGTTTCCACTACAATGGATGAATCAATAGGAGAGCCAATCTGAAGAGAACAAAGTTTTCTAGAGGTAGCAGAGACAGCTTGATTAACACCTAAAATTTGAGCATTCGTAGAATGCGTCGAAAGTTTCAAGTGATTTTGCAATAGTTCGCAAATGAACGAAGCTTCAGAAGCTGGGTCAATTAGGGCCCGAGCTGGATACGTCGTACCCTGGTGAATAATATTCACCATTGCTGTCCCCAAAAGCACAGTCCTATCTTGTGAGGTATGAAATACCTGCCGATTTAAAGGAGCTGTGGCATTGTTGCTATTTGACGAAGAGGGGAAAGAATTCATGGGTATGGAGTTGGTAAGTCGAGAGGCCATAACCGCACTCGCACCCGAACTAGAATTATGAGGTTCCCTAAGTAAACTATCAGATTTCGGCAACTCCCGATGCTGCATCGTATGATGACGCTTTTTTTCAGATGGAACAATTATTTAGCTTCATGTGTCCTTGAAAGACAATTGACACAACAATGAAACATTTTAATGGTAGAATATCTGTCCGCAATCGATAAACTTTTAAGACGATGACAAGATCGTAAGAAGTGGACTTGATTTTTGCATAAAATGCAAGAGGCATTTGAAGAAGAAGAAGCAGAATTAGAATGATGCGCTTTTATTTTATGTTCAGAAGCCTTTTTGGCAGGTTCTGAACTTCTTAAATCACGAAGACAATCTAAAGTTTGGGTTCTTTCCATCAGAAAGTGGTTCAAATATTTCCAGAGAGACAAGGCCGATTTGTCTTTTACACTCTGTTCCCAAATATTAACAGTGTTTACAGAAAACCGCTGAATGCACACAAAAACCAATATTGGATACCAACTTTGAGTAGAAATATCGTAAGTAGACATGGCTGTAAGGCAACCGTTTATACGGCATTGTAAAGCTTTTAAATTCGCACTAGCCTCCTTATCATAAAAGGGAAGACTGAAAAGCATTTTGAGTTGGTTGTTAACCAACATACGAGGATTATCGTACGCTTCTCTCAAATTTCGCCAACCTATATCAAAACCCGCATTAGTAAGTGGACATTTTGAAACAACTTCACGCGCCTCACCACTCGTTTTTCGAACCAAATGGCACAAACGCTCAATATTGCTTAAGCGAGAATTATTTATGTATACCGCGGTAAAAATATCCCTAAAAGTGGCCCAAGAAAGATAGTCACCCTCGAAAATGTCTGTATCGCACGGCGGCAGAGTCAAATTATGGCAGAAGTTATCAGAAGAATTCAAGTCTACAGGCGGAGACTGATCCTTCGATTCTGCCTTGGTTTCGAAATTGTGCAATTTCTCGTTGATCATTGCTAAACAATTAACGTACGCGTTAAATTTGGCCTCGTATTTTGATTCAGCAGCGTCAACATCTTCGGGTTCCGCATCTTCAGAATTTTCGAGATAACTAAGACAAGTACGGTATGAAGATTTAGCTTGTTCTCATAACAAGTTAATTTCCTTACCGCGTATTTCTAAATTAAAATTCGAATGAAGTTCCTCACGAATGTCGTTAAATTTAGCTTGGTATTTTATAAGAGTATCAGAATCCCTAATAAAAACATCAAGGGCTGTTTCAGGCATTTTTCAAAATTTTATTCAAAAAAAATTAATAAAAACGAAAATTTCCGAAAAAACGCGATAAATGTACTAAAATTTTTAATTTACAAATTAATTTTATTACAAAATGCCAATTGAGAATACAAAAAATAGATCTAAAAAAAAAGCACAAGCTAAATATGTCGCGACTATACCGGACAGTAGGGTGACAATATATTGTAAATGAAAAAACAACAACAACAACACGGTACGTATGCAGGTCGATATGAAGCTAGTGTAAGTTGTAAACAAACACAGCTTGTAAAATATTCAAGTATAAAAAAATCGTATACGCGAATATTAAAAACACAAAAGAAAACAAAAAACATTGCGATATAAATATGTATATGTACGTATGCATAAATCTTAATTGTGTTAAGGGTTAGTTTTATAAATAATAAATCAATATAAAAACACAAGATCACTAATAGCAAACACGACGGCACTTTGCAAATAAATAAAGGAACCGATTTTAGAATTTATTATTAAAAAATAATTAAACACTTTTTATTCCAATTACTATTTATTAAACGAACAAAATTTTTAAAGAAATTTAATACGAAAAAAATTTAATTTGTCCGTCCACGTAAACAAAACGCACTGTTGTAAAAAAAGAGTACCCAAAAGAAGTGTAACGACAAAGTGTCAAAACAAAGGTACTGTTTAAATAAATATTACGACGAAGGGTTGTAACGCGATCAATCACAATAATATAAAAAATTATTGAGCAATACTTTTTTACTATAAATAAAAATTAATTTTAATAAAAATTTTTTAATTTTCACTTTATTAACGCGGTTTTTATATTTCAAATGTTGTTGATGCAGCAAAATGGCTGAATTCTGCAAATTAAATTAAATATTAATTCCCTACTTAATAACTCGAAAAAAAGATCCGGTTCGAATGACCAAATGTTTGCCGTAAATGCGGGGTCCGATGGAAATAAAAAAGAAACAAGATTTTTTGGTGTTTTATTAGTAATGAGAAAAGTCTCAATATTTTATTTAAAAAATAAATTACCTTTAAAGAGAAATGGACTGTATATAAATATGTTGAGGATCCGTGTGAAGTGTTCTTCAAAACGTTCAAACGAAGATTAAAAAAAAGTTACATCTAACTAAGATAGAAAGAGGCAACAAGCAATGTTTTTGACGGTTTACTCGTTAGAATCTATGTAAAAACTCCCTACAAAGATGTTTACAAAAAGGAGCAAAACTTAGATTCCAACTTGTAATTAACCCTTAAAGAGGGTTAGGGTTTGCAAAAGGGCAAACTAAAATTAATAAGCAAAATCAAAGAATTTGTGCTTAAACAAGCGCCATTTTAATATCAAAACTACTAGGTCTTGTTGCAGGGTTGGACCTGTATATAACGCATCATTAAGACTGTTGGCGTTCGAGGCTTTGCTAGGGGCATTAAAAACAACTCGAACTTTTGTCGTAACAGATCGCGTTTGACAACAGCATGATGTGGTAAATAGTCAGTTTTTGATGTGGTAAATAGTTGGGTTATATGGTACGTGTATCATGTGGCCCAAGTCAATATAGTCTTTTAGAGTGTTCATATTCTACCTTAAGATCTGGCCTTTTCATCAAATTCTTCTCATTTCATAAATATTGAGCCATCGCCACATGTCGCGAGTTTCCTAGCTCTATTGTAGGGTTTCCAAATGGAAGACTGACCTGATAACGACCATTGGGTATGCGTAGGGTAGACTTTCTATAGTTCTCTTCACAAAAAGAGTCTTCGAAAGATTTAATGGGTTTTTTAGGTAATTCTTCGATTTCCCAGAATTTTGTTACACATTTATCAAGTGTAACAGAGCTGAAATACGAAACAACTGTTTGGGTTCTGTGAGATTCTTCTACTGGTCCCGTCAATATCCAACCAAATTCGGTATCCCGAGCGACCAGCTTATTCAGAAAATATTTCTTTATACCAGATCTCAAAATTTGCGGGCAAAAATCACTACCGATTATAAAATCAATAGGCCGGCTTTCATAAAATTTAGGGTCTGCTAACTGAATGTTTTCTAAATGTGTAACAATTTCCGGGTTAATGTTTTGGGCGGGTAGGGTTCTAGTAAGCGTTTCTATGACTATTGCCTGGATTTTTACTAAAATCTTCGTGATAGTTGAATTTCAAAACAGCTTCACACAGGTTGTTTGAACGGGCTGAAACAACTTCATTCAACCCAGATATTTCAGCAATAATGGGTGTGGTGGGTAATTGTAATTTTCGTCTGAATTGATCCGATACAAATGAAAAATCAGAAGCAGGGTTTATAAGAGCACGTGCAGAAAATAGAGAACCATGAATTTCGACATTTAACACTGCTGTTCCTAACAACTTTTTACGATCATCTAATAATGATACTTTTGGGTGGGTAAGTGTCGAAAAGGATTGCACTCCATTGCGTGATGTCGAGGGTCTATCTTCTTGTAGTTGGGGTTGGGTGTTCGATGAGGGTTTATGTAGAAGGCTATGGTATTTCCCACCACAGTGTCTGCAAGTAAATGTACTTTTACATTCCTTTATCCTGTGGGAAATAGCCAAGCAATTGTAGCAGCATGCATTCTGTTTGACGAAATTTATCCTCTCCGTTATTCCTAGTGTTGTAAATGACGAACATTCTCCAAGATTGTGCTTACCTTGGCAAAGCTTGCATATGGAACCGTTTTGTCTATTTGGGTTTTGGGGTTGAGTTGTATTTATGGGTTTTTGTTCATTATGAACTTTTTTCTTAAAATGGGTATCTTTTTTCGACTCATGGGTAACATTATTGTAAAACATATTGCCTTTTTGTTCAAATTGAGTTCTATTACCAGAAAATTGTTTGAGTTTAGTTTAGGGATAGGAATTCTTGATATCATTTACCGATTCAAGTCCTTTATATTTATTAGGGTAGAACCGAACTGTCTTTAAGGGTTTTTCAAAATCTTCTAAGGTTTCTCTCGGTAATTTAGACGAACATATATATATACAAAAATTGGATCCCAACTATGCGTGTCTGCGTCTAAAATATTTAGATTGGAAATACAACCATTTATTTTTCTCTGTAATTTCCTAATAGAAACTCCGCATTGAACTGTAACTGAGGGTAGACCAAAAAGTGTTTTCAATTGTGCATTTACTTGCATTCTTTGGTTCTCATATTGAGCTACCAATTGTAACCTGGCTATAACAAAGCCTTCACTGGTCAAGGGTACGTTATCCACAATCTCTTTGGCTTCGCCTCGTGTTTTTTCCTTCAAATAAAAGAGTTTTTCAAATCCACTCAATCGGGTGTTGTTACCATACATGGCCTTAGACATGTCTCTAAAGGAAGCACAGAATCTATAATCACCATTAAAGACCTGTAAATCGCACGGTACAACGCTAAAATTCACTGGGGTAGGGTTGATAAAGGTAGAGGGTTTTTCCTGTTGTCGCTGCGTGGTCTCAATTGCTTCTTCTAATGACAACGAGCGATCTCTATACCATTTTTTGGTCTTCATTTACTCGCTGGTAATATCTTCCATTGTAATGGTAGCCACCTCTTTCGGGTCGTCTATGAGTGGAGATACAAATCTTCTCGTACACTTCTTCCAGCTCCTTTTTTTTTGACATTTGGGAGTGGCCAAAGACTTAGCGGGTCCTTCGGAAGAAGATTTTTTAAATTCCTCCTCGAACGAGAATAAATCCAACTGGATGACGCAGGTGAAACTGGCCGCCAAACTTTTCAGAGACATGTTGTGGATAGTAAGGGTAATAAAAGGGGTGAGAATGTGTTTAATGGGTTAAAAAATGCGGTAAATGATTTAAAAAATCTAGCACACAGAATTAACCGATATTGGGTACACTTTCCAAATAAAATTGGAAAAAGCAATTAAGTGCAATGGTTTGTGGGTAAAAAATAATTTTTTCCGAATGAAATTGGTAAAAGAATAAAATTTTTTACCAGCCGAAAAATTTCCTATTGGGTATTTTACACTATGCGATATGCGCTACACAATGTAAATGGTAGTATCAATTTATATTGTCGTGTATACATGACGTAGCGTATATATGAAAATAGAGATTGCGGTTTTGACTTTTAAACTAACCACAACTCGTTTTTATTCAAACGACTAATCTGGCGATTACCTTGAACCACTATATCGTGATCCACGCGACCTATCCTGGCGTTTTCTGAATCCTGCCAATTGCTTAAGGATATAAAGCAGTTAAAATTTACAAATACAGCAATAAATCTTGCTAAGTTTATTTTTTTTTTTTGTTTAATCCAATAGCAAAGGGAAGCAAGACAAACAGAGCTTACGCTTAGTCTTGATCGTTTTTGGTTTTAAGGATACCGGGATAAAGATTCTATGGATGACAACCTCAAGGAATTATGGAAGGAAGTACAACAAGCCGAAATTAGATGGAAGAAAATCATAGAGGAGGGTAATATCGACAACCAGCCAAGACTGGAGATTTTGAATATCGGCCCGAGACCGAAGTTCATAATAAATAGGAAACAGACAGAACCTCTTATAATTATTTTCCCGCTGCCCACTTGTACCAAATCCAGCAGATTGCTGGAAAATCACATGAGCTCACGTACGAGGAAGATAAAGTAAGAAGTATTAAGCTACAAATGGAAAAAGCTGAATTAAAAAATGAAATAAAAAATATAAAGAAGGCAACGAAGGGTGCCAACAAAATAAATATAAAGTGAACAGAAAATATACGAATAAATGTAAAAATAACATATTTTGTTATATTTTTTTTTAATTAAGAAATAAAATAAACTTTGATAATGGGCAACACTCAACTAAAATAAAGGAAGTGGTTACAGCAACGGCAAACGCTCCGACAGCGGTAAGCGTTAGTTTTGAAGTAGTAATGTTGATTTGTGCTACAACAACCATAGTAGTAATTGTTAAATATTTAAAAAAATATGTGAAAAAAACAAATCCGTAGGCATTCAATACGCAATATATTATAAAAACTGAAAATTTCTTTTTAAGTGAAGTGAAACATATATAAATAAATGTGTAAAATTTAAAAATAATTAGATTGTCAAAATACATAAAGGAAAATAAATTAATTTTGTTGTATTTATATTGTAATCATAAATCATATTGTAATCATAATCTTTAAGAAAATATTTTATATACATATGTGCATGTAAAATAAAAGTATAAATGTCAAGACAAAAGAAAACAAAAGAGTCAAAAAAAAAATTATTCATATTGTTTAATAATAAATGGTGAATAATTGGTTCATATGGAGAGTATCATACAATCTTTAGAAGCGTTAATTGTGAATGCTAGAAAATCTCTAAACCGACCGTATTCACAGGAGACGGTAAATAATAAAAGGATAGAAATAGAAGATTTACAAAAAGATATAGAAGACACAATTGTACAAGTAAAACACTTGGTTGTTTTTTTTTAATTGAAAGTTTATTATCATCAGCACTATGTGCTTTTGTTTCTTAATACTAAAAATTAATTTGATTTTTATTGCTTCGATCCAAAAAGATAAAAAGAACTGCTTTTATTTCTACATTATTATTATTTTTAAAGGCAACCAACAATTAGAATTTGTTGACTTTTAGAATGTGCCAAAATTAATGAAATTGCCAAACTACCTGACACCGCTGCTTTGAACATACGATTTTTGCATTTATGAAAATGCTGCAAAATTTATTTGACACAAAAAAACATAATTCAGACAAAAGGTAAACTATTTTGCAACTAATGCAGAAAATTTGAGTTGCTAAGGAACGAATACGGAAATATTGGTGTAAATTTAATTATGTTGAAATGTTGGGGGCGACGTGCCTTAATAAAATAACCCTTGATATTGGCGAGAAATTTTTGGGAAAGTTTAAAAAATTAAAATTAGAAGCAATTGAATTGTTGCAAAAACATAGTGAAAAGAAAAATAATTTACGACAACGGCGGGAAATAGCTACAACAAATATGGATTTAAGTGAATTATCTGATGTATCAAAGTTGATACCATCGTTCACTGGTAGAAGAGAAGATTTGATAGTATTTGTAATGAACTTGAAATTAGTGGCACAAACAGTACCACAAGAGAAACAAAATGTTTTCCTAGAATTCATTTTTAATGCAAAATTACACATTAAAGTACAGAATAGAGTAAGGCAGAATAATACACCACTACGGTAGATGAGCTTATAGCAGCTCTAAAAACAGCAAATAAATCATTAAAAAGCTCGAACACAATACTGAATGAACAAGCCGGACTAAGGCAGAAAGATAATAATCTAACTGGTTTCGCCACCAAGATAGAGAATTTAATAGCAGAACTAAATGAAATACAGATTTCTGAAGAAGGTGTGGCAAACAGAAGCTCAATAGTGAACACAAATAGTAAAATAGCTTATAATACTTTCGTAAAGGGTTTGCAAAATGCTCAAACAGTATCCACCATAGATGCCAGTCGACTTTTACGAACGCTTTCAAAATAGCTGAGAAGTCGGAATATTAGAATAAAGCAGAACAAATTTTTTTTCCACAGGGCACAGTTCAGTAATTCTGGAACAAATAACGCTAATTGTGGAAATGGCAACAACTACACTAACAATAGTAGAAATCTTAATAATAATAACGGTAAAGGATACAATAATCGAATTAATGATGGAAACCGAAGGAACAACGCATACCCAAATAATACGAATAGGGGCAACCACAAAAATAGTAGGAACACAGTCAATAATAACGACTACGGAAATAACGCAAATTATAACAAAAATAGAAACAACACTAATTATTACAGAAATAACAACAACAACAGACAAAGAGGTAGCAATAGAAAAAAATCATGTGAGTCCGATCACAAGGGAGATGTGTAAACATATAATAATTAAAGAAAACATCAACATCATATTTTCCAGTGCATAAAAAATTAGTTTTCTGAAATGCAATTGATGTTTCCTGAAATTCAATTGATGTTTTCTGAAATACAATTAATTTTTTCAGCAATTCAAATGATGCTTTTTGAAATTCTATTGATGTTTTCTGAAATACAATTAATGTTCTCAGCAATTCAAATAATGCTCTTTGAAATTCAATTGATGTTTTCTGAAATTCTAATTATGTTTTCTGGAATTCAAATGATGTTTTCTGAAATACAATTGATGTTTTCTGAAATTCTATTGATGTTTTCTGAAATTCAATTGATGTTTTCTGAAACTCGAATGATGTTTTCTGAAATTATATTGATGTTTTCTGAAATTCTATTTATGTTTTCTGAAATTCAAATAATGTTTTCTGAAACTCGAATGATGTTTTCTGTAATTATATTGATGTTTGCTGAAATTCTATTTATGTTTTCTGAAATTCAATTGATGTTTTCTGAAATACAATTGATGTTTTCTGAAATACAATTGATGTTTTCTGAAATTCTATTGATGTTTTCTGAAATTCTATTTATATTTTCTGAAATTCAAATGATGTTTTCTGAAATACAATTGATGTTTTCTGAAATACAATTGAAGTTTTCTGAAATTCTATTGATGTTTTCTGAAATTCAATTGATGTTTTCTGAAACTCGAATGATGTTTTCTGAAATTATATTGATGTTTTCTGAAATTCTATTTATGTTTTCTGAAATTCAAATGATGTTTTCTGAAACTCGAATGATGTTTTCTGAAATTATATTGATGTTTTCTGAAATTCTATTTATGTTTTCTGAAATTCAAATGATGTTTTCTGAAACTCGAATGATGTTTTCTGAAATTATATGGATGTTTTCTGAAATTCTATTTATATTTTCTGAAATTCAAATGATGTTTTCTGAAATACAATTGATGTTTTCTGAAATACAATTGAAGTTTTCTGAAATTCTATTGATGTTTTCTGAAATTCAATTGATGTTTTCTGAAACTCGAATGATGTTTTCTGAAATTATATTGATGTTTTCTGAAATTCTATTGATGTTTTCTGAAATTCAATTGATGTTTTCTGAAACTCGAATGATGTTTTCTGAAATTTTATTGATGGTTTCTGAAATTCTATTTATGTTTTCTGAAATTCAAATGATGTTTTCTGAAACTCGAATGATGTTTTCTGAAATTATATGGATGTTTTCTGAAATTCTATTTATGTTTTCTGAAATTCAAATGATGTTTTCTGAAATTATATTGATGGTTTCTGAAATACAATTGATGTCTTCTGAAATTCTATTTATGTTTTCTGAAATTCAAATGATGTTTTCTGAAATACAATTGATGTTTTCTGAAACACAATTGACGTTTTCTGAAATTATATTGATGTTTTCTGAAATTCAATTGATGTTTTCTGAAATTTTATTGATGTTTTCCGAAATACAGTTTATCTTTTCTGAAATTCTATTGATGTTTTCTGAAATACAATTGATGTTTTCTGAAATTATATTGATGGTTTCTGAAATACAATTGATGTTTTCTGAAATTATATTGATGTTTTCTGAAATTCTATTTATGTTTTCTGAAATTCAAATGATGTTTTCTGAAATTATATTGATGGTTTCTGAAATACAATTGATGTTTTCTGATATTATATTGATGTTTTCTGAAATTCTATTTATGTTTTCTAAAATTCAAATGATGTTTTCTGAAATTATATTGATGGTTTCTGAAATACAATTGATGTTTTCTGAAATTCTATTGATGCTTTCTGAAATTCAATTGATGTTTTCTGAAACTCGAATGATGTTTTCTGAAATTATATTGATGTTTTCTGAAATTCTATTTATGTTTTCTGAAATTCAAATGATGTTTTCTGGAATTATATTGATGGTTTCTGAAATACAATTGATGTTTTCTGAAATTATATTGATGTTTTCTGAAATTCTATTTATGTTTTCTGAAATTCAATTGATGTTTTCTGAAACTCGAATGATGTTTTCTAAAATTATATTGATGTTTTCTGATATTCTATTGATGCTTTCTGAAATTCAATTGATGTTTTCTGAAACTCGAATGATGTTTTCTGAAATTATATTGATGTTTTCTGAAATTCTATTTATGTTTTCTGAAATTCAAATGATGTTTTCTGAAATTATATTGATATTTTCTGAAATCTATTTATGTTTTCTGAAATTCAAATGATGTTTTCTGAAATTATATTGCTGTTTTCTGAAATTCTATTTATGTTTTCTGAAATTCAAATGATGTTTTCTGAAATTATTTTGATGGTTTCTGAAATACAATTGATGTTTTTTGAAAGACAATTGAAAAATGTTTAGAAAAGAACATATCATAATTTTTTCACCAATACAATCATAAGTCACACAGCGTTATCTGCTTCAGCTCACACCGATATGAGTTACGCTGTTTTTGTGATTGTATTGTGAAATAGAAATTTACCCCCCTGCGCGTATAGATGTTTACACATCAATAACTACAGTAGAAGATATCGCAGTGTAAATCAGAAATAGCACAATGGAAACCACAAAGGTATACAGTATAGCATCGAACCTTAGAAATTACGTTGAGTTGAATATTGAGAACCCAAATAAGGAAATTACATTTTTGATAGATACAGGTGCGGACATATCACTTTGTAAACAGAAATTTTTGTACGGGTACCAGGAAAATCCTGACGACTACTGTAATTTGACGGGTATTTCGGAGGAGATAATTAGATCAATTGGTTCGACAACAATAGGAATAAAAATAGACAATATAACGATTCAACATAAATTGCAAATAGTTGCTGAAAACATACCAATATATACCGATGGAATCTTGGGTACAGATGTTTTGACAAAGTATCGATGCAATATCGACTACGATAGGTGTGTGCTAACTTTCAACATTGGTGATGAGACTGTGACGATCCCGATTCATGACAGTGTTTTTAGGGTTAATAAGATAACAATTCCGGAGAGAAGTGAAATAATTGTACCATTTGATATGGAACTGGAAGAGGACGCTGTTGTGTTGAATGGGGTGATAACAAAGGGACTTTATTTGGCAAATGCGATAGTACCCAGAAAAGGACACCAACATGTCAGATTGTTGAATGTAACGAATGAAGTGATAACAATTGAGAACATGAGAGTGGAAACAATGCCATTGAGGGAATATGAAATTTGTTCAGTCAAATGTGTTGGAAATAATAATGGAGCTGCGGAAGAGAGGTTTAAGAAATTGTTGGAAGGTTTAAATTTGGAAGATTTGAATGATGAAGATGGAAGGGTACTTAAATCAATACTGAGAGAATATCAATCGATATTTCATATTGAAAATGAGGACCTTACAACGAATAATTTCAACACACAATCAATTAACCTACATGACAAAAATCCCGTATACATAAAGAACTACCGACTACCACACACACGCACAGTGGAAATAAATCCTCAGGCCCAGGGGCTATTAGAAAGAATATAAATATATAATAAGAAAGGGCCACACAGACAGAAAGAAATGGAGATTGGTCGTAGAATTTAGAAAACTCAATGACAGAATTGTGAACGATAAGTTTCCATTGACACGCTTAGATGATATTTTGGACAGACTAGGCAGAGCCAAGTATTTTTCGACTTTGGATATGACTAGCTCATTCCACCAAATTGAGCTTGATCAGCAGTCCAGACCATATACAGCTCTTTCTACACCTAATGGTCATTTTCAGTTTAAGAGACTACCTTTTGGATTAAAGATATTATCATACAGTTTTCAGCGTATGCTAACCATAGCACTGTCTGGATTAGAATCTGAAGCATTTCTATATGTTAACGATATCATAGTATGTGGTTGTAATGTACAACACCATAATCGCAATTTGGTGAGGTTTTTTGACAGACTGAGAAGATATAATTTGAAACTGAATCCGGATAAATGTCGTTTTTTGAGACCGGAGGTGATATATCTTGGTCATCTGATTACTCCCAAAACCATCAAACCGGACCCATCAAAATTTGATGCAATAACTAGATATCCCATTCCAAGAAATGCAGACGAAGTTAGACGGTTCATAGCATTCTGTAATTACTATAGAAGATTTTTAAAAGATTTCGCCAAAACGGCAGGTTGTTTGAATGCTATGTTAAAAAAAGGTGCAAAATCTGAATGGTCAACACAATGTCTAACGGCTTTTGAAACATTATTATTATTATTATTATTATTATATTGTTTTATTGAATTGCTATCACAACAAGAATAAATCTTATAAATTACAGTGATAGCAAGTAACATTTGTAATATTAACATTAAGTTACAGTAAATTTCGAGAATAAAAAAAATAAAGTGAATTAATCATAAAAATTAACATAATATTGAACATAATAAAGTTGACATTTAACATAAATTCAAACAAAAAATTTTTTAAGTTCCTTTTTGAAAAGTAATGCGTTGCTTTGTACTTGGATATATGATGGCAAATTGTTCCAAAGACACGTGGTGTAGTTGAAAAATTGTCTAGTAGACATTAGATATTTGTATTTTTGTGATATCAAATTTCTTCCACGAGGCGATTGTGCAAAAATAATTTTGTTAAAAAGATATTCTGGGTTCTTCAGATAAATAATCTTATGCATCATTAAAAGGCTTTTATATTTTAGTAAATCTTTAAAACTTGTATTATGTAACTGGTATGAATATGATGATATACTATCTCGTCTACCTCTGTTGAAAACGTATCTGGCTATATTATTATATGTGACCTCGAGGCGATTAAAGTCAATAGTGTCGCAATTTGCAAATATTTCACACCCGTACAGTAGAACTGGTATTAAATAGGTTTTTGCCAAAAGCACTCTTATTTCAAACGGCGTCGATGATTGCACAGCCCACAAGTTTCTCAACATCCCATGAACTTTACCAGCTGATATATTTATATGGTTAGACCAAGAAAGTTCAGCATTAAATGTGATTCCCAAGTTCGATGATGTTTGAACAAAGTCGATTCTTGAGTTGTTAATATGTAGAAAAATATTGTCATTCAGTCTTTTTTTATTACTTCTTGAAATGAAAATACATTTTGATTTGTCAGGGTTTATACATAAGCCATTTGTACATGCCCATTTATGTCTATTATCCAAGTCACTATTAATACAGTCAGAACAATGTTGAACATCTTCTATTCTGCTGCTTAAGTACAACTGTACGTCATCAGCATACATTTGTACGCCACAGTAATTCAGAACCTCAGGCAAATCGTTAATATACATACAGAAGAGCAATGGACCAAGAATGGACCCCTGAGGCACACCTCTGTCAACATCCGCTGCTTTAGAAGTCACTCCATTTAAAGAAACCACTTGTTTACGATTAATAAGGTAAGAGCCGAACTTGAGAAATTAAAGATTTTCTCGAGTTTAGTGAGTATAATCGAGTGATCAACAGTATCGAAGGCCTTACTGTGATCTAAAAGCACAAGAAATGATACCATATTCTTATCCAGCTTTGATCTAATTTCTTCCACTACATCGATCAAAACCGTAATGCAGCTTCTGTCCCGTCTAAACCCAGATTGTCTATCCGTAAGGAGATGTTGATTCTTTAAATACTCATTCATTTGCCCGTACATAAGATTTTCCATAACCTTGGATAAAAATGGTAGTATCGCAATAGGTCGGAAGTCGCTGTTATTCTTTGGAATAGGAATGATTTTTGCTTTTTTCCACATATCAGGAAAAATTGATTTTGTTAATATTGTATTAATTATATACGTAAGAAATGGAAGAAGTTTAGGAACGACAATTTTTAAAAATCTTGGATGAATTTCATCTAAGCCCACAGCATTTGACTTAATTGATGTAATACTTTTAAGAACTTCAGATTGATCCACACATCGAAAATCAAAACAGTTCTCAATAGGCACAGTATGAATTTTTTCGCACTCATTTTCAGTTGGTTTATTCACTTGAATTTCGACAAATTGTTTGTTTAACTTATCAACATCCACATCAGAACCAACAGTGCAAGGATTTCTTTTCTCAATACCTATTTCACGGATCTCTTTCCATTTTCTCTTGCTATCAATAGCTGAAGAGAATTTCTGTCGATAATAACTGGATTTTGCAATATATATGCAGTTCACAACTTCCTTTCTAATGGATTTGAATAATGCATGTAACTCAGGCGTTTTAAATTTCTTCCAACGTTTATATGCCAAATCTCGTTTATCAAATAAACGTTTTATAATTGAAGTAAACCAAGGAGGCTGTATAGGTTTAAGTGTTCTTGTTTTTTCAGGCACAATTTCATAAAATATTGTGAGAAGGTTATTTTGAATGAAAGCAATTTGATCATTAACATTCTCAAGACCATAAATTGAATCCCAATGAACGCAATCAATACGCTGGTTTAACGCTGTATAGTCAATGCCACGAAAATCTCTATAAGTGTAATGTACATCTTCATTGTTAACATAGGAATGATATATCATAAAAATTAAGTCATGCTTCGAAAAAACAGGGGCAGAAAATTGATCGTAAAGCAGTATTTTGCTTTTATGATTAGTAAAGAATACATCAAGTAAACTGTTCGAGCCACTTGGATAATGGGTTGGAACGATCGTATTAACAGGCAAAAGACCGAGCGTTTGCATGGGCTCTGAAAGTGACTTATCAACTAGCAGGTTACTATTGAAATCACCAGAAATGATTACGTCATTGTACAATAAGGACAGAGATTCAATTTTATCAAACAAGTCTTTGGTAGCAAATTAATCAGTCCACCGATTCTACAATATCCGGACTTTTAGAAACAGTTTATACTATCAACAGACGCATCAGATTATGCGCTGGGAGCGATATTATCGCTGGGAGATATTGGCAAAGTTAGACCAATATCCTTCGCAAGCCGTTCGTTGAATAAGCACGAGAGGAACAAATCAGTAACAGAAAAAGAATTATTAGGCATATACTGGGGAATACGATTCTTTCGTCCGCAACTATATGGTAGAAAATTTACTGTGGTGACTGACCATCGTCCGTTGGTCGCATTGTCTTCTCATAAGAACCCAAACTCCAAATTGACGAGAATTAGATTGGAATTATCGGATTACGATTTCGAAATAATATTCAAGAAAAGAACATCTAACACAAATTCAGACGCATTGTCAAGAATAGAATTAAATTCTGACATACTGAAAACCATAATACCCAACAAAATTGACGAATTGAGCAAAAAGACGCTGGTGATTACTAGAACAATGAGGAAGAAAATGATACAAAATGAGGTAAACAATAACAATAAAATAGATAATATGGGCAAATATATAAATGAGGAAAAGAATGGAGCATCTCCTATTGAGTGTCATGAACTTAAGATGTGGGAATGTACATCCATTAAAGATATAAAGCGCGCAAGAAAAATAAAATTTATATTAATGAAGTCGACAAAAGAATATTTGAAAATTGAAGATAGTCATTCTGTGGACCAAACGGCCGTAAAATGTAGTGATAATCCCATTTATCTAGATAATATGCTGGAGAAACTATGTTTCAGGTTAAGCAGATTGAATAAAACTATATTCGCAGTGGAGAAAAGTGACGAAATATTTATTATAACCCATGGGAAATTAAAAGAAAAATTTAACAAGATTAAAAATAATAATGACGGTAAAATTATATTATAAACCAAACCTCAGAACATAATAGAAAATGAAGAAAGAACAAGATTGATTAAATTGTATCACAACACACCATGTGTGATCACACCAACGTGTGATCTTTGTCAAAGGAGCAAACGGATAAGGCACACGAAAGAACCATTCAAAGTAACGGACACACCTAGGAATAGCTTTGAGACCGTGGTAACTGACACAGTCGGACTATTACGTCCATCAGGTTTTTGCAGATACATACTAACGATGCAGTGTGAATTAAAAAAGTATGTCATAGCAGGTGCTATGGAGACAAAGGTGGCCAAGTCAGTGGCAAAGGCTTTGATTGTAGGTTTAATATTGAAATATGGGACATTTACAACTTTAAAGTCTGACAAAGGTACGGAATTCACGAACGAACTATTAATGGAAATATGTATTTATTAAGAATGGACAGAAGTTTTCGACGCCATACCATCACGAGACTTTAGGTACAGTGGAACGGAACCATAGAACTTTGAATGAATACTTTTGATCTTTCGTTGATGAGCACAGTTGGCATGAATGGATTTCATACTCCCCTTTTGAATTAGTTTTTGGAAAATTACCAAACTTACCAGGTGAAAACTTTACAGCAATGACAAAAAATACAATATAGATAACTATGCAAATGAGTTGAAAATTAGGTAAAGGAAATCATTAGATTATGCTAGAGAAATAACAGTAGAGGTAAAGAAGAAGCGTAGATTTAATTCATTCAATAAGGAAAACAGCATAAAATTAAACATAGGAGATTTAGTATTAGTGAAAGTAGAAAATAGAAGAAAATATGAAGCTCCATATATTGGACCATATGAAATAATTAAAATTGACGACGTAAATGTCACTTTGAAAATTAAAGAAAAGGAAAAAATTATGCACAAAAACTCATTAAAGAAATATAATAAGAAACTATAACAAAACAAAAAATAAAAATAAGAAGAAACTTAAAAATATATAAATGTATTACATAAATAAACAAACATTTCAACATAGAATTTGTATTACTTTTTAGAATAAGAATTTCGTCCAATAATTTCAAAAGCTTTAAAATTTTTTTATTATACAAAAAGAAATCAAGTTACAAAAATTAATTTGACCAAGTGTATAATATTAAGATTAATAATTTCAAACACTTCAAAACTTTATTACGAAAACTCATTTAACCAACCAAATTAAACAAAACTCCACAGACCACACTTAGAAACAAAAAAAAAAAAATATAAACAAGAATGAATTAAAACCAACCAAAATCAAATTATATCATATTTGTTAAAAGAAATAAAAAACCAAAACATCAAAAAAACAATTAAACAAAATTTTTATAGTAAACTTTAACCAAACAGTATAAACAAGAATGAAACATATTATACTTAAAAGAAAACCCATTCATTTCAAAGACACCGTACTGCACTTTAAAAATCACACAACTCGTATTACAAACAGTTGTAGGATTTTTTTTAGGACCGGGGTATCGTGTATACATGACGTAGCGTATACATGTAGGCCAAATGCTAACGTACAACGTCATGTTTACAAACAGTACATTTTGGGGTGGATCTCATTTCTATGGCACGAGCCATACATATTTACTACATATGGTCAATGTACTGAATGGAATGCGGCAGCACTTGCATTCTCAGTGAGTAATAATAAAATTGAGAGTGAAGCCGAACACCAATAGACATTGATTCAATGAGTATACAATTGACAAACTAAGCCACACCCAACTTACCGAAATGAATGTAGATTTAGAATTATTGAGAGTATGTTAGAACATCTCTCTTAGGGCCATTATTACAACTTGCCTTTAAAGTAAATGTTAGTTAAAGGTAACTTTAGCTAAAGTGAACAATAAAGTTACCTTTAACTTCTTTTCGTTATTACAACTTCCCATTAAAATAAAATTAATATTTTTGATATTGTGGCAGCACCAAAGGAAACACCGATTACTTTTGACCAAATGAATTGATTTATCAAAAATACATAGTGGCAACGTTCCTTTGGTCGTTCGCAAATAAACAATAAAAACAATAGAATAAAAACCAAAAACCTTTATTATGAGTTGCATAATTGTTGTAAATGTGTAATAAAACTTTTTAAAAATATACAAGCATATATTTAAGTAAATTTAAATTATCTCCAAAACTATATTGATGTGAATTTTGTCTTCATAGGTCAGAAAATTTGGCAATATTAAATACATAAACTTCACGTTAAAAGTTAAAGGCAACAATATCTTCCCTTTAGATTATCAGTCACTTTTAGCTTAAGGTATAGTTGTAATAACGAAAAACTAATAATCTGCCTTGATAACATCCTGACTTTAGCTATTGGCAAGTTGTAATAATGGCCCTTAATATTAATAATTATTAAGAGTACTTTAGAAAGTTCTCTTTAGCGAAGAAGTCTAGAACTTCTCATAAGTTATTTATAAGCAGGGTAATTGATCAAAAATAAAGATTGCGGTTTTGACTTGTAAACTAACTGAAAAATCCTTGATGATTTTTAAGGAAACTTGAAATTTGTTTAATAAATTAAGAACTTCAAAATTTAAAAGAAATAAGAAAATGGTGGACAGAAATAAATTTGTAAAAAGGGAACGGGTATTTTAAGTAAAATGCATCTTAGTTGAACTATTTATAGAACACAACTGTTTTTATTTACTTTAATTGGTTTGCTTCTTTCATATTTCAGCACAAGCGTAATGTTTTACATTATAAGCAAGTTCATTTCATTTAACAAACGGGTTGCCAGGAACACTTAATTTATAAATTATTATTTTGTTATGTTATGTTATCGAAATTCATATTATAATTTCGATTGTAATATAATAAAATTAATAAAGTTCATACAAAAAAAAAAAAGCAATTAATATAAAATGTTATTATTAAAAAAAAATATATATATATATAAGAATAAAAAACGTAAAAAATAAGTAAAAAACTCCATCCGACGGAGAAAGCCACGAAGGTAAAAAATTCCGTTGACGATCCAACAATCCGGCCCCATTGAAGGATCGCAGGTCTTCAAACATCTGGGAGAGGTGCAAGCTTGTGAATCGGCCGCTTATATACGCCGTTTTTTTGTCACCACCTGCGCCACTCTGACCTTGCCGTCTTGGCCCTCTATCACGCGGACGATTCTTCCGGTCAGCCATTCTTGAGGCGGGAGGTTGTCCTCGTGAACCACTACTATGAGGTTGCGCTCTTCTTTGTGGCAATTGCCCTTGTTATGCAGCCCGAGTATGTAGTCTTTGGATCAGGCCTGCCATAACCGCTGCTTGAGTGTGCAAAGCAACCGCCATCGCCTCAGGCACCTCAGATTGTTGTCGCTGATGTCTCCGATGGATTCTGGCGGCAGCGAACGCAAACCCTCTCCGATTATTAGATGCGCGTGAGTTAGCGCATTCCCCTCGTTCGGGTCTGGTGACAGCGGTGCGATTGGACTACTGTTGAGCACCGCCTCTACGTCTACAAATATTGTCACCATTTCCTCTTGCGTTAGCGACGCATTGCCCACCGCTCGCAGAAGTAGGTGTTTCGCCTGCTTCACGGCTGCTTCCCACAGTCCTCCGAAGTGAGGAGCCCTGGGAGGTATGAAGCTGAAGTCGACCTTGTATGACGGTGCGTACGACACGACGGCCTCTTTGCCCCTCTCGAACGCCTCGTATAACTCTTTCAGCGTTCGGCTTGCCCACACAAAGTTGGTGGCGTTGTCGCAGTACACCTTGCTGGGCAGTCCTCTCCTGGCAACGAACCTTTTAAGAGAAAGAATAAATGCTTCAGTGGAAAAGTTTGATACTAATTCTAAGTGAACTGCCTTTGAAGCGAAACAAACGAATACCGCTATATACATTTTAATAGGTGGTCTACCTCGAGTTCGTAATGAAATATTAATGGGACCACAAAAGTCTACGCCAACTATTAAAAATGGACGTAGAGCTCTCACTCTATCTGTGGACAAATTTCCCATTATTTGGGTCATTAATTTTGGTTTATAGCGGTAACAATGAACACATTTACGCTCTATATTGCTGCATTCATCTCCTGCATTTATGAGCCAAATATTCTCTCTTAAAAGAGATATTAATGCTTTTGTACCAGCACGGCAGTTATCGAAATGAAATCACGTAAATATCGTGAAACAAAAATCGTTTTTCTTGGCAATAGAAGTGGGAATTTCGTATTATACGGTAATGGCGCATTAAGCATTCTCCCACCTACCCTGACAACTGAAAAGTTTCGCTTATTTTCTGTAAAATTGTGGATAAATGGTATTAACCTTTGAATATTAGAAGGTAACTCTAGAGCATAGATGCCCAAGGTAGTAGTATTGGTGAGAGTGACGAAATAACACTGGAAGAAACAATTTGCTATTCATTTTATTTAGTCGTCAACGAGATTGCGACGAAAGCACAGTGTGGCGGGTGTTTGGGTATAATGACTTTGTGCTGCTGTTTGTAACAACCAAAAATATTTGACCTAGACTCATCTTTAATTATACCGATGGAATCAGAATCACTTTTTGAGTTGATTTAACAATGTCCGTCCGTCCATCCGTCCGTCTGTGTGTCCATGTAAACCTTGTAATCAAACTGCAGGTCGCAAATATGAATATTTTTGTTGACATTTGGTATAAAAGCTTTCATCGGCCATGGGATGAACGCTATTGAAATTGGTGAGAATCGGTCCATGTTAAGACCTAGCCCCCATACAAATGACCCCTATAAAATCGACATAAATTGACATAAGATCCAAATTGTCGTATAGATCTTATTCAAATTGGGTTTGTATATGTTTATTACATCCATTAATGAATAGTCCAAAAACGATCCCTATGGGACAACTCTTAGTCATAGGCCCCATATAGAGCTGCTTCCCGATTTTCACTTTAATCTACCAAAAAACAAAAATATTGCACTGATTCATCTCAAATTTTGTTTGTATATATTTTCGCAAAATACAAGAGACGTTACCAACCATGGTCAGGATCGGTCCATTTTTGGACCGAGTCCCCATATAGACATAGCATCCGATATGAACTTTTTCATATCTGCAGCCAAAAAAATTAATAAAAATGCCACTCAAAATTGGTTTATTTTCTATATCCAATTAGTTGGGCCTAAGAGATAGGGTCTCTAAACGCATGGTATAGGGAATCGTATAGTCGGTCTAGACCGATTATAATTTTCTTACTTGTTTTTTTCTGTTTCTTTGTTTAACAAAAGGGAAATGTAAAATTAATGAATGTACATATTTTAGTAATACACTTGATGAATGTATTTATTTTACTAATACTCTTGATGAATGTGTTGATAGATATATATATATCTATAATACATACATATATAATTTATATATGCGGACATCTGGATAGTATGATATATTTCGAAATAAAAAGATTCTTCGAAGTGTTTATAAATTTTCCCTCAATTAATCATTGTTCAATTTACAATTAAAAAGTAATGAAATCTTCTATGTTGATACACTTATTGCAGTTATGCAATAAAAGTATATTTCTCAAACTAGAAGAATTCAGCTTATTGCGTTTTTGAGCAAATATAATTCAAATCTGAAAATATTTGTTCGCAAAGATACGTTGAGGGAAATAAAGATAAACATTTCAATGAAATCTTCTTTATTTCAGGATATATTGTACCATCCAGATTTTTCCAGTGCTCTATATTGATAAAATTATCCGTGAAATCTAATTCACTTCGAAGTATATTAAGTTCTGTTTGGATTGGAAATTCGTACTTTAATATATCGCATTTAAAAGGGTTTTGAAAAATATCCAGTAAATGCTGAATATTTTCAAAATCCTTAAATCTGTCATTAAAGTTATTAAAATGCGTTTCTAATATTTCAAAAAGTTCAAACTTTTTCAAGAATTTCTCCTTGTCGTAAATAACAGAAGTTTTCGGAGAGTCCGAAAAGTCTTCAGAATCAATTTGAGCTGCAAGTAAAAATAGCTGAGTTTTAAAATCTGAAAGAATTTTAAACATATCACAAATATTATTATCTTTTCCCTGCAGCTTCAAATTCAACTCATTCAAAATGTTACAATTGTCTGATAAAAACGCCTTATCTAAAATAAATTGGTAATCTTTTAAATATTCTTTTTCGGTTATTTCGATATTTTCAGCTTCTAAAAATTCAAATACTTCATTTCTAAGCTCAAACAATCTATTAATACTGTTACCTCGGCTTAACCAACGTACCTCAGTAAACATTAATAGATCGTGGTGAGAAGCATTTGAATTTTTTAGAAATGTCACAAATTTTCTATGAGTCAGTGAGTTATGGCCGCCCCTTATCCTATTAATGATCCGCTTAGTAGCCTTCATGACCGAATGCTCGGATATAAATATAGAAGCAAGAGCAGCCTGGTGTATTATACAATGCAAGGTATAAACCTCAATTTCATTTTTTTTTCATCTGGCCTACAAATCCATTACGTTTGCCTATCATAGTGTTCGCACCATCCGGAAAGAAGTTTTTCGTTGACCACATCGAACAATAATTTGCCGGTTACATTGCCATAAAATGTTTCAACAGAATATATTGACTCGAAAAAATTGTAATCTGAATCAACGCATCGAATGCAGATTACAAGTTGACAAAGGTCATTAATATCGGTGCTCTCATCAATACAGAATGAAAAAAATTCGCAATTTTTTAATTTTTTCCTTAATGCCGATTTCACAATAGCATCCAAATAAAGAGAACGGCGGGTTATACTATTGCGGGACAAAGGTAATTTTTCAATAAAATTAGTTTATAATGAAGTTTTCCAAAAACTTTACTCAATATATTTTTGACAAATGGCCCATCTGAAAATGGCCTTCCCTTTTTTACAATATCTAAACTTATTAAGTTAGATAAATCAATTTTTAAATTCTCCTCCACCATATCTTCATCATTTTCTTTAGATTGAGTTACCCATTCCTTCAACTTTTCAATAAAAATTTTCTTATAAATTTTAAATTGTTTTTCTTTTTCTTCCCCTGCAAATAATTCAAGTCTTTGTGAACATCTTCAAAATGTTTTTTTAAATTATATTAGTTTTTTTAAATGTCTTATGACAAATAAGACATTGCATGTCATCAAAAGCATTTTGTAACATAAAATACTTTTCGGCTGACATCAGCTGCAAGTGTAGTTTGTCTCTCCCACTCAACATGCTGATTTCCTATTGGTTGATTGTCGATCAAACAAAAGAGCGTAAGTATACGGGTGAGTTTAATTAGCTGATATCAGCCACTACTGGGTTTCTACGCTCTAGAGATTTTTTTAACTTCGAAATCTCCTCAGCAAAATTTTCTCTCTGGACTATTTCCACAATCCTATAAGAGGCCCAATTCATTTCCTTGACAGTAGGAGTCTTTGAGTTTGATATTTTACACTTTCTAACAAAATCAATAAATCTTAACACGAAGCACATGACCCTTATAATCTTTTTATATGAAGATTGATCCTTAATCAATTTTAAGAATATATTTTCAGAATAATCTTTTGGAGAAATTTGTAATTCTGATGAATTTTCTACTGTAAGGAAAACATTGGATTTTCTCTTTTTTAAGGACTCTTGGTTCTCTGTTAGCTCGAAATGATGGTTAACAGGCTACTCTGAGCTATCATGGAGAAGAAATGAAGGACCTTCAAACCAAATTGAGTTTTTTAACTCGTCTACATCACTTCCTCTTGAAACAATGTCAGCCGGATTTTGCTTTGTACGCACATGGAGCCAGTAAACGCGGTCTGACTATTCTTGTATTTTAGCAACTTGATTTGAAACAAAAGTTGCGAGAGTAGATGAATGAGTTTTGATCCAATGTAAAGTGATTTCTGAATCTGTTCAGAAGTTTACACTCTCGATTTCAAAGCTAATCATTTTCCCAATTCGAGTCCACAACTTAGCCAATAGATGCGCTGCATACAACTCAAGTCCCGGAAGAGATTTCGTCTTGAGTGGAGCTACTTTTAATTCAGCTGTAAGTAGCCGACAAAAGACTCCGTTTGAGTCAATACTCCGAATGTATATGCAGCACCCATATGCCCGAAATGAGGCGTCAGAAAACCCACGAATCTGAATTTTTGATGAAGAATTTGTGTGAACGAATCTTAGGATCTGAATTGAATCAATTTTCAATAAATTAAATTTAAAATCATCCCATGCAGTATTTAGTCGCATAGGGATTGATTCATCCCAGTCGAGTTTTTGAATACAAAGTTCTTGAAACAACATTTTGGATTTTGTTATAATTGGGCATAAAAGTCCGAGAGGATCAAACAACCGAGATGAAACCGATAAAATGTTTCTTTTTGTTGCTTTTAGGTCATTGAAATTATCTTCCAGATGAATCATTCTTCGGAACCCAATGTATACCTAAAGCTTTGGCTGAATCGGAATCATTATGTAATAGTTTTTCTTTACCATTTGAAATATTAAAATCGGGGTGAGTCGAAATCCTTTTGGTTAAATTAAATCCAGCTGTACTCAATATTTGAGCCACCTGGTCTCGAATAATTAAAAGTTCTTGAAAATTATCGGCGCCAGTTAACAAGTCATCGACATAAAAATCATTGCGAATAATTTTTGCATCCATTGGCAAAATCTCTTTGTATAAATCACTTAAGTGAGTGAGACATCTGATCGCTAAAAATGGCGCAGAAGCTGTACCGTAAGTGACTGTATTTAAACGGAAAACTGGAAGCAACTCAGATGGGTTTTGTATCCAAAGGATTAATTGAAAATTTGTATCTTTTTCGCCAACCAAAACTTGGCGATACATTTTTTCAATATCAGCAGTGATAACGAATTTATGGAAACGAAAACGGATTAGAGTTGAATATAACTCTTCTTGAAATCGTTTAGTGACGTTTGTGAAGAAGTTCGACTTGAGGCATCAAAGACTAGACGAGGAATGAAATAATGTGGAAGACTCGGAATAGTATTGTCCGCAATAGACATGTGACCTAAGTCGATATACTCTTTCATAAAATCGTGATACATTTCTCTCATAATTTTGTCTTTCGAGAGCTCGCATTCAAGCGCAAGAAAAGGCCTCTTGGCATTATCAAACGAAGATCCCAAAAGCTTTGGATCAGACTTAAAAAGAAGCGAGACTTCAAAACGTCCTGACGGTAACCGTCGAACCGAATCTTTAAAGTTTTCCTCACATTTTCGTTGTTCCTCATTATAAATAACTGTTGATTCATTTTTAAATTCTTTTAGTTCCCAAAATTTCCGAACTATTGAATCAACAGTCTCCTCGTTTTCTATAACATTGCTAACGTGACATACATTCAAACTTGAGCCCTTAGATTGATTACATTTTCCAGCTACAATCCAGCCGAGTGAAGTTTTTTGCAAAACTGGAAGGGTCGGGTTGTACTTAATTTGTCCAACACATAAAAGTTCAAAGAACAGTTCACCACCGATTAATAAATCAACTTTTTGTGGTTTGTAAAAGCAAGGATCTGCCAATTCAATATTCTTAGGAATATTCCAATCAGTAGTACAAATCCTGCGATCCGGTTGAAAGTTCGTAATTGAACCTAATACCCAAAACTTCGAAGAGAATTGAGTAGAATTAACCCTCGACATGACAGATATCTCTATACTAGATTTTGCAGAAGAATTTGTTTCGCCAATGCCAATTAAATTCAGTCTACCTCCTTCTCGTTTTATTCTTAGTCTCTGTGTAAGGTCCTCGGTAATTAAATTTGGTTGTGAACAGGAGTCTAAAAGAGCTCTAGCCGGAATATAATTTCCAGAACCGCTCCTTACTTTTACCACCGCTGTGGCGAGAATAACATTCTCATCTGATGAAGAATAATTCACCGACGCGTGAGGAACCGATGGTTGCTCTGATAAGTAATTTACTAACGAACTTTGAATAGCATTTGCACCTTGAGAGTCAGAGCTATAGCGATGTAAAAGTATATTGTAAGCTCCACTGCAAACTCTACATTTTTGAGCAATACATTTCGCTAAGGTATGACCATTTATGGCAGTTTATACACGCAGGCACAGCTTTTATAAAGTCGAAAATTTTAAACACTGGAACCGCGGCAAAAGAAGGGGCAATTGTAAATACTATGTTGCTGAGCTTTACAATAAAGACATTTTTCAGCAGACTGTTTTGATTTAAATCTTGTACAAGACAGTGATGTTTTGTAATTCTTTTTAGGTTATATCGGTTTTATTCCTGGAACTACTAGGTCTCGAACTAGACGATTCATCAGCCGAAATATGCTGATACCTTTTATTCAAAGCCACCTCACAGTCAGACCTTAATGGGAGCTTATCGAAGTTAGGCTGCTCTTCCCACTTGGATTTTGTGACTGGATCAACTTTCGACATCACTAAATGTATTAAGATAGCATTTGCAATTTTTTTATCATCACCAATAGATAGCAATGAAAAGTAAATGGCAGAAACTGTATCGATCATGCTACGCAAAGCAGAAGCCGAAGGTTTTGTGATCTCGGGAAGATCAAAAAGTTTTTAAATATTATCGAAAAAAATTAGACACTCATTGTCATAAACCTTTTTTAAGCTGGCTAATGCTTTGGGATAATTGTCTTCAGAAATCTGAAAAGCTTTACCCAAAGCTTCATCGGATAAGCATGATATCAAATGATTAACCTTTTCGATATCTGTTAACGTCGGATCATTATGGACTAAGTTCTCAAACAGGCTCATAAAATTTTTGTAATCGGAATATTTTCCGTTGAATTTAGGGAGCCGCATGTTTGGTAGCCTTGAATGATGACCTTGCATAAATGAAGTCTCAGGCAAACTTGATTTTCTGTGTTTAGCTTGAAGGCTCAAAAACAAAGATTTTGTAGTCACACAAACAAAGATCTTCAAGCTCGGATCTATCATCATTTGTGGGATCTAAAATGTCCAACTCTGATTGACACTCCATTGCTTGGGTAATATGGTCTTTTAATATTTCCAACCAACAATCGAGCTCAAAAGGATTGAAAGAAATGGTTTTTCTAGGACCGACTTACGAATTCTAGAAATATTTCAATTGCTTTGGCTTTTCTTTGGATCAATTTATCCAAATCATCAGAACCAGGACCGCTTTGGTGTTTTTTACCACAAGCCATATCGAAAGCCACAAAATTTTATCGAAAAATTTTAAAGAATTTAATAACTGGAGTTATTATCCGCAATTTCGAAAAACTAACTCTCAAGCAAATTTATGTATGTATATAATTTAAAAAATTAAGAATGTATACAGCGCTCAAAATCAAATTCGTATTTTGTAAAATTATTCGGAAGAAGTTATATTCAAATTAAAAACAGATTTATCCCAAATATTTAAGTTGATTTTGGAACTGGTATTTCAATTAGCCTATGCTAAAAAATTATAATGAAATAAACCAATACGCGATTTGCTTGCTATAAATTCTATACAATTCTGGAATTATAAAACTCTAGATATAGATCTCACGAATTAAGTTTTATCATTAGATATATTTAAAAAATATAATACCCCGCTTCTTCGTTTATAAAATCAATAATTTATAAAATTCACACTTTATTCTTTTCAATTTTTCGTTTGCTTAATTTTGCCACAAAGAACAATACTTATTGCTACTTTCAAATTAAAAAACGAAGAAATTTGTTTCAAGATATTTAGTATTTTTCTCGCTCGGATATGGAAATCACTACTATTTTACCAAGTTTAAGTAATTAGAAATTAGAAACCGAAAATACATAATAAAATAGAAGTAGGATATTTAATTCAAATTGGTTTTCAATAAAACACACACATTAGCTTCGTAAAAGGAAATATTAATTTTTCCTATTATTTATTTATTTCATAAATTCTCTGTACGACCGTCTAAACAACTATCGAAGTTTGATATGTATGACGGTGTAAACGGCGCTTGTGGGTGACTTGGTTTCTTTAAGGTGGTAGCACGGAACGAACGGAATGAAACGAATATTGTAAACAAACAAAAAGTATGAGTGTTATTAAATTTTTTGTATACAAAATCACAGCCTAACACAGTCGTGACAACTTGAGAGCTGTCAAAAAAGTAATCTCGAACCGTATGGCTTTGTTTACTTTTGTTTTCTTTAATTTTACACTTCATAATGCGAGAAAGAGATTAAAAAATAAAATATACAAAATATAATGTGTGCAAGCAAACAGCTACACAACATGACAGAATAAAAACAATAACAATAACAATAATAATAATAATGGAATAAAAAGTGAGTATATTCAATAAAAACAAAAAACATTAATAATATCGTATTTTCTTTTTTGAAATAAAAATATACAAGGTATATGTATATTAAAACCCATAGTTTGTGATTGTGATAATACCAGTTATGTTGGTATAAATGCTGATAAATTTGTTATACGTAAGCCAGTTACATTCACCACTTCTCAACCCAGGGCCGAAAGGAAGGAATCAAAAATTACTATAGCTACGCTAACTTGGGTTCAGTTGCTGGCCACAAAACTTGAATTGTGGTGTTATTGCTTTGGATTATGACTTGCATATAGAGTGCGTGTCAGTGGTCCACATCGTAATTTGTCCGGTAATATTCCCATATCATTGGGTGCTATACCGTTGGCTTCATATATAAAACATTATTTTTGTACTTTTTTATTTCCATAAGTAGAAGGACTTGTACACCTAGGAATTAAGTTAATGTAGGATTCAATTATAATGAACATAAGAAATAGAAGCAACAAAAGGGTAAAAACATATGAAATCAACCAATGAGTTGACCGCACCGATTTCGAATTGTATGAATTTTGGTACGAAGGGCAAGTTAAACATAATAATAGCGTTTGCCAACTTTCAGTGTCGTAGCTCTCGTACTTTCAGAATTATGACCATTCCAAGTTGGCAAAAATCAATAAAAATGCACTCAGATGCCTTAACACAATTTTTAATATCTCGAAAAGTATTCATTGTACGTTAATAATCAAGGGCTCATACAGACTAAGACATGCGCCATTCCAAAAAAATTTTTTTTTTCAAATTTTCGATCAAGGATAATGTAAATAAAAAAAGGACTAAAATTTCCAAAGGATATTTCTCGAAAATCAATATTTTTAAAAATTTCAAAAAAATATATGTTAATTCTTATTATGTTTTGTACAAGTCTGTCAAATTTCAATGTGGAGTCTTTATTACAACATGAGTTATTAAGAAAAAAGCAGGCGAAGGTTTATGTATTTCATGAAATGTACCAAAATACAAAAAGATGAAGACAAATTACAAAAAGAAGGACAAATCAAATGTAACGGAACTTTTTCGACTTTTCTTTGCTTAAACTCTATTTCTCCATTGCTAAACCTTTAATAAAAAGTACAACATAATGTATTATCATTATTAAACACTTTATTACAGCATATTTATTTATTTCTGAAGGATTTCAATTAAAAAATCTTCATCTGCCGAGTATCGCTTGACTTTAATTTTTTTTATCTACAGGTTCAATAGAATGCAGCTTTTGAGTTCCAGGAATAGTACGCAAATCTTTAAAACGAATTTGAAGGAACCGTGCTTCTTCTTCGTGGTCTTCTAGAGTTAAAAACTCGAAATTACAGTTCAAAAGATTTTGCAGGCACCATTCATATAATTGTTTTGGAGTAGTTATTTGACCTTGTAATGGACGCTGTAAACTAGCTCGACGTGCTTCTCTCTTTAGGGTACCTCCAAGACCGTCACTTGGGCTTTTTCCATGGCTTGTTGCAGAAAAATGCCACTCAGCATTACATCCAAAATCTTCCATATGATAACATAAATTGATAAAGTTCTTTTTATTTTTAAACTGGGCAGCACTACCGTCTGAAAAATACGTGATTTTCTTCGGGGTTGTTTTAAACTTTTTTCTCAAAAATACATTCAGGTGGCGATGGAACAGGTGAACAGCTACAGAATCGTGTACAAGACAATCAGATATTATTATGAAGTTTGTATGTTGTGTTTTTCCATCTGATTTAAAATAAATAGCAATTGGGTATAAAATGGCCTGAGAGTTGTTCCAGGGAAATCCCTGGACTGCATCCTGAATAGTAAAAGAAGCATTTTCTGAAAAATCGCCAACTGCTATATACTCATTTTCTTCCAAATTTGATTTTCTTTTGCTCAGATATGCTGCCTGCTGTTTTGCAATAAATGAATGAGGTAATAGAATTTCAAGCTTTTCACATAGGGAATCCACAAAAACGTCGGCTTGGCCAATCATGGTCTCCAAATTATCCCTATCTACACTTACCCATTGTTTATATGTTATTTCATCAATATCATTTTGCTCCAGTAATTGATTTAGTTTTGCTTTTAAATTTTCAATTCCTGGACACTTGTTACATTTACGTAGGTGACACTTTGAAGAAGATGGAATGCATGTCATTTGTTTCAAACAATCTTTGTAACATTCAAGCTGATAATTCGGAACACCAGCAGTTAACTTTTTTAAATTTATAGCATCAATCATCAGCTTCACATTTTGATGCTTTGTACAAACACACATGTTATGAGATCCACTCGCATTTGCTAGAATTATATTCCTCGGACGAAGTTGGCAAAACTTGGAAATACCTATTTTTATTACATCATGTCGTTCCTTGAATAAGGCGTACATTTCTCTTAAGTTTCCAAGCAAAAGTCTTTTATTTTTCCTGACTTTTGTACCATTTTCAAAAACAGACACGAAATCTTTCTGTCCGGGCATACACCTGCTGACGTAATCGGATTCATAAAAGGATTTTGCTAAACTGCTTGTCACTGGTGAAATTGGACTTCCCAGTTTTGGGTTAGGCGTACTCATCACACCCTTTGTTTCACCCAAATGCTTAACTTTTCGCGCGATATAGTTTGTAACCAGGAATTCTTCCTCAATTTTATGTATTGCCCAGCTTTTTGGTAAAATTGTTAGCAGTTGGATTTTCTCACTATTTTTTGTTAATGTTTTAAACTTTTCTTTTAATTGTTCTATTATTTCGGATTGTGGGCACATATGCGAAGTTGATTGTGCTGAACCGTGGAAAATTTTGTCTTGAATCGAATCACTTATTTTCCTGAATTTTGCATCTCTGTACCGTTTTTGATGTAACTTCTTCTTTTTTATCGGAGATTGTTCCAGATACGGTAAAGATTGGCTTAATTTTGAAATAGCAACTTCTTCCGTGCCTGACGCAATGTCATCTTCTTCCGCGCCTGACGCAATGTCATCGAAAGTATCTACATTTTCATTTATGTCTGAACCTTCTTCCAAATTAGATTTGTTAGATTTCTTCAGATGCGAAAATTGTATTCTACATGTCCCACAAATTTTATTTGAGATCGTAATGTTTTTATCCTTAGTATCAATCCATTCTTTTACTTGTCTTAAACTTTTATTGCACCCAGTGTGACCGGATTTTTTAAAAGGATTACAGCAAAATGTTGAATTGAATGGCATATTTTTTATTTAAATACCACAACCGAATGAATTGTGCACGACTTTTTTGTATTGACAATAATTTTAATTTATTTAAATATTAAGTCTCTTTTTTTGTTTTTTCAAACGATCAAGTCACTTTAACACTATAACACTTTGACGTTTAGCACTTATGAAATCTAGGATTCAACTGAAGTTTGACTTACAGTCTCTGAACTATTTATACTGTTTTTTTTGGTGCAAAAAATAGATTTCAGGTAAAAAAATACACGCCTTGTTTTTCTTGAATTGGAAAATTTGCGTGAACTACGGGTCATAAAATGTTTTTTAAATAGGGACTGAATTTGCTACTGCCAGTAAGACGACCACAGGTCATAAAATATTTGTACATTTTTTGTGTGAACAGGCAATAAATATTTCGCCTAGGTCGTAAAGTCGAAAAAGTTCCGTTACATTTGATTTGTCCTTCTTTTTGTAATTTGTCACCTTTTTGTATTTTGGTACATTTCATGAAATACATAAACCTTCGCCTGCTTTTTTCTTAATAACTCATGTTGTAATAAAGACTCCACATTGAAATTTGACAGACTTGTACAAAACATAATAAGAATTAACATATATTTTTTTGAATTTTTTAAAAATATTGATTTTCGAGAAATATCCTTTGGAAATTTTAGTCCTTTTTTTATTTACATTATCCTTGGTCGAAAATTTGAAAAAGAAATTTTTTGGAATGGCGCATGTTTTAGTCTGTAAAATGAGCCCTTAATTATTAACGTACAATGAATACTTTTCGAGATATTAAAAATTGTGTTAAGGCATCTGAGTGCATTTTTATTGATTTTTGCCAACTTGGAATGGCCATAATTCTGAAAGTTCGAAGGCTATATGTCTGAAAGTTTGCAAATATTATTGTGCCGATCCATAGATCATGTGTACAAAATCTTATCAAATTTGGAAGTGATGAGGTCACAAATGTTAATATTTTCGGTTGATTTCATATGTTTTTACCCAAAAGCAATACGAATACGAATAGAAAAACTGTAAGTTCATGCATTTGGTATGGTCAGAGTGGAATTATGTTTTTAATTTAATGAAATATGGGAATTATATTTTCAACAGCTCGAAAACAAATAAATCTTAGTAGGAGAAAGTGATTGCAGTTTAATTTAAAAGATTTACGCCAAATTATCAAATTAACACTCGAAGATTTAATTGCCAGCGTTACGAAAATTTAGGACATAGAACATTTAAAAGCAAGCCAAAAGGATATATTGGCTCATATGGCCTCGAAGATGTGGCTTTCTTTCCATATGTTATGTTATGTTTTAAAAGTATATATCGATGCAGAAATTTTATAATCTAGATTTTGTAGGGCACGTAGTTTCTTAAATGGTGTTTATTCAATCGTTACATATATGAAAATCATTGGAAGATGTACATTTGTGGTATATAGCCGGTATATTTAGTTTATTCATGGGAAGCAGTATCAACTAGAGCAATTAAAACTTATGAACTTGCAGGCAAAATAAAAAAATATGTGGTTAAAATTGTCCAAATTATTTTTATCGAAATTTAATGCTTTTAAATTCCATATTGCCCGCGAACTACAAACGGAATATATCTCTCACCGAGAGGATCAATAAAGTACTGTTCGAAATGGTAGAATCACAACGCAATGAAGACCAACCATTGGAGAAACCTACATATTCCACAAAAGCCCAACAATTCTTAATTAAACAAATTTTAATATGCACACAAAACAAAGAACACAAATAAGAAATAAGAGAAGTATTTGTAGATTTCCACCGTTGTTGAACATGATGTCCCCAAAATGATGACAATGTATGCTCAGTATATGAAACGTAATATAGATGGTTTAAAACGCGTAAAGAAATCAAAAGTAAAAGCCAAAGCAACAAAAGGATAAAGCTAAACCTGTAACTATGATTAATTCCTTTAATTTAAAACTGGTATTTAATGTAAATTTTTAATTATCTTTACATATATGCAAAAATAAAACGAAACTACGGGAATTTATTTAAAAACTATTTAAAACGAAAACAAGGTTTATTATTTGAGAAACTTTTTTATTCGTTAACATAATGACATGAATATTTCTTAAAATTTTACGGCATAGACATAAATATGAAAATAAATCTGGAATTGCTTAAATACGTTTACCCATCAAACCCTTTTGCTTTAACCGACGTAAAGCACATTTAGCAGCAATACATTTGGCAATACGATAATTTCTACCGAAAAACTTCTAACATCAGCTAATTTTTCAGGTTTGCTAAAAATTTGATCCCATGTATAATTTAAATATTAAAGCATATAAAAACTAATCCGAATTAGGCAGTTTCAGATTCTAATTCTTATGGGTGATTTTGTCACCGAAATATTAAATAGTTCAATTTCAGGACGCATATTATAGTAAACCAATCACACAGCATCTAAAGGCATATTGGAGTCTAAAAATAATGCACCTAATGCCTTTGGTACTTCAACATCATTGCATTCCTCTTCGGACATTAAATAATAATAAAAAGTAAAACAAATAAAAAATTGTAGGATGGAATTACTCTTTTATCAATATTAATATTTACATCTCAGCTTATACTACGACCATTTTCCGTTTGAATACGCACAAAACGATCAATAACTTCGTTAAGACCTGGAGACAAGTGTCCAAATTAATATGTGGAATTCATGTCTTACAGCTAATGACGCAAATATGGTATTGTTAACTAAGGCTGATCTCAAATCGGTTAAACCTCCAGGTGAATGCTGCCTCGGGTCTTAATACAAATGCCTTGTAATCAAATAATCCAATACAGCATCTCCCAAGAATTCTGAACGTTGATAACAGTCGTTTAATCTATTGAGAATATAAGAGGCATGATTCATGGCTTGCGACAAGATCTGTCGCGAAATTTATATCACAAAGTTTGTTTAAATTTCTTATAACCCGCCAAAATAGCGCCCAGCGTTTTACAGCATTGGGTGTAGTGTAGCAGTGGATATTTGGGCGGATTCCAAGAACCATAAATAGTAACGATACCTTCATTATCAGGTAAAGTACTTCCAGGTTCTCTAGCTATCTTAGAATCATATGTTATACTCCAATTAAACCATCAACGCAATCGGCAACATATTTGTCTAAAACAATACTAAAAATGAGTTTTATTTATATTTCGATATTTTAAATGGAATTACCTGGAATACTATCTTTCTTTCTCTACATTTATTTACACATTTTCAACTAAAACTATAATGTATTATGTTAAACACACTTCAACGACATTATTATTAGTTAATTTTTAATACAATTAAACAACAATAAAAAAAACGAAAATATCAATTTGTGACAATGAATAAGCAGAAATAAATAATAAAAAAATATACAACGTGTATAAGGGTAATAGCATATTATTTTAATATAGTTGTTTCATCTGGTTTGCTAGGTGTTAATTTTTTATAAATTTTTGTAGTTCACAAGCAAAAATGTAGATGTCGCTAGTGTGTCTAGACTGGTTGGACGGTGTACAAAATAATGAAATTAACACTCGCGAATAAAGTGCGTTATTAAACAAAATAAAAGAAAAGTTATTTAATTTAATTGATTGCCGACGAAATAAAGCGGTAGTAATTATTAACTCGGTTCGTGGTAATAGTCAAAATATATTGTATGTGTGTGTGCATATAAGTACAAGTAACACTCGAAATTTTTTGTTTCACTTACAAGGCGTAATGTTCACAAAATAATAAATATTCAAATTTAAAAAACAGAGCGTAAATAACAATTTTTGTGTTTGAACTCGCATATAAGCGGGAATTTACAAAATTTCTGAACAATTTACAGAACTCACTAAAATATGAATAATATACAGATTTTAGGTTAAACAAACACAAATATTCTTTACGCTTTTACCTCTGTTTCAGATAAGCCAGAATCTGAATTACTCCCCTGATTGTGTTGTGGAAGGCAGTTACGGCATCGGCAACGACGAGGCATGGAAACAGAAGATTAGTTCTCCAAGATAGGTAAGGTTATAGTAGAAATATAAATATGTGGCTTGTAACGAAAAAAAAAAACGCGCACAAAGTAGTCACTTCAAGACGTGGTTTACTTAAACTTTTGCAATAAGTTAGCAAACCCGATACAAAATTTTTAAAGTTTATTATATTTTACGATATTTTAAAATAATTTATTAAAATATTTTCTTAATGTCGAATTTAATTAAGATCCTGCTCGGGCGCCATGAAAAATCCTTAATGGTTTTTAAGGAAACTTGAAATTTTTTAAATAAATTAAGAACTTCAAAATTTAAAAGAACTAAGAAAATGGTTGACAGAACTAAATTCGTAAAAAAGGAACTGGTATTTTAAGTAAAACGCGTCTTAGTTGAACTGTTTATATAACACAACTGTTTTCATTTACTTTAATTGGTTGGCTTCTTTCGTATTTCAGCACAACCGTAATGTTTTACATTGTAAGCAAGTTCATTTCATTTAACATACGAGTTGCCAGAAACACTTAATTTATAAATTATTATTTTGTTACGTTATGTTATCGAAATTCATATTATAATTTCTATTGTAATATAGTAAAATTCATAAAGTTCATACAAGCAAAACAATTAATATAAAATGTTAAAAAAAAAATATATATATATAAGAATAAAAATAAGTAAAAAAAACCCCATCCGACGGAGAAAGCCACGAAGGTAAAAACTCCGTTGACGATCCAACACTAACAACAACTCGTTTTTATTCAAACGACTAATCTGGCGATTACCTTCAACCACTATAATGTAATGAATTATCAAAATAAATTTTTTCAAAAGCTATATAAAGGGTGGGTGGGTATTGAAAAAAAAATTTTGTTTATTATATTTCCATAAAAATTTATTTAAATGTGTAAAAAATTATGAAAATCGTATATAGGAAATATTTTAGTAAGTTGTATAATGTTCAACTTACCTTGTGTGCTGGGGGTAGGGTACAAACCTTTGCAAGAGTATCTTACGCTCTTGTGTTTTTACCGTCTCTTCTTTGTGCTGATGCCCCCCTCTACGTTAGTTGAAGCCAATTCAATGTTGTTCTTGTTTATATGATTGGTTAGACGTGTTTTAATGGTACTGTGTGTTTTTTGTTGTAGTATTGTTTCAAGCTGTGTAATAGATGTTATGTATAATGTGTTATTAAACTAGCATGAAAGCCTAGAACAATTTTTGTTAGTGTTCTGGGTAACTAAATATTTTAATGTGTTTTGTTCTTGTATTTAACACAGTGTATGTCTTTCTTTTTGTAGTTTATTTTAATTAAAAGAAACACAACAATCTTAGTAAATTTTAAACCAATTTCGTATTAAAATGGTGTTTTTTTTTTAAATTGCTCGCGAATTAAATATTTATTCCAAATAATTTTTAAATGTTGATGTAAGGGTAGGGTAAAAAAATTTAAATTATTTTCTCAAAAAAAAAAAAAAATTTTTGATTTTAATATGATTGTATGTTTGTAATTGTGCACTTTTTAAGTTTATTTTAACCCTTATGTGTGTGGAAAAAAACACCTTCTATAGGGTGGATAGGTACCTGGATACCTTCATGCAAATTGTATGAGAAATGAAATTTTTTGTCTTGTATTGTACAAAAAATCGATGGTTAATGATATAATATTAGAATTTTACTCAATATGGGATTCCCCTTTAAATATATTTTTAAATCTGAAGCAAAAAAATAAAAATCTTATTATGTGATTCCCCGTGTAATGAATGAGCAAACACTACGTATTTTCTTTTGTTGCACATATGAGATACGCACATCTCCGCAGTTTTTATTGACATTTTGACATTGATTTTGCATGAAGAGTTTCATTCGAAATAATTTTTCACCAAGTAAAGGTGCGTAGTTCTTTAAAGGTGCATTTTTTATTTCCGCAAAATGGATCAAAATATAAGAACACGTTCTAATAGATTTTCGTCAACCGAAATTCGTGAGATGTTGTGTGAATGTGAAAGTGATGAAGACGAATTTTCACCATCTGATATCGACGATGAATACATTCCACCAGCTAACGACGCAGCATCGGAAGGTTCAGATGCCGAGCAGGATGCATTGAGGCTGCTGAGGATTCATATGATTCAGATGATAGTGAGGAAGAAGAGCCAAACAATGAACTCTGTGGTAAAGATGGCACTGTTTGGGATCTTAAACCTTTTACTGAATCGCAACCAATAAACCGAAACATTTTACGTCAGCGTAGCGGCGCAGCCCTTGGCAGCAATATTTTAACAGCACAGCAAATATTTAAAAGCTTTTTGTCGACCGAAATGTGTGACATAATTTTACGCGAAAGAAACCGAAAAGGAAAAAAAATTATTGATGATTACAATCTTAACATGACACAAAAGTTTCCAAACGTGGCCGACCGGCCAAAAACAAAAATATTCCAACCATTTACAGAAGAAGAACTAGACGCCTTTTTTGGAATTTTAATTTTTTGTGGAGTGCACAAATCTAATAAGGAGCATTTGTCAGAATTATGGAAACCTATTCATCTACCACTGATTCGAGCTGCAATGCCTCTTGATAGATTTAGAATGATGTTGCGTGTCATCAGATTTGACAACGATGCCACTCGTACTTCACGTGCCGCAACTGATAATGCTGCAGCCATTCGAGATATTTGGGCAATGCTTAATGACAATTTACGTAGAAATTATAATCCAGGCGAATGTATAACAGTTGACGAGCAGCTATATGGTTATCGTGGACGAACGCGCTTCACACAGTACATGCCGTCTAAGCCTGAGAAGAACGGAATAAAAATATTTTGGGCTTGTGACGCAAGTAATTCCTACCCCTTACAAGGTCAATTATATACAGGTAAACCAACAGAAGGCGAGCGTCAATCAAATATAGGGGAAAGAACAGTTTTAGATCTTGTTAGCCCATATAAAAACTCCGGAAGAAATGTTACTACAGATAACTTTTTACATCCTTACAACTGGCTCGAAAACTTAACTCGTGGAATTTAACTCTAGTTGGAACAGTAAGAAAGAACAAAAGATTTTTACCAGCAAATATGCAGCCACATAAAGACAGGTAAGTTTAATTTTACACATAAAAATAAATGCGTGCATGATACACTGACTATGCAAAAATAAAATTAAATTGACAAGCAAATATTATTATTTCAGGCAAATAAATTCCACCAACTTTGCCTTCAGAAATGAGGCAACTTTGTGCTCCTACGTTCCTAAAAAGAAAAAAGCAGTAGTAATGTTATCTACTATGCACACAAAGCCTGTAACAGAACCCACTACAGCTGCTAAACCAGAAATTATAACTTATTAAAACCAAACTAAAGGAGGTGTCGACAATATGGATAAGCTATTGGGAGAATATACTTCTAAACGTAGGACATGTCGATGGCCGTTAGCATTATTTTTCAATATTATCGATGTAGCAGCATTAGCAGCATACATCGTTTACATGGAGTACAATGCCCAATTTATTTCAACTGACCGCCGCAGACTATTTTTGAAAGATTTAAGTTTTGAACTATGTAAGGACAACATTGAACGACGTGCCAAAAATTCAAATGTAATAAAAATCGATTCCACTCGATCAGCAATACAGGTTGTATTGGGGCGAGATATTTCAACAACAGCTGTTACTAATGTAGAAACTCGAGATAAGAATGGCCATATTGCGGTTGTGGGTAGTTGTTACCTATGCTCTAAGCTTACAAAGAAGCAGAGAAAGACTAGAAAGGCTTGCAAAAATTGCTTCAAGCCTATTTGTATCGAGCACTCAATCAATCGTCCCATATGTACCAACTGTTTGGATTAATTTTTCTGTGTCTTTTATTTATATTTAAATTATATTTTTTTTTGTGTTAAACCTTGAAATAAATTTTTTTATGAAAAATAATTTTTTTTATCAAAAGTAAACCTTGAATAAATTTTTTTTTATTGTAAAACAATTTTTCTTTTATCAAATAAAGTTTAATTTAATGGTATTTCTAAAAACCAAGTCAAATAATTTAGATTATCACACGTTAGTAAAGCAACTAATTAATTTTTTTCATGTGCCTCCATATAAAACGTATACAGGTACCCAGGTACCTATTCACCCTATTAAGGGTGCAAAAAGCAAATTGTTATGCCACGCCCCCCCCCCCCCCAACTGATATTGAATAAAAACACCTATGAAAATATAATAATAACAAAGAGTTAGGAGTTCTCATGAAATTGTAGAATTGTAGACTAAAATCTTATATAAAAAATTTTGATTTGAAAACGCAATAGGTACACAGGTACCTGTCCACACACATAAGGGTTAATACACTCTTTTATTTACGTATTTTCTCACATATTGTTTTTATGGTGTTGTGCATTTTCTTAGTGTCACTGTCCACTGGTTTTGTTTTTTTGCTATGTTGTGTATGCAATATTTTCTTCTCAGCACTTTTAACACTCTTTTAAACGTTTATACTAAACAAATTTTTATACTTATTTATTGTCTGTATTGTTTTTTGTGTAATATTTTAAATTTTATTTTGAACATAAATATTTTATTTTATAACAAATATTTTAAGGGTGGGTTTCCTAAGCTATTGCTTTTTTTAGAGTACAATTTTTAATATTTGTTCTAACTTTTGTGTTGTTTATCACAAATATTTATAGGGGTGGGTTTTTGCCTTTTATTTTAAACTAGGGAGATCACTTTCTCTCTTTTATATATTTTATATTTTATATATTTTTATATATATTTATGATAATTTTGATCTTAGGGCAAGTTAAGTCGACCTGATAGCGGTAATTTTTATGGGGACTAGCTCCGAACATGCACCGATTTTCACCAATTTCAAAACCAATTATGCTATCTCATCAAAACATATTCATATTTCCGTCATTTACTTTGATTACAAAATTTACATGGACACACCGTCAGATATACGGATGTGCTAAATTGAATAATAAAAAGAGGGCCTTGGTTAGACTTTTTAACCATATATTGGTATATGGTATAAAAAAAATCATGTGAGTCCGATCACAGGGGAGCTGTGTAACCATCTAGTAATTAATTTATGTCACTTTTTTAAAATCAAACAGAGAGCGTCATCTATATATAACTTATAGCAAACAACTACAGGGGCTCTGGTGATACTTGTGGGGTTGTTGAATTATGTATATGTTATACGTTTATATTGTGAAGTATTTAACGTTTTGCAGCAAAGGGTTGTTGAATTAGCTGAAACAATTTTACATCATAATTTTTTCACTAATACAATCACAAGTCACACAAATTTGTCTTACCGCTCCCATGCTACGCTGTTTGATTGTATTGTGAAATAGAAATTTACCCCACTGCGCGTATAGATGTTTACACATCAATAACAATAATACTAAAAATAAATATTCATCTTGTATTAGAAGTACCCCGCCCACTTGAATATCAAAAAAATATAGCCTACTGTTCGTTCCTAAATTATAATAAAGTGAAATGTTTCGGTCCTTTGAAACATTCGCTCATCTAAAGGAGCGTTTATTAAAATATATGTTTCTATATTGTTAAAGAAACATACGCTCATCTAGGAGCGTTGTTCGCTATTTTAAATAAAGCGAAGTGATTACTTTGATGTTTTGTAAACAATCGTTGCTTTATTTGATTTTTCTTTGCTTATAAAGCTACATTTAAATCTATTATTCTATATTTAAATCTTGTAGCGTAACACGACTATCGTAGTGTGCTGTATAATACCCACACTGCATAGCGTACAATATTTGCAAATGCGGAAATAACAAATATCAATATTGTTGACCACTGCATTTGCAAAACATTGTATGACTGCGTATATTGTTATTGTATGTTGTTGTTACGCTGGCACACTTATGTTTATGCTGACCCAAGTGCAGGTAACACATTGTTGTTAATATAGGTTGAAAATATGTATATAAAGAAGAACATTTTATAATCAATTAATCATTAATAATTTAGCATTAAAAGACTCAGCTCCTAGATAGAGCTGAAGTATAAATAAAATAAATACTATTAAATTAAAAAACTATCTTGTTTGCTATATGGCGATCCTGCCAGTGCTCCTTAGATGAGCATTGTAAAAAAAAAATATATATATATATATTACGAAAAAAAATATATATATAATACAAGGATTATGCTCTCAAATTGAGCAATCCTGAAAATAATAAAAAAAAAAAAATCGCATAATAATATTGTCCTGGTGGATCAGCACAACGATCCATCAGCTGCGTTGAAGGAAGATACTGTCTGGCCTAAAGACAGTGGAGATTGCAAAATCAATGCAATTCTATCTTCATAGAAGAGTACAGAAGAAAGACGGGCCAGCAGAAAACGAAGGAAAAACACATCAAAAGACCCCTGGTATATATCAATATACACATCAATATGCCCCTAATAAAACAACGAACAAGTAGTTCATCCTAGTTTTACCAAAAACAAAAAAAAAAAAAAAGTGGAGCATCCCGTTATGCACCCGTAGGCCAGAAAGCGTTAACCGCTCTTGGCAAATAAATAAATAAAAAAAAAAAAAAAAATTTGAAATAGAAAATAAAACCAGTAATTTGTAAGAAAAAATCCACAAAGGAATGCAGTTCAATTAATCTAATTTTTTTTTTGAAAAGGTTATATTTAATCTTGATGCTATTATATATATAAAAACAAAAAACACTATGGTAATTATGCTGTTGAAAAAAAAAACAGATATTAAATTAAAATGAAATATTTTATATTTTATAAATTAAATATATACATAAATAAAACTGATGCATGTAAAATAGTATAAGCTATTGATAAAAATAATGAATTACTAGGGAAGATATATAATTAGCAAGATATAAGATTCGGTTAAATTATTGAGGCAGTCAGAAAAATATTTAATAGAAATTAATAATAGAAAAAAATACAAAATAAATAGCGAAGGAAAATGGGAGGTCGTCAATCAAAAATAGAGAATCCCAATGCAAATGTTATTAATGAAGTAGAAATAAAAGAAGACTCAATCGATTTAAAATTCATTGAGTGTTGTTTACTAATAATAACCGTACTGATTAGCTTAAATTTTGCATTACATATTTATGCCTTAAACACCAAGAAATTTGTTTAGGTACCAACGACCCTCTTTGGGTTAATACTAGTTAGAATCAATTTTGCTCCCCTTTAAATACAACATTGTATGGAGTATTTACATAGATTCTAACTAGTAAACCGATAACGGTATTCTAAACGTTGTTTGTCGCCCGGTCCTTTTTTAGTTTTACCACTTATTAATATTACTCGTTGATCAACCATCGTTTGCTTTACATGCAAAATCCAAAATTTTTATAATCGTGTATAAGGTAATATTTTACATAAATAAAAATCGTAGGATTTTTCCTATTTTAAATATAAAAACCTTTGTGTTTATTTTCTTTCCATTTCTACGGAAATATTTGGTCCTTCGAACCGGATATCGACGAGAATTTTGGGAAATTTGGAGGAAGAAAATTAATTTAATTTATTTTTCTTCAATTAAAGCCATCTTGGTGCAGCTGCAGCAACAACTTTTATATTTTTTGAGGAGAATTTTTTTTCTACGGAAATAAGGTGCGTACTTTGTTTTTTATATTTATTTAAAGTGAAAGTGCGATACAAAAATTCGAAAATAAAATAATAGAAAAAGTAAAAATATTTTATAAAATATTATTTGTCGTTTTGCCGACGGCATTTCATTAAAAAAAAAAAATTTTTAATACTTTTTTTACAAAAGATCGTTTTACAACCTTGTTGTGATTTTATTTATTCAACAGTGCGTTTGTGACGTTTTCTTTATTTTAGAATTCGTTAATACCTTAATATCCAACGAAGTGTTTTGGCTACTTGGACGGACATTAATTTTTTTCTATAAAAATTTTTTATTTTATTAAACTTTAAATTTTAACAAAAAGTACAAAGGAATTCCGTTTAAATATTAAATGAAAAATTAAGTGAAGTGATTAACAATTTAATTCCCTTTTTATTTCATACAAAAAAGTTTTTTTTTTTTTTTTAAATAAATTTTTGTGAATAAACATCCATACGAACATACTTATATTTTTTGCATTAAAAAATATAATATACAAGATCGGTGTTTTTCTATTTTCTTTTGTGCTTTGTCCGTATTAAATTCGATTTTTTTTAATAAATACGTCACAAATATATTTACTGTGTTAAAACATTTTTTTTCCATAAGCACATAGTGTTGTTGTTGTTTCATAAATTTACAGCAGGGCACCCTACACCCATACAGTCCATCATATCAGTTACTCACATCGTTTGTAAACTTTAATAAAATTTTTTTTATTTTTTTTTTTTTGAAAATATTTTCGTTTTTCTTGTGATTTATACTTGGACATGAAGTAACTTCGGATTTCTTCGTAAAACTTCGTGTATTTTCGTGTTTTTTTTTTTCATAAAATTTAAATTTTTGAAATTTTATTTTTGGAAATCGAAATTGTTGATTTTTTTTGAAACTTCGAACCTAACCACGAATTATCTTCATACTTGTTCGGTTCTCTTCGGTAAACTTCGTGTTTCTTTGAAAAACTTGGTGATTTTTGCGATTTGTTAAATTTTTTTTTGACTTTTTCGAAAGTTATTACAGTTTGTGTTGAAATTTTTGGAAACTTTTTAACGGAGTCGTATTTCTTCGGAAATCTTCGGTTTTATTCGGAAAAATCTTGTCGTACCTTGAATTTTCTGAATTTTTTTTTTATTCTTGAATTTTTTTTTGAAAATTTCGATATTTTTTATCAGAATTTTTGCGACTTTGATATTTTTTGCTTGAGTTTTTAGCAATTCGTTATTTTTGGAACTCAATACTAACAATATGTCAGCTCTAGATATTTTTATTAGAGACTCGGATGCAATTGTTTGATTTGATGAAAAGTTTAAAGGAATTAGCGAAGACGGTCACTCGGTTTTTAGTCTCGAAATTCGAGGAAAGGAACTAGGTTCAATCTGGGATCAAGTTAAGTCTTCCTACCGGGCTGTCTTAGATTATTTGGCTACGTCGGAAGCGTCGAAACCTTCTAAATTAAAAGCCGACGTGAGAACAGGTGATACTGAATACGTGTCAGTGGATTCCAAGTACGAGTCCACTTTTAACGTTTATGTTAACTGTTTGGCGACAATTAATGAAAAATTGCGCAATTTGGAGAAGGCAAGTTCTAAGGGGATTTAAATATCTCCCTCGGTTTCTGTTAACGCTGGTCCGGATTTTCACCGGTTGGCTCTTCCACCGTGTAATATCCCAGTTTTTGATAGTAGTGTTCTTTCATGGCCTACTTTTAGGGATCTATTCACAGCTGTGGTTATAAAGAATTCGCGTCTTAGCCAAATTGAACGGTTATGCCATTTGGTCGAGAGGACAAGTGGAGAGGCTAAGGAGATTGTTTCAAAAGCTCCTCTTACCAATAGTGGGTTTGATATAGCTTGGAAAAGTCTAAACGACAAATATGAGAATCTGCGTTTGACGGTGAATCATCACCTAAGGGCACTTTAAACCTTTCGGTCCATGATAAGGAGACTATCGATGGGCTGAAATCTTTACAACGCGGTATTGATTCTTTCTTTTCGGGGTTGTCTGTTTTGGATATTGCTACGACTGATCCTCTTGTATCTCACATTATCGTTTATATTTGTCTGCAACGTTTACCTTCTATTACCGCTGATAAGTGGGAATCAACGGTGAAAGACAAAAAGATAATGTCGAAATGGAGTGATTTGGATAGCTTTCTGACGGAAAGAATTGACACTTTAGAGTGTGCGCGTGATTTGAAAGGTTCTCACCTTTTGAAGAAATCATCCCCCGAAGTGAAAGTGAAATCTCACGTGACAAAAACGTCATCGTCAAAAGAGCCTGCTTGTGTTCTTTGTAAGAACCAATTTCATTTTTTGTGCTCTTGTCCGCGTTTTAAAAAATTATCCATTGCAGAGCGGTTTGCAACGGTGAAAAAATTTAAATTTTGTGTGAATTGCCTGTCAAAGGCACATGAGGCTAGAAATTGTTCCAGTACTTATACTTGTTTCAAGTGTACGCAACGCCACCATTCATTGCTTCACCGAGAATTACCAGCTTCGGTTGGGAATAATAATGCGAGCTATGCGCCAATCTCGGTTGCGACCCCGCAAGTTTATACATCGGTATCCGATCCTAACGTTAAATCTACTTCTAGTGGATTGAATCCTACAGCCCCTTCTAACCGTCAGGTATTTCATACCTCAGAGAAGCGGACTGTGCTCTTGCGAACGGCAATGGTGAGTATTTCTCACCTGGGTACTACGTACCCTGCCCGGGCTCTTATTGACCCAGCTTCTGAGGCTTCCTTTATTTCTGAGCGTTTGCGGAATCGTTTAGATCTGCCGACGTATTCGACGAATGCACAGATATCAGGAGTAAATCAGTCAGTCTCAGCTACAACGAGAAAACTTTGTTCTCTGACAATTGGTTCATCGTTATACCCATCAATTGTTTTGGAAACTATGGCTTTGGTGTTACCGAATATTTCGGGTAATTTTCCATCGTTCACGGTACCAGCTCATATAATGAGGAGTTTGCCAGATCTACGTTTGGCAGATATCAACTTTTATGATAGTGGTCCTGTTGATATTTTGCTTGGCGCAGACTTATATCCTAGAATCCTTCTGGGTGAAATCCGTCAAAATATTTTGGGCTCATTATTGGCTCATTTTCGGATGGATAATTACTGGTCCAGTTGTTCAACCACAAATTCAAGTCTATTCGACTAAGGTAGACTTTTCTGAAGACGATAATCTTAACAAAAAATCTTCTTAGATTTTGGGAAATCGAGGAACCTCCTCGGAAGAACATTCTGTCTCCCTATGACAAATTCTGTGAGGATAATTATAAATCGACTACACGTCGCGGTCCTGATGGTCGCTATATAGTGACTCTTCCTTTTAAACCGGAATTTCCGAGGATATTATCTTTGGGAACTTCTAGATCGAGTGTTATGGGACAATATCTTAGGACTGAATCCTCTCTTCGGCGCAAACCCGAAGTCAAGGAATTGTACGATGACGTCGTTAGGGAGTATTTAGATTTAGGTCATATGAAATTAGTTTCAGAGAATGTTTTGTCTTCCTCTTCTTGTTACCTTCCACATCATCCAGTTATTAAACCGGAAAGGAAAACTACCAAATTGCTTGTGGTTTTCAACGCGTCTAACAAAACTTCTAACGGAAACAGTCTAAATGACTGTCTTTATGTTGGTCCGACTTTACAAGCGGATTTGGTTTTGTTAATTCTTCGATGGCGTCTTTTTAGGTTCGTTTTCAATTGTGACATTACTCAGATGTACAGGCAAATATGGGTCGATCCTGCTCATACTCCATATCAGCGAGTTTTGTTTAGAAATTCTCCTACGGAGAACGTAACGGACTTTGAGTTACTGACAGTGACTTTTGGCATTAATTGTGCCCCATATCTTGCCATTCGGACATTGTTGCAGTTGGCAGAAGATTGCGAAGCTGAGTACCCGTTAGCATCACACATTCTTAGGAAGTGTATGTACGTTGACGACGTTTTAACGGGAACTCACGATGTGTCTTCTGCTTTGATCGCTCGCGATCAACTGGCAGCTGCATTATCTTTAGCTTGTTTTGAACTAAGAAAATGGACATCGAATGAACGGGAAATTTTGAATGGAATTCCCCCGGAACATTTAGTAGACGCTAAGCTACTTACTTTTGTAGAGTCAAGTAGTTCTAAGATGTTGGGTATCCAGTGGAATGCTCAATTGGATGCATTTTATTTTAAAGTAAATACCATTCCACATAGAACCGGGTACACAAAAAGAGAAGTTTTGTCTATTATCGCGAAACTATTTGACCCTGTTGGTTGGCTGGGTCCAGGGATTATTGTCGCTAAAATGATCATGCAGAAGATTTGGCTAGATCATATCGATTGGGACGATTTGCTTCCAATTGCTACGGAAAATGAGTGGAAAAAATTTGTAGCTTCATATCATGAAGTTAATTCCATTCAGATTCCTAGATGGGTGAACTATACACCTGATTGCTCTGTAGAGTTACACGTTTTTTCGGATGCCTCGGAAAAGGCATACGCGGGGGTGATTTATATTCGTATAGTTACTCCATGCGGGGATATTCGAACCCATTTACTTTCGTCAAAAACGAAAGTGGCTCCTATTAAGTCAATTTCACTACCGCGTCTTGAAGTTTGTGGTGCGGTTTTGGCCTCTGAACTCTTACAGACGGTTTTGAGTGAAATTGATATTAAGCTCGAACGAGTTTATTGTTGGACTGATTCCACAATCGTTCTGTTCTGGTTAAAAAAGGACCCTTGCACATGGACCACTTTTGTTAGAAATAGGGTGTGTCAAGTTCAACAAAATGTTGGCAACCATAATTGGTACCACGTTCGGTCTGAAGAGAATCCAGCCGATTTGGGTAGTCGCGGTATGTCACCTTCAGAGTTGGACAATCATCCGCTTTGGTGGCATGGCCCACACTGGCTGCTTCAGGACAAAACGCATTGGAATATTACTGATCTTTCTAGTCTGGAAACCGATTATGAAGTTCGTGTCGTTAAGACTCATGCTTCGTTGTTTACGGACAATAAAGGGAAAGATACATATTTTGATATTCTTGACAGATTTTCGCGTTTTGATAGGGCACTTCGCGTCATTTCGTATATTTTGAGATTTTTTTTATAATTCTCATAAAACTCATAAGTCTGGAAGACAATTGTGTCGTACTAAGACTCTCTCTAATTGGGAGATCACCAGGGCGAAAACTCATTTGACCATTGTGGCTCAAAAATACCATTTTTACGATGAATATAAGTGTCTTTCGGAAACGAAACCTTTAAGTTCAAAGAGTTCTCTTGTCCCTTTAAATCCATTTCTTGATAAGAGTGGTGTTATGAGACTCAATGGTCGTTTGGTAAAGTCACCTTCTCTGACTTACTCGGAAAGCCATCCCATTATTCTGCCATACTCGAGTCGATTTACATTACTTTTAACCGAGTTTGTACATTGGATTTCTATTCATGGTGGAAATCAATTGATGTTGCGGATACTTCACATAGAATATTGGGTCCCTCGTTTAAAATCTAAAATTCGAGGTGTTATTAGCCGATGCAAGCGTTGCATTCTGGATCGAAAGCGATCTTGTAACCAAATTATGGCAGCTCTTCCTTCTGAGAGAACAACTCTTGACAGGCCTTTTACAACCACTGGTGTGGACTTTACAGGTCCCTTTGATGTTAAAAGCTTTACTGGCAGGGCGTGTCGAATAACTAAGGGATATGTTTGTATTTTTGTATGCTTTGCTACCAAAGCAGTTCATTTAGAGGCAACTTCGGATTTGTCTACGGCTACCTTTTTAGCCGCCTTTCAACGGTTTGTTTCACGACGTGGTTGCCCTAGCACAATATTCTCTGATAACGGCACAAACTTCGTAGGCGCATCTCGTGAATTGGAACGAGATTTTAAAATTTTTCTGTTGGAATGTCACTCAGCGATTATTTCAAATTATGGGTTTCAATCTCTTTCTTGGCAATTCATCCCTGCTGGCGCCCCTCATATGGGTGGTCTGTGGGAAGCTGGGGTGAAAAGTTTCAAGCTTCACTTTCGAAAGGAAGCCCAAGGTTTGAAATTTACGTTTGAAGAACTTTCTACAGTTCTCGCCAGAATAGAGGCTTGTTTGAATTCGCGTCCTCTTTGTCCGATGACAGAAAATCCCACGGAGCATGTCGCGCTGACACCTTGTCATTTTTTGATAGGTTCGCAAATACTTGCTCCTTCGGAGCCCGCGATTACTGATTCACCAATCAGTATAATTAATCGGTTTCGGAAGATGAACGCCCTAACTCAGCATTTTTGCCGCCGATGGAAGGAAGAGTATTTGGGTAGTTTGCATAAACGGTACAAGTGGAAGTTTCCGGAACGCGATATACAGATAGATGATTTAGTCGTTGTTAGACATGAACAACTACCATCGACTGCATGGCGGTTGGGCATAGTTGTTAAAGTTTATGTCGGCAGGGATGGACATGTTAGGGTCGCGGATGTGCGCACGGCTAACGGGGTTGTAAAACGACCAATTACCAAACTGGTCAGTCTGACCAATTAATTTTATAATTTTTCGCATTTTCTTAACGTATATTATTTCCTAGCAATATGGACGCCGTACCAAACTTATCTGAAGATGAGCTCCTCGATTTTGAAGAGGCAATGGAGGTCGCTGACCCTGTTACTGAGTCTGTACCTTCAGAAATTTCATTACCAGCTCTACTTCCCGTTCCTGCGGTTGCTCCGGCTGTTGAGGAAATACCTGTTGCACCTGCTCCAGCTGCTACACCCTCTTCGAACGTTATATCGTCACAACCGTCCACGTTTGAACCTAATTTGAGTGTTGTGGAAGCCTCGGGTTTGAATAAAACTTCCTCGTCTAACGCGGTTCAGGATCGGCAGGCACGTGTCTGTCGTGTTTGTCAACGTCATCACCCATTACGCTTCTGTAATATCTTTCGGGGCATGAGTTCGGATCGGCGTCTGCGCATGGCGATACTCCATCGCTATTGCTCAAAATGTTTGGCCGGAACTCATATGGCAAATTCGTGTCCTAGCACTTCGAAGTGTCGTTTCTGTCAGGGAGATCACAACTCCCTGCTACATTCAGTCCATTCTCGTCCGTCCGCCTCTCAAAAGAAAAAGATTGTTCATCAAAGTGAACGTCGTCCAAAACAGTCAGCCGGTCCGTCACTACCTATAAGGCATATGGTGACTGTTTCTCCTACTCTCCAGGTCAATCTGATAGTTCCTGGGAAAACCATATCGGTAAGAGCGGTTTTAGACTCCTGCTGTAGTGGCAGCTACATGTGCGAGTCTCTGGCGCGGAACTTGCGTCTGTCCGTTTCGAGGATTGACGACAAAATGTTTTGCCGCCTCAGAATCGGATCTCGGTTCGATCGGGCACGGGAAATCACGGTGACCGCTCGGGTAAGGGAGATGAGGAGGGTGAAGACTCCTTCGGAGTCAATTTCGGATGCTGTAAAGGAGCATTTTGAAGGGTTCCAGCTAGCAGACCCTACTTTTTATCTATCCGGACGGGTAGCGTTAGTTTTGGGTCCGGAAGTTAATCCGCAGATTCTTAAAGGGCGAATCTATTCAAACCCGGGACTTACTATGGCGCAATACACCACATTTGGTTGGGTGATATCTGGCTCGTCGCCATACTAACTATACTGCATATCTACGTGGTCCTTTTTGGCCAACTTTATAATTTGACTTCCGTCATTTGAATATCTACGGGGTCCTTTGTTGGCCCAATTTACGTTACCATTGTTACATATCGACGGGGTCCTTACTGGCCTAATAGTTATAAGTGTTTTTTGAAAAAAAAAAAAAAAAATATATATGTATATATATATATATATTTATTTATACTTATTCGAACCTTGGATTTACCTTTTGTTGCAACACCCCTTTGCGTTGCAAGTTGGCCGGCAATGTTTAGGTACCAACGACCCTCTTTGGGTTAATTCTAGTTAGAATCAATTTTGCTCCCCTTTAAATACAACATTGTATGGAGTATTTACATAGATTCTAACTAAAAAACCGATAACGGTATTCTAAACGTTGTTTGTCGCCCGGTCCTTTTTTAGTTTTACCACTTATTAATATTACTCGTTGATCAACCATCGTTTGCTTTACATGCAAAATCCAAAATTTTTATAATCGTGTATAAGGTAATATTTTACATAAATAAAAATCGTAGGATTTTTCCTATTTTAAATATAAAAACCTTTGTGTTTATTTTCTTTCCATTTCTACGGAAACAAATTAAAAAAGAAATATTTGAGCAGAGCCAATGACTTAAACAAAATTTAAATAGTTTTCCCATGGATTGGCAAGAAATAATTCAGAAGGTGAGACTAATCAAAGAGGAGTTCGACAAATCTTATAAATGTTTAAATATAGATAGAAGCACAAAAGAGGAAACAATAATAAAACATATTAGAATCTTATGCGAAAAGTTAGAACAAATCAGGGTTTTGCTAAATGCAAATTATAACAGACTCACGACACAACATAGGACAGCTGCTGAAAGTTTTTTCTTAGATGTCAAGACTAGAATCCTGATTATATCATCTAAGAAGGGTGTTAAGGTAAAATTACCAGATACACTACACGAAGAGGTAAAATTCTTAGTAGAAACTGAAAATTCAGAGAATATTAGAAACTCTTTGGAAAGTACAGAAGTAAAAATGACACAAACAGTCGTTGACTTTCTGAACACAGCTTCAAAGCTGATCATAGAATTTGATGGAAAACCTGAAAATTTACGTTCCTTTATAGACTCGTTACAGTTAATAGAATCCATCAAAGGTGACCACGAATCTATCGCAGTCTCTTTAATAAAAACAAAGTTAAAGGGAAGTGAAAGAAATTTAATAGGTAATGAACAAACCATTACTGAGATAATACATAAACTAAAAAACTCAGTAAAGGGCGAGTCGGTTGAGGTATTGACAGCAAAAATAATGAATACCCGACAAAACAATAAAACTGCCAATAACTATTGCAGTGAAATAGAGAATTTAACGAAGTCATTAGAAAATGCCTATTTATCAGATGGTTTGCCATGCGAATTGGCATGTAAATATTCGACACAGGTTGCGGTAAAGGCACTAACCAAAAATTGCACCATCGATAAAGTTAAACTTATCATGGAAGCAGGCCAATTCAGTAACATGAATGAGGCCGTTGGCAAATTCATAAACAGTTGCACTGAAGCAACAGGGCAACAAAATGCCGTATTGTATTTTGGGCAGAAGTTTAACCGAAATAATAACTACAGACAATATCGTGGAAGGTACAATTACCCACGCAATAATAGTAATAACAGTAACAACGGCAGACCCCAACAAAAACCTATTCACAACAGAGTTCAACAAAATCAGAACCACAGACGTAACAGAAATTACGTCAAAGCAGCAGAGTCACATGAAAATGATTCGGAAAACTGCTAAAATCCTCTGAGATATATCATAATAACAATACCAACTACATATACAACCTTAACCTCAGCTTAAGTTTTTATGTTAATATAAAAATTAACGACACGAGCAACACGGTAACACTGTTGGTAGATACAGGAGCAACATTTTTATCAAACACATATTAACAGAAACAGAACAACCACATTGAGTGGAATAGGACAGGGTAAAATCCATTCAATAGGTAATGTTTTTATTGACCTAAAATTTAGAGGTTTTTTGATACCACATGATTTCCAAGTAGTGCAAAATAATTTTCCAATACCTTGCGACGGTATCCTTGGAATGGATTTTTTTAAGAAGTATAAATGTATACAAGATTTCAATGGGAACCATGATTACCTCGTACTACGACCACCCAATCTGTAGCATGTCATAGAAATTCCACTTTCGAACGGCTTCAATGGAATAACACTCCCACCAAGGTCAGAAGTGATTCGTCAAATCAGGTTTCTGGAGCTTGAAGACGATGTACTAATACCAAATCAAGAAATCGTACCAGGTGTCTTTGTACCAAATACACTGGTAAAATCAAATAACGCATTGGTTCGTTTTTTAAATACCACACATAAAATAATAACAAATAGGCAAAATAACATAAAAACCGAGAAAATGTCTGACTATGAAATAGTAAAACAAAAACCACATAAAAATAGCCAAAGAAAATCTGAAGTTTTGGACCTTTTGAAGGGAAACTTTCCTGAACAGTTCAGAACAATTTTAACTAAGCTTTGTTTAGAATACAATGATATTTTTGGCTTAGGGACTGAAACAATGACTACCAACAATTTCTATGAACAAAAACTGAGAGTAAAAGATAATCAACCAACGTATATTAAAAATTATCGCATACCAGAATTTCATAAGGAGGAAATAAACAAACAGGTTGAAAAACTAATAGATGACAAGATAATCGAACCATCATTTTCGGAATACAATAGCCCAATTCTGTTGGTACCAAAGAAATCACTTCCCGGAACAGATGAAAAAAGATGGCGCTTGGTGATAGACTATAGGCAGATAAATAAAAAACTAATATCAGATAAATTCCCGTTGCCTAGAATAGACGATATTCTAGACCAACTAGGTAGAGCAAAATATTTTTCTTGTTTGGACTTGATGTCCGGGTTTCATCAAATTGGTTTGGAAAAGAACTCTAGAGACTTGACGTCATTTTCAACAAACAATGGTTCATACAGATTTACTAGACTACCATATGGCTTAAAAATAGCACCGAATTCATTCCAAAGAATGATGACATTAGCCTTCAGTGGTCTGAAGCCGAATCAAGCATTCCTATATATGGATGACTTGGTTGTATTGGGATGTTCTGAAAAACATATGCTTTCAAATTTGAAGGATGTATTTGATCTTTGCCGTAAACACAATCTTAAACTACACCCCCAAAAATGTTCATTCTTTGTGAGAGAGGTAACCTACCTTGGCCACAAATGTACTGATAGAGGAATATTACCAGATGATAGTAAATATTCGGTGATAGAAAATTACCCGACGCCTACGGACGCCGATAGCGCACGAAGGTTTGTCGCGTTTTGCAACTATTACCGCCGATTTATTAGAAACTTCTCTGAATATTCCAGACACCTTACAAGGCTATCCAAAAAGGGAGTACCATTTCAGTGGACAAAAGATTGTGAGTGCGCGTTTAAATACTTAAAGAAGGCATTAATGAGCCCAACATTGCTTCAGTACCCAGACTTTACGAAGGAATTTTGCATAACAACAGATGCGAGTAAGCATGCTTGCGGTGCAGTTTTAACACAGGAACATGAAGGTAGACACCTACCTGTGGCCTATGCATCTAAAACTTTCACTAAAGGCGAAAGCAACAAATCGACCATTGAACAGGAATTAACTGCCATACACTGGGCTGTCACATATTTCAGACCATATATATATGGAAAACATTTTTTGGTCCGAACAGACCATAGACCACTTTCATACCTGTTCTCCATGAAAAATCCAAGTTCTAAGCTAACGAGAATGAGACTCGATCTGGAGGAATATGATTTCACAGTAGAATATCTCAGGGGAAAAGATAATTATGTTGCCGACGCACTGTCGCGCATTACAATAAATGACTTAAAGGATATTAACGACAAGATTTCATCCGTTTTAAGGGTCACGACAAGATCGATGACTAAGGAAGAGAAAATTAGTAAACCAGTAGTTAATCAGCTAAATATCAATAATAATAATAAGCCCAAGGTATATATACCATTGAATAATATAGACGTCAAAAGATATTATAAATTAAAGATTTTACCCAACGGATGTTACATCAAAAAGGGAAAATCCATATATGCTAGCATAAGAATAGATGATTTGTTTACTAAAGGGAATATTGACTTAGGACAATTTTTCCCTAGGCTAGAACGAATAGCCTGTAAACTAAATATTAATAAGATTCAAATTTCACCACAAGAGAAGATTTTCGAATTTGTCTCGATAAGTGAATTTGAGAATATGGGCAATAAAACACTGAATAAAATCAGAATAGCGCTATTAAACGAAGTAACTAAAATTGATAACACGAATGCAAAGGCAATACGTGAGATAATGCTGAAATACCATGACGATCCTATAGAAGGAGGACATTGTGGGATATATAGAACCACTGAGAAGATCAGGAGATACTATTACTGGAAAAATATGACAAAAGACATTGCCAAATATGCGAAAACATGCCATAAATGTCAATTGGCTAAAACGGAGAAACATATAAAAAGTCCAATGACAATAACGGAGACACCAAATAGGGCTTTTGATACGGTGTACGTAGATACAATTGGACCATTTACAAAGTCAAGTTATGGAAATGAATATGCAGTCACAATGGTATGTGACTTAACTAAATACTTGGTAACAATACCAATAAAAGATAAATCAACTAAGACGATCGCAAAAGCGATATTTGAAAATTTTGTGCTTATATACGGTCCAATGAAGACGTTCATTTCGGATATGGGCACAGAATACAAGAACTCTATACTGACAGAGCTTTGCAACCTATTGAAGGTAGATAAACGCACATCGACAGCATATCATCACCAGACACTAGGTACGATAGAAAGAAGTCACCGGACTTTTAACGAATACGTACGAAACTACATATCAGTAGATAAAGACGACTGGGATGAATGGCTCAAATATTTCACGTACTGTTTTAAACACCATCTACAGTACATGATTATTGCCCTTATGAACTTATTTTTGGAAAAATTCTAAACAATTGTAGACAATTTAGTGAAGTAGATAGAGTTGCACCACTTTATAATATAGATAATTATGCTAAGGAAATTAAATTTAGATTAGAAGTAGCAATAGATAGAGTTAAAAAACTATTAGATATAAATAAAATAAAACAAAAAATTAATTATGATAAAACAAAATTAGATTACAATTTTAAAATAGGAGATTTAGTCTTAGTAAGAAATGATGCAGGACATAAGTTAGAGATGGCATATAAAGGGCCATATAAAATTAAGAAAATAGATTTCAGAAATAATGTAACCATAGTTGATAAGAAAACAAATAAAGAACAAATAGTTCATAAGAATAGACTTAAGTTATACAATATTAAATAAACAATATGCATTCTTTTCTTTAAATCTATATTTGTAAATAAAATAAAATAAATTTATTGTAAAATGTGAAACTTGCACTTGATACAACCACAAAAAAAAAAAAAAACCCAACAGTACAAATAATAAAAGAATGTCCATAGAACAAAATGTTATATGAACATTCGGTGGAGTCAGACGTGTTTTTTAAATCTCCTCATATTTATTAAAATCTACAGTTTTAAAACATAGTTTTATATAAGATTTGTACTAAATACAATATTTTTATAATTTCTGACATCAGTGTGCCACTATTTAAATTTTAACTTAATATAAAATTGAAGTAATTTGCAAAAATAAAATTGAAGTAAAAACAAATATTAAGTAAAACCATCAAGCAATAACTATAACAACAATCAAAACACACAAGTGCATCAAACAAAGCAAAAAATAAAAAAAAACAAATTAACAGTGACAACAAAAATATTGAACATCAAATAACAAAACTAAAACAACCAAAAAATAATTCAAAGCAGTAATAACTAATACTGTTAGTGAACTGAAACCTATACAAAAAAAAATAAAATAAATAATAACAACTCTTTAATATATTTTGTAAACATGATGAATACACGCCAATCATCTAAGAGAACTGCAGTTAATGCTGATTTAAGCAATCTTGGACTCCCCGTTTTATTTGAGGATGAATCAGTTTCTCGACTATGGCAATGGCTGGATAGAAAAATGACAAAACAAACAGAGAGCATTAATGAAAAAATAACACAATTCTGTGCTCTTTTAAGAGAAGGTGAATCCCGTCTTGCGGAAGACATAAAAAATACGGTCAAGGAAGCTGAAGATCGTCTCTTAAATGAGATCGATAAGAGATTTCGTGAGATAAGAGAAGAACTAAAAGATGTTACTTTAAGAGTTGCTAAACTTGAAACAGTGTCGGGTGAAATTATAGAAAAAAAAAAATGAAATTAGAAAATTAAAAATTCAAATTCTAAAACATTCAAATTCAATCGTTGCATGTGATTTGCGTATTAATAGAGTTCCTTTTGGTGTTGATGAATACTTACATCTGTTATTTGATACCATTTGTAAGATTCTTAAAATTTCTACTCCGCCAGTGCAATATATCCACCGATTGCAAAATAAAAACAACAAAAACGTTGAAAATTCCCCTGATGGTGTTATAATTGCTAAGCTAATGACTCCGTATGATAAAAATTTTGTTCTAAAAGCATTAAATGAATATAAAAAGAAACACAAAAATTTATTGTTAACGTTGCTTGGGTTCCAACCAGATGATAAAAATCCTTATTTTTTCATACATGAAAATCTAACTAACGGGAACTACAAAATTCTTAGAGAAGCATCTACCCTGAAGAAACAGAAACTACTGCAATCTGCCTACTCATTTCGGGGACTTGTACATGTCAAGCGTTTGAGTACTGATAAACCATTTTGTATTGAAAACCTTGATGCCCTGAATAATTTTTTTCGTGCTAATGATAATCCATACTATGAAAATAACGAAGTCTTACCTAATAATGTTTCTACGTAACCTGTTACCTCTGTATGCCAATTTTTTAACTTTTATTGTAATTCCTTCTTACATTTTAATTAATTTTTATAATTTTAATTTTCTCAAATTTAAATTAATTTATATATTTTTTAGTTATTCTATCAACAACTTTATTTATATTAAAATATATTGCGTTGCGTTTAGGATTGGTTTTTATTGTGACTCTAATTTTATATTTTATTTGAATGAATAATCGAAACAATTTAAGAGCGAATTCCAATGACATAACAATTAACGTGGTGAAAATACTTGCCAAACAGAAAAAAGGTGTTCAAATTTGTCACTTAAATGCTCAGAGCTTAAAGCCTAAAATTGATGCATTCAGATGGACCTTTGAGAACTCGAATGTTGATATTGTATGCGTCTCGGAGACATGGTTAGATAAGTCAACCCCGGATGGGCTTATAACTTTACAGGGCTATAAAATATTTATATCCGATAGATTGACTGGAGGTGGAGGTGGTGTTGCAATATATGTAAGAAGTAATATAACATGTAATTATTGCTCTAAAAATGCAGCAACGGACGAAATTGAGTATATTTTTCTTGAGATTTCATCTTTAGGAAGAAAGATGTTGGTTGGTTGTGTATATAGGCCAAACAACACTATTGATTATACTAGTTTCATCATAAAAATTGAAACTTTAATCATGCCATACAACGACGTGGTAATAGCAGGAGACTTTAATTCTAATCTTCTAACTGAATCCTCGTTCAGGGACCATATGGAATCGATAGGTCTTACACCGACTAACACTACATTACCTACTCACTTCACGAAATATAATAGCACGCTACTGGACCTTTTGTTCGTGGGTGATCCATCTAAAATATTACTTTATGATCAAATTTCTGCATCATGCTTCTCCAAACATGATCTGATTTTTGCATCATATGACTTCTTACTCGATCAAAGAGATCAAACTTATTCTTATCGCGATTTTAAAAACATAAATTATGCCCTTCTTAATGAGAACTATCTTCGAGTTAATTGGAATAGAATCTACGACTTGATTTCTGTTGATGACCAACTATCGTTCCTAGAGTATAATATTCTGAAGCTTTATGATGAAGCAGTCCCTTTGAGGACAAAAACAATTTCGGCAAAAAAAAAACCGTGGTTCAATTTTTCTATTCTAAATTCAATACAACGAAGGGATTTAGCATACTCTAGATGGAAGCGTTTTAAAACACCAGAACTAAAAGCAGAATTTCGTTCTGCCCGGAGAGATGCTAATAATCGAATTAGAATGGCCAAAACTGAGTATTACTCTAAGCGATTCGGTACCGCCCTTGAATCCAAACACACCTGGAAAACTATTAGGGACATTGGTATTGGAAATATGGATAAAAGCATGAACTGCTCCATTAATGTTGATGAACTCAACAACATATTTACCAATACTTCGCTTCTTGTAGCGACGGACAATATGGCACAAAGCGAAAATTCTCTTTATAATGACAATGATACGCTTGACCAGGACATATTTGAATTTTCATGTGTCAATCAATTTGATGTTTTCTCTAGTTGTTCTCAAATAAAATCCAATGCAATAGGATATGATAATCTTGATCCTAAGTTCATCAGAATAATTCTGCCATCTATATTGCCGTATATTACTCATCTATTTAATACCATCATCACAACTAGCTGTTTTCCTTCGAAATGGAAGCATGCGAAGTTAATTCCAGTCCCTAAATCAAACAGTGAGTACCGGCCAATATCTATCTTAAGTTTTCTTTCAAAAGCTTTAGAAAAAATTTTACACCACCAGATAAGTGTTCACGTTTATGAAAATCACCTAATGTCTGACCGACAGTCAGGTTTCCGACCTAATCACAGCTGTGTAACTGCTTTAATTGACGTATCGGAGAGTATAAGGCGTGAACTAGATGATGGTAAGATTAACTTCTTGGTGCTACTCGATCACTCCAAGGCTTTTGACACAGTTAACCATCAAATATTATGTACTAAGCTAAGGTCACATTTTAAATTTTCATCAACATCATCACAACTTATATCATCTTACCTCACTGACCGCATTCAATCGGTATGTTTAAACGGCATCGAGTCCAATCCCCTTACACTAACAAGAGGCGTACCTCAGGGATCTGTTCTGGGGCCACTACTTTTTTCTATTTATGCTAATGATTTGCCACAACATTTATCTCACTGCAAGATTCACATGTATGCAGACGATGTACAATTGTATTTAAGTAGTCCAGTTCAATCTATCAGAGAAAACGTTAATAAACTCAATCATGATTTAAACAACATATCCTGTTGGGCATCAGCAAACGGCCTGTGTTTAAATCCAAGAAAATCCAAATGTATCGTAATTCACAAAAAAACGTTAAATCCAATCATTCAAGATGACATCATTATAAACAACGAGAAAATTGATATTGTACGAACGGCAAAAAATTTGGGAATAGTGTTTAACAATAACTTAACTTGGTCAAATCATATCAATACTCTGGTTGTGCAAATATATGTCAAATTAAGAACGTTGTGGTCTGTGCAGTACTTTACGCCGTTAAAAGTAAGAATGCTACTCGCGAAAGCTTATTTGATTCCTAGTCTTACTTACGGTTGTGAATTGTTTTCTTATTGTGACTCCATAAGTAAGAAAAAACTTCAAGTTTTATATAATAATATTATACGATATGTTTACGGACTTAAAAAGCGAGATCAAGTATCGTCTTATTCGAAGACTCTCTATGGAGTTTCGTTTGAAAACTTGTTAAAGATTAGAACTTTAATATTTTTTCGAAAAATTATATACTCTCAAAAACCGAAGTACCTTTTTCAAAATATACGCTTTGCTAGATCGTCAAGAGGCAAAAATGTCATAATTCCCAAATTCCGATGTCTCGTTCCTGAATGGCAGTTCTTTGTAAATGCTACTCGTCTTTGGAATGCTCTTCAACATAGCCAACAAATAAACAGCAACGCAATGAGTTTTAAAAAAAGTCTTTTTAATTATTTTAATTAAATACTCCTGGTAGTTTTTCTTTTATAGTTATAATTATGATATAATAGTTATTTTTTTATGTCCTAATTTTTAATAACTTTAATTTATATAATTTTTTATATCATTATTTATTCCTACTCCTGGTAAAATTTCATTTACATATATATACATATTTCTTTTTTTTGTAATTTTTAATTATTTTTAATTTAAAACTTTTTTTTTTTAAATATTCTATGTTATATTTTATTAATGTCACCATTTTATAAATTCTTATGTTATTCATATTAATTTTTATATATTAGTTACAATTTTATTCAATTTAATTTGGCTAAACATGTTTGTACACTACTAAAATCCTGTACTGTAATTATAAGACTTAGTCTTGTTGTGCAGGAAATCATTAAAACAAATAAATAAATAAATAAATAAATGAGGAAGGTGTAGCGTAACACGACTTTCGTAGTGTGCTGTATAATACCCACACTGCATAGCGCATAATATTTGCAAATGCGGAAATAACAAATATCAATATTGTTGACCACTGCATTTGCAAAACATTGTATGACTGCGTATATTGTTATTGTATGTTGTTGTTACGCTGGCACACTTATGTTTATGCTGACCCAAGTGCAGGTAACACATTGTTGTTAATATAGGTTGAAAATATGTATATAAAGAAGAACATTTTATAATCAATTAATCATTAATAATTTAGCATTAAAAGACTCAGTTCCTAGATAGAGCTGAAGTATAAATAAAATAAATACTATTAAACTAAAAAACTATCTTGTTTGCTATAATCTATCTAAACTATATGGACTTGTATCAATATCCCAGCAATTTAGAAAGCATTTCTCTGTAAAGAATATAGTGCATTGAGTAACTTTCATGATTATGTAATGTTACTCAACACTTCAAAATATTTTCACTGTAATATACTGCTTTGGTATATACAATGTAACTTTAAACTTTTACTCTAATTGTTTACATTAAATCAAAACAAAAAATTATCGCTTATTAATTTGTAGCTGACCTGGGATATTCATACATGCTTAGTCACACTTGTTAATTTTATGAACACTTGTTATACGGGCCTCTATGTCTAGAAGTCAACACAACATTGGCTGTATAGTTGTGCATGACACATATTTTCACTGTTTATATTTAGTTTGTGTGTGACGTCATGCATACACTACACCCCTACCCTTTCAGTTAAATCACACCATTTGTGTTTACAGAAATTGTGTGATTTCACTTAATTGCTGTTGTTTGGTTGGGTTTGAAACTTGAATGCGCTATAAGTTGCGTTCTTTTAAAAAAAAAATTTCTTTGATATTTGAACATATTGTAAGTAGTGACTAAATACTATAATAATTACGTTTATATTACAAATTTCTTGTTGATGTTTGAATTAGTTACTAAGTGACATAATAATTATTTTAATACAAAAAATTTTGTTTTTTCTTTATACATCTTATTCTTGTGTTTAAATGACATAATAATTATACAATAAAAAAAATTTGTTACAAGCGATACTTAAATAATAAATTTATTTTTTTTTTGTTTTTCTATACATATTATTCTTATTATAAATGTTGATAGTATTAAAAATTATTATTATATTACAATTTTTAAAATTTTTGTCTTAGTTATCTATTGTATTTTTTCAATAAATTTTTATGTACAGTTTTTTCTTTTCCATTTGTTCTTATAGTTACATTTAAATTATTATACCCTCCACTCCAGTGTGCAGAGGGTATATATAAGTTTGTCACTCCGTTTGTAATAATTAGAAAAAAAACTTTTGGACATTTGGACCCCATAAAATATATATATTTGTGATCCTTATAACAACCGGAGTTGATATAGCGATGTCCGTCTGTCCGTCTGTGGAAATCACGATGACGGCATCAATCGGGTAGCTAGAGTGCTCGTTGACATAAAAAATTATTCAATAACATCCTGAAAAGTTTGCTATTTAAAATCGTCCAAATCGCTCGATTAGGGCCCGAGATTTGAATGAAGAACTAAAAAAAGTTTTGAAAAAATATAATTTTCTATGTTGTTCTTGTCACGATCACGCCCTCAATAGTGCAGCTACAGTGATCATTTTAAGTGAGAATGATTCTCCAAATTCATGGGAAGATTTCTATGTCAAAAATCATTAAAATCGGTGGAACAGGTCCAGGGAAATCTCTAAAAAATAAAAAATAAAAATGAAAAATATGATGTTTCTATATTGTTCTTGTTGTTATTCTAAATGTTGTGTTGTTGTCATAGCTGGACTTATTGTTTTTGTGGTCGTTGTGGTAATAATATAATAAAAACTAACCCTTTGTACATTTTTTTATTAACTCTGGTAGAAAATTTTAAAAGTTTCCATTGTTTTGGCATCACTAAAAAAATTTATTAGATCATTTCTATTATTACCACGAGCCTGCCTAACTGCCAAAATTTCAGATAGAATGGATCACGGGAAAGGGGTTAAAATCGATCCAAAATTTTTTCGACAAGCAGACACTACGAGTTAATATATGTAAAGGGAGTAAAAATTCACCAGCATCTAAAGCAAATAATGCTAAAATACCTAGTTGTTAATAAAAAAAAAACAATGTAAATTTAGCAAAAAAAAAAAATTATGTATAAATTTATTTAAAGAGAAAAACACAAAAATAACGTTTGATGTTGTATTTTTTGTGTGTAATATTTACATATACATACATGCACATATTAAATAATACAAAGAATATACATATATTATATATATGTATATCCATAACAACTGCATGTTAGAAATAAATCGGTATATTATTTTATTTACATAAAATTCTGCAATATTTTGTTGTGGGGAAAATACATTTCTTTTGCATAAACAGAGTGTCACCTCATTTTGCTCAGCATGACTATTCCACAGTAGATGGCGCCACAATTTTTGTTTGTTCTAATTATCTTTGCAATAGTTATTTCTATTTTAACATGAATGTTAATATTTTCAACTGGATATCATACAGAACAATGTTAAGAGTATACACGGGTTGGTCTTTTATTTCATACGTATTTTCATTATTCTTTTACAAATATGAACATAAGTTTGGCATATTAACTTTTTGTTGTCTTTACAAAATAGAGTTACCGAGTTCATCAATGAGTTTTATGCTTTCAAAAAAGTTCTACATAGTTATATAGAATTATTATTCTGCTTTACCTACAAAATATCTGATTGCGATTACATCTAATTTTTAAAAATTGTTTATAATTACTAAAGCATTATTATTCACGTAACTACAAAATTGCACTTTTTAAATTTTCCATTCAAATTTAAGAAAATATCAATTCTAAAAACTAGAATTAAAAATTTCCAATTATAAATAACAATTAATTGAATTTCAGAAAATCATATCAAAACGTCGGAAATTATAATTTTAAATTTAGAAGACATCAATTGCATCCTTAATATATAAATTTTATTCGTTAAACACAAATTGAAATTCCAAAAAAAAAAACACCAAATACCTGTGTTTACAGGAGAAATTAATAGCTTTTCAGTACCGCGATTCAGTAACTTCTTTTAACGATAGTCGAATCGTTAAAAAAAAGAAAATAACAAAATTATCAGCAAAATTTTTAAACGATATTCGCTATTGTTAAAGTCAGCTGTTGTTGTTATCTAAACGACAACTATTTTTGTGTTGTTTATTCAGTCGATAAAAACTTACATTTTTAGGTTGAAATGTCGTCATACATAAATAAAAATCCTAAAATAGTGAAAATATTTTGCTTTAATTAAAAAAACTTTTTTATATAAATAAAAAAATTAAATAGCATATTCAATTCATTATTTCATTTTCAAATAAATAAACAGAAATATTAGTAAAAAAATAAAGATATTAAACATAAACATAAAATCATCCTGTCAAACACGAAGTAATTTGTTTCTTTTCTATTCTTTGTTTTTTCGCTTATTTTGACAGAGGTGCCATTAGTTTACAATTTAAATAAATAGAAAAACTGATTTGTCGACTGTCGTTAAGATGTATGTACTTAGTGAATCACTTAATCCTTAGTGCAAACAACAATAGCTGTCGATATAGTTTGCGATTGTCGGATCGTTGAAATTTACAGAATCACACTACAGAAAACATTAATTTAAATTCAATGAATTTTAGAAATCGTCAAATGATATTTAAGAATTGCGAACATAAAAACTGTTACATAAATAAACGCAATTTGATGAGAATGTTATTAATATAGAAATTTTCACAATTTTTTTTTGGATAAAAATTTGAAGTTTTTCAGAAAAAGATAACAAATTATTTTATTTTAAATGTTTGGGGCAGTGTTAAAGCTATTGCCAAATGAACATATACGCTAGTTTCTCAGTGGTCTAGTTTCCACTTCCAAATTGTCTATTATAATTATATTGTCCGTTACATTCAGTAATTTCATGTGTTGATTGCCATTTTTAGGTATTATTGCTTTTGCCAAAAATACACCTTTATCAATCTCCCTATTCAATATTACGGAGTCCTCCTCCAGTTTAATATTAAATGGTATTACTATTTCACTTCGATGTGGTATTTTTACTCTATAAATCCTAAAGGTATTATCATGTATTGGAACCACTATCATCTCATTATTAAAATTAAACGTCAACACATAGGTATCATAATCTCTATTGCATCTATATTTTGAAAGAAAATCCCTTCCTAGAATTCCATCTGTCCTTATTGGGAAAGTATCCTCTACCGGTTGTATTTTCTGTGTTATAACACCATTGCTTACATCTATGTTTATATTTGTGGAACCCAGTGATTTAATAATCTCATCTGAAATTCCTGTCAAGTAGCAATAGTCATCCTGCTTTACCTCATAACTCGTTAAAAATTTATTCTTGTACAACGAGACATCAGCTCCTGTGTCAATCAAAACTGTTAACTCCTTATCTGTATTTTCAATACTAAATCTCACGTAGTTTCTGAGTTTCGATGATATGCTGTATACTTTAGTATTTTCTTATAATTTAGCCCCACTGGAGACTGTATTCCGTCGGGCTCCGGGTTTTGTGCGTTTCCCTGAATTCTATTTACATATCGATTTCTTGTATTGTTATTTGAATTCCTATGGTTGTTATTTCTTTAATTGTAATTGTTTTTGTTGTTGTTATTAACGTTTCTATAGCTAGTACGATTTCTATTGTTGTTACAAGGTTTGAAATTTTCGTAAAACACATGTTTGCAAAATGATTTACTTTTCCACACTTGTGATATTTCGCACCTTCTGCGGGACATTTATTGCCATGATTCCTACCACAGTTTTTGCAAATCGATCGTCTAGATATCGTAGTGTTACGTGCTCTACTATATTGAGCATTCTGATATAATATTTGTCCTTGTTGTTTCCTTGACGAAACTTTTTCGGCAATTTTTAGAGCTTCTACGAAAGTTGTCACTTGACTTGCGTAAATCGTAGTTATTATTTGCGGATCAGTTATTCCATTCACGAATGCGTTAAAGGCAATCTTACTGTTGCTATTGATTATAGCATCTCTATTTGCCTCTCCTTGTTCGGCAATTTGTATTTCGTTCAATTCCGTAATGAGTTTCTCTATTTTTGTTGCAAATCCCAGTAAATTGTTATCCCTTTGGATGGTACGCGTTATCTCACTTAACACAGTATTTAAAGATCTTGATGATTTATATGTCAATTTTAATACCTCTATTAAATCATCAATGTTAGTCGGTACAGAACTTTGTTTTACTCTACTCTGAACTTTAAAATCCAACCTTGATTTAAAAATAAAATTAAAAAACGAATTGGCCTTTTCAGTAGCCCCAGTCAGTGATACCGTTTCCAAATTTGTCAAGAAATCTTGCAGTTCACCAGATCTACCCGAAAATTTTGGTACCAATTTGGTAATTAGCGACAATTCATTCATATCCAAATTAGTCATGATTGGATTCGTTATAATCTTTCTCTTAGAATGTTGTTCCAGTAATTTCAAAGCTTCCTCTTTAGCCTTTACAAAATTTTCCCAAGCTCTTACCGTCCAATTCTTCCAAATCTGAGTCTTTTATATAATTCTTGAATTTTTCCTCTAATTTTTGTATTTCTATATTTTTCTCCTTAATTGTCTCTAAAGTGTACGGCCTTGACAATGACTTTCTAGCATTCAAAGTGATCTGTTCAAGAGCTGTGCTTCCATTTATGTCATGAAATGTTTCTTTTAACGTAAAAAAAATATTTTCTATATTTTCTAAAGTCGAACCATTTTCTGTTTAAAACTATTACCATTGGCGTTACTATTATCAAAAATTCAACCTATATATTTATCATAAATATTTCTGAACTTCATATTCAAATTCTATCTATACATTTTTATTCAAATAATGACAAAAATGTTTCTTTAATATCTCTAAAATCTTCGATTTGTTCCTGTCCCAAATACGCTAATTTGTTTACTTTATACACAACTGTATTGGTTATGTATATTTTTAGTAAAATTCCTATTATATACAAAATTATTAATAATATTACAATAATAATAGTTACTTTAAAAAACTTCATATTAATTCAAAAATGTTATTATTTCTTTATTCTTAAAATTTTAATTGTTATTTGAAAATAACATACTATTTATTTATCAAAAAAAAATTTTTGTTTCTTTTACTTTTTCAAAAAAAAAATTTTAACTTCTCAGTTCTGCTTCGTCACTCGTATATGGGTGTCTATTATCTTCTCGATCTCGTCGATCTTTACCCAATACTTGGCTGCTAAGTCCCACGGTGGAGGTGGTGATGAATTTACTATTTTCTTGAAGTTTGTCAACTCTCTTCTCTTTTTTACTAGAAATCCACCACGTCGCTTTGGTGGTTTTACCTTAGGGATGTCCAAAGGCTTCCCTGTTGGTTTTGGTCTACTTCTTTTCAAGTATTCCTCGATGGTTAATGGTCTAGGACCAACTTTGTCATTGTTCATTATAAAAAAAAACTTCTATTTATTTATATATTGTCCCTTCACCTTGTGCATGGGCGAAATCGCCTCCGCACCCTAATAGGTTCTCACTTAAGAGCACACTATTTATATTGTTTATGATTTATATATTTTTTTTTGCACGTCATGAAAAGGTTTGTTTCTTCTGCTGTTGAAATGGTTTGTTGCTTGCAGATCCCGATTGTCCTTTGGTTTGTTGCTTGTAGATCCCGATTGTCCTTTGGCCAGACAATCATTCTAATCCCCGGCGTGGATTAGGTGCCTTTAGCTCAATCTAGGAGCTCTCTTCTCATTGCCATAAAAGGCAGTTTGGCAGGATCGCCATGAAATGTCTCGGTCCTTTGAAACATTCGCTCTTCTAAAGGAGCGTTTATAAAAATATATGTTTCTATATTTTTAAAGAAACATACGCTCATATGGGAGCATTGTTCGCTATTTTAAATAAAGCGAAGTGATTACTTTGATGTTTTGTAAACAATCGTTGCTTTATTTGATTTTTCTTTGCTTATAAAGCTACAATGAAATTCTTATAACTAGTCTAGTATTGAGTGACATTTAAAGTCACTCAATGATTTCTGATTATTTTAGGGTTCTTATTCTATATTTAAATCTATCTAAACTGTATGTATTTGTATCAATATCCCAGCAATTTAGAAAGCATTTGTCTGTAAAGAATATAGTGCATTGAGTAACTTTCATGATTATTGAATGTTACGCAACACTTCAAAATATTTTCACTGTAATATACTGCTTTGGTATTTACAATGTAACTTTAAACTTTTACCCTAATTGTTTACATTAAATAAAAACAAACAAGTAAGAAAATTATAGTCGGTCTAGACCGACTATACGATACCCTATACCATGCGTTTAGAAACCCTATCTCTTAGGCCCAACTAACTGGACATTGAAAATAAGCAAAAACCAAATTTGAGTGGGATTTTTATTAATTTTTTTGGCTGCAGATATGAAAAAGTTCATATCGGATGCTATATCTATAAAGGGACTAGGTCCAAAAATGGACCGATCCTGATCATGTTTGGTAAAGTCTCTTGTATTTTGCAAAAATATGAACAAACAAAATTTGAGAAGAATCAGTGCAATATTTTTGTTTTTTAATAGATTTAAGTGAAGATCGGGAAGCAGCTCTATATGGGGTCAAAGGGATCATTTTTGGACTACTCATTAGTGGATATAATGAACGCATACAAAGCCAATTTGAGTAAGATCTATATGACAATTTGGATCTTATGGCAATTTATGTCGATTTCATATGGGTAATTTGTATGGGGGCTAGGTCTGAACATGGACCGATTCTGACCAATTTCAATAGCGTTCATCTCATGGCCGATAAAAGCTTATATACCAAATTTCGTCAAAATATATTCATATTTGCGACCTGCAGTTTGATTACAAGCTTTACATGGACACACAGACGGACGGACGGACGGACGGACGGACATTGTTAAATCAACTGAGCAAGTGGTTCTGATTTGATCGGTATAATTAAAGATGGGTCTAGGTCAAATATTTTTGGTTGTTACAAACAGCAGCACAAAGTCATTATACCCAAACCACATAGTGGTATAGGGTATAAAAATTATCGCTTATTAATTTGTAGCTGACCTGGGATATTCATACATGCTTAGTCACACTTGTTAATTTTATGAACAGTTGTTATACGCGCCTCTATGTCTAGAATTCAACACAACATTGGCTGTATAGTTGTGCATGACACATATTTTCATTGTTTATATTTAGTTTGTGTGTGACGTCATGCATACACTACAAAAGTACCAATTGTTTTCGATACCTTGAAATGAATAGGGCAAATATATTGGGACATCAACTAAACAATAATGGTATATTCATGTTTTTTTATAACCTCTCTGCAATTAGTTCAAATCCGATCACGTTGTTTTGATGTCTGGCTTGACACAGTTTTTTTTAAGTAGCAAATATGGGATTGACAGGTTTGGAATAAGATTGCATAAATTTGACCTTATAGCGATGTAGCCCAACTTTTTCGTATGAGCAGTCTTTACATAGAATACAAGAAACGCCGATGAGTTAGATGCGAATACTCCAGCTGACTCAAAAAAGAAGCTAATAAATTATAGAATGAGGACTATGTAATAATCTACCAATTACATTATAAAATCTACCATTTTATATTAACGTGATGTTCTCAGATGGCACACTATTTTGATATACTTTGCTTTGCTTTATATGTTTCGTTTTTGCTTTTTGTTATTGAACGTAGCTGCGTACATATGTGTTATTTCTCAACATATTTTAGATTCTAGTTTATTTAAATAAAAAAACTCTCAAACGTACTATCTTGTCTTTAATTGGTTAGTATTAACAAATATAGTACACTCGGCTACTAAAGACAGTGCAGACTACATATATGCTTGAAAATTAAAAAAAAAAATTGTGAACAGATTTCTCCGGGCTGCAATGCCTGAAACATAAATATTGGACGGGTGAGAAACCTGTGCCTCAACAATTATATTTTTTCGTTAATTGTAGAAATTTTAAATGTTGTGAAATAAAAATAGAGGGAGATTTATTTTAGCTATTACAATTTTTATTTCTTGCGAATATAAGATGATTTTAGGTGCTATTCATTCACCGTTTAGTTTATAGTTGTACAGGAAGTGACTCTATTAAATATTTTTGATATCACATTGCCTTCTGACAACGGATTTAAACTTTACGATATTTTAAAATACCTAATTGACAGTAGGTTTAAGTATTCGTTACAACTTAGGATACTCATTATAGTTACAATATTTTTGTCTAAATTTATGAATTTAGAAATGCCGCCCCGTCAATGTTGAAGTTTCTCAGTTTGGTTGCGCACAAAGCACCTGTGCAAGCTCGTAAATCATGGCTACGAATCAAACAGTTTACACAGTAATGGTGAATGTTGACCGTGTGGTTTTTCATTTTTCAGCTCATTTGAAGAAATTGACGACAGATTCTTAGAGGATGGTATCGGTGGCAAGCCATGCACTTATTGATATCCGGATCGCGTCTACGTCTATTGTAGTGTATGCATACTATTGAGCATTCACACAGTGCACGAATGCTAAGCATAGAGTGATTCATTTTGGTAATAAGACGAAAACACACTTGACACACATATCTTGACCACAGACGTTGAAACTTGATAGTGCATGTGGTGGGTAAACATTACAATGAATGAATGTGTGTGGCATTACACTTTGGTAAACAAACCCAAATAAAATAAACAAAAGGTTTTCATATTTCAAGTGCATAACGGCAACACAAAGCAAATACGGAAATGTTTGAAGTATTTGATATTGCTGTAGTTGAGATGTTTTTGTGTTTAAATAGTTGACCACCCAATAGATACATGTGCTTCACACACGTAGGTCGCTAAATTAATTACCAAGGTCAGTCGCAATGCTGTTAGAGCACTGCATAATTTTGTGTCAATATTTTAGTATATAAGATAGAAGTAATTTTGTATTAGGATATCATTCTTGTTTGATAAGTCATTCGTGAACATATATTCTTAGTTGAACATTCATTCTATATTCATCATTCTTTGTTAATCAATCATCAACCACAGTTTAAGCAAACTAGTTAGACTGTGAATAAATACATATGTATATATCAATGAAGGAAACATCTTTTATTTAAATGAAGAAGAAATTAAGTAAGTTATCCACCTGCATCCTCCCACTGTCATCAAACGTCGCATGGCGATCCTGACGACAGTCCTGGAAGCCGAACCAACAAGCATCCTGAAAACATCCTAGATCCTGCATCCATCAAGATACAACTAGCAGTACATGCCGACAACAAAATCCAGAACCAAAATCATCATCCAGAGGACAGAACAGACACCAGTACGCAGATTTAGTAGGTACATCCTCCAGCTCTAAACTAAATTTTACAGTTTTACGAGGTAATACAAAATATAAAAGATAAAATAATTAGTAACAGTTTTATCAAGTGCTCTGCGCAGATAAAACTGCAAAAGAAAAACCTGAAATATTGACTTTAGGACCGAAACCTCTGAGTATAAGAAAGTTCCAAAACAGAACCAAGATATCCAATATTTCCAGTTCAGGAAACTAAGGTAATAGGAAAAAACTATAAAGGACAGAGAAAACAAAAGTTAATAATAATAGAAGGCAAAATTAAATTATTGGAAGAAAAAATTGAGAACAAAACATTGCCCAATACAGACAGAGAGCAATTAAACATAAGAAGAACTAAACTGAAGGAAGAATTTTCCCTTGTATTAAAAGAAATCAAAGACTACAATAAAATAAGGAAGAAGGTTAATAAGAAAAACAAATCAAATGGTAAATACGCAGAACGAAATCAAGGAAGTTATCACGGCAACCGCTAGTGCGACACCAGCAATTAGTATTAGCGTAGAAGTTTTTGTTTTAGTATACATATTATTTTCAATTCACATGTTAATAAAATATATAAGAGCAAATGTTAAGAAACAAATTAATAGGTTTATATTAAAGAATAATATTAACAATATTGTATAAAAAAAAATGAATAAAGAGTAAAATAAAATGTAAATTTATCCTACTAAATAAAGGAAACAATACATAAATTATATAATTTGTAAATTTTTTCATGGATAATATATATAAGCAAATTGAAGCACTCATAACCAGTGCCAAGAAGTCGATGGGCAAAGATGTAACAGACACTCTTTTAGCAAAAAGAAAGGATATACAAAGGTTAGAACAAGAGACGATAAAAATTTTAGAAGATCCAAAGATACGGGAATCAGATAGACACGTACATATAGTAAAATTCTGTAGATTGAAAAAGGAAGCTTTAGAAATACTTAGTCTACACGAGGATAGGGCTCAACAAACATCATCACACCGAACAGATAACAATAGATCTAACGAGGGAACAACTGAGATAGACATAACAATGGCAGAGACTGTTAAATACGAGTGAATTAGCGGCAATCTCTAAGCTCATACCAGTATTTAATGGTGTGAAAGAGGAATTTGTAGCAAATCTAGGTATAGTATAAGAGACAGTTATACCCGAGAAATACCCAGCATTTTTTAACTTCGTGTATAAAACAAAATTATCACCTAGGGTACAAAAAAGGATAAGACAAACATCAGTACCGACTGATATTACCACTTTATTAATTCTCTTAAAGGGGCATATGGGATAAAAAAGTCTCCTAACATAATTTTAAATGAAATAACAACCATGGTCCAGACAGACACCATACGAAAGTTTTCGGATAGAATAGAAAACTTAATAATGGAACTAAATGAAGTACAAGTACAAGCTCTTGGCGAGGAAAGAAGACAGACCATCAGCAATATCAACGCTATGATAGCATTTAATACGTTTAAGAATGGCCTGAAAAATAGAGAGATAGTTCGAACGATAGAAGCAAGCAGAAAGAAGTCTCTACATGAAGCTGGAAAAATAGCACTAGAAGCATCATCAGACATAAGGCAGAGTCAAGTAGTGTTTCAGACTTCAAGGTCACGAGATTCGTATGGCAATAATAACAATTACTACAACAATAATAAAAGAACAATTATAACCACGGTGGGAATAGAAGCAGCTATAATAATAATAATAATAATAATAATAATAATAGTAATAGAAATGGATATGGTAATAACACCAATAGGTACAATAACAATAGCAATAACAACAACAATAGGAACAATTATGGAAATAGCGGCAACAGATTGCAGAAACACAATAACAGCGATAGTAACTATAACAACAATGGACAAAACAACAGAGACAACTAAAATAATAATAATCAAAGAAAGAGAAACAACAATTATGGAAATAATAATGGAAGAAATAATAATTACAACAATAGAAACAACAATTATAACAGTAACGGAAACCACAGAGTACATCATGTTCACGAACAGGGAAACTCCCAAGTGAGAAGGTGATGCTTCACCTTAATACTACTATGTAGTCGACTCCAACTTTGTACAACTATGCACAGCTATCTATTCTAACAGTAGCTTAGTTAGTGGGTATTTTATATATAACAATCGCATTACTCATCAGATCTCCATCTATACTAATATAATAAAGAGGTAATGTGTGTTTGTTTGTTTGTTTGTTTGTTTGTTTGTAGGGGGTAATCTCCGTAACTAGCCATCTGATCTTCCTGAAATTTTCACAGAGTCTTACTGCGGATATGGGAAGTGCTATAGGCTATAATTTTTTTAATATTTTTAGTGGGCGTGGCACCTCCCACACAAAGTAAATTTTTAATATCATATACATATATTGAGTACCATGACAGGGAGAGCTTTGCAAATTTGTGTGAGGTCACCTATTGTTAATATTAGTAGCCGCGCCGGAAATGGGCCGGATCGGAGAAGTGGGCGTGGTACCTTCCATACAAGTAATAATTCAATGTTATATATCTCGAGTACTATGATAGAGAGAGCTTTTAAAATTTGTCTGATGGCACCTATTATTAATGTGAGCAGTCGGACAAAAAATGGGCACTATTGGACCAATAGGCGTGGCACCTGCCATACAAATAAAATATAAAATGCCATATATCTGGAGTACTGTTATAGTGAGAGTCTTGGGACTTTGTGTGAACCCATAAGTTATTCATATGATTAGTTAGACAAAAAATGGGCGTGATCGGAGCAGTGGGCGTGGCACCGCCCGTACAAAGTAAATATATGATATCATATAACTGGTGTTCTAAAAGAGGGAAGCTTTGGCACTTTGCACGACACCATCAGATCTTAGTATGAGTAGTCAGACAAAAAATTGGCGGGTTCACACCAATGGGCGTGGAGCTCCCCATGCAAAGTAACTATTAAATGTCAAATATTTGGAGTACTGTAAAAGAGAGAGCTTTGTGGCTTTGCGTGACCCCATAGGTTCTTTGTGTGATTAGTCGAACAAAAAAATGGGCGTGATAGAAGCAGTGGGCGTAGCACCGCCCATGCAAAGTAGATATCTAATATCATATAACTGGGAAAGGCTCGACATTTTGCACGAGTCCCTCAGATATTAATATGAGTAGTACAATAAAAATTGGGCGGGATGGGATAAGTGGGCGTGGCACCTCCTATATCAAAAATATGATGTACTACGAAAGCAACAGTCTTTTGACAAGTACATTAGTTATCAATGTGATTTGTCGTGGAAAATATATTGTCAAAATCAAAAATCGCGAAAACAAAAAACATATTCAAAAAAAAAAGAATTAAAGAGGTAATGTGTTTATTTGTTTGTAGGAGGTAATCTCCGTAACGACTTATCTGATCTTCCTGAAATTTTCACTGATTCTTACTGCGGATATCGGAAGTGCTACAGGCTGTATTTTTTTTAATATTTTTAGTGGACGTGGCACCTCCCATTCAAAGTAAATTTTTAATATCATATATATAAAGTACTATGATAGAGAGAGCTTTGAAAATTTATCTTAGGTCATCTATTATTAACGTGAGTAGTCAGACAAAAAAATGGGCGGGATTGGACAAATGCGCATGGTACCCCTATACAAACTTAATATTAAATGTGATATATTTGAATTACTGTGTTAGTGAGAGCCTTGGGACTTGCGTGAGCCTTTTCGTAACAATTCGGAAGGGGGGGGGGAGGGGGAGGGTGTAGCGAAGCGCACCGGGTTACATCTAGTCTTATATAAACTAATAAAACAGTAATTATAAAGTAATAATAAACTAATGCTTATTATATACACCAAGGTCCGGAGATTTAGCGGTACCAAGAATCTTCGGAAGGAAGCCAATAAGAACCTATAAAATTTTTAGTGTCTCATCAGATTTAAAGAATTACATAAAATTAAATATAAAAGGCACTGACAACCCATTAACATTTTTAATAGATACAGGAGTAGATGTCTCGCTGTGCAAAGAGGATTTATTATATAGTCACAGAGACGATCCTGACTACTATTGTTTTCTGACGGGAATTTCAAAAGAGGAAATAAGATCTATAGGCTCCACATCAATAGAGGTACAAATGAACGAGATGATAATTAAACACAAAATACAATTGGTAAAATATGACTTTCCGATATATACAGACGGTATATTAGGGAGAAATTTTCTCTACAAGTATAGTTGTAATATTGACTATGATAAATTTATATTAACAATTAACGTGTGATATGTAATCGCGAAATTGCAGACGGAATATACATAGCAAATACGATAATCCCAAAAGATGGGAATAAACACATAAGAATATTGAATGTATTGGATAAAACTGTGTAAATGTTTTATCTTACCCAGTGTTGACTTCTCTTTCAAAAATGAAAGACTTACTTTTGTAGTTACCAATATATATTTTATTATTCACCAGCTACTTGCTGTGTATAGATCAAGATTAATATTGATTTTAAAACTAAAATATGTCCGACTTATATACTAAATTATCAACTATAATTATACAAAAATGTTCTCTGGAATTAATCATTATATTTTCCCTTAAATTCTAAATGCTTAAGCAGCATAGTGAGCGACCTTTGTAAACTCCGCTCTATGACACACATGTGTGAAACACTTGTGTTAACCTTACTGCTTGCATCAACGTGAAATGGTTGATCTTCAATATTAAGTATACCAATATGTCAAGTACGACAATATCGAATACACAAAACATACGTTTCCGTATTTGCTTTGTGTTGCCGTCATGCATGCACTTGAAATCAGATACTCTTTTATTTATACTGACTTTGGTTTGTTTACTAACAAAGCCATGCCACACACATTCATTGATCGCAATGTTTATGGTCAAACCCAACACGTGCATTCTCACATTGCAACGTTTCTGGTCAACACATGTATGTCAAGTGGTTGTTCAAATGTTCCATGCTCAGCATTCATGTACTAAGTGAATGCCCTATAATATGCATACACTACACCACCGCCCTTAAGAGGAATCATACAATTTCTTTAAGTTCAAAAGAGATTGTAGGATTACTGTGTATAAGTTAAGGTATGTCTCACATACTGTGAAAGACATACCAACAATTATGGTAAACAAGTCCGTCCGCGAATTAAATCGTCTAAAATGGTATCATTCATTAACCATTTACTTTTTATTTTTTTGTGTGCAAAGAAAACAAACATGTTACCACCCAGCTTGACTAATATTTTATTTCATCATTTATTTTATGAATGTTTTGCCCGCATCAAATTACTCTCAACGGGCACGAGTATTTCCCAATATCATATTGCGGTGTTTAGCATATGTCATTCAGGTGCAATATCAAATTGCACCATTTACAGTTCTTTTTATTTCTTTTGTTTCTTTCACAAACCCATTTGCGTCCAATCACACTTTAATTGTTTTGAGTGACAAATTCGACATACAAAAATATTGTGTAAACGCACTAACAAATCGTTTACACATTTTGTAATACATAAACAATTCTCAGGTTGCTGCACTTGAAATTGTCTGTGGTTTCACAATCACTATTGTGAAATAAAGGCAACGCACTTGAGAACGATTTATGTCAACCATCTGTTTTGCTGATTGGCATTTCTCGATGGTTTTTGTTTTTTAGCACTTTTCGGTGGTGTCTCTCTGTTGCTGAGAAACAGAATTGCTGTTACTATATTAAGTTAGTGTTAAGATTTTTGTAAGTTAGTGGATCGCGGTGAATCGCATAACTCAGGCCTACATAGTAGGATAACAAAAGAATTATATTAAAATAAATTAACTTAATAAAATAAAACTCATTGAATATTATAAATCGAAAACAAAAAATAATTTGTATAAATACAAGTAATGAAAATAAACTTAAATTCTGTTAATAAATTAAACTATAATTCAATTCAAATATTATTTACTTTTAAATAAATAAAATGAAAACGAAAAATAATTGGCGCCCAACACGGTGAGAACTCAATAATCCTAGAAGAAAATTTCTTTGTGTGAACATTTTTAATCGTGAAACAACGAAATCTTTTTGAACATTTTTTGTGAAAAATCTCAAAAAAAAAGAGACATAATAAAATTAAACAAAGAATTAAATTAAACGGAAAGAACCTCGTTTCTCAAAAGAAAAAAGCAACAACGGTTAAATAATTAAAAAGTTCAATTTTAGAAACTCGTAAAAATTAAAAAAAAAAACTAAGATATTAATCTAAAAATTAGAGTGTTAAAGGTTTAATCGGAAAAATAAAAAACCAAACAGAAACTAAAAACTAAAGTATTAAAGTGTTAACTGTTTAATTGTGAAAAACTAGATTTTGTTAAATAAACCTCAACCAAACACTTTCGAAATAAATAAGAGGAGTGTTCCTATTCTCCCAACACCTTTTTTTTACAAAACCCTGCGAAGTCAACCATATTCCATGAAATTCAACATTGTTAACTAGCTATTGTATTAAGACTATACTGATCTTCAGTGTCAGCTACTATGTATGTAATTTTATTATTAATTATAAATATGAATCATTACGTGTATACTTTTGTATTATATTCATTTTATACATATGACACATTGTTCTCATACTGTAATATTATATGCGAATGCCATTAACAATTAAATTATAATTTTATTGATAAAAAAAATTGCTCCGTAATTCTACGCTTTATTAAATGAATAATGTCATTAACACCTTAAAAAATATTTTCATTAACATATAGAATATAGAATATATTTATATAATTGTTTGTTTAACTTAATTGCTACTTTCGATTATGGTAATTTATATTTAAAAGAAAATTATTATGCCTGTATTTTTTTTTTATCTTATTTAAAAAAAAATTTTTTCTTACAATTGCTTATATTTAGTGAGTAATAATAATAATACAATTCATTAACAATAATAATTTCATTAACGTATTTTCTTTTAGCTTAACAAGTACGTTTGTTTATTATATATAAAAAAAAATCTTACTCTATTTTGGTTTTTGTTATCCATTATATTTGTAAATTTTTACAATTGATTATACTTTTTTAGTAAATTCTTATGGTAAACCTTAATAGTATTTCCTATATTTACTGAGATATTTAACTCATCTATTTCTACTACATTATAAGGACCTCTGTATGGTGCCTCCTTTTTCCTTCTATTTTCTACTTTAACTAATACTAAATCACCTATATTTAAATCTATACTATTCGTCTTTTTCTGTGATTCTATTTGTCTATTTTTCTTCACCTGTTCAGTCATGCGTTTCGCATTGTCCAGTGAATATTTCAGTCTGGCTTTTATTTCGTTCGCATAATTATCAAAATTATACACCTTGGGATGATTCCGGATTTCATCACCTGGTAAATTTGGTAATTTTCCAAATATCAACTCAAACGGAGTGTATTACTTTACAATTGTTAAGTATTGATATCTTAAAATTATCATCTGTTCATACTAGAATTATTGTTATTTATTTCATTTCATTGTAATTTTCACCTTAAAACTTTATCATTAATATTCAATGCAATACAAATGTAAGTTTATTTACCAATTCATTCTATAATCGATTTATGTTAATATTTCTATCAATTCAACTTAAATATTCATTTCATCGATTTATTTTAATCTTTTTTTTTCTGTTTATTTTAAATATTTATTTCATCAATTTATTTTATTCTTTTTTTTTCGTTAATTTTAAATATTAATTTCATCAATTTATTTTAATATTTTTATCAATTCATTTGCCTGTGGTCAATGATAAGGTAGTTATTGATTTCATTAATTATATGTTGCCTGGTGTATTCCTAAGATTATGTCTAGTTCCGAGGATTACTATTCATGTTATTTAATCTTCTTATTGTTACTTGCTTCTATTTTCTCTTCCTTTATTTGTCTATTCTTGGGGCTCATTCTCATACCATATATATTCATTTCTTATATTCCATATATTCATCTCATAATAGATATCAGCTTCTTCACATCGAAATCTAGTTTCGCAGAATTATCACTGTATCTCGCTAGCCTATTTATTCATTCATTATATCAGGCGCGTAGTTTCTCCATAGTCGAATCTAGTTTCGATGGATTATCACCACGTTCTATGTGCGCAATATTCTTCCTTTCATTCCCCATTTTTATCTTCCAATTATCAAATTATCTCCATTTATTTATTTCCTATTCATATATCTGCTCCTAGCATCACTTACAGATGTACACGCACACATCTTGAAGTGATCAATTCCAACAGGTGCTGTTCCATCTTATCCTCATTCTATGCTATTTCATTCTGTCAGTCTTCACCAGTATTCATTCTTACTATTTCAAATACTAACCTCAATTCCACCCCTATCATTGCCTAAACGTATAATATATCGATGCTATTAAAATTTTATTTTGCTATTCATATGTCTTATGTTTTTTTTTTCATCTTACTTGTTAACTCTAACATGTTATAACTTTTAATTTTTTTCTTCTTTATCATTTATGTATACTTAGAAATGTTTTTATTTGTTTTTATTATTTTATATTAGTGGACAGGCATAATTCCTAAAGATAGTTTATTATTTTCTTATTTTTCTGTTTAATTGTAAAAAAACAATATCTCTTTTTTTTTATTTCTCCTGATTCCCACTGTTGTCTAGTTTTTTTTTTTTTTTAGGTAGGTAAGTAAGAACTTATTTTTTTTCCATGTTAAAATGGAACACCTTATTTTATAATACATTCTTCAGTTTTTATTTGCGCAGCGGACTTCATAAAAACCGTCCCTAACAATTTTTATACTACCTTATTATCATTTGCATTGTAGTTCGTCAATTAAGATGATTTGTAGGGAGTACCAGGATTAGTATGATAACGGTTATGCTTCCAGGAGCTTCCTTATCTAGATTTGCAGGATTACCATGATGATTAAAGATGTACTAAGGATGTAAGGCAGGATCTGGATGGTGATGGTGATTCAAGATTCAGGATTTCTTTTTGCTGCATATCAGGATTCAGTGTTGCTTGCAGGAATCGGATTAGGATGATGTCTCTTTTATTAGGATTGGGATGATGCTGCATACCAGGATGATGTTGGTTCCATCAGGATGATGCTGCATACCAGGATGATGGTGGTTGATGATGTTGATTATAGGATGATGGTGGTCGCTGCTCAGAATTTCAGGGATTTTGACAGGATATTTGTTGGCGGTTCAGGTTCCAGGAATGTCCAAAGGATCGCCATGTAAATGTTTTATCTTACCCAGTGTTGACTTCTCTTTCAAAAATGAAAGACTTACTTTTGTAGTTACCAATATATATTTTATTATTCACCAGCTACTTGCTGTGTATAGATCAAGATTAATATTGATTTTAAAACTTAAATATGTCCGACTTATATACTAAATTATCAACTATAATTATACAAAAATGTTCTCTTAAATTAATCATTATATTTTCCCTTAAATTCTAAATGCTTAAGCAGCATAGTGAGCGACCTTTGTAAACTCCGCTCTATGACACACATGTGTGAAACACTTGTGTTAACCTTACTGCTTGCATCAACGTTAAATGGGTGATCCTCAATATTAAGTATACCAATATGTCAAGTACGACAATATCGAATACACAAAACATACGTTTCCGTATTTGCTTTGTGTTACCGTCATGCATGCACTTCAAATCAGATACTCTTTTATTTATACTGACTTTGGTTTGTTTTCTAACAAAGCCATGCCACACACATTCATTAATCGCAATGTTAATGGTCAAACCCAACAAGTGTATTCCCACATTGCAACGTTTCTGGTCAACACATGTATGTCAAGTGGTTGTTCAAATGTTCCATGCTCAGCATTCATGTACTAAGTGAATGCCCTATAGTATGCATATAGTATGCATACACTACAACTGTAATAATAAAGAATTTGAAAATAGAAACAATTCCATTGAAAAATTTTGAAATTTACAGAACTACTGGCAAAACGGCAAAATTTGATAAGGAACGATTCAATAAGTTATTAGGTGAATTGAATGTGAATACCAATGATGACAGCGCGAAGAACGGATTATTGGGAATATTGAGAAAATACCAATCAATTTTCCATATAGATGGTGAGAATTTAACAACGAACAACTTTTATAAACAAACTATACATCTAAATGACAGTGACCCGGTATACATAAAGAATCAAGTGAAAGGTTTATTGGAACAAAATATAATAGAACCATCAATGAGACAAGTTTCCACTAACACGCTTGGACGACGTTTTGGATAAGCTAGGAAGAGCGAAATATTTTTCTACGTTGGATATGACGAGTTCATTCCACCAGATTGAACTTGATGAAAATTCAAGACCTTTTACGGCGTTTTCAACTCCAAATGGCCATTACCAATACACTAGATTACCACTCGGATTGAAAATATCTTCCAACAGTTTTCAAAGAATGCTTACCATAGCATTGCATTATCTGGATTAGAGTCTGAAGCATTTTTATATGTGGACGACATAATAGTGTTTGGATGTAGTTTGAAACACCATAATGAAAATCTGGTAAATGTGTTTGAACATAATCTAAAACTCAATGCGAGCAAATGTTTTTTAAGACCAGAAGTTGTATACTTAGGGCATTTGATTACGTCAAATGGCATAAAACCAGACCCGAGCAAGTATGAAGCAATTTCTAAGTACCCAATACCGAAAAATTCTGACGAAGTTAGAAGATTCGCAGAAACTTCAAGCTGTTTAAATAACCTATTGAAGAAAGATGAGAAGTTCGATTGGACTGAAAATTGTCAAACAGCGTTTGAAAGTCTCAAGAAAAGTCTTATAAGTCCACCAGTATTGCAATATTCGGATTTTAATAAAACATTTGTTTAGACAACAGGCGCATCCGATTTTGCACTGGGAGCAGTTTTATCACAAGGTAATATGGGCGAAGATTTACCTATATCTTACGCAAGTAGATCTCTTAATAAACTTGAGAAAAATAAAGCTGTTATTGAAAAGGAATTATTAGGTATTTATTGGGGCATCCAATTCTTCAGACCTTATTTATATGGAAGAAAGTTCACTGTCGTAACATACCACAGACCCTTAATGTCCTTATTTTCTCATATGAATCCTAGTTCTAAACTAACGAGAATAAGATTGGAATTTTCAGACTACGATTTCGATATCGTATATAAGAAAGGGGCTAATAACACAAATGCAGATGCATTGTCACGGATACAAATGGACTCCACAATATTAAAAAATATGATACCATTAGAAAATGATGAAAGTCTAAAGAAGACATTGGAAGTAACTAGAGGTATGAGCAAAAAGTCATCAATTAATGAAAATATCAATAGCGAATCTCATAGCGAGCCTGATCAACTCCGTATGTGGGATTGCACATCCATCAATGATATTAAAAATGCATGCAAACTAAAGTCTATTTTAGAAAAGAGGCCAAATAATGAAATATATGAATATACTACAGAATATTATAAATGTAATAATGAAATGCGCATTATGTGTAGCGATAATCCGAAGTGCTTAGGTACTCTACTGGAGAAACTATCATCTTATTTAAAAACTAGTAAAAATGAAAAATTTGCCATCGCAAGAGATGATGCAATATTTGAAATAATTCCTGCAGATGAATTTAAGGCCAAATATAATAATTTTAATAAATCAAGTACAGATGACATAAAGAAACTATTATACAACAAACCTCAAAAGATAACAAACGACAAAAGAAAACAAGAACTAATAGAGTTATATCATAATACCCCCCAAGGAGGACACTTTGGTGTGAGGAAAACAATACTAAAATTGAAGCAGAAATACGTGTAGAAAAACATGTCCAAAATGGTAATGAATTTTGTATCAAAATGCGACTTATGCCAGAGAAATAAACATATTAAAAATACAAAAGAACTACTTAAGGTGACGGATACACCATCTCAAAGTTTCGACACTATAGTGTTAGATACAGTTGGTCCACTGCGTCCAACAGAAAATTTTCGATATATATTAACCATGCAATGCGAATTGACGAAGTATATTATTGCTTGTCCAATGGACACAAAGGAGGCGAAATCGGTAAAAAAGGCATTAATGGAAAACGCTATATTAAATTATGGCTTATTTAATACACTCAAATCAGACAGAGGAACGGAATTTAAAAATTAATTAATGAAGGAGATATGCGCAATGATGAAATTCGAACAAAAATTTTCGACACCCTACCATCACGAAACGTTAGGCACAGTAGAAAGAAACCATAGGGTTCTTAACGAATACTTTTTGTCTTTCGTGGAAGATAACAATTGGGTAGAGTGGATACCATATTACACCTTTGCATACAACGTAACTCCTCATATGGATATGGAATAATCTCCGTTTGAGTTGATATTTGGAAAATAATCAAATTTACCAGGTGACGAGATCCGAAATAAAAGCCAAACTGAGATATTCACTAGACAATGCGAAACGCAAGACTGAACAGGTGAAGAAAAACAGACAAATAGAATCACAGAGAAAGACGAATAGTATAGATTTAAGTATAGGAGATTTAGTGTTAGTTAAGGTAGAAAATAGAAAGAAAAACGAGGCACCATACAGAGGTCCTTATAGTATAGTAGAAATAGATGATTTAAATATTTCAGTAAAGATAGGGAATAATATTAAGACGTACCATAAGAATTTACTAAAGAAATATAGCAATTTGTAAAAAGTTATAAATAACATGAAAAAAATATATATACAAACATAATAATATAATATACAATAATAATACGTAGCAAGTAAGAAAACAGACAATTATGTAGCTAGCAATAATATGTAGAAAATTTTTTATTGTTCATTTAATAAAGAGTAAAATTTCAGTTTGGGAACAGTGTATCCTATGTAAAAACAGAAATTTTATTGTTAGTGAATTGTATAATTATAATCACTCACTGAATAAAGCATAGAATTACAAAACAAAATAATGTATAGTAAGAAAAAAAAAAAAAACAAATGTATATGCATAAGAATGTTTTAATAATAAGATTTTATGCATAATAGTAGAAACTTAAGATCGGTATAATACGAACAAGATTATATATAACGTAAGCATTACAATAGAAAAATGTAAAATAATAACTTAGCGTAAAGTATGCACACACTTATGTACACAGCAATCCTACAATTTTTTATTTTTTATTTGAAAAAATTGTATGATTCCTCTTAAGGGCGGTGGTGTAGTGTATGCATGATATAGAGCATTCACATAGTGCATGAATGCTAAGCATAGAGTGATTCATTTTGGTAATAAAACGAAAACACACTTGACACACATATGTTGACCACAGACGTTGCAACTTGATAGTGCACGTGTTGGGTAAACTTTACAATGAATGAATGTGTGTGGCATTACACTTTGGTAAACAAACCCAAAATAAAATGAACAAAAGGTTTTAATATTTCAAGTGCATAAGGGCAACAAAGTAAATACGGAAATGTTTGAAGTATTTGATATTGCCGTACTTGACATGTTTTTGTGTTTAAATAGTTGACCACCCAATAGATACATGTGCTTCACACACGTAGGTCGCTAAATTAATTACCAAGGTCAGTCGCAATGCTGTTAGAGCACTGCATAATTTTGTGTCAATATTTTAGTACATAAGATAGAAGTTATTTTGTATTAGGATATCATTCTTGTTTGATAAGTCATTCGTGAACATACATTCTTAGTTGAACATTCATTCTATGTTCATCATTCTTTGTTAATCAATCATCAACAACAGTTTAAGCAAACTAGTTAGACTGTGAATAAATACATATATATATATATCAATGAAGGAAACATCTTTTATTTAAATGAAGAGGAAATTAAGTAAGTTATCCACCTGCATCCTCCCACTGTCATCAAACATCACACTATTTAGATTGCTGTTTCCGCTGATGTTGTTTCTGTAGTTGTTTGGGCTGTTTGAAGAAATAATAAAATAGGACAATTTTATAGGTAGAAATACTTTAATGATTTTTAGATATTGGGTAAGTAATATGTTACTTGAAAACGGGGGGAGTAATTAAGGTATTTTATAGAATTTCTTGGTGGGAGAAATTTGAGCATAATTTGACTATGGGTCGGTTAATTATTCCTGTAGAAATTCGTATTTCAAATATTAGACTTAAAATGGTTGAAAACTCTTCAAAGTTAAACCGTTGGGCACCTGCTATTCTTTAAATGTGGAATTTGAAACTTTTTACTGCGGCTTCCCACAGACCGCTCATATGTGGTGCGTGTGGGTGTGTAAGTTTCCACTCGAAGTTATTTTTTTTTTTGTTATATATCTGTTGTGACAAACTCTATAAATTGAGCGAATTCGCGTTCGAGTGTTCGACTAACGCCGAGAAAGTTTCTTCAATTATCAGAGACTACCCTTAGGGGGAGCTCGCGCTTCCCGTCGAAGCGAGAGAAAGCAGATTGAAACGTCGCAGATGATAAATCTAAACACGCTTCTAAGTGAACAGCTTTTGCGCTAAAACATACAAACACGCTGACATAACCTTTTATGGTAGATGCCGTGCGCAAATTTGAACTTTTAAGTTCAAATGGGCCAGCCCAGTCAATGCCGGTTGTTCGGAAGCGACGAAACAGATTGCACCTTTCAGGGGGGAGCGGTGCCATAATATGGGAACATTGTTTATTTTAAATATAATGCACGTTTTGCAGTGACGTATTATATATTTTATTCTAGGTTTGAGTCACATTTGATTACATTCCGCATGAGATAGAAATATATGCAATTGAGTTAAATAAAGTTGACAGAACCGGGAATTGACGGGTAATATAATTGGGTAACATTCATTGTATGGCAGTGACGACTGTGATAATCCACCATTAACACGTAGCATCGAATTGGCATCTAAAAATGGATTTAACATTTTTAAAGGACTTGTTTGATTAATTTGTTGAGAATTTGAAATCCTGTGATACTCTTCAGTATAAAGAGATTTCTGAGTCAAAATTATGAGCTTATTTTTTTACCGAATTCACTTCTTGTTGAGTTAGCTCCAGAGTAGTGTAGAAATACCGGGTATTCGGTCTTACTTTTGAAATACTGTTGCCAAATAACGAAATACGCCACCAGAGAGAATTATTAACGAGATCTTGTGGCTTACAGCCAGGATTATCATGGGTAGGAACGAGAAACCATTTTGCTTTCGGTAATAACCGTTGAGTATGAGATATGCGGTTAGCCACAAAAATTTCCAAATCGTGGGTGGTTTTGAAATCCAGCTTAACACTATGGAAGAATCAGTTCATAAAAATACATCTTGTGTATTGAAATTAAGAGACCAGATAATGTAGCTACCTAAGTTTGCAAGCAAAACAGCTCAATATAGTTTTAGTCGGGGCAAATAAACGGTTTGCATTGGAGATACTTTACTTTTTGCAACTAAGAGGTTTGAGAACACATTAGAAGTAGATGTTTGACAACGAATATAGACAGTTGCACAATAAACAAATTTTGAAGCGTAAGAAAATCAATGTATCTGGATGAGATCTGATGGTTTGTGTTGTAACCACCGAGGAATATTAACAGTTTCAAGATGAGTGAGATCAGATAGCAAATCATGCCATATTTGTAGAGACTTTGGGCTTACATATTGATCCCATTGTAAAGCTTCTAACCACAATTGTTGCAAAAGCTTTTTGCCTCGAATAGCAACGGGATCCAGCCATCCTGCTGGATCGAACAGCTTTGCAACAGAAGACAGAATTTGTCGTTTAGTGGCTGTTGTGGCTTGCGAAACTGGTGAAAATGAATACCAAAATGAGTCGGTTAGAGCACTCCGTTTAATGCCAAGAGTTTTAGTGGAACTTGGTTCATGTAAACGTAGAAAGTTTATTCATATAAATCCTCCTGCGGAAGATGACAGAGTAACTGGGTGTCATTTGCAGTGATTTTCTTCAAGATAGGTCCCGCTGACTTTGGGGTGTCCACCAATACCGACAATTTTAAAATGCGATTTGGGAGCTGAAGTCTATTTCTACTTTTCTCAGATAAAAATGTTCGTTGGGAACCAGGGTCTATTAGTGCCCTAATAGTGTATAATTCACCCATATGTTCTATTTGCATTAAAGCGGTGCGCAATTAAATGTTTTCATTACCGCTTGAGCAATTTGCCTGAATTTGTTTTGAATTGGTGGGTACCTCATCGCTAGAAATCATTCTTGGGCCCTTATGTGAAATCTGTGAATTATTCAGAGGAACATTCCGAGATTGATCCTCATTAGAAGTAACTTCATTATTCTTTTTTAGTTCAGAATTTTTGATCGAGTATTGTGATTTGTATTTCATGTGCAACATAGTGTGATGAGGTTTCTTCAGTGAAGGCATGTGTGCTTACTTGTGCAGTTGGCCTTTTAATGCGAGGATGCCAAACAATTGTTGCAGAAATTATTTTTACATACATAATCCACTCTTTGTTGAACAGTGAATTCTCTGAATTTATGACAAATCCATAAAGAGTGATTTTCCTTTCATAATTTGCATAACAAAGTCAAGTTTTCATGTGAAATGTATGTCTGTATATCACGGTTGAAGCTATTTGATGTCGAGAAAAAATTTTTCGTGGTTTTTATGGTGTTGAGACGTTCCGCTGCTTTATATCTGTCCACCAGGGATTAGGACATTTGGGACCACTTTGGAAGCTCGCGTGGAGAAGTGAGTTATTGCTCCCGTAGCGGAAGTATAACTTCGTGGAGTTTGATTGAGATAAGCCGAATCAGGATAGGGTCCCAGCCCTCCAAGTCGACGCCGAGCGTTCGGAGAGTTGCCAGGAATCATTTACGGATGATTTAATTCTACTCATTGATTCGCTATCTTCAGTTTTTGCCAAGGGTATATCAAATTAAATTTTTATTTCGTTTTCAATACTATACTATATAGCACTAGATTTTTGGTTATCTAGTTTAATTGGGTATGAGATTTAAAAAGAATTTCGTAATGAATGTGAAATAAAACTACTTTCGAAATAAATATTTTTATTTTCTATATTTAATAGGGCCTAATGTTATTAGGGAATTAATTGAATGGAATATAGAAGTCAAAAAATAAATTTATGAAGGTTACGAGATTCGGGATGGTCACTTGGTTAAAGAACACTGGATTTTATTTTAACTATAATGGGAGTGATGAACAGAACCTTGTTCCTTAATGGGTAACCGTTATATGATATTGAGATTTTGTGATAATAACTCGCAAAATGACTGGTATTAAATAATAAATTTTCAATATATTATTTAATTTCAATGTATTATTTAATTTATTTGAAATTTCCTAAAGAGGATATTTGCCCAAATATATATTCTCCGATATTATTTTCTATAAATGTAAATTAATTGGAGGTTATAATTTAATTTCTTAAATTTTAATTTAATTTATTTATTAAAATATTTATTGTATTGTATTGTATAAAGAGGTGTCGAAAGTACGGCGACCAAATGATCTATTGTACTGCCACCTGTTAATAGTTTGTCCCTATAAAATATGCCCCGGGATCCAGTAACTCGGAGTTTACTACTTAGCAGCCTTGTGCTCGAATAGCAGCTTGACTGTCTGATAATATGGTTATGTCGCGTCTTTTGCACTTCCTCTTTAAGTTAATCTGTGCACCTATATCGATGGCTTAAATTTCCGCCTGAAAAATACTCGTGTGTATTCCCATTGATTCGTAGTATTTGGTTCTTGCCCCAAAGTCTCCCGCCCCTGTTCCATTTCCGTCCGTGTACCATTTGATCGTATTCTATTTCAGAGAATATGCTGTACTCAAACTAGTCCATTCCTTCTTATTACTAAATTTTGTTACACAGTTTTTCTTCAAATCGTATTTCTTCTGAGTCCTGTCCATTGGACAATCTAGGAGGGAGTAATCTTTAACTTGATTTGTTCGGTTCTATTGACCTTCATAAAGCCTGGTTACAGGTTAATTCCCCTTTATCCTGATTGCCGTTGCCAGGACTTTCTTTTCCACCACTATATGTAGTGGGCTTTGGTTCAAGAGCACTTCAAGTGATGCCGTTGTGCACGTCCTCATTATACCCATTATCGCAATACACGTAAGTCTTAGTATCCTACTTAGCTCCATATGAGTTGATTTTAACTTTGTCCTTTTCACCCACGCAATGGCTCCATATGTCAAGATTGGATGGACCATCATGGACTACATCCAGTACAGGATGCTGGGTGTGCATCCCCAGGATCTACCCACTACCCTTCTACATATCATTGTAGCATGCCTTGCTTTCTCTATAATATGTTTCACATGTGCCTTCCATTTCAACTTGCTGTCTAGTATTGTGACCAGATATTTCACCTCTGTCTTTGGTTCGATGACTTCTCCCAGGATTTGAATTGCCTCCATCTTGGAAGTTTCCTTCTCCTGGTACAATAGTGGTCTTTGTCGGATTGATGTTCAGTCCTGTTGCCTTGCACCATTGATTGATAATCCTCAGCCCTCTTAGGACCATGTCACAAAGGGGTTCCTCGGATTTGCCTCTCGCTATTCCGACTATGTCGTCCGCATAGCCTTGACATTCTAAACGTGCCTCCGACTGTTTCATTAATAATTCGTCAACAACCAGACACCACATTAGAGGCGAAAGAACCACTCCCTGTGACGGCTATGGTTTCCCCTTCTGCTGATGTTTCTGCTGATCTCGTGCTGAGAACTTCTACCATCCGTCTTGATGCCATTGAATCTACTCCTCTTCGGTTTAATGCCCTTTCTATTACATCATTGAAGTGTTATGAATGGCTCCTTCTATATCTAGGAAGGCATAAACGGCTATTTCCTTCTCATCTAGTGATTTTTGAATAGTTCCCACTAGGTTGGTAAGAGTGGTCTCTGTTGATCTGCCCTCTCTATACGATTACTGGTTTGAATGCACAGGCATCTGTTGTAATATCCCATATCTTAGACAGTTGTCCACTGCTTTTTCACGTGTCTTCAATATGAATGATGTTAGGCTTATTGGTCTGAAGGATTTTGTATATGCAGTGTCCTCCTTTCCCACTTTGGGTATGAACACCACTTTTGCCCTCCTCCATGCCTCTGGTATATACCCCATGGCCAAGCTGCTATACCCGATATTTATTAAGAATGGTAAAATTTCCTTTAGGCCCTTTTGTAATAAAGCACGAAAAATCCCATCCGTTCCCGGGGAGTTGTAGGGTTTAAAGATGCCTAAAGCCCACTCTCATATTTCCTTTGAACAAATTTCGGTTGCTATCTGCCTATTTTCCCGACTACGGTTTCTTTGACTGTTACTCGAACGTTCGTTGTCTACTGCCACACTTCCTGGAAAGTGTGTCTTCAATAACAACTCTGCTTTTTCTCGGCCATTTTTTGTGTAACCACCGTCTTCTTTCTCAAGTGACATTGTTAGCACTGGCCCGCATTTCGCGAATGTTCTGTATAGCCTTGCCGTTTCTGAAAGAGATTCCATATTTCACAGGATTCCCTAAAGCTAATTCTTTTAGATTTCCTAATCTCTTTGCTATATTCATTTAGTTTGGCCTTATAAAGCTCCCAATGCCCATTTCGCTTTGCCCTATTTCCAAGCCTACGAACTTCGGTTCTGAGCTTGGAGAGATTATCGTTCCGCCATACTGCGTCTATCTCCTTGCCCCTCGGTTTCTCGGGGCAGCTTCACAATTGGGCATCCAGCAGGGCCCCTTCACGTGGGTCATACTATCATCGAGCCTTTAGTGATTCCGTATGCGTCTGCTCAATGTTATGTCTTGTAGATTGTGGCCTAGGAAGTTGCCTGAATACTTAGATCCTCTAACGAAAATTCAATTATTTTATGTTCTGATAATAATTCCTCATCGGATACCCTCCAATTTCTCATAATCCTGGCTACCGTAATGTCTAAGACCTCCTCTCTTACCCTTGTAACGCATGTAGGTCTATTTCCCTAATTTAGTACTTCTAGGTTAGATGTTATTAAAAATTCTAATTGGTACTCACCTCGATAGTTTGTGTTTATGCTGCCCCATATTGTACTATGTGCGTTGGCATCGCATCACAGTAATAGCTGTACGTTTTGTCTTCTGCAGAAGTCCACTATCCGCCGTACCCCTGCGGGTGGTGCTGAAGCTTCACCGCCCGGAAAGTATGCTGATGCCACCACTATGACACTTTTCCTGCCCGCGATGTTAATGAGGGCTGGGATGGGAACCAAGACAAGTGTAATTAATATCTTTACTAATTAATATGCATGCTGTGGGCGACGTATGTCTACTGTCCCATATCACCTTGTCGCTACCGCAGCTTAGTCCTCTGACTGCAACCTTGTAGTGCCAGGGCTCTTGGATCAATACCATGCCCAGGTTAAATGTTGAAAATGCCCTAACGATTGCTGGGGCGCTAACCTGGGCGAATTTGATATATGATCCGTTATTTGACATTGTAGTACTTTGTTGTTGATTCCGCTGAGCAGCATTTCTTCTCCACCGTCGTCAATTGAAGGATCAGAATGACCTAGATCTATTCCACCCGTGTCGCTTCCAATGGATGATAAATGCTCCGTCTCCATTTGTACAGATATCTCCGGTACAGATATGGCACGTTTGCGGTTAGGAGCTCTGTCTCCTCTGATAGTTTTGCGGGGTCTGGGCTGCTCTCTTTTCCCCTCGCTATGCCATGCACCGGAACCTCACCAAATCTGTAGCTTATTGCAATGCCTGATTCTGCTCCGTTGTTTGGCCTGCGCATCTGGGAAGGAAGATGGTGACCGTATGTATTACAGGTACCTCATCTCCGGGACACATGGTCTCAGTTCTTGCTGCTTTTGTACGCAATTTTGGTCTCCACGCTAAATTGCTGGATATTGTTGGTACATTATTCAGCTTAGCCAGTGCTTCTGCCCTTTGGGTTTTTAATCCGAAAATTTCGCACCAGCGGTATTGCTTGTTGTCTCTGGTGCTCCGCAAGTTTTCGATGGAGCTGTTGCTCCAATCTCCAACGTTGCTTCTGCACTTTTCGGAGGCGACATAAATACTTTGGTCTTCTCGGTTGGTGCTTTTGCACCACTTCTGGCTGGTTGACTTCGTGTTGCTCCTGTTACCACTAGCTTTGCCTCGCTGACCACCTTCACAGAGCTCATGCTTCATTCGGTCAGCCAGTTCGGTTGCGGAACAGCCCCGCATATTTAATTGTAGGTTTTTGATTTTTTCCTACTCTTCCATGAGATTCTGTTAAATGGGGAATTCAAATGGTTCGCCATTGAGGCGCCCCGTGCTACGGTAAGGCCGCAGTTACTCCCCGGTTCGGCCCGGCTTCGGAGAGCACCCGTTTAAATACAGTCTGACGTAACCCCCCGACTGCAAAACTTGTCCAATGGGCACGGTAACGCATGACACCCTGGATTAGGGGATGGCAGTTCTGGGTCCTACACTCATCAAAAGCCTGTCTGACAAGGGTAACCCCGCCGGGAAACTACTTACTCGTAGATCCCATCAGCATAGCCTCTTAAATCATTGTGAAATCAAGCCACTGCACCACGTAAAGGTGACTGCCAACGAGAGGGAAAATATTTATTAATTGACAACTTTTTGATAATCATGAATTTTATTTGTCCTAAGTGAGTTGTTATCTAGTGTTGCCTTCCTTTTTTGACTGTATTCTTCGTCTTCGATGTTTGTTTTTGTTGAATAAAGAGTTTGAACACAAAACAAATAGTTTGTTGTTCAAAGGGAATAAAATCACTTTTCCCTTTTTCTTTCTGTAGCGGACTGTATTTTTCCCAATTTTTTTATTTTGTACACAAAGTCAATGTATTCGTTGAGTAAAGAGTTTGACTAAGAACCGACTAGTTTCTCTTTCAAAGAGAATGCAATAAACTTTTTATGTGCAGATAAAGAACACACAATTTAAATTGTGAGTGAGAGTATCGAGTACATGAACGAAATTGGTTAATTTTATTGTGGGTTACGACTTGTTTGACGTAAAGAGGTCACAGACTTTTAAATTGACTAAAGTAACTTTGTTCTCTTTAAAGTAACTTGACAAACAGAGCTTTTATTAACTGGCGGTTGTTACTAACTTATACAACCACACGTAGTTTGAAAAATCAAATCAACCACACGTAGTTTGAAAATATTCGAATATTTTTGTAAAGATAATATTTTGCTATAATTTTTGTCGTGTAAGGAAGACACCTGTTTATTTTGTTACTATTTTTTTTTTTGTTCATTTATATTGCATTTATTATAGACCGCTTTACGTGAAAAAGTGAAAAGAAGCGGATAACGGTTGACAATTAAATGCGCAAATCCATTAAAATATATAAAATTTACTAGACTCTATACTTTGTTTTCAATCGATGTTCACAATCAACGCGTTTTTTTAGTTTATATATTAATATGTATTTATATGAATATATAAATGAACGAAGAAGAAGAATCAATGATAATAAAGTTTCTTTTTAAAAAATGTATATTTTTTTAAACATGTGTTACGGATTTCCTTTTTTGTGGTGTATAAATTCGACCCTGCCTCCAATTATCCGACTATCACAAAAATGCAACCGTCACCATGGTTACTTTTCGTTCATAGCGTCTGTTTTATGGCACGATAATCCCGTAATATCCTTTGACCAATAGGACCGTGACAGCTAGCAAGAAAACAAAAAAAGGATAAAAGGAGATAAAAAAAGTGTAGATATAAAAAAGAAGACACACGGCTTCGGGTTATCAGTAATGGGATCGTGCGGTCGAAAATACCCTTGTATATCAATACTCAAATAGTTTTAAAATTTGGCACACTAACTGTAAAAAAAACTGGAAAAAAAATTCAACCAAAATACTAAAGCTTGTGAAAATTTTGAATTTTAAATGAAGAATACAAAATAATAAAGTTTGTAGAAATTTTGAATTTTAAAGGAAGGATTAAAGAAACTGTAAAGCATTAAAAGTTTGTACTGCAAAGAAATTAAAAACTGAAACTGCAAAACAATAAAGTTTGTGCAAAATATGGTAGTTAATTGAAGAATTAACAAAAATGTAAAATATTTAAGAGTTGTAATGTAAATATAAAAACTGAAAATACAAAGTAGTAAAGTTTGTGAAAATTATGCATTTAATTGTAGAATTAACGAAACTGTAAAATAATAAAAAGTTGAACTGTAAATATAAAAATGAAAATAACGAAAAGTAAAACAAAAAGGAAAAGAAACCATTTGACAAACACAATTTTGATTCTAAACTGAAACAAAAATTAAAGAAAGGACATATAATTAAAAAATTGTAAAGGGTGATTTTTAAGAGCTATAGGAAAGGAAAAATGCATGAAATCTTTATTTGAATCGATAGCACGGTCCATATAATTTAATGTTTGAAGATTATTTCATGCAAATGTTGACCGTGACTGCGCCTCAAATGGTCCATCCGCTTAGTCCAATTTTGGAATACTCTTTCCAACATTTCGGCCGGTATCTCACGAATAAATGCTTCAATGTTGTCTTCCAATGCGTCAATTGAAGCGGGATTGTCTGTATATACATGAGCTTTAACATAGCCCCACAAAAAATAGTCTAAAGGCGTTAAATCGCACGATCTAGGCGGCCAATTGACCGGTCCCGAACGTGAAATAAAATGTTCACCGAACTCGCCTCTCAATAAGTCCATTGTTGCGCGTGCTGTGTGGCATGTGGCACCGTCTTGTTGAATCCACATGTCATGCAAGTCAAGCTCTTGCATTTTGGGCAAAAAAGAAGTTGGATATCGTCTCTCGGTAGCGCTCACCATTCACAGTTAAGTTACGATTCGCATCATCTTTGAAGAAGTACGGTCCAATGATGCCACCAGCCCATAAACCGCACCAAACTGTGACTTTTTCTGGATGCATTGGTAGCTCTTCCAATGCTTCTGGCTAATACTCACTCCAAAATCGACAATTCTGATTATTTACATACCCATTGAGCCAAAAATGTGCTTCGTCGCTGAACACAATTTTTCGGTAAAAAGTGGATCTTCGGCCAACTTTCCAAGAGCCCATTCATCAAAAATTCTACGTTGCGGTAGGTCGTTCGGCTTCAATTCTTGCACCAGCTGTATTTTGAAAGGCTTCACACCTAAATCCTTTCGCAAAATTTTCCACTTTGTTGAGTAACAGAGACCCAATTGCTGCGAACGGCGACGAATCGATAATTGATGGTCATCATTAACACTGGCCGATACAACTGCGATATTTTCTTCAGTTCGCACTCTACGTAAGCGTGTAGGTGGTTTAATGTCCAACAATGTAAATTTGGTTGCCAAAAAGATAATAGCTAAAAAATCACCCTTTATAAGGATTTGGTGAACTTAAACGTCGCACAGTGGCGCCCGTAGAGCAAACTGAGTTGCATAAATCAAAATTTTCATGTGCGCCGACGAAGTTTTGAATAAACCCATGTTATAGGAAACTTTTCAACGATTTCAAATATGCTACTCTTAAAAATATCACATTTTTGGTTTAGAAGATACAACCGTTTAAAGTTGACCAACTTTCGGTTTTCAAAAAAACACACAATTTTTAGTCAATTTGTTGCGATTTCAGGTGTAATATCACGAAAAATAGGTAACGAATCGCCTTATTTTTAGTTTGTGTTGATTGATGTATTTATTAAATGAATAATGATAAAAAAAAAATATTAACTGTTTGCTTTGTATTTCTCCTGGTAAATCACTATTTAAAAACTATCCGTTTTTTCCACTATTTTTCCACTTTGACGGAAAATAAAAAAATCCATATTTTTCTGCCATATTTGCAAAACATATTCTTTGATTATTTCTTTACAAAATTCAAAAGGTTTTATCTGCCCGTACGTGCCCGTTTGGCTTCTAGAGGTAAAAAAGGTTAAAAAGACATGGTTGCAGAAATTGTATGGCCTGCATCCCTTACATGTTTTGACTGACAGTAGTTTGATCTAATAGTTTGAAAATTGCATTTTTAGTCGGTTGTCTACCTGTGAGCCTCTGCCAAAGTCTACTCCCAATATTCTGTTACAGACACAGGATGCACAAAAAACTACTCATTGAAATTCGCAGGTACGCACCTCACTTAAAAATTAACTTGGAGTACAAATGGTCAAGAACAATATTGTCTTATGGTCCCTCCAGGTAGGCACAAATCTTATTTAGACACGAGCATAATATCAAAATTGCATAATTCAGCCTAAATCCATATGTATGCAGGGAACAGGTAAATTTTTAGGCATGGTAGCATAAGCCTATATATTGCAAAATAAGCATAATGACTTATGGTCCCTCCAGGTAGGCACAAATCTTATTTAGACACGAGCATAATATCAAAATTGCATAATTCAGCCTAAATCCATATGTATGCAGGGAACAGGTAAGTTTTTAGGCATGGTAGCATAAGCCTATATATTGCAAAATAAGCATAATGCCTGGATTAGTCTACGACTGAAAGTTGGCGCAACAAGTACTGAAACCATGGCGTTAAACAATGTCAGTACTGAAAACATGGCGTTGAACAATTTAAAATTATTTGAACTGTTTAGAAGAAGAACTTGATAGCTTATACGGAAATATTGAGAGAAGCGAAATTATAAAAAATAAATTTTATCAGATATATGCAAATATTAAAGCAAAATGGGTGAAATCTAATCGAACCATTCAGAACTTCAACTCTAAATACGAGTACTGGCTTAATGAAGACACCATCCTCGATATATTGGCAGTAGATGAACCCACCACATCAACCAGAGGAGCAAAAGGAAGGCCAAAAAAAAGTATTGAGGAGTGTTCAATTTTCACAAGAAAGAGGAAACTTTCCGATGCCACCAATGACTTGACCACGAAGCATTTATCGGACGCGCTGTCTATTAAATATACAAAGTATAGTGAAAAAGTTAGGTCGCAGATTACAAAATGTGTTGCTAATGCAAGCCCACTGCGACTAAAAAGGATTAAGGAAAGCATTCCCACGCCCACAAACGCACACATTAAAAAGTATGGTTCCGAAGAAGCCTTGGCCTTGTTTATGGACTTACAACTTTCCAAAGAAAAATATGAGATACTACGGGCATCCTTGATGCGACACGGGGCTCACGTTTTACCAGGATACAAGCATATTACGCAAGCAAAACGGTTGTTATAGAGTCTTCCCGAAAATGAGGTGAAAACTGTTCCTGAGAAACTGACATTGATCAGCAAATGGGGCTGCGATGGATCTTCCGGACAAAGCGTTTATAAGCAAAGGATATCTTCCGATGACGCTACAATATCGGACGGAAATATGTTTATGGCATCTGTTGTTCCTTTGCGGCTAAAATCTGATGTTTCCCTACACTGGAAAAATCCACGTCCGTCATCAGTGCATTATTGCCGACCAATAATATTTCAGTTTGCAAGGGAATCGGCAGAATTCATAAGGACCACGGTGAAGGACATTGAAGAACAAATAAGCAAAATTAAGCCTACAAAGCTGCAAATTGGAGAAGGAAAATATATTGAATGCAATTGCGAGTTCCACCTGACCATGGTTGACGGAAAAGTCGTAAACGAACTGACAGGAACAACCTCAACATTGTCATGTCCGATTTGCAAAAAGAGTCAGAAGAACTTTGGTAATTTAAACGATTCAACAAACGGGGAGAATTACGAATATGGAATGTCACCATTGCACGCAAGGATAAGGTGTATGGAGTTCTTGCTAAAACTGGCGTATACCCTACCACAAGAGGAGGAAAACTTCGATGAAAATACATCAATAAAGGATAAGGAAAAGATCGGAAAGAAGCAAATACAGGATGCTTTTTTTAAACAAGTTGGACTAAAGGTAGACTGTCCCATGCGCGGATACGGTAACTCAAACGATGGAAACACTTCTAGGAGATTTTTTGAAAATGATGAGGCATAACTAGAATCACTGGAATTGACAATCAAATCGTGAAAAGTTTGGGAACGATCTTCAATGTTTTAAACTGCAAAGAAAATGTCAATTCTACAAAATATGGAGAATATGCATCGAAAACTGCATCTCTTTTAGCAGAAATGTATCACAGAAGAACTTGACCCCGACCGTCCATAAAATATTGGCGCATGGAAAAGATATAATTGAGTACCAGTCTTTGCCAATTGGAGATCTTTCTGAAGAAGCACAGGAGTCTCTTAACAAATTTTATAAGAAATATAGATTGCAGAACACATTCAAAGCATCAAGGGTAAGGCAAAATGAGGACCTCTTCAACATGTTGGCAGCATCTTCCGATCCACTTATTTCTTCCCTGCGGCATGTGAAGCCACGAATAGAGTTAGAAAATAATTATAGTTTAGAAATGATTAGTCTTTTAGATATACCTTCTCTTACGAATTGTGATGAATATTTTACAGAAAATTGAAAAAGAAATTTAAAAAAGAAGTAATTTTTATTAATTTGTTGGATAATAATTTAAGACATAAAACCCTAAAGAAAAAAAAAATAAAAACAATCTAAAAATGTAAAAATAATTTTTTTTAGTTACCATAAAATTGATTTTTCTACAAATTTTAACTTTGATAACCCATAAGTAGGCCCCTACAAAGCGTAGCACCCTTTCCAAACGCTCATTTCATAGGCTGTTTAAACTGTTCAATTATGTTACTCGGTTCAAAAGATATGATTTTTGCAACGAAAAAAATCAAATGGCGCCACTGTGCGTCGTTCCAGTTTGATATGTTCGATCAGAAGTTGTATAAAAACTCTGCAATTTGTGAAAGCCAAGAAGGACAAGAACACGATGGAACTAATTCCGCAGCAGTGCAGCAATAACCGACTAAGTACAACCACAGCGACGGCGTCTCAGCTTAAATATACTTAAAACCAAAACCCAAAAAGCTTACCTTATTTTTTTTTATACTTACCTATATATAAATTCCATTTATCATATTACCATTATACCAAAAACCAAAAAAATTTGCCTTACTCTTTTATATACATTTCATTTATCATATTACCATTATACATTTCATTTATCATATTACCATTATACCAAAAATCAAACAAATGCACCTTACTTTTTTCATATACTTACCATTCATCATATTACCATTATGTTTAAAACCAAACACAAAAATTTACCTTAACTTTAAACAAATACTTACCTATATATTTACTCCATTTATAATATTATCACCATACTTACCATTATATGTGCTTGAAATTTCAAACAGAACCAAAAAAAAAAAAAAAACGAACAAAAATAAAATTATTTTAAACACTTAAATGTATTTCCATTCCAATTATAAAATGACCAAATTACTTTCTACTAAATAAAATTTATAATCTAACATGATAAAACTCAGAATTTTTTATTGAGATGAAGGCTAACAAAGAGCAGGTATGTGTAAATAGAGTATCGACGAATACCGCATTTTCCATACCTTGGAAAAATTTCAATATCGATTCCTCCCCTCACTTACTACATTTAGCCAATTAATTTCTTTCTTTTTTTTTTCCTTGTTTTTGGCTTTTACACCTGAAAGGCAAAATTTACACGGCGACAATTTGGGGTTAAGAACCAACCCAATATGGCGGAGCTAGCCGGACCATCTTCTTATGCCTTTCACTTCCCTTTTTAATTTTCAACCTAAGTTGGTTGAATAGTAATTTGTTGTCGAATTAGACCGCGCGTAACATAAATGGCGGCCAACGTAAAGGCTACCCTTTTGTAGTCTAATGAAATTAAGTACAGTAGTAGACCTTTAAAAAATTAATGTTGTGAAGAAAAATTGTTTAGAAAATTGAGGAAGTTTTAAATAAACCCAAAATCTAAACAAGATTTTAATCACAAACAAGTTTTTTTATTAATCGGGTGACGAATCAATGCTGAAGGTTGCTAATATTTTTTTTTTAATTTTTGTGAAAGTGAAACTTTAATTTTTAAAATTTAGTATGCATATTATGCATTATCACATTCATAATAGTTTGTTAATTCTTTTTCAATTTAGCAAAAAACTCATATCTTGTCTCAAATTTCTATCAGTTAATCTTTATTAGATTATAATCCTTTCATGTATCGACGATAGAAAGCTTGAGCCAATCGTGTGAGTTAAGGCTATCTTAAAATTTGAAAGTCACAATTTTTTTATAATTTCAATGAAATATTAGTTTGGGTAAAATTTAGGAGAACCTTAGTGAACCTGGCTTTAAGCTTATAATCCTATATAAAGAGAAACAAGTTTTTTATCCAAAATAGATTCTGTTTCATAGTTGAATATTAGATGAAGCAGAGTCAGCGTTGGAAACATTTTATACAAGCCAGTATAAACACGTCACAAATGTTATACTTAGCGGTGTGAAACTAAATTAAATCTATATTTGCCTGTACCTCTCGAACGTTTGCTGGATTCTCAAAATTATATAATTGATTTTCTTTACGAATATTTAACACTTTAAAAAATTTTTTTTTCATAAATTTTTATTATAAAAATTTAAGCTGATATTTTTTTGCAAAATTGGTTTTAAATTACCAAAGATAATTTTTTTTTAAATTTCAACAAGAAAATTTTTGTCACATTTTGGTATTATTTTTATATTATATATATTTGCATTTTTTCTTTAATTTTGGTGCAGTTTTTAACCCTTTTCAAATTTTTTCATTTTAGTCAATTAAATTTATTCTTAATTTAATTTCAACAATTTAGAAATTTCAAATCTAGTATACTAACTTTCATTTTAACTTCAAAACTCTACGCAGGTTTATGATTTTGTCAAAATTTTAGTTCTCATCTCTTTTACTGCTACTTACCAACAAACGACAAAATTTTGTTTAAAACTAGATTTTTTTCGTTCTAAAATATTTAAATCAAAATTTTATATTGATCTTTAAATTCAAATGAAAATTTTATTTGCATGCAACTGATTTTTGTTCCTCTCTCACGGCCGCAAATTGACGTTCCAATATTCATTTGTTTCTTTTCTTTTCGCGAAATTTAAATATTTTTGGTAAAATTTTATTGACTTTTTATTTTATTATGAGCATTCTTACGCGTAGTTCTGTTCGCGGTTCGAAAAAATACTTCAAACTCACCCAGAGGTAGGGGTAGACTTGTAAATACACTAAATCTATAAAAGATCATTCCGTCAACTTTTAATACAAAAGTAGTTCACTCACCACCACCTAGTTCTAATAATTCAGTTAGAAGTTCCTACCTCTGATAATAAGAATATTACTTCATACAAACAGCAAAATAACTTATTAAATATTTCACACCTAAGCCAAGTTTCTTTAAAAAAATTTTGCAAATTTTGATAACCAAGCTTTGATAAATTTGTGTTTAACATGGCTTCTTCAGAAAATAATATTCTTCAAAATCAGACAAATACTGCTGAAAATGCTGGTAACAAAGACAATTTGATAGCTATAATACAGCAAACTATTCGATCCACTCAAGCAAAATTGAGATCAGAACTAGATTCTATAAAAGCAACTATTTCTAATATGGCTCAAAACATACGAACTCCTAGCTACCCAACTACAAACATTCCTTTTGAAAATTTCGGAAGCGGTAACCCGTCACACGTTTCTCCTGAACGTAATACACAGCCACCAATATCTTATCGTTACAATAAAACTGACTTAGAAAAATGGGAAGTTTCTTTCGATGGTACCGGTAATGTTTCAGACTTTCTTTTCAAAATTGATACTCTTTGAAAAAATCCCGTTGTTATGAAGAGCAATTGCTGGAAAACTTTCAAATATTCCTTAGCGGAAAGGCAGAAAAATAGTACTGGAAGTTTATGAAACAGGTTAATGACCCCTCTTACCCCTTCTTTAATATAGTATATCTCAAGAATTCAGTACATCTGAAACGGATCATGATATTTTGATGAGGATTCGTATGCGTAAACAACAAGCAAGGGAATCATAGAATGATTTTCGTTCTGCTATTATATCTATGAACTCGCGAATGAGAGAACCCATAGTTGAAGGAAAGCTTATAAACATTTTGAAAAGAAATGTGAGCACAAAACTAAAATATATGTTGTTTAACACTGACCCTAGGAGTCTTCACAGTTTAAGAGACATAGCACGCAATGCCGAAAAGTTTCTTCGTGAAAGTAATATGCCATTACCAAGTTCAAAAATTCCTCGTCATGCTAATGAGTTAGAAATCGATTCAGTTGAAGATCTTGACAGTGAATCCGAAAATGTCCCTCAGCTAGGAGCACTTAAATTTTCACGTCGCAATACAAGACCTGACTATTCAAAAATTAAATTTTCTAGCCTCGGTAATTCATATATATATTGCCCGGAAGAAACTAGGCACATTTTTTGTTATAAATGTGGTGAACGTGGTGTAGTAACCACTAAATGTAAAAACACACATATGGGAAACCGGTAACGGAACGAGATGGCCACCGGGGACTCTTGTGCTCAGACACTAACCCCGAGTTCTTGAACGATCAACGATCACAGGAAGATGAATCCAGATCACCGATCTCGGAAATTTCAGACAATATATCTTTTAACTTAATTAATCCCAAATTTAAGCTATTTTCTAAAAAAAATTCAACTTGTAGATATCATTTCAAGGAAAGAAAAACTTTTCGTATATTAATTGAATCTTCCATTTTATGTGATAAAGAAGATGAAAGACCTTATGCAAATATTAAAACTTTGAATAATAACTTTACGGTCTACTGGACTCTAGTGGCAGCGTATCTGTGTTAGGTAAACATAGCTTACAGTTTATTCATTTCATTTCATTTCATTTATTAAGTCAATGGAATACAAAAAGTTCCTTTCAGACTTAAACTTAATTTAAAAATTAAAACTTAAATAAAATAAGTATATCTAAAATTACAAATGTAATAACTCAAAGAGAAATAGCTTAAAATTTTCTTTTGAAGTGCAAAATTCAATAGTGCGGTTAAAATTTTTGTTAACGGCTAATTCATTTAGGTTATTGAGATCATTACAAGCACGGTTTAACGTACTGTTTAGAGCATAATTAGTGCGATGGAACGATACATTAAATATATAATGATTATGACGTAATGTTCTAGGAGGGACATAAAAAGGTATCTGCGAAAGCAAGTCATGACAATCAATACAACAAGTAATTAAATCAAATATAAACAATGAACATTGAAATCTACGCCTGTATTCTAAAGTCTCAAGACCAAGAAGCAAGCCTTTGGCTTCATATGAGGGCAAGGGATCAACAAAATTAAATGTCGAAAGAGCGTATTTCAGAAATACACGTTGCACACGTTCAATGCGAGAGATGTGTTTCCCACAATGTGGACTCCACACAACAGCAGCATACTCTAACTTTGATCTAACATAAGATGTGTAAACCACTTTTAATGTATTAGGATCAGAAAAACCAGAGCAACTTCTCCTTATAAATGCAAGGACTTTATATGCATTAGGAACTATATAGTTTATATGGGGAATGAAAGACATTGTAGAGTCAAAAATAACTCCAAGATCAGTTACTACGTCAATAGTAGCTAAATTGTGACCACCCAAACTGAAACGAGAAGGTATCGGATTACGAGACCTAGAAAAAGAAACATGGCGACATTTAGAGAGATTTAAATGCAAATTATTAAGCAAACACCAATCATGAAGATTGTTTAAATCATTCTGTAAGTTACATATATCATTAAAGGAGGAGATCTGACAGTAAATTTTTAAATCATCAGCATAAAGCAAAAATCGTACATTTGAAAAACACTGAGAGATATCATTTATAAACAAATTAAACAAAAGTGTGCCCAAAACACTTCCTTGAGGAACACCTGAGGTTTGAACATATGGAAACGATTCAAAACCCTCAACTAACACTCTACAAATTCTATTAGATAAGTATGATCCTATCCAATTTAGAAAATTAGAATGCAATCCAATTGCTTGCAACTTATAATAAAGAATACTATGAGAAACCTTGTCAAAGGCTTTAGAAAAGTCAGTATAAACAACATCAACTTGACTACCGTGCTCCAATGCAGATATGCAATACTCACTGAAAACAGTTAAGTTGGTCGTAGTAGCCCTACCAGAAAAGAATCCATGCTGATAAGGAGATATAATAGATTTTGAAAGGAAAAATAATTTCTTAAAAATCACATGTTCAAAAATTTTGGAAACACACGATAACTTACATATCGGCCTATAACTAGTAACTTCATATTTACTACCACCTTTAAAAACTGGAGTAATAGTCGCTGATTTCCACCTATCAATGAAAATTCCTTCTTTTAATGATAAATTAAAAATATACTTAAGTGCAACTGCGATAGGAAAAGCACACATTTTCAAAAAATAGGAACATAAACCATCCGAATCTAATTTAAAATTATTTTTTAACTGCAGAATACCATTATAAACATCATCCACAGAGACTTCTATGATACCTATGTCTAGCATATCAAATGAATTTGAGTATCTAGCTGTATGGATCGCTGAAGAATCAAAATTTGAGCTAAAGAAATTGGCAAACATATTAACAACATCACTACCTGACTTAGAAACAGAGCCACCATATTTTATAATAGTTGGAATATCTGAAACTTGCTTTTTAGACTTAACATAAGACCAGAATGATTTAGGATTAGATTTAATATCACATTCTTTCTGTAAAATAAATTGTTTATATAAAAATTTATTTAGAAAATTGAATTCTCTTTGATAATAAATGAACTTGTCATTGTCTATTGAACTACCAGATATAATAAAACGTTTATGAAACTTGTTTCGCAGATTTTTAAGCTTTTGTAGACCCCTAGTATACCACGGAAGCTTATATGGCTTTGATCTTTTAAGAGGGACATTTGCATTACAAATATCCAAAACGATATTTAAAAATTTATCATAACAAGATGATGTTACTTGGCCCAAATAAATCGTTGTCCAGTCAACACTACTAAGTATTGAATTAAGCACATCAAAATTACAACGGTTAAAATTAAAGTTAACGGAATTTAAATATAGAGAATTTTTTAAAAACTTGTAAGAATTAATTTCTATAACTAAGGGAAAATGATGTAAATTAGATGGAGAAATTGGCAATACACTCTCATATAGTGAAAACTTACAATCATGAGGAACAAATATTAAATCCAAAAAACGATTTAATTTATTACAGATATGATTAATTTGAACTAAACTCAAACTTATTAAACTATCGATGAAATTAATTTCTTTTAGTTTATTCACATTGCTAGGTAACAGCTCATAGCTATCACCAATTTGCGACCACAAAACATTTTTTAGGTTAAAATCATCCAAAACACAGATACGAGAGTTAACAGCCAAATTCGCATCTAAAAGTACTAAATTAGCTACATGGGCCTCATATAATTCATCAGGGCTTTCTGGCGGAATATATGAGACACAAACGAAAAAAAATTCATTAAAACCAGAAACAGATACGAACAATTGATCAAGCAAACCAAATTTGTTTTCAATAGAATATAAAGAAGAGCTAAACTCACATCTAACAACAATCAGTACACCACCACCTCTGCAATGACCAGTAAGCAGTCCGTTTCTATCCTTACGATACACGTTGTAGAGTTTTAGATTAAAAAATTCAGCATCAGCAAAATCGGAATTCAGCCATGTTTCAACCAACACAATCACATCGAACTCACATTGAGAAGAAAAATCATAGATTAAATTTGACTTCGTACGCATTCCAGATAAATTTTGGTAATATAATTTAATACTGGATTTACCACAAACTAACGCTTGTCTTCCGGGGTTATTTTCTTTGGAAAATTTACGAACGAACGCACCCTTATATCTGTCGGCCAAATAGCAGGGTTAACAATTTCATTGTAGAAACAAGGGGATATACCAAGTTTAAAGTTGACTCGTTTTAGCTCCTTTAAGTCAGCATCTTTCTTAACTAATTTATAGCACTCCATATGCTGGCTGCCAATTTCAGTTTTTTTACCAACATACTCTATAATCTGTTCAGCAGCAACGGTTGGCTTGAATGAAGATATATGCACCCATTTCTTTTGGATGACAACATCCAGCTCATCAGAACTATTCACCCCAACTACCACAGGCCCCCTCCCACGTCTACGCCTGTGAACATTAACCCAATCAGACTTATTATGTTCAGGTTGCATGTTGTCAACATACATGTAAGCATCATTCTCTCTTACATTAGACACAACAGCAGCAAATGAAGAAACAGATAAAGCAGAAGACATATTTTGATTATTTGATGAACTTGAACCATGTTCAGCAACAACAACACCATCATCACACATATTTTGAATATTTGATGCAGTTTTAAGTGCTTGTGTACTTGAACTTTGTACAGCACCAACAACTACATCTCCACACACATCAGAATAAGGCAAAGCAGTATTGGTTTTTGATTTTTGTTGGTTTTTTGGCAGTTTGAAACTCTCACAACATTTAGTAAACTCTGAGAATTGATTTTTTAGCTCTTGTATTTCTTGATTTACAGATGAATTCAGCAATAGCTTAAGATCTCTCACTTCATTAGACAACGAAGAGATGTGCGAAAGCAAATTTGAAGTAACATTCAAACAGTCATTACAATTAAATACAATATTTTTATTTTTAATAAACACTTCACCTAATATGGCATCAACATTTGCACAAATAAAATGATACTTTGCTCTACAAATATGGCAAGCAATAAAATCCTTTTTTACAGAATTAAAACACTTCGCACAAAGGGTGTTAGGCGGAGCATCCATATTACACGTCACGATAGTTCAACAATCAGATGCTAACTGAAACAACACAAATTAAACAACACAATATATCTTTGAGACCTTTTCGATCTTTTATTTCAACCGCCGATGGTTCCAAAAACACTTTTTAGGACACTGTAAGTTACCAGTTTTATATAAAGGCGTTAATAAAGACATTGATTTATATATTGTACCTCCCAAGAAGCCTGCTTAGGTTTAGACTTCTGGCGTAGTTTTGCAATCGCACCGAGCATCATATCAATTATAGAGTCTATAGACATTGAATCGTCAGAAAATAAAAACATTTACTTTCATGAATTAACAGCCGAAAAAATCTTAATCTAGAATCAGTTGTTTTACAATTTCCTTCATCTGAAAAGTTAGGCCTTGGCTGCACAAATCTTTTGGAACACCACATTTAAAGATGTGATTCTGTCCCGATAAATTGCAAGCACTACCCATTTTCAACCACAAGGCAAGCCGAAGTTTACGAAGCGCTCGATCCTTTCTTAAAAATGGAGGTAAGAGAGGAATCGAACTCACGCTGGTGCTTGCCTGTTGTTAATGTTAGGAAACCTGGCGAGGTACGTTTATGACTTGATTCTAGAAAACTAAATCATATCACGAAGAAGGATTCTTATCCCCTCCCCCACATTAATGTCCTACTTAGTAGACTAAATAACACCCATTATATCGGTAGCATTGACTTAAAAAATGCTTTTTTCCAAATAAGATTCACCGGGTCATCAAAAGAGAAAACTGTCTTTGCGGTTCCAGGTAGACCCCTCTACCAATACCGCGTCATGCCTTTTGGGCTCTGTAACGATCCTCAATCAATGTCCCGTTGAATGGACAAAGTTGTTCCATCTTGCTTAAGGGAAAACGTTTTTATTAACTTAGACGACCTTCTGGTCTGCAGTTCAACTTTTGAAGAACATATTAACTTACTCCGACAGATCGCAAAATGCCTCAAGGACGCAGGACTTACAATAAATGTAGCTAAAAGCAAATTTTTCCGAAGCGAAATTAAGTATTTAGGCTATTGTATAGGGAAAGGTTATCTTAAATTCGATCCAGATAAATTGTCTGCAATAGTAAACTTTCCATTGCCGAAAACTCCTCGTCAAGTTCACCAATTTATAGGTATGGCAAACTGGTAGAGGTCGTTTATTAACAATTTTGCTTATCCAGCTTACCGATTGCTTACGTAAACAAAAAGGTGCATTTTCATTAACTCCTAATTGATAGTTTCGAACAGCTTAAAGTAGCTTTATCTAGCGCCCCTGTCCTTGCTCAACCCGATTTTTCAAAAGAGTTCATCATTCAATGTGATGCTTCACGTGTTGGTGGTGTTTTATACCAAATAGACGATGATAACCGAGAAAGAATTATCTCATTTATTTCACAAAAGTTTTATAAGGCACAGCGTAATTACACTGTAACTGAGATCGAGTGCTTAGCAGCAATAGTCAGTGTAAAACGATTTAGACCATATATAGAGGAATTGCCTTTTAGAATAATAACAGATCACTCCAGCTTGAAATCTTTGATGTCCCAAAGGATCGGAGTGGAAGACTCGCCCGATGGAGTCTCATATTGCAGGGATATGATTTTAAGATGGAACATAGAAAAGTGCACTTAATGTGGTTCCGGACACATTGTCACGCTTTGATGTTGATGCGCTAGAAATTAATGTTAGTTTTCCCGATATTGATTTGAAATCAGACATATTTGATTGCCCCGATTACAGAGATTTGAAAATGAATATTTTTGATAACAATGATAACTTACCTGACCTCTGTCTGTCCGATAGTCATATTTACAAAAGGGTAAAGTTCCGTCAGGGAATTGAAAACGAAGAAGAAAGTCTGTGGGGATTATGGCTTCCAAAAACGTTAACAGAGAAAGTCATGCAACTATTCCATGAATCATGTTTTCATTGCGGCTATTTCAAAACTCTTTCCCGAGTACGTCAAAAATACTTTTGGCCTCAATGGCACGTGATATCAAAGCGTATGTAGCAAAATGCGATGATTGCAAAATTATAAAAGTTCCAACTCATATTCCTAGGCCACCTATGGGGGACGCATTTATGACTTTTCATCCATTACAACGTTTGTACTGTGATTTTTTGTGTCCGGATCCGTTTTCAAAGTCGAAAAATACATACTTGTTTATTTCTATTGACCACTTTACGAAATTTCTTTTCCTTCGTCCTTTAAGGGCCGCTACCTCAATAAATGTAATTGACTTCTATCAGAATTATCTATTTAACACATTTGGCGTTCCACAGTTCATACATAGTGATAACGGTAAGCAATTAATTTCGAAAGAAATGCAAGAATTCTTTTCTGTATTTGGAATAACCCATATTAAGACCGGGTTATATTCTCCCCAAGCAAACGCTTCTGATCGGGCTAATCGGGAAATTGTTTCGAAAATTCGTTATTTCCTCAAGGATGAATCGCAGCTTCTCAATTGGGTTTCTTGTATTCCCCGTATACTATCAGTGTTACGTAGTGACTACCATACCGCTATAAATTGTCCACCCTACTATGCCATGTTTGGACAAAATATGTGCATGCATGGTTCATTTTACCAACTGTTAGAGAAATTAAATATGTTAGAAGATGACACTGTCGTTAAAAGGACTGACAAATTGAGCCACGTCAGAGAAAAAGTTGCACGTAACCTTGAGAAAGCTCACGAAGAAGCCACAAGAAATTATAATACTCGCACAGTCAACTACAGAATTGGGCAAGAAGTATTTCGAAAAAATCACGTTTTAACTAATTTTCAAAAAGGGATAAGTGCTAAATTTACACTCTCTACGATGCAGCGGATCTTAAAGGGAAATTAGTTGGTAGATTCCATGCTTCGGATCTAAGACCATGAAACCTTTGCCTCTTATATGCTTGCCCGGCTTGTCGTGGGTCGTGCCGCACGTTTCATCCCGAGTTTTTTGCACGATCTAAATCCTTTTCCTGTTCGTTAATTAATTTACATTCACATAACGAAGCAGTTTTGTTACGGATTTCCTTTTTTCTGGTGTATAAATACAACCCTGCCTCCAATTATCCGACTACCACAAAAATGCAACCCTGTTTGGTCACCATGGTTACTTTTCGTTCCCGTAATATCCTTTGACTAATAGGACTGTGACAGCTAGCAAGAAAACAAAAAAAGGAGAAAAGGAGATAAAAAAAGTGTAGATATAAAAAAGAAGACAAGCGGCTTCGGGTTATCAGTTGACAGTAAGTAATGGGATCGTGCGGTCGAGAACGCCCTTGTATATTAATACTCAAAAATTCTTAAAAGTTCGTACAGTAACTATAAAAAAAACTGGAAAAAAATCAACCAAAATACTAAAATTTTGAGTTTTAAATGAAGAATTACGGAAAACGTAAATCATTAAAAGTTTGAGCTGCAAAATTAAAGAAATTAAAAACTGAACTTACAAAATAATAAAGTTTGTGGAAATTTTGAATTATAAAGGAAGGATTAAAGAAAATGTGAAAGCATTAAAAGTTTGTACTGCAAAGAAAATAAAAACTGAAACTACAAAATAATAAAGTTTATGAAAATTATGGTAAATTTTTGAAGAATTAACAAAAATGTAAAATAATTAAGAGTTGTAATGTAAATATAAAAACTGAAAATACAAAGTAGTGAAGTTTGTGAAAATTATGCATTTAATTGTATAATTAACGAAACTGTAAAGTAATTAAAAGTTGAACTGTAAATATAAAAACTGAAAAGAATGAAAAGTAAAACAAAAAAAAAGAAAAGAAACCATTTGACAAGCACAATTTTGATTCTAAACTGAAACAAAAATTAAAGAAAGGACATATAATTAAAAAATTGTATAAGGATTTGGTGAACTTAAACGTCGTTCCAGTTTGATATGCTCAATAAATACAACCACAGCGACGGCGTCTCAGCGTAAATATATTTAAAACCAAAACCCAAAAAGCTTACCTTAAAGTTTTTTTTATACTTACCTATATATACCTATATTCCATTTATCATATTACCATTATAGCAAAAACCAAAAAAATTTACCTTACTTTTTTCATATACCATTATGTTTAAAACCAATCACAAAAATTTACCTTAACTTTATACTAATACTTACCTATATATTTACTCCATTTATAATATTATCACTATACTTATCCTTATACTTGAAATTTCAAACAACACCAAAAAAAAAAAAAAACGAACAAAATAAATAAAATTAATTTAAACATTTACATGTATTTCCAGTCCAATTATAAAATGACCAAATTACTTGCTACTAAATAAAATTTATAATCTAACATGATGAGACTCTAATTTTTTTTATTGAGATGAAGGCTAACAAAGAGCAGGTATGTGTAAATAGAGTATCGACGAATACCGCAGTTCCCCTACCTTTGAAAATTTTAGTACCGATTCCTCCCCTCACTTACTACAATTAGCCAATTAATTTCTACTCTCTTTTTTTCCTTGTTTTTGGCTTTTAACCTGAAAGGCAAAATATTTTTTATGCTTACGCGGCGACAAATTAGGGTTAAGAGCCAAGCCCAATATGGCGGATCTAGCCGGACCATCTTATTATGCCTTTCACTTCCCTTTTTAATTTTCAACCTAAGTTGGTTGAATAATAATTTGTTGTCGAATAGACCGCGCGTAGCACATAGTGTATTTTGTAACATAGAAGAAAAAGCGCCAGGTTGCCTTTTACTTTTCTCTTCGTTTATGGCGATCTTTCAACTTATCTAGTGTACTAAGTGTGTACGAATATATGTACGTATGTATATTAGGGTGGCCCTTAATAAAAAAAAGTGTTAAAACTCTCGGGTCGCACCCCCTAGAAATATGCGAATAGCAAAAAAACCAATCAAAAAACATTTAGAGGTGGCTCAACGCGATTGAAAATTTCAAGTGTGTTTATATGGGGAAATTATGACTTTTTTCAGATTTTACGAATATTTCGTTCTATAGTTTAATTTTTCCGACAAATTCAGGATCAGTATTAAATTAGTATTATTGTTAGTATTAAGTATTATTATCTTCTCAAAAAATTTAATGGGGTCATATTATTTTTTTTCTGAAACCCTATGCTATTAAGATAAAATATAACATTTAAAAGTATAAAAGTGATGAATTTTTGATACAAAGTATTTAGAAATAGTAGAATTTCAGAATATTTTACAAAAATCCAATTTTTCTCGACACCCGCAAAAATAATCTGTAGTATGTATTTAACAAAACCTTAAAGTGCCACATCATTTTTTTTAAATTCTGTTCAGGAAAATTTTTAAAACTTGAAAAAGGAGTTTTCAAAATTTCATCAAAAAATTCCCATTTTCGGTCTCAATGCGCAATAGATTAAAAACGTGGTGATAAAACAATACTTCATATCCGAGTACCTATAAGTATAGAGACCAAAAAAAATTATGGCTTTAATCAATTTCCCAAAGTTGAAAAAAATGTCATCAAATTTCATGAACTAGTTTTTTTTATCACAAAAGTGGTCTGGGGCATTTGCTATTTCTTGGCGAGTTTTTATTCGATTTTCGAGTTTTATAGCTTTTTGAAAACATAATTTAATAATTTAAACTATAGAACAAAATTTTCGGAAAATTTAATAAAGTCATATTTTGCCCATATAAACACACTTGAAATTTTCAATCGCTTTGAGCCACCTCTAAATGTTTTTTGATTGGCCCAAAACTTTGTATTTCTCAGCAATTCGCATATTTCTAGGGGGTGCGACCGGGAGTCTGAACACTTTTTTTCCCTCCCTATAATGAAGGGCCACCCGAATGTATATGAATAGATGTGTATGTGTATATGTATATGTAATATTAGGGTGTTCCTTATTTTGGCAATTTGCGAATTTCGACCTTAACTCCCCCTAGAAATATACCTTAACCAAAAAAAACATGCTCTGCAAAATTTGAGCCAGATCGAATAAGGGAAAGACGTGCTGGATTGACCTTGAATTTATAAAAAGTTATTATATGGGAAAAAATGACTGTTTTGGGGTTTTTTAAGAAAAATTTTCTTAAGTGTATTTTTTTCAACCAACTGAGTACAGAATCGTAATCAACATAAATTTATCTTTCTAACATGATATAAAAAATTAAAATCTGTAAGATAATATTAAAGTTATTCCATATTCCCTTCTTACATATTCCTTTAATCAGTTTTAATCAGAATGTTTAGCAGTGAAAAGTGAAAAATTTTAGTCAAGAAAAGAAAAATAACAATAATTTTTTTCTCAATAAAAAGATTGAAAAATAAAAAACAATAACAATTAATTTTTACTCAATAAAAAACATAAAAAAAATTAACACAACAGAAGACGGAAATATTTTTTTGATTGACCATTGGGAGAGGCAAATTATTTCGTCAAAGTTACCGTCTATCTCTCAAGTTTTATGTGTTTTGTTTTATAATCTTTGAGAAGTTAAATTGAATCTTCGAACAAGTGCTTGATTTGTCGTGAGCGAATTGAAGGTTTTTTGGAAAAAAGCTCGAATTCCAATTAGGGCTTTGGACAAGTGTGTACATAAGGTGGAGTCTTTGTACAACAAATGGAGGAATTTGGAAAAAAGTAACAATATACGTACAAAACTTAAAAAAATTCGTAAGGAAGATTTTGTAGATAAGTTTCATGATTTATTCGATATGTCCCATGCAAATGCACTGGAAATAATGAATATAGAGGAAGATAAATTGTTTTTAATTGATAAATGGAAGCCAGGACGTCAGGGTTCAATGATAGGATCTTGTGGAGGAAGAATCAAATTTTAGGAGTCAGATTAATGAAGATAGCTCAGAAGGTATGCATAAAGATGACATTAGGAAATTTACTAATTTTATTTCAAAAACTCATTACAAGTAAATTAAATTCTTTTACTTGGAATTAACTGAAACCTCAACTGAGGATACGCTGGGGATTACTAAAGAGGAACCCGGTGATGAACCAGGTCCAAGGAATCCAAGACAAAAACGCGGTAGTTATAATAATATTTGCATCTTGGACCAATAATTCGTAATTCTGTTAGAATAATGTTGGCAACTGCTGAAGCGCTAAATATTGAGGTAAATAGTTTGGTAATAAATACATCTTCCATTCACCAATGTCGTAAACAGCAAAGATTTATAATAGGCCAACAAATTCAAAATACTTTTAAAAATAAAGAAATATCCTCTGTCACTGTTCATTGGGATGGCAAAATATTGACATCGATAACAAAAATTTAACGTGTTGTTCGGCTTCCAGTTGTCATATCTTTCAACGGTACCGAACAGTTGCTTGGAATTCCGGCCATTGCGTCCGGTACTGGAAAGCAACAGGCCGAAGTCATATTTGAGTTGTCGAAAGAGTGGGACCTCCTTGATAAAGTAAAGGCATTATGCTGCGATATCACAGCATCAAACTTAGCAGCATACAAGGTGCATCGTTTACTTAGAAAAATATCTTGGCAAGGATATCCTTTATTTCCCCTGTCGTCATCATATATTTGAAATTATTTTAAGAAGTGTTTTCGAACTAAAGATGTGTGGTGTTAAATTATTTAACAAATTTAAGGAAGATTGGAGTAAGATTGATTAAGATTAAGTAAGATTAATTTTAAAACTGGGGTGGAAGATGAACAAGTAAAAAATTGTCTTGGTGACATTAAAAAGTATTAAAGAAACGCAACCACGAGATGAATTCGAGGAATTTATCCAATTGGCAATTGTTTTTATTGGTGAAACAACTCCACTTCCATTTTGAATGCCAGGAGCATTCCATCATGCACGATGGATGTCTAAGGCAATTTATTGCTTAAAAATGTCCTTATTTCGGAAACAATTTGGCTTGACGGAATCTGAACGAAATGGTATCAGGGATATTTGCAAATCTATACTAATATAATAAAGAGGTAATGTGTGTTTGTTTATTTATAGGAGGTAATCTCCGTAACTACTCATCTGATCTTCCTGAAATTTTCACACAGTCTTACTGCGGATATGGGAAGTGCTATAGGCTATAGTTTTTTTAAAATATTTTTAGTGTGCGTGGCACCTCCCACACAAAGCAAATTTTTAATATTATATATATTGAGTACTCTGATAGGGAGAGCTTTGCAAATTTGTGTGAGATCACCTATTGTTAATATTAGTAGCTACGCCGGAAATAGGCGGGATCATATAAGTGGACGTGGTACCTCCCATACAAGTAATAAATCAATATTATATATTTCGAGTACTGTGATAGAGAGAGCTTTTCAAATTTGTCTGATGTCACCTTTTATTAATGCCAGTAGTCGGATAAAAACTGGGCAGTATCGGACCAATAGGCGTTGGAGCTGCCATACAAAGTATATATAAAATGCCATGTATCTGAAGTACTCTAATAGTGATAGTCTTGGGACTTTGTGTGAGCCCATAAGTTATTCATGTGATAAGTTAGAGAAAAATGGGCGTGGTCGGAGCAGTGGACATGGCACCTCCCGTACAATGTAAATATATGATATCATATAACTGGTGTACTGAAAAAGGAAAGCTTTGACACTGCACGAGATCTTAGTATGAGTAGTCGGACAAAAAATTGGCAGGTTCACACCAATGGGCGTGGCACTCCCCACGCAAAGTAACTATTTAATGTCATATATCTAGAGTACTATAAAAGAGAGAGCTTTGTGGCTTTGCGTCAGCCCGTAGGGTCTTAGTATGATTAGTCGAACAAAAAAATGGGCGTGACTGAAGCAGTGGGCGTGGCACCGCCCACGCAAAGTAAATATCTAATATCATATAACTGGTGTAATATAAAAGGGAAAGACTCTACATTTTGCACGAGTCCATCAGATATTTATGTGAGTAGTCCAATAAAAATTGGGCGGGATGGGATTAGTGGGCATGGCACCACCTATATAAAAATATGAAGTACTACGAAAGTGACAGTCTTTTGACAAGTACATTGGTTATCGATGTGATTTGTCGTGGAAAATATATCGCCAAAATCAAAAATCGCAAAACCTAAAAATCACGAAATATAAAAATCGCCCAAAACAAAAATCTTCATAATCAGAAATGGGCAAAGACAAAAGTCGCTAAAAAGACAAATTGCCATATGATATTTTAAGATCAAGGTGAGTAGTTAAGTTTTGCCAGATCTAATTTGGAAAATCCGTGTTCTCATGAGCAGCTACATGTACCTTGCTCCAGGGTAGGAATGCCGAAAAATCTGATAATTGTTGTACTGAGTGAAAAAACAAACAAAAAAAATATTTAAAAATTATAGCCTATAGCACTTCCCATATCCGCAGTAAGACTCTGTGAAAATTTCAGGAAGATCGGATGAGTAGTTACGGAGATTACCTCCTACAAACAAACAAACAAACACACATTACCTCTTTATTATATTCGTATAGATTCGTTTGTTTAGAAGATATCAGATGTATTATTTCTCCCCTCTTTGTCCGTTTTTCTTCCCCTGCACGTTAGAATTACCGACATATTAACTCTTGACTGATGTCCACGTATTCGGTGGAGTCTGTGTACCAAAATTCATATATGTAGATAAGTATGTTTAGAAGATGCAGAAAGGTACAATTTCTTCCCTTTTTGGTCGTTTTTCCTCCATAAATGGACGAATTTCGAAAAAATTAATCCTGAGCAAATATTCGTTTCCCGGGTGGAGTCTACGTACCAAGTTTCATATTCCTAGATTGATTTCGTATCATTTTCCCCTTTTTTGTCCACTGAAGGCTCAAATTTAAAACTTTTTATACTCGGCCCATGTTTGTGTCTCTGGTGGAATCTACATATAAAATTTCGTATCCTAAATTACTTTGTAAAGAAGATACAAAAAGGTACCCTTTTACACTTACGGGCCGCTTTTTACCCCCTTTGCGTCCGAATTTCCAAAAGTTTTCTTCTCATCTGATGTTTCTATCTCTTGTGGAATCCACATACCATATTTCCTATTCCTAGATTCGTTTGTTTAGTAGATACCAAATATACAATTTTCCCCTTTTCGGCCGTTTTTCCTCACCTATACGTTAGAATTAGCAATAAAATCATTATTGACTGATGCCCACGTATTCGGGTGAGACTGTGTAACAAAGTTCATATATATAGATTAATATGTGAAGAAGATGCAGAAATGTACAATTTTTACCTTTTTTGGGCCATTTTTCCCCTTAAATGGCCGAAATTCGAAAAAATTATTTCTAGGCACACACTTTTTCTCGGATGGAGTCTACACACCAAATTTCGTATTCCTAGATTAATTTCTTACCATTTTCCCCCTTTTGTCCGCTTTTACCCCGATAGTGTACAATTTTTAAAAATCCGTTCTTAGTGAGAGGAACATACAGTCCAAATTTCAAGCTTCTGGGTCGAATGGTTTGGGCTGGGCGATGATCATCCTCGCAACTCTTTTACGTATCATCGGCTAAAGTCGCAAACGTGACAAGTTCACTTTTTTCGAAAAATGAGATTTTAATGCAATTGAATAGGTTTTTGAAAAATACACAATTTAAATTTTTTTGGTAATTAAAAATCTCGTTTTAATTCATGTTTGGCAATGATATGCAATAGGGTAAAGTCCCATTTGTCAAAAAGCGCGCGCTAAGTCCACTGAACGTACATATTGCGTCAGCTGTTATATTTCGTTTTGGCGCAAAATTAGTTGGTTGCAGGCTTAGTTTCATTTTAATGGTAAAATTATTTATTTAATTGTAAATATTAAGTATATATTCAGAGTTTTATTATTGTTTTAGCGTTAGGAAAACATAATATCTGCTTTTTAGTAAAAAATTAACAATATGGATTATGGCGATGAAGCAAACGATGGTTTTGTTGAATATGCAAATGAAGAAGACGATGGAGTTGTTGGTCTAGTTTCGTATGGATTCCACAGCAGTACGGATAATGCAATAGAACTTCCTATTAAGAACAAAAAACGGCGAGTGCAACCAAAAAACGATGCGTTGTATACAATGAAAAATAAAAGTCTGTGCCAACATGGCAAAAAATACTATGGCAAAACGAAATAAGGTGGGCATTGGCAATATAATAAAGTTAAAAGTGCAAGATTTATGAAAAAAAGGTGCAAAGGTAAAGCGGCAATCATGAAATGTGGAAAAATAACAGAACCTCAAAGGGAAGAAATTTTCAATGAATTTTGGAAAATGAGTTGGCAGCAAAAGAAGATATATATGAGGACATTAATTCAATGTATTAAACCTAAAAGACCACGAAATCTCGCAATTAAAAACGTCTCTAAAAGAAAGAAAACATTAACAATATTGTTTTGCGTGTGTGCCGCACTCTATTCCTAAACATGTTAAGCATTGGTAAGCATAATTGTTTAAATTGGTTAGATACTCCTTTGGATCACCACATTTTTCAAGAAAAACAACAACCGCATACGGAGCGTGTTCAAGATCTGCATTCATTTTTAGATTCGATTCCATCAACAGATTCCCATTACTGTCGATCTTCCACCACCAAAAAATATCTGTTGCCAGAATGGCGGTCCAAGAGAAGTCTTTATGACTTTTATAAAGAACAATGGTGTCACGAACGAGAAACTGATCCGGTGTCAATAACAACTTTCAATTCCGTTTTCAAATAACAAAATCTAAGCTTATTTTTACCAAAAAAAGACATGTGAAATTTGCTCTCGCCATAATGTGCAAAATTATTGAAATGAGGAATTCTTGATACATCAAGAAAAAAAAATTAAGCCAGAGAACAAAAAGCAAAAGATAAAGATGAAGAGTCCTATGTTTTTACTGTTGATTTGCGATCCATTCTGATGGCACCAAAATCAAATGTTAGTTCATTTTACTACCGAACTAAATTACAGGTAAATAATTTAGTTTTTTATGATTTGAAAACAAAGACGCCTATTGTTTTTTGTGGAACGAAGTTGATGGTGGACAAAAATCAGAAGAATTTGCTAGTGTTTGGGTTATGTTCATAGAAACAATTTTTTTGCCTAATTTACAAGAAAGCAACGAGCCTGTCAAGATAATTTTTTACAGTGATGGCTGTACCTACCAAAATCGTAATTCAACAATGGCAAACGCTTTACTAAATGCAGCAATCAGCAACAATATAACTATTGAGCAGAAAATATTAGAGCTTGGACAAACACAAATGGAAGCCGATAGTGTCCACTCGGTGATTGAACGCGCTTTAAAAAATAGAAATATAAATGTACCTGCAGACTATGTAAGTTTATGTAAGGGTGCGCGAAAAAAACCAAAGCCCTATTATGTAACTTATTTAGATTACACATATTTTAAGTCTTTTAAAAATATAACATTATTAAAAACTAATCGTCCTGGTCGTGTAATTGGAGATCCAAAAGTCACGGACATACGAGCACTTAAGTACACACCTAATGGTGATATTTTTTTACAAGTTAAGGTTTTCTAACGCGTGGAGCAATATGCCCCAACGTCTAGGTAAAAAAGTTGCCATACTGAAGTGGTGTAATTTAGCACAACTTTATAATGAAAAACGACAAATATCTAAAAGAAAAGTATGATGATTTACAAATATTGAAAGAGACATTACCAAAAGACTATCATAGTTTCTATGAAAACTTGCCACATGAATGATAAGGATGAGTGATATATCATGTTCCTTAATAATTATTATTATTTTTTTCATTTTTATATTCCAATGTAATCGTTTTTAGTTTTTTTTACACTGAAATGTTATCGTTTTTAGTTTTTTTACATTGAAATGTTATCGTTTTTATTTTTTTTTTTACATAGAAATGTTATCGTTTTTAGTTTTTTTTACATTGAAATGTTATCGTTTTTATTTTTTTTACATTGAAATAATATAAAAACAAAGAAGAAATTTGTAATTTAAGTGTAATATACTTATATGTACATAATGTGCTAACAAATTGAAGTATAATAAATTTGGTTCTATAACACAGTTCACAGCAATACTGCGGTTGAACGTGTGTTTATTTCCTTTAGCTTAAACTGCTTGGTTTTAGCTATTTAGGAAGAAGATTTTTATATTTACCAAAATAAAAATAATTAGAACTTACTTCAAGCTGAAGTACAAGAAGATTGACTTCAACCATTGCCCTGTGGCTTTATTTATTTCAAATTATTGATTACCTAAGCATTATTCAATAATCAATACTCACATTAAAAACTATGAACTATTTACTAAAGAATTTCTTAACAAAGAAAGAATAAAAATTATGTGGAGTGTGGAGTAAACAAATATCGGAATTATGACAATTATGACTGTGTCAGCTAAATGTAAACAATATGTGTGTTTGAGTGTTCGTATGTTTAAATGTTTTTTGTTACATGAATATATGCGAATGAAAGAATTAATGAATGAATGAATGAATGAATGTTTAAATGGTTTTGTTTTTATGACACTATATGGGTATGTCCATTACACCCTCAACGACAAGATTGAAAATTGCAGTGTTTTGAAAATTTACTGAATGAATTTCAAAAGTGCTGTGATTTTCAATCATAAATAATACAAATGTGTTTTCATATTTTCTTAACATACAAAAAAAAATTTTAGTATAAAATTTTGTGTTGTGTCATAACAATTAGTTGGCTGATATTAATAAAAAAAAACTTAATGTCTACTTATTGTCTAACATGTTTTATTTTTCTGTTAACATGAGTAATTATATTTTTTCAAAATATTGTTGTGAAATTCTTTTAGTTTATTGTTAATATTTATTACGGAATTTACGCCCTTTCTTTCAACTATTGGGTATGGACCTCTATAAGGGCTCTGGTTCTTCCTTCTAGTTTCTAATTTAAGGTATACCAAATCTCCTACTGCTAAGTTTGGTACATTGCTGTTCTTATCATAGTTTTGTTTTCTCTTAAGTTTAGTAACGTTAATTAGATCTTTAGCTTTTCGTAAAGATTCTCTTAACCTAATTTTCACTTCGTTAGCATAATTTTCTAAATTATATACCGGTCTGTCGTCGTTTATGACGTCATTTGGTAATCTTGGTATTTTCCCAAATACTAATTCATATGGTGAAAATTCTGTGTCTACGTTTGGTGTACTGTTATAAGCGAAACTGTAATATGGTAACCATTGGTGCCATTCATTATTTTCCACAAAATTTAGTAGAAATTCATTTAAAACTCGATGGTTTCTTTCAATGGTTCCGACTGTTTGATGATGGTAGGGTGCAGAAAAAATTTGTTTTGTTTGTAACATTGTACAAATATTTTTAAGCAATTCATTTGCGAATTCTGTACCTCTGTCGGATTTAAGTATTTTGAAAATTCCATATTTTAATATTACTTGTTCAACAAGTGTTTTTGCAATAGAGCTTGCTTCTTTTGTTCTCATTGGATGCAAAATTACGTATTTTGTCAGTTCACATTGTGCTGTCAAAATATATCGATAACCGTTTGATATACTCAAAGGTCCGACCGTATCAATACTAATTGTTTCAAAACCAGTGTTTGGTGTATCCGTTATTATCATGTTTTCTTTTGTGTATTTAGTTTGCTTGTTTCTTGTGCAACTTTCACAATTGTTGATATGCCTTTTTACCATCTTGTTCATGTTCTTCCAAATAAATTTCTGTTTTAGTTTTAAAATTGTCTTTCTTATTCCAAGATGTCCTCCTAATGGTGAATTGTGGTATTCATATATTAAATTTTTCATAATATTTTTATCTTTAATTTCTTTTGGGGCTCTATAAATTAGTATTTTCAATGGGTTCAAATTTTTCTCTATACGTTCTGTTTGCTTTTTATTAAAAATTCTTTTAAATTCATCGATGGGCATGCCTCCTAATATATCTTTTTCTTCAATTGCTAGCTTTTCTATATTTAATTTAGTCATTTTTGATGATAACTTATCCATAATCGAAACGTATTTCGGAGGAATTTCGTTATATCTGACTATTACCCCATTATTATTTATTTCTATCTTTGTGCACTTAATATTTTCTTCATATATAAATTTTAATTTTCTTATATTTCTGATATCAGTTATGGACGTACAATCCCAAATGTGAAGTTGGCCTGACTTCGAATGAGAGTTGTAGTTCTCCTTGTCTACCTTGCTTTTGTTTTTGGCAGTCATTCCCCTAGTTATTGCAAACAGTCTTTTATTATCATCACAATTCGTCGGTATCATACTCTTGAGTATGTCCGAATCTATTTTAATTCTTGATAAGGCATCGGCATTTGTATTGATTTTTCCTGGTTTGTAGATTATGTCGAAATCATAATCTGATAAGTCTATACGTATTCTTGTCATTTTAGATGATGGGTTTTTGTGTGTGAATAAAGATACGAGTGGTCTGTGGTCTGTTACTACGATAAACTTTCTGCCATATAGATATGGTCTGAAAAAATCTATTCCCCAATGAATAGCTAACAGTTCTTTTTCTATCACGGGTTTATTAATGTCATGTTTATTTAGAGTTTTGCTTGCGTAAGAAATTGGCAAGTCTTTTCCTATGTCTCCTTGACTTAGAATTGCACCGACTGCAAAATCAGATGCGTCTGTTGTGAGAACGAATGGTTTTTCAAAATCCGGGTATTGTAAAATTGGGGGTTTTATGAGTTTTTCTTTCAGTAGTTCGAAAGATTTTTGACAGTCGTCCGTCCATTCGAATTTTTGTCCTTTTTTTACCAAATTGTTTAAGCATTTTGTTATTTGTGCAAAATTTTGTATAAATCGTCTGTAATAGTTACAAAAAGCCACGAAACGCCTGGTTTCATCACTGCAGGTTGGCACTGGATAATTCTTTATAGTTTCATATTTAGAAGGGTCTGTTTTTATACCTTCTTTTGTAATTAAGTGACCGAGATATGTTACTTCTGATTTTAGAAATACGCATTTGTTTGCGTTTAATTTTAAATTATATTTTCGTAGTCTTTCAAAAACTGCTTTTAAATTGTCATAATGGTGTCTTAGACTACAACCAAACACTATTATATCATCGACATACAAAAATGCTTGGCTATCTAAACCACTCAGAGCAATTGTAAGCATTCTTTGAAAACTATTGCTTGAAATTTTTAGTCCAAATGGTAAGCGTTTAAATTGAAAATGTCCTTTGTTTGTTGAAAATGCCGTCAATGGTCTCGAGTCTTTGTGTAGTGGTATTTGATGAAAGGAACTTGTCATGTCGAGTGTTGAGAAATATTTTGAACGGCCAATTCTGTCGAGCACATCCTCTAATCTAGTCAAAGGATAACGGTCGTTGCAAAGTTTCTTATTTAGTTGCCTATAATCTACTACGGGTCTCCATTTCTTTTTGTCCCCACTGCTCTTTTTTGGTACTATCAGTAATGGTGAATTATATGGGCTCACGGATGGTTCTGCTATATCCGCATCGAGTAAAGTATCTATCTGTCCGTCTATTTCTTCTAATTGTGATTGTGGTAGTCTGTAATTTTTGATATACACCGGAGTTAGGTCATTTACACTTAAATGTTGTGTGTAAAAATTATTTGTCGTTAATATTTCCCCTTCTAAGTGAAAAATATCTGGGTATTCTTCAAAAATTTTATATAATGATTCTTGTGCAATTTTGTCATTGGATTCGAAATTCAAAACTTCAAATAATTCTTGAAAACGTTTTTTGTCCATATTGTCTTTCTTCTTTTGATAAATGACATGATAATTTTTCAAAGGTTCAGTTTGTACTGATAAATTTTTTATTCTCATTTCCCTGTCATTTACGTTAAGTAATCTTATATGAGCGAAACCTTCTTTAGGTACTATAGAATTTCCTACGAATACGCCTTCTTGAATTTCTTTACTGAACACTACGCTATCTTCATGTATATTTAATTTTACTCTATGAATCACTTCAGATCTAGCGGGAATAATTACCTCAAATGCCTCTGAGAGGCTTGAATGTATTGGCAGAGTGATCTCTTGATCCTCAATAATGAGTGTTATAGTGCATGTTTCTAGGTCTATCTTACTTAGACAATTTTTCAGAAAATCCTGTCGTAAAATACCGTCAGTCTCTATCGGAAATTTGTCATCTACCAAATTAAAATTCTGAGTGTACGATTTCTCCCCAAAGTATAAATTGACATCCACCACTCCTTTTGAATAAATTATTTCATTAGTAATTCCAGTCAATTTGCATTTGTCCCTGTCGTTAAAGTAAAGGTCACCGTCCAAATTTATTGTTCTTATTACCGATACGTCTGCTCCCGTGTCTATTATAAATGTTAGGTTTCTTTTGGAGTCCTTTGATCTTAGAGAAATTATATTTGTAGCATTTTTCGATATCCTATATATTTTTATTTTTGGTTGCCCGGAGAACGACTCTCGTTCGCATGTCCCTCTTCCGGGTCCAATTCGTTTCCCTCATTTATTACCCTGATTCTACTATTTTGGTATCCACGATTGTTATTATTTCCGCGATTTTGTCCTCTAAAGTTTTGTCCACGGTTATTTCCACGAGTTTGATTGTTATTCTGTCTGAAATTATTGTTATAATTAGCATTGTTATTATTGTTATATTGAATCGACCGAGAATGGTTCTGCACAGTATTGTTGTGCTGTCCTTGGAATCTATGTCCTGTGGTATTTCCACGATTGTTATTTGTAAAATTTTGGTTGTTATTTGAATTGCTGTATGTTGAGCGATTGTACCTTCTGTTGTTATTAAAATTATTATTAAAATTACGTCCCCTGGAATTATTATTTCGTCTTATGTTGTTTTGCCTAAAGTACATAAGATTTCCTTGCGTACCAGTTGTCCTCTCTAATTCTCTTGCGAGATTTATCGCTTCAGGAAGAGTTTTTGGCTGGGCTAAGCATATCGCTTGCCTTAAATTGTCATTCAGATTATTTTTGAATACAGTGAGACTTAATTTTTGATTATTTCGTACTATGTCATCTTTTCTCTCAGTAGTGACTGTACCTTCTAGCTCTGAAATGTGCATAGAATTAAGCTCTGACGTCAAGCTTAATATATTATCACTGAAACTTGCCATGCTTTGATTTCTTTGCGTGCAATTATTCAATTTTGAATATATTTCCGGGATTGTAAACGGACTCTTGCAAATTTTTGATAACTCTGATTTTAATTTTTCAAAGGTATCAATTGGTTCTAATATGCCAATTGCTGTACGTACCTTAGCTCCCAATTTTACTTCACGCACAAATTCTATAAAAGTTTTCTTAGTATCTACCGTCAAAGTCAAGTAAATTAATTCTGTTATCTTAAGAAATGAAATTAGTTCTTTATAGTTGCCATTAAACTCTGGGACAACCTTCAAAGAAGTATTTATGTCAAATTCTGCCATTGCCATTGCTTTGGTCCCTGGAGTTGAACTTTGTTGACTTTCCAAATCTTTCTGCTCTTCTAGTTTAGATTTTGTGTCTTTATAAATTTTTTGAAATTTCGCTTTTACTTCAGTTAGTTTTGCAAAATCTAAATCTGGCGTTAATTCTAATCTTTCAAACTTTGTTTTTAGATTTTCTATTTCCTCAATTTTTTGTAAAATCGTATCTAATTTGTACCTTTTTGTACCTTGCTTTTTTAGATTATCTAGAATCTGCACCAAAGTCCTTAATGTGTCCTCAATTTCATTCATAACGAGAAAAAAAAATTCTTCTTTTTTTTATTTATTTAGACAAAAAGAGATTCGAAAAAAAAAAATCTTTCCTTTTCCCTTCTTTTCTTTTCTTTACATTTTTGAAAAATAATTTTGAAACTTAAAATTTTAAACAATTTGCAAATTTTTATTAATGTGCTTATGCACGTAGATTTTATAATATTTGTTAATTTTATTACCTACATAAATGCATAGTAAAAATAAAAAAAATAAAATAATTATATCTAGAGTTATAATTTTACTTTCTAGTAGACTGCTGTTGTTGTGGTTGTTGTTGTTGTTGTTCGTTGCCGGTTGATTAAAGATTATTTCTTCCTTCTTTTCCGTACTCCACCAGTTCCCCATAGGATAAAGATTTTGCTGTTGCAATCAGGTCCCAAACTGTGTCTGATCTTAGGCTCGGAATTGCCTTTAGCTCTCTGTTAATTGCGTTTATAGCTTTTTCAGCAGCGAGTAGTGTTGCAAAGCTCTTTGTGCCAGGATATTTCTTCTCTGTTTGTTGAATATTTTGAATGTCCTTTTTGAATTTTACTAAGCGTTCACGTCTTCCGCCTCTAGATTTAAATTTTAGTACCACCTTTGGTATCGCTGTCAGATGGCTGTCTCTATTTCTTTCTTGTCGATTATAATACTCCTGTAGACTAATTCTCTTAGGACCTTCCATAGAGAGTGAGAAAAAAAAATTTTTTTGTCGCCTTTTGTAGTTTATAGTTGTCAAGATCTTTTCTTAAAATTGCGTGTATGTCGTCTTCTTTATTGCTGGGATATCATCTTTTACAGTTGGTTCTCAAGGATACAATTTATCAAAAGGTTCCCAGGATAATGTAATTTTTACGTAAAAAATTTAAAAAAAAAAAATATTCCAAAATTCGATTGTCCTTATTAAGGACGCAGGATCGCCATATAATAAATTTGGTTCTATAACACAGTTCACAGCAATACTGCGGTTGAACGTGTGTTTATTTCCTTTAGCTTAAACTGCTTGGTTTTAGCTATTTAGGAAGAAGATTTTTATATTTACCAAAATAAAAATAATTAGAACTTACTTCAAGCTGAAGTACAAGAAGATTGACTTCAACCATTGCCCTGTGGCTTTATTTATTTCAAATTATTGATTACCTAAGCATTATTCAATAATCAATACTCACATTTAAAACTATGAACTATTTACTAAAGAATTTCTTAACAAAGAAAGAATAAAAATTATGTGGAGTGTGGAGTAAACAAATATCGGAATTATGACAATTATGACTGTGTCAGCTAAATGTAAACAATATGTGTGTTTGAGTGTTCGTATGCTTAAATGTTTTTTGTTACATGAATATATCCGAATGAAAGAATTAATGAATGAATGAATGAATGTTTAAATGGTTTTGTTTTTATGACACTATATGGGTATGTCCATTACAGAAGTTTAAAATATTAAAATCACAACCAAGTTGTGAAGACGCTTCAAAAATAAAAGGCGTCAAGTCCAATAAAAAAAAGTTTACTTGCAGAAAATAAGACAAGTCCAAAAACAGCAAAAAACAAGTGTTTAAAGATTTTTTTAGATTTAAAAACTTTATTTATTCAAATAACAATGTATTGCATATACAGTTTCCACAAATATTGGAAAATATATTATTTAAACGGTTTTTCCTCTCTCCTGAACAATTTGAAAAAGTGGACTTGTCACGTTTGCGACTTTAGCCGACGATATATAGATTGGTATTTTTTTATGCAATTTCTTGTTTATGTTGTACAAGTACTCTTTTGTTTTAAAGCTTTTTTGGTGCAGTTGTTTTTCTATGATATCTTTTTAAAACTTTTACTTTTAATTTTCTTACCATGTTAAAAAATTTTAATTTCTTTGTTTGTACTCAATTTCTTTACTTATTTGATTGGTGAAGTTTTATTTAACACTAACTTGATGTGCAGACTTACCTCATAATGTTGTATGTATTTATGTTGACTTTTGTAATGTGTAGAGCGAGTGTTACTTTTCCCACTTGGTTTGTCTTAACGAAGGACCAGGAACAGATTTCTCTGGAATGGATGATATTTAATTCGGGATGCTAGGATGCAATAGTGGGCTGCAATGCCTGGAACCTAAATATTGAACGGGTGGGAAACCTGTGCCACAGCAATTATATTTTCTCGTTAATTGTAGAAATTATAAATGTTGTGAAATAAAAATAGAGGGAGATTTTAGATATTACAATTTACTAGTTGTGCGTTATTTTCTCCTAATTCTTTGTCGTCATGTATAATTTTTACATTTACAATTTATTATGTTAAAATTAAGACATGCCCGTCTATTTACAGTGCTAGTTGGTAGTGCTTGTTTATTTTATCTTTGTCTTCTTTAGTGTTCATCGTTATGGTAAGTTTTTTCTGTATATATAGGGTTTCTAAAGTAAAGTGTTTGGTTGTATTGTTTACAATGTCTAATATTTTAATTTTGTCAAAATCAGCTGAGTGATTGTGTTCTAGTATATGTTTTGATAATGCTGTTTTTATTCTTTGGTTTCTTTTGTCTGCTTTGTGTTCTGTAATTCTTTTTTCAAGCGACCTCTTTGTTGTTCCTATGTACACTTGTTTACAGTTCTCGTTCGCGTTTCCTTTCCATGTTATTTCGTAAATAACATTTCTTTGTTTTAACGGAAGTTTACCTTTTTTGGATATTAAAATACATGGAAAACAAGACAGGTTAATAACAGTTTGGTACATGAAACTCACATTTTGAGGAAGAATAATTAACTACAATTAAATACAACCGGACTACAAAAAAAAAACACAGCATATAATCTGATTAACACTATAATAGACAACAGCCACCAAAAATTTCATGAAAAAAACACCAAAAAGCCACAGACATTTTACTTAAAAATAGCTACCCCAGTAGGATAATTAAAAACTTAATACACAAAAAGAAATATATCACAAAAGACACAAATAACCCCACAGACAAACAACCCATAACGTAGATAACTGTACTATATGTGGGAATGACATTATAACTATACTCATTTCTACTTTACATTGTTATTATATTTTAATCAAACTATCCGATGTAAATATGTCATTAGGTATTTTTTAATTTTCAATTTAATTCTTTTACAAAATATTCGTTTTGTTATTTTCAATGAAGTCAGTTCGTTTTTTAATTTTGTCTCAATATTTCTAATTTTGTAAATATTTTAATAATTTTGGTTAATAAACTTAAGTTTTATAAAACTAACCATTTGGATTTGCTATATCATTATCAAATCCTACATTTGGGGGCTCATCCTATAGATAAATTCAGAATATTTGAGGCAACAAAATGGAATGGAATAACGCATCAGATAAGGATCTGCAGGATGCATGCCATGAATACAGATTACCTGACGACGGTGACAGAACTACATTGGTAAGACGAATCAAACTTTTTGAAAAGGAACGATTGGAAAAAAGAAAGCATGAAGAAGAAGAAAGAATAAAAGCTGAAGCAGAAAGAAGAAAGAAAAAAGAAGATGAAATATTAAATGCAGAAGCCGATAAAAGAAGAGAAGAGGAAAATAGCGAAATTGTAAGAAAACAGAATTCGAAAACAAGACTGCAAACTGGAAGAAAGGAAGACCATGAACAACAAATATATAATGAAAGAGTAAGACTTGAAGCAGAAAGAAGAAAAGCGGAAAAAGGTCAGAAAATATTTGAAGAAAAGGTTATGGTGGAGTTACAACGATTAAGAGAAATTGATGTGCAAAATTTGAGTATTTTAGAAGCAGTACATCAACCAAGGGGAATCGTAGAGGACATGTTCGACCAAGCAGTTAGAAGAAACCCACCGGAAGTTACATTTCGCGATGTTGATGAAGCAATGCAAAAGTTTACAGGTGAAGACGGCCGCAGCATCGACGAATGGCTTGATGATTTCGAACAAAATGCTTCCTTGCTGAAATGGACAAATTTTCAAAAACTTATATACGCAAAGCGACTGCTAAAAAGTACTGCTAAGCTGTTTATGGATCATGAATGCAAAGCAAAATCATATGATGAGCTCAAAACAGGACTTAAAGAGGAATTCAAAACCACGGTTAACAGTGCTGCTGTACATCGAGTATTATGCGAGCGTAGAAAAAAATCAAATGAATCGTATCGACAATATATTTATACGATGCTCGATATTGGTGCTCAGGCAAAAATCGACACGAACGCTATCATCAGTTATATTGTCGATGGAATAAAAAGCTCACCACATAACAAAGCTTTTTTATATGAATCGAAATCAATAGCAGAGCTTAAAGAAAAATTACAGACATATGATCAAATCCAAGCAAAGATTGAGATACGAACTAATCAAAAGGTTGAAGAAAACGACAAGAACCATAAAAGTAACAAGACAAGAAACAACTTTAGTGACAAGAAATACTGTTTCAATTGTGGCGAAAAAACACATGTTTAAGAGAGCTGCCCTAACAAAAACAGAGGACCTAAATGCTTTAAATGTAACGAGTTTGGTCACAAGTCCAACAGCTGTGGTAAGTCCGAGGAGCGCCTCAAATCTCAGTCTAATATGCATATACTGGACTGCAAAAGATCGCATAAAACTGTCAACATCAACGGCATTGAAATGGAGGCACTCATATACAGCGGAAGCCAGATTACAACAATACGAAAAAACGCGTTTTTTGCTAAAAGATTTGGTGAATACTCAAAATCAGATATGATGGTATGTGGCATTGGATCAACATATACAAATACACTTGGCGTATTTGATGTCAAAGTCCTAGCAGACGAGTGTGAGCTAATTGGACAATGTCATATCCTGCCGAACGAATGTGTGAGTATTGATTTAATAATAGGAACGAATTTGACTAATCAAGCTATCGTAAGTTTTTCAAGTTTTTCACAAGAAGGTGTTAAAATGACTAGAGCAGCAACAGTAACTAATGATGAAATGTCAAATGAAATAGCTAAACAATCAAAATGCTTGTTTATTTCAAATGAAGAAAGCCTATTACCAGATACTGAGCACATTCAGAGCAAATCTATATGAGATGAGGTCAAGAAAATAGTCGGCGAATACAAACCACAATCAATTAAGAAGTTACCAGTGAGTATGAAAATAGTTCTTTCTGATGATATTCCGGTGATATTCCGCGGCGATTACCTCAAGTTGAAAAAGCAGAAGTAGAAAAGCAGATTCATGCTTGGTTAGCAGATGAAATTATTCGAGCGAGTATCTCAGAATATGCTAGTCCAATTGCGCTTGTAAAGAAAAAAGACGGAACGAAACGGTTGTGTGTTGACTATCGACAGCTTAATCAGAAGATAATCAAAGACAAATACCCGATGCCGGTTATAGAGGACCAGATTGATATGTTGCAGAATAGTAAAGTTTTCAGCACACTCGATTTGGCTAACGGATTTTTTCACGTACAAGTTGAAGAAGAAAGCCGAAAGTACACATGATTCGTCACACCAGTAGGTCAGTATGAATTTCTTAAGGTTCCGTTTGGGTTATGTACTAGTCCAGCAGTCTTTCAACGATTCATCAATACAATATTCAACTCGCTCATGTTAAAAGGCATTGTATTGATATATATGGACGATTTAATTATTTTAGCAGAAAATGAACAAGAAGCAGTTCAGCGATTGAAAATTGTGCTAAGCATTGCAGAAGAATACAATTTGAATATCAAGTGGAAGAAGTGTCACTTGCTGCAAAGGAATATTGAATTTTTGGGATATGAGATAGAAAACAGTCGAATAAAACCATCACCGCTGAAAACAAAAGACGTTCGAAACTATCCAGAACCAAAAACAGAAAAGCAGGTACAGCAATTCCCTAGTTTGGCCGGATATTTTCGTAAGTTTATTCAAGACTTTGCCTTGATTGCAAGACCATTAAGTGACCTTCTTCGAAAGAACGTACATTTTCAATTTGGCGAAGAACAGCGTCATTCTTTTGAACTAATAACTTTTGCTAACAATCTTTCGCCAAGGTGCTGAAACTGAACTACATACTGACGCATCTAAATGGGCATTTGCAGCAATACTTATGCAACGCGACTATGACGATGGGAAGCTACATCCAGTTCGTTATCTTAGTATCAAGACATCAGAAGCCGAACAGAAGTGTCACAGCTACGAACTAGAAGTATTAGCTGTCATCAAAGCTGTGCAGAAATTTCGAGTATATTTACTCGGACATCGATTTAAAATTATTACGGATTGCAAGGCATTCGAAGCGACAATGAGAAAGAAAGATGTGCCGAAAAATATCGATGGGCACTAATGTTGCAAGAATACGATTGTGAGGTTGTGCACCGCGCAGGTGACAAAATGAAGCATGCAGATGCTTTAAGTAGAATATTTTTGATTCAAGAGGCGAGTTTGATAAGCAGTATTAAAACAGCACAGTCAAACGATGAACACATAAAAGCAGTTATCGAAATAATAAATGAACGCGCCTACGACAACTACATGATGCAGAATGGACCCTTGTGCAAGAATTACAACACTTATTGACGATTATGGATTCTTTTACCAAATTCGTATGGATTTTTCCGACTAAATCCACCACTTCTGTGGAAACAATTGCCAAATTAAAGATAATTACATCTATTTTTGGAAATCCGAGGCGTATAATTTCAGACAGAGGCACTGCTTTTACAGCGGAAGTATTTCAAGAGCATTGCAGAACGGAAAACATTGATTTGGTATTAATAACAACGGGCGTTCCAAGGGGTAATGGTCAAGTCGAACGAGTCAACATAACTATTGATTCTGTTCTTTCTAAATTATCCGTAGATGAGCCCGAAAAGTGGCATCAACATGTTAGTCTAGTACAGCAGTATCTTAACAAAACAACTCACCGTTCGATAGATACATCTCCATTCGAGTTAATGATTGGTGTAACCATGAATACAAAGGAAGATATGAACATTGCCGAAATCATTGAAGGCGAAGTCGCAACTCAATTTGATCGAGAGCGAGAAGAACTAAGACGCAAGGCAAAACAACAAATAACAATTATACAAAAAGAAAATACAGCAACTTTTAATATGAAACGGAAGGCAGCAGTGCAGTATCAAGTTGGTGACCTGGTGTCTATTGCGCGTACACAATTTTGGCAGTGGTATGAAACTTCGACCAAAAAATCATGGACCGTATGAAGTTATTAAGTGTAAAGGCAACAATCGATATGACGTTAAGAAAATTGGTGATCATGAAGGACCAGGTACGACATCAACAAGTGCAGACCACATGAAACCTTGGAGTAGAGTGGCATGATGAGTGTGGGAATGACATTATATACTATACTCATTTCTACTTTACATTATTATTATTATTTTAATCAAACTCTCCGATGTAAATATTTCATTAGGTATTTTTTAATTTTCAATTTAATTCTTTTAAAAAATATTCGTTTTGTTATTTCCAATGAAGTCAGTTCGTTTTTTAATTTTGTCTCAATATTTCTAATTTTGTAAATATTTTAATAATTTCGGTTAATAAACTTAATTTTTATAAAACTAACCACTTGGATTTGCTATATCATTATCAAATCCTACATATATATACCACCACTGACAGAAGAAAAAGTAATGGCACCAATATTTAACAACAGTAGGGCCATTATTACAACTTGCCAATAGCTAAAGTTAGGATGTTATCGGGCAGATTATTAGATTTTCGTTATTACAACTATACTTTAAGCTAAAAGTGATCGATAAGCTAAAGGGATGATATTGTTGCCTTTAACTTTTAACGTGAGGTTTATGTATTTAATGTTGCCACATTTTCTGATCTATGAAGAATAAATTCACACCAATTTAGTTTGGAAATAAATTTATTAGCATATACTTAAATATATGCTTGTATATGTTTTAAAAAGTTTTATTACACATTTACAACAATTATGCAACTTATAATAAAGGTTTTTAGTTTTTATTTTATTGTTTGCTTGCGAACAAATAAAGGAACGTTGCCACTACGTATTTTATAAAGCAATTCATTTGGTCGAAAGTAATCGGTGTTTCCTTTGGTGTTGCCACAATATCAAAAATATTAATTTTATTTTACTGGGAAGTTGTAATAACGAAAAGAAGTTAAAGGTAACTTTATTGCTCACTTTAGCTAAAGTTACTTTTAACTAACATTTACTTTAAAGGGAAGTTGTAATAATGGCCCTAAGAGTGTTAAATACGGCTCTGCCGAATCTTTGATACCCTCCACCTCGGTTTGAGCATTAAAAATAAATGTAAACAAAATATTTGAAAAACTAAACAATTTATTGAACTTAATACCATATTATTTCTGCAAATTGTTGGGTTGATCCGCTTAACAAATGATTTTTGTATATTTCAAGAGTTGGTCTATAAAGCCCTCTCACATTAGTAATTCGCGCTCCAACGAGGAAAGATCGTTTTCGTCTTTTCTATTATTTCGGATAAAAGAAAATACGTTTCGGTGTTTGCTTTTTGGACATCGTGGTTGCTGATCGGCATGAATTTAGGTTATATACCTATATGCATGCGTTTCCGGTTATATGACATAACCTCTCGTTTAATTTAAAGTTTTTCAAATTAAATAGCTCGCCCTAACCTTCATTGCAAAAAAGCTCTCTCAATTTTTTTTGTTAAAAAATTGCCATATTTGGAAAATAAAATTTTTTTACATATTAAAAGGGAGTTTTTACTATTAGATTTTGTGGTAACACAAAATAACACAATACAATACAGAATCTAACCCATTGTTGCCAACTTTTGATTTTGAATTAAATTATGTTAATAAATATATTTTCATTTATTGACTCCAAATACCTGGGAATTATTATCGAACTTAAATTTCTTGGGTTTGATTTGCCTATCTTGAAGTCAAATTTTGAAGTCATCTTGAACGCTGGTTCAAATTAGGGATGCCAAACGCCAAAACCAGATGTCCCAAAAATTTAACATAAGATAATTTGTTATTTTTATTTTCTGGAAAACTTCAAATTTTTATTCACAAAAATTTTTAAAAATAATATATTAATACCATTCTTATCAAATTGCGCTTTATTTATGTAACAAATTTTATGTTCGCTATTCTTAAATAGTATTTGTGGTTTTCTAAACTTAATTGAATTTAAATTAATGTTTCTTATCCTGAAATGCTACGAAACTCCTGAATCGCAATATTTTTTTCAATTTCAGTTGATTTTTTATTTGTAAACTTATTTGGTATTTTCTGAATTTTAATTTGTATTCAAAGAATAAAATTTATATTTTATAAATTCAATTGATGTCTTCTAAATTTCAAGTTATTATTTCCGACATTTTAATATGATTTTCTGAAATTCAATTAATATTTTCTAATTTATTATTGGAAATCTGAATTCCAATTTTTTGAATTGATATTTTCTTAAATTTGAATGGAAAATTTAAAAGGTGCAATTCTGAATTTATGTGAATAATAATGTTTTAGTAATTATAAACAATTTTTAAAATTTATATGTAATCGCAATCAGATATTTTGTAGGTAAAGCAGAATAATAAGTTTATATAACTATGTAGAACTGTTTTTAAAGCAAAAAACTTATTGCTTCTTCTTTACTCAGCTATGTATATACTTTTAACATTGTTGTGTTGCATATCTAATTGAAAATGTTGACATTCATGTTAAAATAGATATAACTATTGCAAAGTTAATTAGAACAAAAATTGTGGCGCCATCTACTGTGGCATAGTCACACTGCACAAAATGAAGTGACACTCTGTTTGTTAAAACAAAAGAAATGAATTTTCCCTAAAACAAAATATTGCAGAATTTTATATAAATAAAATAATATACCAATTTATTTCTAGCATGTGGTTATTACGGATATACATATATAGAATATATGTAAGTATATTATTTTATTATTTAATATATGTATGTATGTATATGTAAATATTACACACAAAAAATACAACAGCAAAATACTACAAAATCAACATCAATGTATTTTATATTACTTTTTTTAGGTAATAAATATATATTACTTTTTTAATAATAAACAAAAACCATGCGTTTTTCCATAATTCTTTTACAAATAAATTTGGCATATGAACTTTTTGTTGTGTTTACAAAATAGTTACCGAGTTCATCATATGTGCACATTTTTGGGGAAACGGTTAACATTTATTATCATTAGTATTATTTTAATAATATTTATGCTCTATAATTAATAAACTTCCCTTTTTATATGCGCATTTCAAGAAATAAATCGTAATAATGCATTTAACAATTTAAAACATTAATTGCAATTTTATAGTAATCCGGTAAATTTGCATTACATTTTTAACAGGGTAACTTTATTCATCATTAGCTGCAGCCACAGCCTAACACAGTCGTGACAACTTGACAGCTGTCAAAAAAGTAATCCCGAACCATATGGCTTTGTTTACTTTTTTTTCTTATATTTGATACAAGGACTTTGAGAAAGATATTAAAAAATAAAATATACAAAATATAATGTGTGCAAGTGAACAGCTACACATGTTTGCAACCAGAATAAAAAACAATAATAATGGAAAAAATAGTATTTGCTATTATGATAAACATTTAAAAAACATTAATAATATCGTATTTTCTGTTTTGATATAAAAATATAAAAGGTGAATATTAAAACCCATAGCTTGTGATTTGTTTTACGTAAGACAATTACATTCAAGACCACTCAAGCCAGGGCCGAAGGAAGAAAGCAAAAATTACTATTGCTGGCACAACAAAAGGCGGGCAAAAAGGAAGAAGCAAAACAACGATGATGAACAATATGAAGATGAGATGCTGGATAATGTAGCCGACATGTTGGATGGAGAAGATTCGAAATTTTTGCCGTCGAAAAGAGGCACAAAACAACGAAAAGTAAACATGCTGCTGGTGATGATAAACGAAAACATGATGATATTAAGAATTGTTTCCGTTTTGTGTTTGCCAATGATAAAAAACTTCACATGACTCTTTTCATAATATGTACGTCGCATTAATCATTTAATGAACGCCAAAACCAACAATTTCAACTTGAAATGTATAACTTGTTTGTGGGCTTTGAATATAAAAAATGTTAATGTAGATGCAGAGAAAGAAAATGAATTGAAACAAAAGAAGTTGGAGGCTCATCGTCAACGTTTGTTGAGTTTATCGAAAAAGGAACGCAAACAACATAAAAAGTTGAAAAAGAAGTTGGATAAGACAAAAGGCAATTCTAAGGTTTTGAGTGACATTTTGGAGGGTTTTGCTGATGCTTTAAAAATTTGTTTAAAGTAAGACAATTACATACAATACTACTCAACCCAGGGCCGAAAGGAAGGAATCACAAATTACTATAGCTAAGCTAACCATTGGTCCAGTTGCTGGTGACGAAACTTTTCGCAAGTTGAATTGTGGTATTCCATTGTTTTTGATTATGACTTGCATGTAGAGTGCGTGTCAGTGCTTCTACTCGTAATTTGTCTGGTAATATTCCCATCACATTGGGTACTATACCGTTAGTTTCATAAATAAAACATTAATTTTCTACTTTTTTATTCCTATAAGTAGACGGACTTATACACATTGGAATGAAGTTAATGGATGATTCAATTTTGATAAAAGTAAACAATAGAAGCAACCAAATCAATACGAATAGAAAAAATGTAAGTTGGTGCAATTGGCGGTATGGTCAGAGTGGAATTATGTTTTTAATTTAATAAAATATGTAAATTATATTTTCAACAGCTCGAAAGCAATTAAATCTTAGTAGGAGAGAACGACCAACCATTAGAAGAAATGGTAGCGCAACCACAAAAGCCCATCAATCCTTAATTAAACAAATTTTAATATATAAGAGAAGTATGAAATAAAAAATGTATTTGTAGATTTCCACCGTTGTTAAACATGATGTCCCCAAATTGATGACAATGTATGCTCAGTTTATGAAAAGTAATATATAGTAGATGGCTTAAAACGCGTAAAGAAAGTCGAAAGTAAAGCCAAAACTACAAATGGCTAAAGTTAAACCTCTAACTACAACATTAATTCCTTTTTATCGCTTTAATTTAAAACTAGCATTTAATGAAAATTTTTAATTATTTCTGCATCATTATTTCAAAACTAAAACATACTAAAATAAACCATTATTTGAAAAACTTATTTGCTGCTTTAACATAATGAAATGTATATATTTTTTTGAATTTTTCGATCTAACTACACAACATAGTTTAAAATATAAAAAAAAATTCTTCAACTGACGTAAAGCACATTTAGCAGCAGTACATTTGGCAATCCGATATTTTCTACTGAAAAACTTGTACGGTAACACGAACACGTCGGCCATCAGTTAATTTTTCGGGTTTGCTGAAAATTAAAAATTTGATCCCATGTACATGTTAAATTAAAGCATAAAAAATAACATAAATTTGGCAGTTTCAGGTTCTTATCCAAGTAGTTCCCTTATTTGTAATTTTGGCACCGAATTACTAAATTGTTCAATTTCAGGATGCATCATATTATAGTAAACCAACCACACAGCATCTAGACATTCGAGTCTAAAAATATCGCACCTGCAACAGACTCGAAAACATCACCTAATTAATGCCTTTGGTATTTCAACGTCTTCATAATATTAACCTCTTCGTTTATACTATAACCGTTTTTCGAATGAATACGCACAAACCGATCAATAGCTTCGTTACGAACTGAGACAAGTGTCTAAAATATTTGTGGATTTCATGCCTTACAGCTAATTACGCAAATACGGTATTGTTAACTAAAGCACATCTCAAATCGGTTAAGGCTCCAGGTGAATGCTGCCTAGGGTCTTCATACAAAAGCCTTATCAAATAATCCAATACAGCATCGACCAGAATTCTAAACACAATCTATTGGGACTATGAGGCATAAATAATGGCTTGCAACAAGTACGATCTGCCGCGGAATTTATATTTCAAAGCTTGTTCAAATTTCGTATAGCCCAGCGCTTCTTCACCATTGGGTGTATAGTGTAGCAGTGGAGAGCCATAACAATAGTCAGGAAGAGTACTATTAGGTTCACTAGCTTCTTTAGCATCATATGCTATACTCCAAATAAGGTTTCAACGCAATCGGCAACAGATTTATCTAAACGAGAACTAAAAATTAGCTTTATTTGCTTCCAATATATTTTATTTATATTTCGAAATTTAATGAAATTACCTGGAATAATATATTTTCTCTATAAATTTATTTACTGCAATGTATTTGTTAAACACACTCACTTTAATTACATCATTATTTTGCTAGCAAATATCCATTATAATTGACCCCTCATTCGACATCGAATTTATCGCAGTTTTAATTAAACTTAATGGAAAACAATTATTTATTACCTGCTCATATATTCCTCCAACGTCCTCACAGTCTATTTATGACAAACATGGCGAAGCTATTAAATATATTCTTCGTACAGCTAATCAAGATGACTTTGTTATTATTCTTGGTGATTTTAATTTGCCTTCAATATCCTGGAAGTTCTTACCTGATGAAAAATATTTTGTTCCATCCAAATCAAATAATAAGTGTGAAGAGCTTTTCAATATTTTATTTGATCTGAATCTCTTTCAAATAAATGGTATATACAACAATCTTTATAAATTATTGGATTTAATATTTGTCAACGATACTTCGGAATGTTACATCAAGCGTTCAATCCCAATTTCTTCTCCTGAAGATACACATCACCCTACCATTGAAGTAAATTTATATATTCCCTCTGGACTTTTAAAAACACCTTCTAAAAATGATGTTAAAGATTTTTGTTTCGCACAATCAAATTACTGTTTGTTGAACGAACTTCTACACAGTACGAACTGGCACAGTCTATTATCTTTTTCTATTGGATCCACAGTTGCTATTGATCATATGACTGAAACATTTTACAGTACTATTTCCTCTGCAATGGATTTATGTATTCCGAAACAAATTCGTAATAAACTTTCTGGTCCTCCTTGGAATACCAAGCAACTCATAAGACTTAAAAATAAAAAAAATAAATATTACAAGAAATACAAGCTATCCGGTTCTCTTGTGGATTATGGGAAATACTCCATCAGCCGAGCGGAATATACTGCACTGAATAAATCATGTTACTCTAATTACTTAATCAAAATGAAAAATAGTTTCAAAAGTAATCCAAAATCTTTTTATAAATTTGTCAACACTAAGAGAAAAACAACTGGTTATCCTGCTATTATGAAATTTCAACATACTGAATCTTATGATAATACTATTATAAGTAATTTGTTTGCTGATTTTTTTTCAACAACTTATTCCAATTCAACTTTTGATGATTCTACCACTTATCCATATATACTGACTGCTAATAGAACCATATGTATTCCATTTCTTGATGTCTCTATGGTTTCTAAAGGGTTGAAAAAACTAAAATTTTCGTATAATAGTGGACCTGATAAAATTCCTAGCAGTATTTTAATCAAATGTGCGGATGCTTTAGCTATTCCATTGACAATAATGTTTAACTCATCAATTAAATACGGATACTTTCCAAATACATGGAAGGACTCTTTCATTATTCCGCTATTTAAATCCGGAAACAAGTCGGATGTTACAAATTATCGTGGTATTGCAAAATTAAGTACTATACCTAAATTCTTTGAAAAAATTATAACTGATCAACTATGTCACCAAGTCAACACATTAATTTCTCCATTCCAACATGGCTTTCAAAAACGGTGCTCAACCTCAACGAACCTTTTACATCTTACAACAATAGTCAATCGTGGCTTTCTTCAAAGAAAGCAAACTGACGCAATTTACACTGATTTCAGCAAGGCGTTTGATAAAGTCAACCATAAACTTCTTATAAAGAAATTACATCTAATGGGATTTTCTGATCTTAGTACAAAGTGGATATATTCATATTTGACAAACAGAAAGCAAAATGTACTTTTTAATAACATAACTTCGAAAAATATTAATGTTTTATCTGGAGTACCGCAAGGCAGCCATCTTGGACCGCTTTTATTTTCTTTATTTATAAATGATTTGCCACAGGTTATTCAGTTTTCAAATATCCTGATGTATGCTGACGATGTAAAAGTCTTTATGAGTTATAACCAATATTCCGACCACACTTATCTTCAAAATGATTTGGATTCGTTTCACTTATGGTGTATTTTAAATTTAATGGAGCTCAATCTTAAAAAGTGCAAATATATGCGTTTTGTTCGAAAAAGACCAATATCTGTAAATTACGTGTTGGGAGGCTTTCAATTGGAAAAAGTTGATAACTTCTTAGATCTTGGTGTCTTATTAGATTCAAAACTTAGTTTCGTTCTTCATATTACAATTACGGTAAACAAAGCCAGAGGAGTTCTTGGTTTTATAAAACGTTGGTCTAAAGAGTTCAACGATCCGTATGTAACAAAAACACTATACACGTCACTTGTGAGACCGATTTTGGAATATGCATCTATTATATGGGACCCTATCTATCAAACTCATATTGATAGCATTGAATCGGTGCAAAAACAATTCCTACTATTCTGTCTTCGCAGCTTAAATTTTAACCAATTAAATCTTCCGTCATATAACAGCAGACTCGCCCTTGTTAAGCTGCCAACCTTAAAAAGCCGCAGATCTATGCTAAACGTTTCGTTTCTTTTGAACATAATTAATGGCGATGTTTGTTCTGGTTTTCTGATCAACAATATTTCATTTAACATCCCCCAACGGCCAACACGTTTCTTCTCACCTTTAACTGTCCAGTTTTATAGATCAAATTATGCAAACGGTGATCCGCTTAGACGAATGTGTACCGAATTTAATAAGCTTTATAGATTTATAGATTTTTTTTCAAATACAAATGTCATAAAAAGTAATATAATAATTTATTTGAACACATTAAATTAAATTTTTTAATTTTTCATTCATTGTTAAATGTTTTTGTAAATAGTCTGTAAGGATTAATTCCATAGATTAATAATAATAAATAAATAAATAAATAATGTAAATGTTATTTAACCACTTATTTCAATTTATAATACAATTAACTGAAATAAGAACGCGTTAATTTGCCCACAGAAATTTCAATTTGTGACAATGAATAAGCAGAAATAAATAAAAAAAAAAGTAAACAACGTGTATGAGGGTGACAGCATATTATATTAATATAGTTGTTTCATCTGAAAGTCGTTGTAAAAATATTATGAAAATTTCTGTAGTTCACAAACAAAAATGTAGATGTCGTTAGTGTGTGTCTAGACTGGTTGTACGGTGGTTGCAGCAATCAATAATGATAGAACTAACTTAAGGCTTAGTTAACCTCACGTAACAGTAACGTAGCGTGTCAGCTGTTTTTAGTTACATGAAAAGCGTGGACGTTCCGGTTACGTTCAGCAATGTTCTAAATGCTTTTCATGTATATGTATAGTATATTATTTTATATGTATATTATTTAGAGTATTTTGATATTTGCAAAACTTGCGATGTTACATGGTGTCTCGACTAGCTACAATTCATGGCAATGAACAAGTCAATGGCTAGTGGAGACCGCTAATGTTCGTGTCATGACTTTTGTTTACGCGCAGATTAGCGAACCGGCCTATTGTCAGCTTAACGAAGCACTTGTTGGCTGTTCTCCGTAGCCTTTGAGCGTGTTTTGCTTAAGCTGATGGCTCATACTGTTGTACACCCCGCTTAAGGTACGTTGTACATTCTACCCCCACTCTTTTCCAATAAAGAAATTTTTATAACGTTTAAGAAAACATAGTTCTAATTGTGTTTTTATATTTCTTATATTTTTTTGGAAAAATTATTTTACTGAGAAAACCACTTTAAAATCCAACTTTTTGCTATGACAGAAATTCTGCCATAAACCCTGCCATTAATTTGAAGTTTCATTCGATTTTGACGTTTAAGTATTTTAAAATGGCGCAACTTAAGTCAGATAAAAGCCAAATTTATAATTTCATTAATAATTAAAAAATTATTTAATCGAGCTCAACGACCCAAACGACAGGTCAAATAAAATATTACATCTTTTAATTTCATTAATATGTATCGCGAATATGAGTGTTTGTGGAACTGCAAAAGTGAAAACTATAAAAAACGGATATAAAAAGAAAAGCGTGGGAGGAAATTGGACACAAATTTAAGTGTTTACAGTTCAAAAACACTTTGGAAATGAAATGTATAGACATAATTTGCTCACTTCGCATTTTGACGTTATTATATTTCTCTGTCTTGAACATTGCCATGAATTACAGCTAGGCGAGACACCGTGTTATAAAAATCCCAGAATATTGATATTTATTATATATACATATTTATTTAATATACATATGTACATGTGTATATATAAATATTACACACAAAAAATACAACATCAAAAGTTTTTGTTGTGTTTTTATTTAAATAAATTAATACAACAAAAAATTTTTTTTTTATTTTATTTTTTTTTTAAGTAAAAAGGCTCTAGGTCAGGTTTTATAAAAATCTTTGTTTCTATTTGTTTTCAAATTTTCGAGGGCCTTCGGCCTTCATCATCAGGAAACGACGAAGCTGTAAAAACAAACGTAACACAATTATACGAAATTTTTATTTTTTTTTTTTTTTAACCAAAATCTTAACAACGGAAAAAACTCAGCGGGTTTAAACAAAGCAATAAGAGGAACTAATATATACGACAAAAACAAAATTAGAATTGCTATAAGGAGTAACAAAAATGTTGGCCAACTGTTTAGTAAATTATAGAGTAAAGTCAAACACGACGAGAAATCAGATTTAGTTTACGAAATAAAATGTAAAGGCGACGGTTCCAACGTATCCAACATGTCATATGTTGGTACAACCAAATCAAAACTGAAGACAAGGGTTTCCGCTCACAAATCAGACCAAAAACAAAGTAACAACGAATGCCAACAAAAGACAGCGTTAGCAGAACATTGCATAAACTTTAAACGTTAAAATTTTACAACAAGAACAACATTACTCTCGCAGACTGATGCTAGAAATGCTTCACATAATAAATGTACCCAATGAAAAGAGAATTAATTATAAAACAGACATTGACAACCGAGCGAATGCCTACAGACGTTTGATAAGGAAAAAGTAGTTAAAAACAAGTAGGCAAAGCGTACACAACGCCAGTGTTTTTGTATTTAAACATAAAGATTTGTGTATTAAAGTTGTATTAATGTCTTTTGTAATTTTTTATTAATGTAAGTTTTTCCGTTGTTAAGATCTTTGTTAAAAAAAAAAAAAAGATTTCGTATAATTGTGTTACGTTTGTTCTTACAGCTTTGTCGTTTCCTGATAATGAAGGCCGAGGGCCCTCGAAAATTTGAAAACAAATAAAAACAAAGATTTTTATAAAACCTGAGCCTTTTTACTTTAAAAAAAAATAAAATCAAAATTATTATAGTTGAGGTCACTGGAATATCCAAAACATACTACTATTAACAACTAGGAAGTATAGCATTATTTGCTTTAGTTGTTGGTGAATTTTTACTCCCTTTATATTAACTCGTAGTGTCTGCTCCTCTGCGTGTCGACAAAACTTTGGATCGATTTTTAACCCATTTCCCTGACTCAATTTATCTGAAACGTTGCATGCAGGCTCGTGGCGATGATAAAAATCATCTAACAAATTTTTTTAGTGATGCCAAAACAATGGAAACTTTTATATATTTCTACCAGAGTTGATAAAAAAATTTACAAAGGGTTAGTTTTTATTATATCATTACCACATCGAACACAAAAACAACAAGTCCAACTATGACAACAACACAACATTTAGAATAACAACAAGAACAATATAGAAAAATCATATTTTTCATTTTTTTTTTTAATTTTTCAGAGATTTCCCTGGACCTGTTCCACCAATTTTAATGATTTTTGAAACAGAAATCTCCCCATGATCTTGGAGAATCATTTTCACTAAAAACTATGACCCTAGCTATCCTATTGAGGGCGTGATCGTGACAAGAACAACATAGAAAATCATATTATTTCAAGACTTTTTTTAGTTCTTATGAATCATTTTATGAATCATTTTTTATGCGAAAGAGTACCGATTGAAGTTGTCATCGTGATTTCCACAGACGGACAGACGGACATCGCTATATCAACTCCAGATTTTTTTTCTAATTATTACAATCGGAATGACAAACTTATATATACCTTCTGCAGTCTGGGGTGCAGGGTATAATTAGCGCACAAACCTAACCACACGCTAAACAAACTATTCACAAAAACAAAAACAAGGATAGACAAATTAAAGCAAAGAAATATTATTTACTAAATAACATGTAATGGAAACGCGAACGAGAACTGTAAACAAGTGTACATAGGAACAACAAAGAGTCGCTTGAAAAGAGAATGACAGAACACAAAGCAGACATAAGAAACCAACGAAAAAGCACAGCATTATCACAACATATGCTAGAACACAATCACTCAGCTGATTTTGAGAAAATTATAATATTAGACATAGAAAATAATACAAACAAACGCTTTACTTTAGAAAGCTTACATATACAGAAAAAACTTACAACAAAGATAATGCTAAAGAGGACAAACACAAAATAAACAATCATTATCAACTAACATTTTGAATAAATAGACGGACATGTCTTAATTTTTGGATATGAAATGTAAATGTAAAAATCAAACATGACAAAAACAATTAGGACAAGAGAAAACACAGAACACGTAAGTTAAGAAAATAATTGTATTTATTTATAAGTACAAATATTGTGATTTGCAGAATTAAATAAAGAATCCCATGAAGAAGAAGCCATACAAGCTCCGAAACGTTGGCAGAAAATTGCAAAACCAATTTGTTTGCATATAAATTGTGACCAACTTAGCCGTTTTTCATTGGAAAAATTTTACAAAAAACGAAAAATAAAATAACATTTTGGTCTAACTAAATCTACACAAAGTGCATTTTCATTAAATAGTACCTTTTCGGAAAAAAGCACCTTTCCATAAAAAATTTCATATTCTTAAAACAGTATCTTTTTTTATCAAGTATATATTTTTGAAACGTACATTTTCCTGAAAGAGCACCTTTTTTAAATAGTACCTTTTCTGAAACACTAATTTTTTTTAAAAGAGTACTTTTTCATTTAAAAGTACCTTAATCTTAAAATAGTAAATTTTCTTGATATAGTAAATTTTCTTAAAATACGAAATTTTCAACAAAAAAAATTTAACTTACATAAAAAGTTCCTTTTCTTAAAGAAGTAAGTTTCCTAAACAAATTACATTATCCTTCACAAGTTCTTTTCTTAAAAAGTTACCCTTTCTTAAAAAAAGTATCTTTTCCTAAAGGGCGCATTTTCATGAAATAGTACATTTTCTTAAACAAGTAAACGTTAATAAAAAAGTAAATTTTCTGAAATTGTACATTTCCCTCAAAAGTACCTCTTCTTAAAGAGTACATTTTCTTAGAAAATTACCTTTTCTTAAAAATGTACTTTTTCTTGAATAAGTAGCATATCTTAAAAAGTACATATTCTTGAAACACTAGCATTTCTTAAGAAAGCGCCTTTTTAATGATCTTTTCTAATATTTAATAATCTTTTATAAAGTAACTTTTTCTCAAAAAGCAACTTTTCTTAAAAAGTATCTATTCTTTAAAATTACCTATTTTAAAAGTACCGTTCCTTAAGAAATATGTTTTTTCAAAATGTACCTTTTCTCAAAAAAGTGATTTTAAAAAAAATACCTCTACTTTTTTTTTTCAATTATATATTCTTCTTTATTTACATATTTTAACAAATTTGATATTTACATATGAGATCTTATCTTTACATAGATATTGCAACAAATAATATATAGGATCTAAAGACATTAAATAGTTTTTATTTTATTTTTTAATGATTTTTAAAGGAAAATGGGAGGGAAAAAACCTTTATATGATTTAATAAATTCAAATACTATCTGAAAATATTTATATGCTTATAGAAGGTATATTAGAAATAATAGACCTCTATAAGCATATAATTTTCAATTTGGTGATTTCTTTTTAATTTTACGTTACTTCTCTACATTCTCTTATCAGTGGGTAAGAGGAATTTTCAATTTTGGCAAAATAATTGTTGTTAATCCTTGTTATGAAATCGATAATTTTTTCATAACCTGTTTCTTGATGAAGAAGATTTGTAAGATACCTCCAGGGCTTTTTATTTATCATTTTAAAACATTTGTTTTGTATAATTTGTAAGCGTTTTAGGTGGCAGTTGGCAGCGTCGCTCCAAATAGGACCCGCGTATGTTAATATTGGCATTATAACACTTTTGAATAGGAGATTTTTGTTTTTGGGGTTTAGAAATGACCTTCTATTTAGAAGTGGCCATAATGCTTTATATGATTTTATAGCTTTTTGGAACGTGGCCATAATATGTTGTTAAAAGTAAGCTTTTTGTCCAAGACAACTCCGAGATATTTGACATGATTAATTACATTTATGGTATTATTTCCAATATGAAGATGACGTCTTGGCAATCTTTTGGGAGATTTGTTGAACGGAAAAATAATTGCTTGGGTCTTGTTTGGATTAATTTTGGTTTTCCATTTGTGAAAATATTTACTGCAATTTACAAGTCCCTTTTCCATTTTCTTCAGGAGTGCACTTGTAAGTTTGTTTGAAGAAATTAACGCAGTATCATCTGCGTAGTAAGCAATTTTCATATATTTCGGGACTTTGAAATCGGATGTATATATCGAGTAAAGCAATGGTGACAAGACTGATCCTTGAGGTAACCCTGTGGTAATGGTTTTTGGAGATGATGTTTCATTACTAATCGCAACTTTAAAGCTTCTGCCGTGAATGAAATCTGAAATAAGTTTGCATAAATATTTTGGTATATTTGCATCGAGAAGTTTAAATACTAGGCCATTATGCCAAACGGTGTCAAACACTTTTTCGATATCCAACAATATTAGACCCGTTGAACGTTTATTGTTTTTATTGCTGATTATTTGATTTTTAATTCTGTTTATTTGGTGAGTAGTGCTATGCCCTTTTTTAAATCCAAATTGTTCTTTAGCAACAATAGAATTGGTCGTTACAAATTCACTAAGACGAGAATGTAGTATTTTTTCAAATATTTTACCTAAGTTACTTAATAAACTAATAGGTCTATAGCTATTTGGGTTATTTTTTGGCTTACTAGATTTGTTGATAGCTATAACCTTAGCGTTTTTGAAATGGTTTGGGAAATAGTTGAGTTTGATGCAGCTGTTAAATATTATAACCAGTAATTTTAGAGCTTTGTGTGGTAGTTTCTTTAAGAGCAGGTTGGGAACATTGTCAAAACCAGGAGATTTTGAGGGTTTTATTAATGAGACAATATTCATTACTTCTTCTAGAGATGTATAAATTGCTGACTCAGAACTGGGATTTTCCTTCTTAAAATTATTTACTGTTGTATTTATTACTATATCCGCTGAGTGGTTGTAATTCGAAGTGAGGTTATTTGCTTTGACAAATGTATTTGCCAGGACTTCAGCCTTGTCCTTATCATATGTTATCCTTGTATTTCCAACCTCAAGGTGAGAGATTTGATTTTTTCCTTTTCCTCGCAAGTTCCTGCTTATTCTCCAAAATGATTTATCATCTGGTTTTAAATTGGATAATAATTGATACCATTTCTTATTGCGTTCCGAATTAATACTTTTATCAATCATGTTACTTAGAAACTTAGTACATTGATTATAAAAAGTTTGCTCGGCTACATTTGAAGATCGTTGGCTTTGCCTTTTAAAGCTTCTTCTTAGTTTAATATATTTCACAGTACTTTCTGGTAATGTGTAATTATTTTGTTGCATCCCTTGCTTCGAAGACTACATTTATAATTTTTTGTATTTCCTGATCAATTACTACCTTGGTATTGTATATATCCGAATTTAACGTGATTTTATTTTCTTAAAAATTCATATAAATATTCCAGTTTGTTGCACTATAATCATAATAGTTGAGGTCAACCTGCGAGGCCACTGATCTTTTAAGTGTACACATAATGGGGCGATGGTCTGATGGGATTTCGTAATCCATTGTCTTTACGTCTATATTTAAAGCGGTATTGCTTAAAATAATATCGACTGTGGATGCTTCGCGATTGTGTTGATGGGGGAATAGGGTTGGACTATTAGGATAGTGTATAAAAAAATTGCTTGATTGCTGTAGATTGTTGAGTGCTATTCCTGCAGTATTATTTGAACGGCAATTCCAAGAGCAATGTTTGGCATTTAGGTCACCAAAAACGATGTATTCTTTGGTGGAAGGTGTTACGTTCAAGATATCAACAGAAGTTATGGGTATATCTTGGTGAATATAACGAAGATACAACAATAGGTCTATTATTTATAATAACTTCAATTGAGATGTTTTCGATTGATGAAGTGTTTGATATAAAGAGGTTTTTATGAGCGACAGATTTATTAATTAACAGAGCTACTCCTCCTCCTCTAGCATCTGTTCTGTCACTTCTATATAAATAATAATTTTTAAAAAAGGGTCTGTGATTTTCTGAAAAAAATGTTTCATTCAAAGACGCTATTTTAATATTTTCTCTTTCAATTAGTATTTCAAATTGTTTTAATTTAGAAAAGTTTGAAATGCCATTAGCATTCAAGTGAAGCATTTTGAATTCGTTTAAATTATTAGTATAATCCATGGGCGTATTTTACCATTGATATTACAACTTTGATTTGTTGTACTTCTGAAGTGCACCTATGCAAATCATCCATAGCTGTAGTGAAAATATCAAAAAGCTCATCAATGCTAAATAAATCGTTGTTTGTTTTCAGCTGATTAGCATATGTAGCTTTGCTGTTATTATTGATGTTATTGTTACAATTTGTGTTGTTGTTTCTTAAATTATGAAAATCTCCCACATTAAATTGAAATGAGTTATTTTGTAGTTGTCTGCTTTATAGAGAGAACGTAACGGACAGTTGATATCGTTTGCAGAGTGATCAGTTCTCTCTTTTCCTTGTTTTTTGCAATTAAAGCATGTAAAAACAGCTGGCCTTTTTTCATTTGTGTTAAACGGACACACACTTGTATGATGTTGTTCTGCACATATCATACATGCAGCACTTCAATGGCAATGTTCACTGCCATGGCCATACATCAAGCAGTTCCAGCATTGTGTTGGTTTGTTCTTGGATTTCGATTTGTATTTTTTTTCCAAGAAATTATAATATTAGAAATTGTTCGTACATTTTTTAAAGCAGTTGGATTAAAATTTTTACGCACAAATTGAACTTTATAAACTGCATTATTGTTTGAACTGAATTTGGTGACTATTTCAGTTACGGAAGAGGGGGATAGGTTGTAGTTTTTTAGCTCCTTGGAGATTTCCTCAGAGCTTATGCGGGGTAAACCGTGTAAAAAGGTGGTGTATAACCCATTTTCTTTGGAGCCATAAGAATGAAACTCCATTTTATTCTCTTTAAGTATTTGCTTGTAGCATTCGTACATTTTATTACTAGGAGCAAAAATTTTGGTACCAATTGAAGTACGTTTGAAAATGCAATCCTTACCAAGAAGCTTTTGTATTTCTGTAAATGAAGCGTTAGCTTCTACAACAGTGGGTGGAGGTTCGTGTTCCTTAACATCGTTAATATTTGATACGGGAGTTACGTCCATATCATTGATGCCAGCAAGCAGGCTAAATCTGTTGCTTGAAGTTGACGCCATGTTCGGGTTAACAAAACCCGGAGGAAGTTTTGTCATCTTCTTATTCACAAGTTTTCTTTTTGATGAAGATTTGGCCCCTCGGGCAATCGCAAAATTTTTATTCCTGTTTTAAGCTGGATTGTCTACCACGTGAGTTCAAATGAGATCAAGAATAGGCAATTGCAAAAACAAAAATATACACTTGTTTTTAATTTTAATAGTTGTACTCTAAGCGCTTTGATTTTTTACACAACCGTTCGTAAAGAGAGTTAGATTCGAACTGGAATACCTCTACTTAAAACAGCACATTTTCTTAAAATATTACCCTTTGTATTAAAAAAAATTGTCTCTTGTGTAGAAAAGGTACCTTTTGTCCAAAAAGAACATTTTGAACCTTTTCTTAAAAAAATAATTAATTGTTTTAATTTAGTTTTTTTTCCAAATTTTTTAGTTATCCATACAAATTAAGAAATATAAAATTAATGTGACAAAGCTTAATAGAAACATAAAAGCTAATGTCGACCTAGGCCGACGGCACGATAATAACGACCATGAACTTCAGGAAGCGGTCTGAGGTCCCTTTATGAGTATAATGGAAGTGGTTATAATGTTTTTATGCCTGCAAGAAGAGAGTCGTATCAGAAGTGATTATTTTATGGGGGCCTGACCGAAATACGGCATGATAACGACCATATCTAGAAAAGTCGAGAATTGTATTTTTGCTATTTAAAAGATTGATTTCTAAAAATACCTTAAAATTCCTTTAATTTCCGCAAAATATCTTTAACATGGAGATGTGCGAGGGAACTTTTTCTTTAAAGATTTAAAGCAATTGTTGTACAAAAAGGAACTTAAGTATTTGAGAATTTGGGTAAACGAAATCTCATGTAATTTCATTCAAATTAAAAACAAACATTTTGTAGAACAGATGGGCTTTTAAAGTTTCATTTAATAGACTGCCTTTAAAATGCTGTTATGCAATATGCTAAAAGTCGTACGCACAGCATTGCAAGTTGGGGATGAAATACCATTAATCCTAGAACACACACCTAGGTACAAATGTATCCACTTGCAACTTTGCAGTGCTGTAACTCAGGAACGGCTCAACTTAGGGCACAGAGATTTCGGATCTAGGAAACATAAGTAATTTCCAATCTTTTATCTGATCCAATTCGGATCAGTGGTTCAGGAGCTACGAGCTTCCAAAGCCGACACCTACGTAAACACACAACCGGTATACGTTTGTACCAGTTTATATCAAAATAAAAGGCAACAAACCATTTTATAATGTGTTAAAATTATATTATTTTTTTGAAAAATTAAAGTTATTAAATAACATAATATAAATATGAATTATCGTAACATATTATTCAGTCGGTATTGGTGATCGAATGTTCAAGACACATTAGCTTCTAACATTTGCCGCACACCTTTCTGGTTTTTCTACGCCGTTTTGTTTCTTGAGCATAATATAGATAGCAGGAACCGCTGATAGGTTTAGGCGTGCAGGTTGCGGCAGATGTCGATGGTTCCGTGTTCAACATTGATTCCAGCGGTCGGTTGAAATATGACTCAATCGCTATTTTAGTCGAGAATTTTCGCGTGACTTGCCGATTTAGTGCAAGTGCAAGCTTCAGCCAAGCTGTGAAGGAACTGCTGACGCTTGTTTGTTTAAGCAGGCAGCATGGGGTTGTTCATTTTGTATTCTATATACGCTGCAAGAGCCGTTATGTCCAACATGTTGAAAAATAATGACAATGGCCAACGCCTCGTCTGTCGTTGCGTAGGATATTCACTGAACAATTGGTCCATTTTATCAACGCCACCCTTGGTCATATTATAAAATTCTATGATTTCAGGCTTTCCACCCTCAGCTATCATAGTACATTGACGAAAGCAGCGTCACTGATTTATTTTTTCGTGGAACATAAGAGCACATCGTCACATTTTTTCTGAAGCCGAATAATGATGAACCAATTGGCATATCCTTGTGCGTCTTCAGGAATATACGTCTTGTTTTTGCGCAAAGTTCCAACGATTGTTAGGTTCCAGGTGAGAAGAAGTTCTGCAACTGGCAACGTCGTGAAAAAATTGTCCATTGTAATATTTCTTCCACTTCCTTGGTATCTGCTAGCCAAATCCTTCACAACTCGTCCCCCTTGGTTCGTTTTCCTTCCGGACGCTGCTTGGCCAGTATAAATTTGACCATGCAGTGGACATGCATTAGAAATCCACAAAACTTTGATACCATATCTTTCAGGTTTTGATGGTATGTATTGTGTAAACCGTGTGCGTCCACGGAAAGGAAATAATTGTTCGTCAATGGTTAAGTTTTCACTGGGCTTGTAGTGTGCATGAAGATTGGCATTCATTATGAGCCACAACTCAGTGATCGATGCTGCTTTATCAGTTTGTGCGCGTGCAGCCCGAGTGTTTGCGTCGTCAAACCGTATAAATCGCAATATTGAACAAAAAAGGGTTGACTCCCATCGTATCCATTCCACAAATCTCGAACACTTTCTGAATTGCTATGGATTGTGCCTGTCATAATAAGTATGCCAAAAAATGCATACAACTCTGCTATCGTCAGTGACTTCCATGACTTGGGAATTGCATCGGGGTGCCTTATGCATTATACGTTGCTATTGCTTTTTTGTTTGCGTGACGAATAATTATATCCGTCATTTCCAAGCTCATAAAACATTTGAATGTTTTCTCTATTGACAACATTTCGGTGCTACTAGATGGTCTGCTCCGTTCTCGTACAATACTATGGCGAAGAACTTGTCGATTGATGTTTGGTTGTTTGTTCCATCACGTGCCACAAATTTTTCACTGCTTACAGAAACTGGTATCTCTTCTTTATCCACTTCATCATCAGAGACGACATTGTCAGCTAAATCTGGTTTTCACATTGCTGAATTTCAGGATCATCTTCAACATCAGATTGTTGAACTTCATTCAACTGAATGCCTTGTTCATCTTCCGACTCAGATGCATAGGTAACGTCATCATCACAGAGTACATCAAATAGAGACTGTACATATGACTCTCGCTGTTCATTAGTTAGTCTGCAAAAGAAAACAAAATTTTTTTTATATAAAATAAAAAGAAAGGCCCAGCGGGTATTTAAACATATAAAAATTCTACAACCTGAGTGGCAATCGACACCCTCAACAGAAGAAATGAAAAATACTAAAGCAGCAGCGGCAACAAGCACCGTTATCAACATCAACAGCTACAACAGCGAGCGTTAACATCCACAACTATTAACTTTAAAAACACATAAAAACATAAACAACTCAAAATATAATGTAAGTAGAGTGCTTATTTCAAAGAATGTGTTAAATCTATTGATTTGTGTATCGAATTGAAGTTTTTATAGAACGATATTTTATTGAAGTTATTTGAATATTTTTTTTCTTCACTCTGGAAGAGTGTTAAATCTATTAATTTTATTTAAGTTTCAAACTTAACTTTCTTTGTGTGGGTGATGACATTTTTGTGAAATCGACATTTTAAGAAAAGAGTTAATTAAACATTTTATGAGCACAGAAATCGATGCTTTATTGGAAAAATTCGAAAAACTAGAAGTTTCAGGCAATTGTGAAAAGGTTTCGACATTGAATTTAGAAATGGCTGTAGCACCCGATCAATTGAAATCTATTGTAGAATGCGCTGTTAGCAGTAATCTTGTAGTGCAAGAGAGGGAATTTGAAAGGAGGCTGGAGGAAATAAATAATCAGGTAACCAATTTAACTGTCAGCACTCCGGAAATAGAAGCATACGAAGAAGCACACATCGTGGAGGACGTAGTGTGCAGGGAGTCCCTAGATATTGTAAAGTCTTTGCCAGACTTTGAGGGAAAGCATGAAATATATGTTTCATGGAGAAAGGCGGCCTATACTGCGTACAGAGTATACGAAAATTACGAGGGTAGTTCCGCACATTACCAGGCTCTAGGAATTATACGAAACAAAATAGAGGGAACAGCTGACAAAATATTAGCTTCTTTCGATACCCCATTAAATTTCAAAGCCATAATAAACAGACTTGATTTCACTTACGCTGATAAGCGACCTATACCAATAAAACCATAATGACGTACGATAATACTCTGGCTAAGTCTCTAAATGAGAAGTATAGAATGGACGCTTTACGTGTCTTCATATCGGGGACAAGTGATATACTTTTTTCGGCTAGACCAAGAGACCTCCCATCAGCATTAGCTCTGGCTCAAGAGGTTGAGTCGAATAATGAACGCTATGGTTTCGCTAGTAATTATGACAAGAATGTTTTTGAAAATAGGACTACTACACAACATGAAAAAAACCCCATATCTTTATAAACGCCAAGGAACCGGTTTTAAAAATCAACAGAAACAGGAGGTAGAATCTATGGATGTTGATCCTTCTTCACGGTTAGGACGGCTTCAGCAAACTAATTTTCAGTGGCGAGATCAGCCATAAAGTCACATAAATCAATCAGTGAAAAGGCCAAGTTGTGGCACCACAAGGTTTACAGGGCCAAAACAGCAGAGAATCAATCACTTGGTACAAAGTGCAAACATATGTAATCAGAGGGATCCTAGGTATGAAACTGAGGCAAATACAGAGGTAAAGAATATTGAAGATGAATTCGCAGAGTATGATCAAGTTAATTTTTTAGAAATAACTCCCTGCTCCCGTACATAGAAAGAACGATAACGGGGAGAGTGACTATATTGTTGATAGACACAGGCGCATCAAAGAATTACATTACACCATTAAAAGAATTGAAACGTGAAGGAAGTAGAACAGCCATTTTTAATAAAATCGCTCCACGGTTTTAATACAATTAAATGAAAATGCATCATGAACCTTTCTGGAGCTAACGCGATTTTTTTCGTTTTACCTAATCTTACTACGTTCCATGGAAGAATCGGACTTTATTTGCTAACGGACACAAATTCAAAGCTGGATTTTAAAAATGAGAAACTGGAAACGTGTGCTGGTTCAGAACCCATTCAGTTTCTAAAATGCAAAAGTGTAAATTTCACAAGTGTTGAGAAAATTGAAGTACCACAGGAAATATCTGAAAAATTTCGGCAGATGATCTGTAGTCGAATGGGTGTCTTTGCAGATCCTAATGAGGCATTACCTTTTCATATAAATATTGTTGCAACTATTCGCACAATAAATGAGGAACCCATATATTCCAGGCTTTATCCATATCCAATGGGTGTGGCAGATTTTGTAAGTACCGAAACTCGTAATCTTTTAAGAGATGGCATTATCCGACCATCCAGATCACCCTACAATAACCCTGTATGGTTGGTAGATAAAAAGGGAACTGACGAGTTGGAAACACTGGGAAACGACTTGTTATAGATTTTAGGAAACTTAATTCTAAAATTATATCCGACAGGTACCCTATCCCGATGTGAGTGTTATTCTTTCAAACCTGGCTAAGGCTTCGTATTTCACCACATTGGGCCTCAAATCGGGGTTCCACCAAATTTTATTAGCGGAATGGGACCGGGAAAAAACCGCCTTTTCGGTTGGAAGTAGTAAATATGAATTTTTCAGGCTGCCCTTCGGCCTAAAAAATGCGCCAAGCATTTTCCAAAGAGCCATCGAAGATGTGCCTAGAGAGCAAATAGGGAATTCATTCTACGTTTACGTCGATGATATAATTATTTTCTCGGAAAACATGAAAGACCATGTTGACCACTTCGCCTGGGGCTTGGACAGGCTGCATGAGGCCGCGAAAAATCAAATTTTTTTAAGGAAAAAGTCGAGTTTTTAGGCTTCATAATATCTCAAAGAGGAATTACAACGAGCCCCAGTAAAGTGGAGGCGATACGAAACTACGAACAGCCCTCTACTCTGTTCAAAGTCAGATCTTTTTTAGGACTGGCAAGTTATTATAGAAGTTTCATTAGGGACTTTGCTTCAATAGCAAGGCCGATACCGACATTCTGAAAGGCGACAACGGCAAAATTGGCGCCAGCCAATCCAAGAAAATTCAGGTGAAATTTAATGAAGAACAACTTCTAGCCTTTTACAGGCTCAAAATAATTTTGACATCTGAGGAGGTTATGCTACTTTACCCTGACAAAAAATGCCCTTTGATTTGACAACTGACGCCTCAGCGTATGGCTTGGGGGCAGTTTTATCCCAAAACGGGAGACCGATCACCATGATCTCAAGAACTCTTAAGGACAGAGAATTGAAGTTTGCAACTAACGAACGTGAGCTGCTTGCAGTGGTCTGGGCTCTGAAAATCTCAGAAATTACTTATACGGCGTTAAGGATTTAAATATTTTTACAGACCACCAGCCGATAACGTTTGCGGTCTCAGACCGAAACCCAAACGCGAAGATTAAACGCTGGAAGGCCTTCATTGATGAGCACAACGCTAAAAAATTTTATAAACCAGGAAAGGAAAATTACGTCGCTGACGTATTGTCGCGACAAAATGTTAATTTTTTGCAGAATGTCAATGCTTTGGAAGAGGATGCAAAATCTGACATTGCAACGATACATAGGGAAATTTCTTTGACATACACAATTAAGTCGACTGATAAGCCCGTTAATTGTTATCGAAATCATATTGTAATTGAAGAGTGCGCTGAATTGTCAACACGCACTTTTATTATGTTTGGAAAGAAAACCAGACATCTCATATCTTTCTCAGATAGGGTCACACTGATGAGAAAGATATGTAAAGTTGTCAAGGAGGACGTGGTGAATGCAATCCATTGTGAACTTCCAATCTTAGCGTTCAGCCAGGACGAATTGGTTAAAACGTTCCGTTATGCAAGTAAGTTGGTTACGGATGGTTACGAAACAAAGGGAAATTGTGATAGCGGAGCACAACAGGGCACATAGAGCGGCCCAGGAGAACATAAAGCAAGATTTTCAAAATTATTTATTTCCCGAAAATGACTCAAGTAGCAAACGAAGTTGCTGCAAATTGTAGGACTTGCAAAAAGGCAAAATATGATCAACATCCACAAAAACAAGTGACTGGCGAGACACCAATCCCATCACGTGTGTTCGAAATGTTGCATGTCGATATTTTTCTACAGACGAAAATATTTTTTAACTTGCGTGGACAAATTGTCTAAATTTGCGATTGTCCAACCTATAGCTTCGCGGACTATAACAGATATGGAGCTACCAATTCTACAGCTTATGAATTTTTATAGCAATACACAGACAATATAATATGACAATGAACCTTCCCGTAATTCGGAAATAATAAGATCACTTCTACTGAACCGCTTTGGTGTGCAAATATCGAATGCACCCCCGCTTCACAGTACCTCGGACGGCCAAGTGGAAAGAATTCATAGTACCCTTCTGGAAATTGCCAGGTGTCTTAAATTCGAAAGATCTATCAATGACTCTGTATAATTGATACTTTTAGCGGCTGTAGAATATAATAGAATGATCCACTCTGTTACAAATAAGCGTCCGATCGACGTGACGCAATCAGCCTCGCCGGAACTCGAGGTGGAGTTGAGAAATAGGTTACGGAAAGCACAGGAAACTCAAATGCAGAGACTTAATGAGTCAAGAAGAGAAAGAACTTTTGAGGTAGGTGAAAGAGTTTTTGTAACAACTAAAAAAGGTTAGGCAATATACTGACACCATTATACATAGAGCAAACTATTGAGGCACACCTTGGGACAACGCACAGTGGCGCCATTTGAGTTTTTCGTTGCAAAAATCATATCTTTTGAACCGAATAACATAATTGAACAGTATATGATAGATAACTGTTCAGCCTTTAAAATGAGCTACGCTACGCTTTGTAGGGGCCTACTTATGGGTTATCAAAGTTAAAATTTGTAGAAAAATCAATTTTATGGTAACTAAAAAAAATTATTTTTACATTTTATGTCTTAAATTATTATCCAACAAATTAAAAAAAAATTACTTCTTTTTTAAATTTCTTTTTCAATTTTCTTTAAAATATTCATCACAATTCGTAAGAGAAGGTATATCTAAAAGACTAATCATTTCTAAACTATAATTATTTTCTATCTCTATTCGTGACTTCACATGCCGCATGGAAGAAATAAGTGCATCGGAAGATGCTGCCAACATGTTGAAGAGGTCCTCATTTTGCCTTACCCTTGATGCTTTGAATGTGTTCTGCAATCTATATTTTCTATAAAATTTGTTAAGAGACTCTTGTGCTTCTTCAGAAAGCTCTCCAATTGGCAAAGACTGGTACTCAATTATATCTTTGCCATGCGCCAATATTTTATGGACGGTCGGGGTCAATTCTGTGGATACATTTCTGCTAAAAGAGATGCAGTTTTCGATGCATATTCTCCATATTTTTTAGAATTGACATTTTCTTTGCAGTTTAAAACATTCAAGATCGTTCCCAATCTTTTCACGATTTGATTGTCAATTCCAGTCTACTTTTGGTCCAACTTTTTTAAAAAAAAGCATCCTGTATTTGCTTCTTTCTGATCTTTTCCTTATCCTTTATTTTCATCGAAGTTTCCCTCCTCTTGTGGTAGGGTATACGCCAGTTTTAGCAAGAACTCCATACACCTTATCCTTGCATGCATATTCGTAATTCTTCTCGTTTGTAGAATCGTTTAAATTACCAAAGTTCTTCTGACTCTTTTTGCAAATCGGGCATGACAATGTTGAGGTTGTTCCTGTCAGTTCGTTTACGACTTTTCCGTTAACCATGGTTAGGTGGAACTCGTAATTGCATTCAATATATTTTCCTTCTCCAATTTGCAGCTTTGTAGCTTAATCTTGCTTATTTGTTCTTCAATGTCCTTCACCGTGGTCCTTATGAGTTCTGCCGATTCCCTTGCAAACTGAAACATTGTTGATCGGCAATAATGCACTGATGACGGACGTGGATTTTTCCAGTGTAGGGAAACATCAGATTTTAGCCGCAAAGGAACAACAGATGCCATAAACATATTTCCGTCCGATATTGTAGCGTCATCGGAAGATATCCTTTGCTTATAAACGCTTTGTCCGGATGATCCATCGCAGCCCCATTTGCTGATCAATGTCAGTTTCTCAGCAAGAATTTTCACCTCATTTTCAGGAAGACTCTCCAACAACCGTTTTGCTATATGGCCCATGAGATCCTGCAGATTGGCTTTCACAGAGACTTCCGTAAACTCCGTATGCAGTGGTCGTGAATTTATTTTGGCTTGCGTTATATGCTTCTATCCTCGTAAAACGTCAGCCCAGTGTCGCATCAAGTATGCTCGTAGTATCTCATATTTTCCTTTGGAAAGTTGTAAGTCCATAAACAAGGCCAAGGCTTCTTCGGAACCATACTTTTTATTGTGTGCGTTTGTGGGCGTGGGAATGCTTGCATCAGCAACAGATTTTGTAATCTGCGACCTAACTCTTTCACTATCCTTTGTATATTTAATAGACAGCGCGTCCGATAAATGCTTCGTGGTCAAGTCATTGGTGGCATCGGCAAGTTTCCTCTTTCTTGTGAAAATTGAACACTCCTCAATACTTTTTTTTGGCTTTCCTTTTGTTCCTCTGGTTGATGTGGTGGGTTTATCTACTGCCAATATATCCAGGATGGTGTCTTCATTAAGCCAGTCCTCGTATTTGGAGTTGAAGTTCTTAATGGTTCGATTAGATTTCACCCATTTTGCCTTAATATTTGCATATATCAGATAAAAATTATTTTTTATAATTTCGCTTCTCTCAATATTTCCGTATATGCTGTCAAGTCCTTCTAAAGCAGCTTCCGTGAAAAACTTTGGTGTGGTTGACCTTCTAAACAGTTCAAATAATTTTAAATTGTTTAATGCCATGGTTTCAGTACTTGTTGCGCCAACTTTCAGTCGTAGACTAATCCAGGCATTATGCTTATTTTGCAATATATAGGCGTATGCTACCATGCCTAAAAATTTACCTGTTCCCTGCATACATATGGATTAAGGCTGAATTATGTAATTTTGATATTATGCTCGTGTCTAAATAAGATTTGTGCCTACCTGTAGGGACCATAAGTCATTATGCTTATTTTGCAATATATAGGCTTATGCTACCATGCCTAAAAATTTACCTGTTCCCTGCATACATGTGGATTTAGGCTGAATTATGCAATTTTGATATTATGCTCGTGTCTAAATAAGATTTGTGCCTACTTGGAGGGACCATAAGTCATTATGCTTATTTTGCAATATATAGACTTATGCTACCATGCCTAAAAATTTACCTGTTCCCTGCATACATATGGACTTAGGCTGAATTATGCAATTTTGATATTATGCTCGTGTCTAAATAAGATTTGTGCCTACCTGGAGGGACCATAAGTCAATATTGTTCTTGACCATTTGTACTCCAAAGTAATTTTTAAGTGAGGTGCGTACCTGCGAATTTCAATGAGTAGTTTTTAGCATCCTGTGTCTGCAACAGAATATTGGGAGTAGACTTTGGCAGAGGCTCACAGGTAGACAACCGACTTAAAATGCAATTTTCAAACTATTAGATCAAACTACTGTCAGTCAAAACATGTAAGGGATGCACGCCATACAATTTCTGCAACCATGTCTTTTTAACCTTGTTTCCCTCTAGAAGCCAAACGGGCACGTACGGGCAGATAAAACCTTTTGAATTATGTAAAGAAATAATCAAAGAACATGTTTTGCAAATATGGCAAATATAGAAATATATAGATTTTTTTATTTTCCGTCAAAGTTGAAAAACACAAAGCAAACAGTTAGTTTTTGTTTTATCATTATACATTTAATAAATACATCAACCAATAGAAACAAAAAATAAGGCGATTCGTTACCTATTTTTCGTGATATTACACCTGAAATCGTAACAAATTGACTAAAAATTGTGTGTTTTTTTGAAAACCGAAAGTCGGTCAACTTTGAACTTTGAACGGTTAATATCGTTGTGATATTATTAAGAGTAGCATATTTGAAATCGTCCTATAACGTGGGTTTATTCAAAACTTCGTCGGCGCACATGAAAATTTTGATTTTTGCAACCTCGTTTGCTCTACGGGCGCCACTGTTGTCATTAAGGGGAGGGTGGTCCATAAGGATAACTTAAGATAGTGTAGTTTATTAATTTTTTTCTTTTTTGCTACTCTTTGTAACGGCGGCGATGGCGAAGTTGACTGATTACTCAAACTCGGACTACATTCCTGTTACGGACGGTTTCACGGTCATTTGGCAAACCTCTGGGTATTTGCGGCATACGACGAATCTTACAATGTACGTGGCGATGGCGGATGATACAGACAAACTTATGACCCATTTTCCCAGTCGCATATGAGGAAGATACTAGACTCGAATATAGGACATATAAGGACATTGCTGGACACAATTAATGTTCACCACAGACACGCAAGAAGTATAAATTTCCTAGGCACAGCCCTGAAGATAGTTGCTGGGACACCAGATTTTGATGATTTCGAAAGTTTAAAATTGAAACAACAAGAGCTTATTGATTCAGAAAAGAGGCAGATTCTTATAAATACAAGAGCACAGGAACAAACAAACAAGGTAACAGACAGTGTTAATCTTGTTGTTAAAGACACAAAACCTAAAGTAATAGAAAAAAATGTCACTGGAGCATTCCTACTTACTTTTAAAGAAGAAGCAAATATTAATGGGTCCTTATACAGGAACCAAAAGAATGTCATAAAGAAATCACCAGGGTGAGCAAATTCCGCTCTTCTTAACATTACGGAGCATCAAGAATTATTGAGTTTGCCGTATCTGCAGAGACTGAATGCAGAAAACCTTCACCATATCGAGAATATTAGAGAGGGGCTAATAACTGGACCTTTTCTGTCAGCAGCGTGTCCTTCAAACTGTCATCGAAGATCTGAAGAAGCCCAGGGAAGGCCTTCACTTAAGCGAGGGAGGAGTTAACACAACTCAACATTTCCAGACGGGTGTTGATACAGATATAAAATATCAACAGCCCGAATGTGCTGCTTCAGCAATGTATTCGTACATTGCGAAACAAGAAGCATAAACAATGCATTTTATTAAATAAGACCAGACGCTAACTCAGCGTAAAATGGGTATAGGGCTGTTTGCTGGTTTTAGTATTTATCTTTCAAGTTAGTTTGTCTTTTATGTTAGTTGTTTTTAAGAATTTAAAAAAGAGACACAGTGGTGTCCGAAAAATAATAAAGTTTAGTAAAATTAAAATAAAGAGTTCTATTTATTTTAAGTTATATGCTTAAATTTTTGATTATTTTATAACTTCTACCTTCTGTATTGTGCAGATGATAGATAATTATTTCTTCTTGAAGCCATTTTTGAATTATTAAGTTTTATATTTCCACGTATTATACTTTTGAGCACCAAAATAACAATAAAAATATTAATAACCAGCAGCTGAAACAATAGCAAATGCAAAAACAACCCTTGCAAAATCCAAATACTACAAAAACTGGGTTTTCACTTTAATTTGGTACCTAAATAATAATTGCCTGCATGCACTCTTTTGCTTATATCTTTTGAGCAGGTAGAATATTTGAACGCTTTAAATGTTGAAATGCTTGTTTCATGTAAGACTACACATTTAACAAACGAAAGCTAAAAAATTTTGTTTTGTATTCATCGGAAATATGAAAAACAACATTTGGCTATCACATGCCCGTGACCTTTTTTGCCTATATCTCTTGAACCAGGTAGAATATTTGCATGAAACAAAAATTAAAACATTTGTAAAATTTAAACATTAGAAAAAGCCAAAATAAGATAGTAGGTACGAACGTATCCCGGGTGTGTGTTCTCGTAGAAAAAGTTGGGTATGCATCGTACTGTTAAATCGATAAGCCCGATATATATTTTAACATATCTTTTTCAATATTATATGAACAATATATAAATAGAATTCTCTCTCCCACTCATTAAATCCTGGTGCAAATCTTATGCTGCAGAAAACGAAAAAATAGAAAAAACTTGGATTTCTAAATTTTATAGCTCCATATATATGATGGTTTGAAAAGTTAAGAAGTCAAAAATATATAAAAACAAGTAAGAGTGCTAAATTCGGCTGTGCCGAATTTTGATACCCGCCACCTCGGTTTCAGTATTGATAATAAACAACAAAATATTTAAAAAAGTAAACAATTTGTTAAATTTAATACCAAATTATTTCAGCAAATACACTATTTTTTTACATTATTAGAGGTATCTCCATATTTTATACCATATCTTGACACAGTGATGCCCAGTTTAACCCATTTCAAATATAAACCTGTTCGTAGTAACGACAAACAATATTATTTTAACTTTACCCAGGTAAATGGTTTATTCAAAAGACAGACAGACAGACGCATGTACGGACATTATATGGACTCGAGTTTATATAGGGATTAAGAATACAAATACTTTATGGTGTTGCAATTCATTGTTCAATGCATTACAACAGAATACGAAGAGTCACAATAAGGAATCATATTTTCGTATTTCAAAATAAAACTTTCTAAAAACCTTGGCAATTTTTGGTTTGCCATATACCAGGAAAATATGCTTTTTTTAAAAAGTACATTAAAAAAATTTACTTTTTTTTTTAAATGTACTTTAAATACTTTTTAAAAAAATTTTCTTTTTAAAAAGGTAGATTTTTAAGATGTACTTGTTTAAGAAAAGATGTTAAGGAAAAATTTTTTTTCCATAAGCATAGGTACTTTTTAAAACCAGGTACTTTTTTTTAACATATGATACTTTGTAAGGAGAAGTGCTTTTTGAAGAATGGTACTTCAAAAAAAATTTATTTTTTCAAAAACAACTTCCTTTGTTATAAGGATCAATAAAATATATGGTCTATGGGCTCAGGAATTTATTTTGATGCGTTATAAATGGAATGACAAACTGATATATACCCTCTCTGCACTATTATATTTACCCCTGTGTAGGGTTTTAAACCGAATAGTATTGATTGAAAATATTTGATTTAATTATAAAAAAAATTATAATTGAATTTTAGATTTGTCTTGGGACGTCTGAAAATGTATAAACAATTGTTAATAAATGAATAATCATCTAAACTATTAATCTTTTAATTGATAAAAAGTTCCATATGGTTAATGTTAGTGCATTATACACTTTTGCGGGTAGTCTTCTATTACTGTTGCTAGGGGATCGACAGAATTTTTAATTCCAACAAAATGGAATTCATGTCACAAACGAAACCGTGCTCACAACCACTACACACCAACCTTTGCATTCGCAATGGATGACTGGAAAGTTTTTTCAATTTTATTGAAAAAAAAAAATATATTTATTCAAATACAAAATATTTCATATGACAAAGGTAACTTCATTCAATAGACTCACTTTAATTATTCGCTTTAAAATTAATTTTTTTCATTTTTTAAATACTTTAATAATTCTTCATCTCTTGGCTGCTTTCTGTGGCCAATTTGTATTGTTTAGAGACCCGGACTAGGATGGGCTAAACGCAAATTTATTTTTGCAATATTAAGATTTTTGTAAACATTTAAATACATAATCACCCACATCTACTACAATTTGTGGTTGGACCAGCTGTAAAAGATTGTCTGTTGTTCGTAAACAAGAATGACAGAATACAAGATTACGCCATCCCGCGGACACTATTAAAATTTTATACGCCGGTCAGGCACGTGACGTCACGTAAACTGTGTTCCTATTGGCTAATAATTTTCAGCTGTCAAACTGTTGTGTTTATGTATATGTTTACACATAAACAATACCATTGTTATAGTGGGACAATTTATTATTTTTCTCCTAAAGTTATTTGTTAGAAAAAAAAAGTTTATTTTTTATAAATTTTTTAATTTATTTTAAATTCACTAAAACACTAAATAATATTTGAACAAAAATTTTATAGTTTTTGAATTAAAAAATCTTGTTAATAATTGATTAACTTGAGAAATTTGAAATATATTAAATAAAAAAACTATAGAAGAGGTTGAAAATATATTAATACAAAAATATCACATGAATAAAACATTTTTACTATAAATAGAAGCTAATATTCATCTTAAATGGTTAATTGAAGAATAAGCTATTAATGTTCGCAAAGAAGTATGGTTTAATCTTCCTAGAGGGAAATGGTAAATGCTTTCCTTAAAAATTTGTAAGCCTTGGCACTTGTGGAATACAAAGTGATTGATTGGGCAATATCTGCATCTGTAAAGTTTTGCCTTTGATTGTCGTTATTAAGTTTTTGTATTTGGCCTTTAGTAAACAGATTACTCAATGCTTTCTCAAGATTTGAGTTAGTAGAACTTAAGCTCCGAACTCCGATACAAATTTTTCATTGTGATCGCAGATTGACTTTGTAATATTTTCAGCATACCTATTGTCGTGGCGCAAAGCACTCTAAAAACAATTTGAAATAAGTATTTGTGCACTTTTTAAAAACATACATACATTTTCATTTCCAAACTTTTTGTGTACAGTTGTAGGCTATCTTCCAGATTGTCAGTCGTAATTAGAGTGTTTTTCTCATCACATGTAAGTATTTCAAATTGATTTGGAATTTGAACTTCATTTGGAATTTCAATTAGATTTGTAATTTTATTTGAAATTTCAATTTCATTTGCAATAGCGCTCGCCTCTCTGGTCGGAACTGCTCCCGGTTTCAATTTTCGTGTACGCTGATTGGTAAATCCTATTCATAATTATTAATTAGTGAACTCTTAAAATTAAATTTGTTATAACTTACCCATTTCAAATTTCATATTTCTTTCAAAATCCTCCTGTTTAAAATGTAAGGCACAAATTCTTTCTTTTTCGACATCTACGGAAATGCATCGATTGCAAAACAATACCCAGAGCTATCTTTGTGCTGTATCTTTCAAGAACTTGTAAAAGGATACAGCTATAGTAAAAAATATAATCTATTCATTAAAAACACCCAAAAATTTAGCTTTTTCGCACAATTTCACACATTTGCCCACTGCACACCGCATGTTTACGTTTTTTCTGCCTTTTTGTTTTTTAGTTTTTCTTTATGCTGCAACTTATTAACACACTTTATTGAATGTTTTAATTAATTTTAATCTTGTTTTAAATAAAATATAAAGCGAAATATGTAATTTATAACAAGAACTGATTTAATATTTTTTTGAGAACTGTCAAAGTGATTTTAATTGCAGGGTTGCTAACAATCACATAAAACATACATTTTTCGCAAGATTTTTTAATGTTCACACACAAAACAGACTTGATAACCCTTGCGACAGACACGTTACGTCATCTAACGGGAAAACACTCGGATGACGTAATCTTTATTCTATCATTCTCGGCTCGTAAATATACATCGCGTAGTTGAATTTTGTAGCGACCCTTCAATTCAGTGGGTGTTATATTTTAACCCATTCAAACGTAAAATACCAAGGGGCAAAAATTGTGTACAAAACATTTTTGAGAGAATGTATCTAGAGGTCCATTATGTCTTTACCACTAGGATATATATACTCTTTGAAGACAATCTTTTGTGTATTTTTTTTTCTGAATAATTACGTTTTCTTCCAACTTAGTGATTCGGAGAAACTATGTCTGATATATACATATATTTTATGTTAGTTTCTTGCCAACGATGTACATTTAAGATCTGCTTAAACTACGGTCTTTTGCTTCCAATTTGTCTGAAATTTATTTAGATTGTCTTTGGTTTGATCCTCTTAAGAGATGATTTTAGTTTATTTCAAGAGTTGGTCTATAAAGCTCTCTCAATTTTTTTTGCTAAAATATTGCCATATTTGGAAACATAGAGAATTAATTTTTTTTACGTATTAAAATACAATACAATACAAAATCTAAACCAGTGATGCCAAATTTTGATTTTGAATTTTATTATGCATATTTTAAAAATTCAATTGATGTCTTCTAAATTTCAAGTAATTATTTCCGACGTTTTAATACGATTTTCTGAAATTCAATTGATATTTTCTAATTTATAATTCAAAATCTGAATTCCAATTTTTAGAATTGACATTTTCTTTAATTTGAATGGCAAATTTAAAAGGGGCAAATTTTTATTTATGTGAATAGTAATGCTTTAGTAATTATAAACAGTTTTTAAAAATTGTATGTAATCGCAATCAGATATTTTGTAGGTAAAGCAGAATAATAATTTTATATAACTATGTAGAACTGTTTTGAAAGCAAACAAGTAAGAAATTATAGGCGGTTTAGACCGACTATACGATACCCTATACCATAGTTTAGAGACCCTATCTCCTCTTCGGTCCAACTAATTCGATATAGAAAATAAGCATAAACCAAATTTGAGTGGCATTGTTATTAATTTTTGGCTGCAGATATAAAAACGTTCATATCGGATATTATTTTTATATGGGGACTAGGTCGAAATATGGACTGATCCTGACCATATTTGGTAAAGTCACTTATGTTTTGATAAAATAAATACAAACCAAATTAGTGAAAAGTCTGCAATATTTTTGTTTTTTGATAGATTTAAGTGTAGATCAGAAAGCAGCTCTATATGAGGCTATGACTAAGAATTGTCTTATAGGTTTCACTTTTGGACTACTGATTAAAGGATATTATAAACACACACAAACCCAATTTGACTGAGATGTATATGATAATTTGGATCTTATGGCAATTTATGTCGATTTCATAGGGTTCATTTTTATGGGCACTAGGTCTGAACATGGACCGAATTTCACCAATTTCAATAGCGTACATCCTATGACCGATAAAAGCTTATATACAAAATTTCATCCAAATATGTTCATATTTGCGACCTGTAGTTTGATTAGGTTTACAAGGTTTACATCGACACACAGACGGACGGACTCAAAAAGTAACTCTGAGTCGATCGGTATAACAAAAGATGGGTCTAAGTCAAATATTTTTGGTACTTACAAACAGCAGCACAAACTCATTATACCCAAACCACATGCTGATATAGGGTATAAAAACTCATTAATTCTTCTTTAAGCCCTAAACACATAACGGCGAGTTGCGAGTGCGAGAAAAAACGAGAATGAAGCAGGATGATTTTTTCTATATGTGGAAGCGAGATCGATAGTAAAGCTATTTTGTGTGGCATTGCCAACTTAGGTTGTAAAAACACTCGCAAGGGAAATAGAATTGATTCTATTTTCTGTGCGAGAAAAATCAGATGACAGGAGAATCAGCTGATAGGCATTAAAAGCGATGCCTACTATAGCAATTACTTTATTTAACCCGTTAATAATTTCGATTTTATTCAGTTTGCTATATTTATTGCTTGTTATATGAACAGATTTGTATACAATTGACAATTGAATTATGTTTTACAGTAGGACAATCAGCTGCTCGAAAGCATTTTGATGATTTTGTAAAAGCACAAATTCTCGCATGCAAGAAGCTTAGTTTTCACTCGCACTCGTAACTCGCCGTAATGTATTTAGTGCTTTACTCAGTCAAGTGTATATTTTTAACATTGCTGTGTTTGAAAATATTAACATTCATGTTAAAACAAAAATAACTATTGCAAAGCGCCATCTACTGTGGCATAGTCATACTGAGCAAAATGAAGTGACGCTCTGTTTGTTAATACAAAAGAAATGTATTTTCTCTAAAACAAAATATTGCAGAATTTTGTATAAATAAAATAATATACCGATTTATTTCTAATATGCGGTTATTATGGATATACATATATGTGACCTTCTCCGAGAAAAGTGACCTTGTGTGTCAAAAAACGGGTTGTGTCAAAAACTGTGGATTCTGGTATCTAAAAGAGTGTAGAAACTTTAAAGGCGTTTTTTTCTCAAAATTTAATTTTCACACACTAGGTCCCTTTTCTCGGAGAAGGTCTCGGTCTCTATATAGAATATAGAATATATGTATATTATATTTTTATTATTTAATATATGTATGTATGTATGTATATGTAAATATTACACACAAAAAATACAACACCAAAATACAACAAAATTAACGTATTTTATATTACTTTTTTTTAGCTAATAAATAAATAAATATTACTTTTTTTGCAAGTCTTTTATTTATTAATTCATACGTTTTTCCATTATTCGTTTACAAATATGACCATAAGTTTGGCATCCATATTAACTTTTTGTTGCTCTATAAGTAACAAGCCACCATTTTTGTATGCGCATTTGAAGAAGTAAATCATATTAATACATTTAACAAGTTAAAACTTTAAATAAAATTTTGCAATAATCTAGTTAATTTGCATTAAAGTTTTAACAGGGTTACATTATTCATCGTTATTGGCAGCAAGCAAGAATTACCTAACTTAAGATCTAGTTAGCCATACGTAGCCGTAACGTAACGTGCTAGCTGTTTTACACAAAAGTACGATCCGGTTTCGATGACACGTTACGTTACGGTTATGTGTGGCTAACCATGCATTTATTCTATCATTCTTGAACTAAAGAGCCAAATGAAGTGCAACCCTATTTGTTAATACCAAAAAATGTATTTACCGTGAAAGAAAATATTGCAAAATTTGAAATGCATAAGAAGAAAACAATTTTGAGCTGAAAACATTGACCTTTTATATATATTATAATGTTATGAAAGTATTTATATTTTATATATTAATTAGATTGCTATGAAAACATTGATAAATAATAGTCAAATAAAATAATATACCGATTTATTTCTAAAATTCGGTTATTATGGATATATAACTATAGGTTATACGCATATTATTTAGAGTATTTTGATATTTGTAACCGTATTGTGTATTTATAACAATTTTCGATGTTATAAAAATGGCGGAATATTGATATTGATTATATTTATTTTTTTATTTAATATATCGCACCTGTACCTCTAAAGTGAGTCAACTCAAAATTTTTCAATTTTCACTTTTTGCAAGAAAACGATACACAGTGGTCATATCTATCCACTGTAAAAATATCACATCACTTTTTCTAGTCTTTCGCAAAAAAAAATACAGTTGCAACCCTCTTTGTGTTATAAGAGCAGCTTCTTTAGAATCCACTTAAAAGACATATTTTGAGTTGCACCCAAAAAACTTGTTAGTTTTGTTGATCACTAAAAAAATCGCAAAAACAACTACTGTTGTATACTTATTATTCGTAATTCTTTACAATGAAACAACTGTTTTTAAATTTTATTGTAAATATTAAAAAAAAGGTTTTTTGCCTCTACTGAAAATTTGTAAATTTTGAGTTGACTCACTATAGAGGTACAGGTGCGATATGTATGTATATGCAAATATTGCACGCAAAAATTCAACATCAAAAGTTAATGATGTGTTTTTCTTAAAATAAATTAATACATAATAAATTTTTTTGGTAAATTTACATTATTTTTTTTATTAATAACAATGTAGTTTAGAATTATTTGTCTGCTTTTCTGTTTGTCGACAAAACTTTGGATAGATTTTTAGGCTTTTCGCGTGACCCAATCGATCTGAAGCTTTGCAGGCAGAGTCGTGTTGATGACAAAAATGATCTGGCAAATTTTTTTAGTGATGCCAAAACAATGGAAACTTTTAAATTTTTCTTCCTTGGTATTTTTGAGTTAGTTTTGTATTATATTTATTGTCACCACAACGACCACAAAATCCACAAGTATAGCTATGACAAAAATGCAACATTTAGAATAACAACAAGAACAATTGTTTATTCACTGAAATTTTGAATTTGAATTGGTTGTCAATATCAGCACATATACTGAATTGAACGTTTCTGTTTTGTTTGATTTTAAAACAAGCGGCACTTAAACCGTGTTTTTTGTTATGTTTATTGAAAGTGAAAGGTTTTGGTTGTGAGAGAAGACTGACTCTTTATTTCTAAACTTTGTTATACTTATATACTAATATTTGTGTTTATAGAATTATCATTTATTTTGTAAATTTATCATTTCAGCATTAATAAGTTCATTGGCATAAAGTTGTTTATTCAAAGTGATGAGTAAATATTTCATGGATGTTGGACAAGTGAACTTATTAATGCTGTGTTAACGTAAAAGCAAAAAATGAAATTGTTTTAAAAGCAAAAAATGAAAATGTTTTTACAATAAAAGAAGAAAATTGAATGAACGATCAAGCGTGTGTATAAACACGCTGTGTTAACATAAAATATAAAATTGCTTTTACGGGAACAAAATTGACTTTTTGAATGTGTATAAAAAATAAAATTGTTTTACAAGAACAAAATTGACTTTTAGAATGTGTATAAACATGCTCCCCCGTTGAGTGGAGCTCAACAATGTGTTTAGGTTGCTTCCAGATGCTGAGCTGGCATTTCTTGGTCATCTGAGGAGAGGTTGTGTTGACTTTTGGTTCATTGTTGTAGTTTCATTTTGTGGGTGGTTGCTGATAGTTGTTATATATGCACTGTGAAATCAGACGTTGTGTGTTGATGACGCGGTGCTGGAGTTTGATGATGTTTGGAATTTCGTTTGACTATTAGATACATCAATATACAGCCAGTGATGATATCAATGCTGAGTAACCGACCGTCATATGGTGGTAATTGTGGGCTTCAATTCTATTTGGTAGTTGGAGTACTTCTTGTGCTGCCAATGACGTTTGTAAATCTGTTAAGTTTTGTATTTGTGATAGGTATTCGTTTGTGTGTATTTCATTCAGCAATGGTTTTAAACGTTTTACATGGGTTTGTTCGGTGATTTCCAAAAGACTAGTATATGATGTTTGCAGGGAACTGGTGATCATTTGTTGTCCTTCCACGGTCATAAACTTATGTTTGAGTGTGCCTTTTGGTTCCAGGGTAAGTAAGCCTGATCCTTTGAGAGTTAATTGTGTAATCTCTTCTCTACATACTGCGGTTGCACTAGACGGAAATTGCATTGCGTAGATCCATTTGTTGTGATGTCGGAGAGGTATGCATGTGGCGGTGCCTTTTATTTGATGCACTGGACAGTCCGACTGAGTTTGGTTGTGAAATAACTTAATTTCACAGGAGCATGTTGACGAGCCTTGTTTGTATCGGATTTGGCCCTTGGGGCAAAGATACCTGTCTGTGTTAATGAGTGAGCACAAGTTGAATTCAGCGTCACTGATCGTGAAATATTGGTTGCGAACGATATTGATGGCCAGAATAGCAGCGCACGGCTTTATTGATACCAGTATGTTGTTGACCAAGTTTGGCACTGGAATAAGGTTGAAGAGTTCAAAATATTTGACCAGCAGCTGCCATTCTGTGGATGAAACGGCCGCTTTTCCGATTCCTTCAAAATGTATGCCCAACTGTGTTCCAAACTGTTTGTTAGATAGTTGTGCTCCTAAAACCAATGGGAGTAGAATAAGGGCCATCATGGCAGTGAAGACGTATTGTGTTATGGAAGTGCACCTTTTTTTCTTCGAACATTCAGGAATCCCCTTTTGGCAAATGTTAACTTGATTTGACTTATTCAGATATGAACTATTCGTCTCATTGGGATCACTCTGGTTAGATGTTTCACCAGATGCCGTATTGGTTGGTGGTAATGGGGCTAATCGAGCATTTGAAATTTTTAATTCAACCACTCTAACTGCTCCATCATCTCCTTGATGTACCTTTACAACCCTTCCCAACGGCCACCGCAAAGGTGTTGTGTTGTCCTCCTTTAGTATAACCATATCTCCAGGTTTGATGTTAACCTTTTCTGTTTTCCACTTATGCCGATACTGCATTTATGCGAAATACTCCCGTGACCATCGTTTCCAGAACTGCTCCTTCAGGTGAGTGACTAATTTCCATCTCGTTAAGAGGTTGGGCCGTGTTTCTGTAGAATTAAAATCGATTTGAGCGTTTAGTGGTTCTCCAATTAGAAAGTAACCAGGTGTCAGAGCAGCCAAATCGTTCGGGTTGTTTGACGTTGGGCTAATTGGTCGTGAATTGAGAATACCCTCAATTTCAATTACCACGGTGTCGAGCTCTTCGTAAGTCAAAGACGCTGTTGCTACGCTTCTGACTAGAAGATGCTTTGCAGATTTGACCGCGGCTTCCCACAAGCCTCCAAAGTGAGGTGCTCGTGGTGGTATGAAGTGGAATGTTATGCCCCTGGATGTGCATTCTTTATCGATTGTCGCTTGAGCTGAATTCGCATGAATTGCTTCTGATTGTTCTTGAAGTTGATTTTTTGCGCCAACGAAATTTGTTGCGTTATCGCAGTATAAATTTTTGCAATGTCCTCGCCTGCTTATGAAGCATTTTAGTGATTCGATGAATGCTTCAGTGGTCAAATCGCTAACTAGTTCCAAGTGCACTGCCTTAGTAGCAAAGCAGCAAAATACTGCAATGTATGCCTTATGAGGTTTCTTTCCTCTCACTTTATAATGAACCCAAAATGGTCCACAAAAGTCAGCGCCGGCATTGATGAATGGTGGTGCTGGGGTAACACGTGTTGGTGGCAGATTACCCATAATTTGATTAAGTAATTTTGGTTTGGCTCTGGTGAATCTTACGCAATGTTGCACAATTTATCTTGCTGCCGTCTTCCCCTTAACTGGCCAAAATCTTTGTCTTACATGCGCCAAAAGTGCTTGAGGGCCACAATGTCTATTTTTTCTGTGTATCATTTCCATGAGTATTTTTTATATTGGGCCATTGTAAGGAATTAACATTGGGTGCCTGGCATCGTACGGAAGCATTGATGAGTCTAACCGTCCTCCCACTCTGATGATGCCATTAGTATCCACAAATGGAGTCAGATTGCTGTATGGACTATTTTTGCTTATTTCGTTATGTATTTTCAAATGCTTTAAGTCATTTTCGAAATCTGATTGTTGCATTGCACGAATTATGACTATAACAGACTGTTCCAATTCATCGGCTGTCAAGGCCAGCTCAGATTGTTGTTTATGCTTCCTTGTGTTGTTAATGAATCTCAAGATATAACCAATAGTTCGTTGTAACGTTCGAAATGATCCGTTGTGTTGTATTTTGTAGATTATGCTTGATGAAGTGTCACTTGCTATTGTTACTGCAGTGACTTTCTTTCGTTCCATATAAGTCTCGTGGTTAGATATTGTGTGTAGCTTGGAGTATTTTTGTGGCCAAATTTCCTCCGTACCATGTAGAAAAATGGGTCCGTAGAACCATAAGGTGCATGTTGCCAATTTCCTTGGAGAAATACCACGTGTTAGGACGTCAGTAGGATTGTCTTTTGATTTTACATGACGCCACTGTTCAGCTAAGGATAATTCCTGTATTGCAGCTATCCGGTTGGCCACAAATGTTTGGTAGCATGATGACTGAGAGTTAATCCAAGCCAAGACAATTGCCGAATCTGTCCACAAGTACGTGGATACATTTTCAAGCTTCAGATCCCTTTTTACCCTTGATGTTAGTTGAGCGCATAACAATGCAGCGCAGAGCTCAAGACGAGGGAGAGTTTGTTGTTTTAAGGGTGCTACTCTTGACTTTGCACATAGTAGCCTCACTATTACCTGGTTGGTTTTAATGACTGATCTAATGTAAATTGCTGCGCCATATGCCCTTTCTGAAGCATCTGCAAAAGCATGAATTTGTATTTTTTACGATACATGCCCTTCGAAAATATGCCGGGAAAATTTCATATTATTTGCATGTTCCAACTCATTGCGAAAGGTCGTCCACCTCATATGCAGTTCTGCAGGCAACGCTTCATCCCATGTCAGTGTCGTCTGCCAAAGATCTTGAATAAACATTTTGGCAGTGACAACAATTGGTGCTAGTACTCCCAAAGGATCAATGAGCTTAGCTAAATCTGACGTAACAGTTCGCTTGGTGACATGTTTAATATCCCCCAAGCACACCTTAACACAAAATTTGTCGATTTTTGGCATCCATGTTAAGCCCAAAGTTTTCACTGCATGATTATTTTCATTATTAAAATCAATATTGACTTCAAGTTCTTCTTCTATGATGTTTTGAAGTAGCTGCTGATGATTTGCGCTACATTTTTGTAGGATTAGACCGTGCTGACTTAGGATGTGTTTCAGCTCTTGTTGGATGTTAAGTGTTGTGTTCAGGCTGTCATCTCCGCCAATTCCATCATCTACGTAAAAATTTTCAAGTAAAAATCGGGCTCCATATGGATACTGTGCTATGTTTTCTTTTGCTATCTTCTCCAAACATTTGGTAGCCAAATATGGTGCGGATCGTGTTCCATAGGTAATTGTGTTGAGTTGATAATATTTGATTGGCTTCGTTGGATCCTTTCTCCAGATAATGATTTGGAATTTTCTGTCTTCTGGGTGCATTAATATTTGCCGATACCTTTTTTTTAATGTCGGTCATGAAAACAAAGCGTGGTAGGCGGAAACGTAGTAGAATAGAAAAAACTCGCTTTGGACCGTGGGTCCTGTGTGCATCAAACCGTTCAGTGATAAGCCTGAAGATGTTTTAGTGGAGGCATCGAAGACCACGCGTAATTTAGTTGTTGAGCTTTCGGGCCTCAATATGCAGTTGTGATGTATGAAGTAGCTTGGTTCTAGTGTGGAGTTTATATCTATTTGTGTCATGTGACCCAAGGCTTCATATTCTTCCATAAAGCGTATGTATTGGGTTTTATCTCTGGGACTTTTGCCAATCGGCGCTCCAGTGATAAGAATCTGTTGAATGCGATTCCATGCGACTCACCTAATGCATTTGGATTGTCATAAAATGGAATTCTGACCGCAAATCTCCCACTCTTGTCGATCGTGTGGTTTTGTGCGAAATGATTTTCGCACTGTTTTTCCGAAACAGACAGGTTGTCTGCCCTTTTAATGTTCTCCAGCTCCCAGAGTTGAGCAATGGATTCTTCTAAATTCATGTCGTCTTCGGTACACATTCCACATGTTACAGTTGATGACTGACTTGTGCCAACCTTGCCTGCAATGACCCAACCAAGTGCAGTATTTTGTAGAGTAGGTAGATTATTAGCCAGTTTGATTTGTCCTATCGCCAATAACTTGTGATAAAACTCTGCACCTAATAAGACATCGATTTTGTCAGGACGGTTGAATTCTGGATCGGCTAATACAATGCTTTTGGGAATTGGCCAGCGATCAGTATTGATGGCTTGAGGAGAAATTATGTGTGGGAGTACGGCTGCTTCAAGCCGTGTGGTGAAGTTGCTGATTCGAGACTGTAATATGACGCTGACTCTATGTTGTACCTTTGTACTGCTTGATCCGATCCCAGTGATACAGATTGAAGCTGGCTTAGGTGAAATTCCAAGGCGTTTGATTAAGCGTTCGCTGATAAGGTTAAGTTGTGATCCAGAGTCGAGAATTGCTCTGCATTATACCTCTTTTCCGTTTGCCATGATATTAACCATTGCAGTGCTGAGGAGAATGTAGCTATTTGTTTGGGAATGTTTGGCTGCGGCTAGTGATGCGGCTTCCTGGTTGATTGGTATGGCCTTTGTGACCATTGATGAGCGTTCTTCAGACACATGGTTGTGTGGGAGGTTGGTTTTTGATGTCGATTTGTTCACGTTCTGGTGGGGATTTCCCAGATGCCGGAGTGTGTTGTGCTTGTTAGTGCACTTCGTACAACTCCTTGATATACAATTTCTCACATTGTGACCAGGTTTTAAACAATTGAAACAGCGTTTTTGTTCTTGAACGTACTGAAGTCGTGATGAGGGTGACAACTGAAGAAACGTTTTACATGCAAACAATGGGTGGTTGCCATTTTTGCACAGTATACAAAACAAATTGTTATGGTTTTTGGATGTGATGGAAGTGCACAACTTTGGCCTTGAGGCTGCTGATTTCTCCTTTTCCACTAGCGCCTCCATAGATTGGAAGTGTTTTTCTAAGAATTATAAAAATTCTTTGATTGTCGGGACTTCTCGTGGTTGCAGTAGAGCTTGTTCGTAATGCAAGCGTGTGGCTTGATCTAGCTTTTTCAGCAGCAAAAGGAGTAGAATCGGGTCTCAGCTTGATGTGTCTATTTGAAGGTTTTTGAGTACTTAGAGACACTCCAAGGCTTTGTCATGCAACGTTTTATAGTTGTCGCTTGATGATTTTTTGGTGCATCGATCAGCTCTTGAATTAGTTTACTGACCAGCAACGTTTTGTTGTTGTACCGATCTACAACGATTGTCCATGCAGCATCAAAATTTACTCCAGTGGCGGCGAAATGTTTTATTAGGTTGGCTGCTTCCCCCATCAAATGTGTTTTCAGATACCAGATTTTCTGCACTTTGACATTGAGTGGTTTACTATTAGTGATGAAAATAAATCATGAAATTCTTGCCACTTTAAATAATTTCCATCAAATTTTGGTATTGTAATTTTTGGCATTGGGAATGATTCTGGCTAACCAGGGTTAAGTTGAGTTGTGGTTCTGGTGTCGGCCTTGACGAAATTCCGTACCTTCTTCTCTAAAATGATGAACCGCTCCACGTTGTAGCCTTGGTCCTTAGGATTGTCGCATATTTCAGCTAATTGAAAATGTAACCCTTCAATGTTTTCCCAGAGCTTTGAGGCAATTGTTATGTCTTCATTATTTGATTCTTGAAGTAAACGATCCAGAGAGTTCATCATTGCCGTTTGCCTTCGTGTAAGCTTTACAAATTCAGTTTGCGAGGCCATTGTTGGTTGTTGAGTGTTGGGCGCCATCAGTCACAGGTGGCCCTTGTTTGGTTTCTGATGGAGCGTTTAGTCGTCTAGCCTATGTAGTAATTAATTTTAGATATGAGGTTGCTACGTCATTGATTTTCGAATAATAATTTTACGTAAAATATTCGTGTTCCGTTCTCAACCTTTGAGCGTCGTCCAGCATGCGAATTCAGAGTCCTGATCTTCAAACTGGCTCCAAGCCTCTTGTATACGCCGTATACGTTCTTCATAGTATTTTGCGGTTGTTTTCCTGTCCGCCTGTTTTTAAGAGTGAATCTATTAATTGTGTTGCTGTAGCCATAGAGATAGTTGTTGTTGATCAGATCCTGGTGTGGGTCCTGCTGATATTGACTTGAAAGCTGTTGAACCAAAGTTGAGGTAAATACTAGATGCTGCTGAGGACAATTGATGTCCTGATGATTTTGTTACAGTTGCTGTGGACAATTGCTGTCCTGATGATTTTGTCAAAGTTGCTGTGGACAATAGATGTCCTGATGATTTTGTTAAAGTTGCTGTGGACAATTGATGTCCTGATGATTTTGTTAAAGATGCTGTGGACAATTGATGTCCTGATGATTTTGTCAAAGTTGCTGTGGACAATAGATGTCCTGATGATTTTGTTAAAGTTGCTGTGGACAATTGATGTCCTGATGATTTTGGCTCCTTGCTGCGGGTCCAAATAATTGCTAGATCCTGTGCCTTGTTACAGGATCACGTAGGGGTCACCAAATAATGTTTATTCACTGAAATTTTGAATTTGAATTGGTTGTCAATATCAGCACATATACTGAATTGAACGTTTCTGTTTTGTTTGATTTAAAAACAAGCGGCACTTAAACCGTTTTTTTTGTTATGTTTATTGAAAGTGAAAGGTTTTGGTTGTGAGAGAAGACTGACTCTTTATTTCTAAACTTTGTCATACTTATATACCAATATTTGTGTTTATAAAATTATCATTTATTTTGTAAAATTATCATTTCAGCGTTATTAAGTTCATTGGTATAAAGTTGTTTATTCAAAGTGATGAGTAAATATTTCATGGACGTTCGACAAGTGAAATTATTAATGCTGTGTTAACGTAAAAGCAAAAAATGAAATTGTTTTAAAAGCAAAAAATTAAATTGTTTTTACAATAACAAGAACAAAATGGAATGAACGTTCAAGCGTGTGTATAAACACGCTGTGTTAACATAAAAAATAAAATTGCTTTTACAAGAACAAAATTGACTTTTAGAATGTGTGTAAACAACATAGAAATATAGAAATATATATTTTTCAATTTTTTTTTTACTTTTTCAGTGATTTCTCGGGACCTCTTAGACCGATTTTCATGATTTTTCAAACAGAAACCTTCTCATGCTGCTAGTGAATCATTCTCACTAAAAACTAATACCCTAGCTATCCTATTAAGGGTGTGATCGTGACAAGAACAACATAGACAAATCATATTTTTTTCAGGACTTTTTTTACTTCTTCATTCAATACTCGGGACCTAATCAACCGATTTGAACGATTTTAAATGGCAAACTTTTCAGGATGTTAACGAAAAATTTTTTATGCAAACGAGTACCCCAGCTCTCCGATTGGTTTCCTGATCGTGATTTCCACAGACGGACATCGCTATATCGTTTATTATAAATATATATACTTTATGGGGTCCAAATTTTTTTTCTGATTATTACAAATGGAATGACAAACTTATATATACACTATGCACACTGGGGTGGAGGGTATAATGAACCCGAATGTAATTACGGATATATTTAAAACAAATTTACCCACACATGTTAAAAATACTGCTTTTAAAAACATTCCATCTATAATGTACAGTACTTGTAAAACATTTCAACAAAATATTTCAGGATGTAATGAATAGGAAGCTAGCATTAGAAAAAGAAAAGTAGCTTTATTTTCTCGGTAACTGAAAATAAAAAGGACTGCCATTAAATTGCTAACTAACAGTCGGTGGGGGTGTGAAGTTCGTGTCCTTTTTGCAAGTAACTTCAGCATGTTACATGGTCTCTTTTTTATAAAGACTCCCTTGTTAAATTTAAACTCTAACAAATGGATAGGACTGACTAACCATAAAACAAACAAAGCCCCATTATGGTTATAAGAAAGAAAAACCCTAAACCAAATTTATAATACCCTTAACTTTTCATACCATGATTAAAAACAAATACGCAAATTTAGCCAATCTTGATGATTATTTACAGAATTTTATTCAATGCAATAATTATAATTACAGTAGTCTTCAACCAATTCTATTACTAAAGGTTCCTATATTTTAAATTTAATTTATATTTCACAATTAATCTCATGTTTCAAGTAAAAATTATGTATATCTAGGTAAGTATATATAAAACTTAATTTAATTTTTTTTTTTTTTAATTGCATTGGTTGTTTATTTAAATTTCGAATATTTTTACCCCGGCCTAAGTGAAGTTGAGACAACCTGGATTTTTTTTATTATTTATACAACATGTATTGTTAATGAACACAAAAAATCTCCAAACCACTGCTAGTCATCGTTTGGTCAAGCGAAGACACATATAACGACGTACCTATCAAAAAATGTTAATTATTTCAGAAATTTCTAGCGTACTCTTCCTTGCGATTCTTTTATTCTTACTAGCAAGTGTTTTCTTCGTTGCGGAGTAGCGTAGGCAATAACAATGGTGCTAATAATTATCTTTTAAGAGTTTTCAAAGGTGGACTTTGATCCTCAGCCTCATGTTGTGGTTGACACCTTATGTTATGGTAGTTGGATACTCCTTACTTACAGGTGGTTATTGTATGGAAATTTTCCCGCAATCTAACAGGATGATGACTTGAAATATCTAGATGACTGGGGTTATACCTGTTCGGGGAATTAGGTCAATTTCTCTCTTGTACACTTTTGTATTAAAAAAAGAAAATGGTTTTCCACTTACTTTTTCTGATAAAATTTTTCTTGCACTTTGCATTTAATGGTTTTAAAGGTTGATGTTTGCATAAACGAAATAGGTAAAACGTGGACTGATTTAAATGATGTATTTATGAGAAGGTATCGCAGAAAAAGACGGAAGTAGACAAGTGCTAGAACTTTTCACGTATTGCTCGAGACTCTAATGTGTGTTTAACGAGTATAGTATCGGTTTTAATTACTACTATAACACGTTGTGTAGGTGTGTAATCCCCAACTTTAACCAATAAACGCAGCTAAATCTTAGTTGAGTCAACAGCCATTTGTGTCAACCCACTTGGGTAGAAATACGGTAATTTGAGAATTAATAAATTTATTGCGGGAATTACTTACTTATAACGAATTGTAGGAAAATTACGAAGTGATTAAAGATTGGTGTATTATTTAAACGATAACTTACATGTATCCAAGAGTTTGTGGTTATTCAAGGGAGCGTTAAATAGTACCTTTCATACGTATCGACTCCTCACTAAAAAAATTAAAAGCTCCCACAAGGTAGTAAGCTTTTTGCATGTTATGTTAGAGAAAAAGTATTTTTACCACTCGAAAGTTTGAAGCAATAATTAGAAGAACTCGTGAACTAATGTTGTACATTCTGTTCATACGCTTTTTCATATGTTTTTGCAAACCCCTACGTATGAGTTGTAAATTGTCATCCTTATTAAGTTTATATGAGGGTTCATCCAAAAGGTTAAGGTTTCTGAGTAAGGCGTAAGACGACCCATGTGTTACCATATCAAACCCAAAAAGCGCATGCTAGGGAGAAGTTTGGATTGCTTGGTGACATGAGTTCCGAAGCGCAAAGCTAATAGCACTCAGATTCTCATCCCACTTCGTATGATCGAATTTTAAAAATGCACGAATACCGGCTATTATCGAGCGGTTGACGCGCTCTAAAGCATTCGCCTGAGGTGAGCAAAATGCTGTATATATGTGGTTAATACCAAGATACGTAAATAATGCATTCAAATCATTAGCTTTAAATTGTGATCCATTATCGCTAACGATGACTTCGGGTACTCCATGCATATGAAATATTTGTTTTTCCAGGAAATCCTTTATGGTTTAAGAAGTAAATTTTCTCAAAGTTTGTAACCAGTGAAATTTAGATAGGTGGTCTAACACGATTAATAAACCTATATGGCCGGACTTGCTTCAAGGATATGAACCTAATAAATCGATATATAGTCTTTGAAAAGGACGTACCGATATAATTTGTTTCCCCATTTCAGATTTCATAACAAAATTTGGTGCTTTTGTTGTCTTCCAGGAAACACAATTTCCTATAAGTTATCTTACTTCTTTGACCATACTTGGCCAGAAAAAGGTACGTTTCAAAAATGTAAAGTTTTGTTCATGCCTCCACGAGCAGCCACAGAACTATGAAAATTATTAATTAAATTATTTCTAAGTCCCATTGGAATCCAAAGCTTCCATGCTCTTTGTTCATTTTCCTCATTCCCATCGTAATGTTTTGTTCGTATATAGACAAAATCATCTTTTATCTCAATATCTGGGTACTTTTCTCAATTGTTTTGGATTTTACTTATTAAACTAATGTAATCAACTTCCTTAAAATAAGAAATTGTTAAATCAATTTTCATACTACTATTTTCAAAAGCGGCTACTTCTTCGAAAGGTATTCTAGAGAGCGCATCTGGCAAAATATATTCTTTGCCTTTGCGATGGCTCACCGTAAATTTGTGGGATTGAAGTTTTACAACCCATCCAGCTAAATGTCCACTTAAATTTGGTTGTCGCATTAACCATACGAGGCTCGCGTGATCAGTGATCACTTCGAACTCTTGCAATTCTAAATAACAACAAAAACGATTTATGGCTTCTAATGCTGCAAAGCATTCTCGTTCCGTCACGCTATAGTTTCTTTGTGCGGAATTAAGTTTCTTGCTCGTATATGCTATTGGTTTTTCTTGCTAATTAATCTTTGTCTAACTGCACCAATACCGCACCAATACCATAATCACTTGCATCGCAGTGTAAATTAAATTTTTGACTAAAATCGGGATTGGAAAGAACTGATGTTAATTGAGAGTCTCAAATGCACTTTGAGCCTCTGGGGTCCATAAAAATTTCTTTTTTGACGATAATGTTTCTGATATAGGAAAAACTACACTGGAAAAATTTTTTATAAATCTCCTATACCATCAATCTCTAATAGCACTAACTTTCTCAGGATCTGTAGTTATTCCGCCGTGGCCAATCATATAGTCAAGGTAATTCACCCGTATTACGCAAAAGTGGCTGTTGATAATGTTTAACGTTAAATTTGCTTTCTGAAATTGCTCTGCAATACGCAGAAGCACTGACAGATGTTGCTCAAAGTTTTCCGACACCACAATCAAATCACCCAAGTAACTAAAGACCATATTCTTGATATCGGATGGAATTATCTCATCCATTAACCTACACATGGTTTGGGGTGCCGTACACAGCCCCAAAGGCATAACCAGAAACTGGTAAAGAGGCCTACCAGGTAATGTGAAGGCGGTTAATTGTTTAGACTCTTCGGTCAAGGCAATTTGCCAATAAGCATCTTTCAGGTCTAAATTAGATATTATATTGGCTTTTGGAAGTCGTTAAAAAATTTCCTCAATAGACGGTAATGGATATGCATCCTTTTTGGTTACTGAATACACCTTTCTCGCATCAAGACATAGGCGGACTTTATTAGCTTTAATAACCAATCTCATAGGTGAACTCCAGGGTGACGATGACGGTTCAATGACAGCCAATGTCAACATGCTGCTATATCCATATACATCAGTTTCTCCACTGCTGGTGAAACCGGATAGAACCGTTGTTTGATTGCTTTAGCTCCGTTAACATAAATCTCATTCTTAATTAAGCTGGTTCTCCCTAGCCCTTGTTTCTCAAAGTTTGGAAATAGTGAAATAACAGCATTTAATTGCTCATGCTGACTAGAAGTTAGATCAAGATCAGATTTATCATTGGTATCAGACGGATCTTCGGACGTTTTAAGCTCGGACAAGTCGGTCGGACAAAAACTAAATACGGATTTATCGATTTTATCCACCGATTTAATAACATTCGGTATCAAATTAAATTTTTTCCAAAAGTCAATACCTAATATAAGACGTTGAGATATTGTTGGTATTATAAACAGGTTAATATTTTGACAATTATCTTTAAAATCTACTCTGACATTTAGCCAACCAATCACTTGTTGAGCTTTACCATCGGCAGTCTTAGTGGAATTTTTGCATTTAGAAAAGTTAGGATATTTAGAAAACTCCTCACGCGCAAGATCAGAACCGATGCAACTAATATTCGCACCGGTATCCAATAAACCATATTCAGAAAAATTAAGAAAACTTACTTTATCATAGTACCTCATATCAGTTGAATGGCTAACAATAGCAGAAATTAAAAATTTGGAGCATATCTTACGACATTTGTAAAAGGTTCATAAACGAAGCGTGGAACGTTTCTTAATGATAATTTTGAAACAGAAAAATCTTGAAATATTTCATCACGTTTATTTAAATATAGCTCCCATCGTGTATGGTAAGGTAGTTTCGGAAAAATTATTTGTGAGTGATTTAAATTATTAAAGTCGTTCTTGCAAAAATCACGTTTTGGTATCTGGTAACCACTATAATCTGTATTATTTATTTTTTTGATAAGATGTTCCGAATTAATATTATTTGCCAAGTCCACTGTAGTAGTATCAGAATCAGAGGGTTTATTATTATTTAATGCCGTATCAGATTCGGTAGAAAAATCTATAATGGTACCTTCTGAGGAACTAGAGATTTTGAGTTTTTTGAAGCTTTACGATTCAAACAAATTGTGCATTGTGGTTTGTAGGTATTTTTCTTCAAAATAATGACCTAGCTGGTCACACTTCCAGCAACGCGGTATTTTTTCAGGTTTTTGAATTGCATCTATAGAATTTTCTGGTTTAAAATCAGATCCTGTAATACTGTCTGTATTTTCAAAATCTATCTAAGCAATCTGTCGACGAGAAATGAAGTTACTTGGGCTTTTGGCAGTAAAATTACGACGTACATACTCATCATTAAGAAAAGATTCCCGCATTTGTACTAATTTTCGTAGATGTAATATAGAATGGATGGGTTTGTAAAGCAATTCATGTCTAATATCGGGTCTGAGATTCCGAGTGATAATTTCAATTAATTCAAAATCCGAGAGAGGAGTAGGAAGGCGATCCATAATGGAAGATATTCCCTTATAATAATATCGAACGATTTGATTTGAAATCTTTATATTGGTCTCGAATAGCATTACAAAAATCTTCCCAATTAATTGGCTGTGTTTTTTTATGATATGACCAAAACCAATTCTTAGCTTTTCCGGCAAGAACAATGTGTAGATTTGGCCGAATGACGTTAAAATAACTGAAATAATCAGTTGTAAGGGAACGCAAACGATAGAGAAATTTTTCAACATAAAGGCCATTTGAAGGACCATCAAATTTCAAACCCCTGTTTTGAATTATTGATGTCGCCTTGTCCGTATTTCTAAAAGAAAAGTTTGAACTATTATGTGGTTGTTGAGGCTGTTGTGTAGGTAACACATTATGGTTTTGTATTTGACTTCTCAAATAATTATGCTGTTGTTGTGTATTTCGCGAAGCAGTTTCATGTATGGCACTAAATGAAATATTTTGCTTTGGTGAAGCATTATGATTATGAAAATGATTTCTGTTATTAGGATGTAACAAGTTTGGTTGTAACCTGTTCTAATGGTTATGATCACTAATAGATACGGAATGTTGATTTTGTGGTGGTTGTGTCCGATTATGGAATGGATTTGCAATACTTTGTTGGGGCATGAAATTCAGATTTTGCAAAAGTTTGGTAAGATTGTTTTCAATCATCACGTTAAATTGATTGTAATCAATGTATGGTGAATGGTTCTGCGGAACAAAATTATAATTTTGTAAAGCATTAGCAATATTAGTTTCTATCATTTTTTCAACCCGAGTAAAATTTATAGTTGGCTCAATAGAAGTTGGAAAATCTGTGGACTTACCCTCCGAAAATCCAGCTGCTTCATTACCTGGATTAACGAGTAAAGAAGTGTTTTCTAAGGACGGACCAATATTTCTTGTTGGACTAGACCAATTTTCCTGAGTCTCAGTTTTGCTAAAATTCACCAGAGGTAATTGAGGATCCTGAAAAAGATTTGTTAAGACTTCGTGCCTGATAATATTGTTTTAATGCCCTTCCGTGGTTTTCCCTTAGCTTTACCTTGTTTTAAAGGAAACGTGATTTGTGAAATTTTGTTGGACAAAATCATGTTTAGACATATATTTTATTCGAAAATAACATAAAAATCGTTTAAAAGAGATAAGAGTGTAGGACGGCGGGTGCCTTTGTACACTAGCAACAGTCAGGCGGGGGCTTCGAGTCATTACTCCTAAAAATTCATATAAACACTACAATATTTTTATAGACTCCCTTTTTATTTAACATTCTACAAGTGAACAAAGAGTAACTAAATATTTAAAATTCTAGTGCCCTCAATTAAGTTACGATTTAAATGAACTAAAAATTAAAGCTATTAATTGATCTTCCTAGTTGGATTGCGGAGAGAGTCGCCTCATAACCCTACCCAACCAAAGTTTTAGTGACGACATGTTAAATCTAAAGCCCCTAAAAGTAACTAGCCCGATTTACTCTAACGCATCATCATTCGTAAGAAAACCTCACATTTTAATTTAGTATTCCATACTCAATAATTAATTTTTATTCAACGCATAATATAAAAAGAAACGTTTAAAAAAATATATATTGAAAAATATAAGATGGATAAACTAGATGACATTTTAGCCAAATGGTAAAGTTAATTGTAATTATTTAATAACTTAAACGAAAGAATTGATCTTAATTAAAAAAATTATTCTGAGGTTCTTAGTCACAGTGAACGAACACATTAAAGACAGTAAAATGCTGTATCAAACTCATTTACTACCCGAACAATGCAGATAGTAAGGTATTTGTCTAAACTCAAAGCAGTCAACGATACGTTGACACATTAATTATTTTATATTAATCATTTATTAACATTTATTTTATAACATCTGCACTTTAATTCACATTTTATATACACTGCATTTTACATATATAATCAATTGTATTTATTTTACTTTATTATTAAACTACATATTTTTTACTCACGTTTATATGTTTGTTTATATTTATTGTTTACCTAACATTGCATTTGTATCTACCAAACATAATTTATTTCCGCATATTTATTATTACCGAATATAATAATGCTTAATCAGAATAAAACAATATAGGTCAATCGAATACTTGATCATTTATGACTAACTCACTATTAAGCATTATTATGGTCAGACAACAACAACAACATACAACATTTAATTTATAATTGTTTTTAATAGTAAGCATTTTAGTTGGTTGGAAACCAAAATGCAACAACAAATGCATTGGTTAATTTATTTTAGTATAAAGCATTTTAATTATTGTTTTGGGTATAAAAACCCTAACAAAATAAAGAATCAGTCTAGTAATACTGCATATCGATTGTGTTTTATTACTACGCCAACACCTTTCAAGTTCAAGTGCTTGAAGGGACATCAAAGGAATAAAGATCAATGTCAGTACGGATTCATGTGTTCGGGCTGATCAACATTAACTTAATTCCTTCAACAATAAAAACATATATTATCATACATTGCTAATATACATTTGACGCAACCAAGGGATCAATCATCGATATACATTTGGTGACCCCCTAGACGTTATAGAAAAATTAAGTTCCCCCCCACCAGTGGTAAGGAACTTTAGTAATCTAAAAACAATTTGAACATGCAACCAAGGGATCAATCATCGATACTACATTTGATGATCGCTAAAAAAGAAAAAAACACTCCTGAAGTTCAAGTTTCCCCCCGCCAGTGGTAAGGAACTATCGAGTAGATTAAGCACGCTATTCATCAGGACATCCACGCATGACGTCCTCTCAATCATCAAGCAGATCCAGCTATAACATTAGCAGATTCAGCTTGATAAATCAAAATAATCAATATTGAGGGTCACCAAATGTTACCCAACAATTTGAATACACAATCAAGGGTCAAACATCAATATTACATTTTGGTGAACCCTACAATTTAAACACGCATTCGAGGGATCTAATACCAATTCAACATTTTGGTAAGCCCGAAAGAACACCTAGCAGATCCGGCTCAGTAAGCAGATCCAGCGTCATCAAATCAAATTAATCAAGATTTGAGGCAACACTACACATTTGCCCAACTATTACATACAAAAATTAATTAGTCAGTCCTCATAAGTGGCTACCAAATTGATAAACATGGTTACATTCGAACAGTTATTACAAGCCCAATCAAACACGGGTGAAGAGATTCAACAGATTGTTCGCAACTACAAAAAGGATTCTGCAGAAAGGAAGACAGAGATAGAATATTTTGATGAACGATTACGACGTCTCAGTGAAGCATGGGAATTATTCGAAGCCCAAGATATGAAGCTGCGCACACTTGTAGATAAAGCAACAGACCATGAATATTTCACAGAAGAATATTACTCCAAGTTTAGTGATATAACCAACAACTATTTAGAAGTTTTCAAAAAAGAAGCTGATAAGTTGCGAAAATTAGCAGAAAAGCCACTAATTACAGAAAGAAGAAGTATTGAAGTACCTGCTAGGAAGGCTATTATTCAGCATGAAGAAATTAAGAATAATCAAGGGCTGATTCGAAAAATATCAGCTTGAATGACAAAACTGGCACGATTAATAAATGGCTTATCGACTACAGAGTAAATACAACATCGTCAGTACTACAGCATTAAAATTGAAACCATCAACAAACTCTGGGGACAAATTCAAGACTTACAGGACGTCATTTGTGATAAGTTTGAAGATCCATCAGAATATGGTTTTAACATAAACGAGTAATATGCATTGGGCGACTCAGTTCAGCAACAGTTAATCAGTCTCTCCATTGTAACAAAAGCTACAAGACAGCGTTTCAATGGTCGAGGAACCTATACGAAGTACATTATCATTGCCAAGGAAGGCAATACCAAAATTCAGTGGAGATTACCTGCAATGGCGCCAATTTTACGATTTATTTTCCGAACTGTACATTTTTAACTACATTCTCTACGAGACAATGTCAACCAACTCTAACGCATCAATATTGTTGAACATACGTTCAACGCGGGGGAGAATGTCTAAACTCAAAGCAGTCAGCCATACGTTGACACATTAATTATTTTATATTTATCATTTATTTACATTTATTTTTATAACATCTGCACTTTAATTCACATTTTATATACACTACATTTTACGCATATAATTAATTGTCTTTATTTTACTTTATTATTAACCTACATATTTTTTACTCACGTTTATATGTTTGTTTATATTTATTGTTTACCTTACATTGCATTTGTATCTACCAAAAATAATCTATTTCCGCATATTTATTATTACCGAACATAATAATGCTTAATCAGAATAAAACAATATAGGTCAATCGATTACTTGAACATATATGACTAACTCACTATTTAGCATTATTATGGTTAGATAACAACAACAACATTCAACATTTAATTTATAATTGTTTTTAATAGGAAGCATTTTAATTGGTTGGAAACCAAAATGCAACAACAAATGCATTGGTTAATTTATTTCAGTATTAAGCATTTTAATTATTGTTTTGGGTATAAAAACTCTAACAAAATAAAGAATCAGTCTAGTAATATTGCATATCGATTGTGTTTTATTACTACACCAACACCTTTCAAGTTCAAGTGCTTGAAGGGACATCAAAGGAATAAAGATTAATGTCAGTACGGATTCATGTGTTCGGGCTGATCAACATTAACTTAATTACTTCAACAATAAAAACATATATTATCATACATTGGTAATATATATTTCAGCAAATTTCATCAATTGTCAAAAGCAGAACGACTGAACTGGGTACAACAATTCCAGCTATGCGTCGACTGTTTCAAAAGTGATCACGTTTCAAAAAATTGCAAATCAAGTGTCTGTAGAAAATGCATTGGTTAATTTATTTTAGTATTAAGCATTTTAATTATAGTTTTGGGTATAAAAACCCTAACAAAATAAAAATCAGTCTAGTAACATTGCATATCGATTGTGTTTTATTACTACGCCAACACCTTTCAAGTTCAAGTGCTTGAAGGGACATCAAAGAAATAAAGATTAATGTCAGTACGGATTCATGTGTTCGGGCCGATCAACATTAACTTAATTCCTTCAACAATAAAAAACATATATTATCATACATTAGTAATATACAGTATTAATCTAATTATTCCCACAATAACCAAAAGACAACGCAAAACAAGTAAGAAAATTATAGTCGGTCTAGACCGACAATACGATACCCTATACCATGCGTTTAGAGACCCTATCTCTCAGGCCCAACTAACTGGATATAGAAAATAAGCATAAATCAAATTTGAGTGGGATTTTTATTAATTTTTTTGGCTGCAGATATGAAAAAGTTCATATCGGATGATATATCTATATGGGGACTAGGCCCAAAAATGGACCGATCCTGACCATGTTTGGTAAAGTCTCTTGTATTTTGCAAAAATATATACAAACAAATTTGAGAAGAATCAGTGCAATATTTTTGTTTTTTGATAGATTTAGGTGAAGATCGGGAAGCAGCTCTATATGACTAAGAGTTGTCCAATAGGGATCATTTTTGGACTACTGATTAATGGATGTAATAATCACATACAAACCCTTTTTGACTTAGATTCATATGATAATTTTTGGCTTATGACAATTTATGTTATGTTGTAGGTCTGAGCATGGACCGATTCTCACCAATTTCGATAGCGTTCATTCTATAGCCGATAGAAGCTTATATACCAAATTTCATCAAAATATATTCATATTTGCGACCTGCAGTTTGATTAAAAGCTTTACATGGACACACAGACGGACGGACGGACGAACGGACGGACGGACGGATGGACATCGTTAAATCGAATCAGATAGCGATTCTGATTCGATCGGTATAATAAAAGATGGCTCCAGGTCAAATATTTTTGGTAGTTACAAACAGCAGCACAAAGCCATTATACCCAAACCACATAGTGGTATAGGGTATAAAAACTAATACTCCCTTTGTTTACATTAAGAATCAAAATTAAAGACGTTGAATGCGTAAGAAGAGCTTTTATTCGATAAATAGATCATTTAATACATTCAATGCAGGTATGTATTACTCTTTTATATTACTTTTGTTTTAGAATATTAGTTTTTGTTGCTGTCATAAGGTATATTTTAAGAGTGTATGAAAAAATAATTGTTTAATAGATAATTTCATAATTTGACTTACCAACCAACATGTCCGAAGATCGATCAAGGCCTTGTTCAAGTTCGTTGCTGTTGTTAAAATTTGCTGAATTAGAATAATATTAGATACATTGGTTTGGCATTAGATATTTTTAGGATACTTTCATTAGAATCATCGCAGGTTGCTTACATTAGAATTTGTTGTTTTGTGGTGGTTATTTAGTATTAGGTAAATTATTGTTTGTTAAGATTATTTATTTATTACATGTTTAGTTATTAGTTATAGGATTTATTTTTACCTATTTATTTGCTTGTTATTAGTTCTCTGTCATATAGATTTAAGCCTTATTTTAATATTAATATCAAGTTAACTTTAATCTAATTTTCATATTTTGTTTATACTTTAATTCAATTTTCATATTTTTAAATTTAATTATTTTTAGTTTAGAAAATTTTGAAAAAATGTATAGTTTTAATAGTTTTTATATTTAAAATTCATTGCGAATAGGAAAGGGGATAGATATTACACAAAAATTGAAAAGTGATGCAATGTCGAATCGCACCTTAAGGTTAATTGAAAGCACTAGCATCTCTCTGTTGTAACCTTTTCTGGGTATGAAAAAAAAACGTGATTAATGATTATTTACACTTAATGACTCTCCTTTTTTTGTTTTTTTTTTTTGTTTTTTTGATGATCTGTATGTTGTTGGTCTTCAATGCAAATTTGAAGCCCAATGCTTATCTGCTACCTCTTAGGAGAACGAAAAATTCCTGTCTTCATATGAATATTCGGGGAAATTGATTTTGCCCAATAACAGCCACTTTTAACTTCCAACCTGAGATTTTTTGCCACCAATTGTGTTTGGGCGATACCACAAGGGTACGAAAGCAAAAGAGGATTTCAAATTTTCTTTCGTTACGGGGAATCTCTTATCCAAATTAAAATTCCTGAAGTTTAAGAAACTGGTAAATTCCATTCTCCTTTAAAAGTTTCATGACAAATTTACCTTATAATTGAAATAAATTGATTTCATAATGTAAAAATTACCAGATTTTCCGAAATTTATTTACTGATTTTAATGATGTGTTAATCACTATTTCTCACTTTTAGTGAAAGGAAGTCAAAGATTTTTTTTAGCAGACATTACACTAAAAAACACTTGGTATTCTGTCAACGTAACTACTAAACAAACGAGTTACCCTCATAAAAGCAAGAAAAACACTAATTTGGATCCCGATCAATGTTTATAACGATGTCTTACTATAATGTTTCAGTTAGCTTAAAGTAAATGAAATATATTACTTAATAATTGTTTGGACATGAATCTTTTTTTGCTGAATAATCAAAATAATCCGAATATTATAATGTTTGCAAACGCCATCTTAAGTAATTATTATTATTTCTTATAGAGATTTTTGCATTCATTCTTGGAAGCTGTGTTATTGCAATTTTATAAAAAATTTGTATGACAATGCTCAAACTGAAATATTTGAAAAGAAAAATTATCATATTTGCTTTGAATTATAAATTAATGTTGTAATTTAATCAATAATTTTTTTTTTGAAGCGAATTCGGAAAATAAATATAAAGAAATTATAATGCGGAATATTTTGGTTATAAACAAATATGCAATTAAGAATATTATAATAATTTAGGAAAAAGTACCACTACAAAACCAGGTAATTCTAACCCTATGGGTAGTAGAATTAAATGGAAAAAGGCATTTTATCATCTGGCCCTATGCTCTGATGTCTTTAGCGTGAAAATTACCGGCTAATTTCCCTGAAGTGTCTTCCAAGACATTACAATGATTTCCTATTTCTCTCGGTCTCTAGCTTTAATGAAAACGGGAGAAAGTTTAGCATTAAAGTTTTTCTCGGCGTTACTTTGTGCAAAATTACGCCGGTAAACTTCTTGACCAATTTGGAAAGAGGGCATTCTAGTTCTCAGGTTGAAATGTTCTCGATTCTTTTCGTAAGCTTCTTTTATGTTTTTCTGTATATCTTTTCTAAGGATATTGATGGCCTAGGTTCATCTAAAAGACTTAAATTTCTTAAAAGTGTATAAGAGGAACCATGGGTGATCATATTAAAACCGAATATTGCATAATAAGGTGAACAATTTATTGACTGATGGAAGGAGTTCAAAAGAGCACAAATAATGGCGCTTAGCTTCTCATCCCAAAGCCTGTGATCATGCTTTAAATACGCTCTTTTACCTGCAATTATCGACCGGTTAACGCGTTCGGACGCATTTGCCTGAGTTGAATAATATGCAGTATATGTATGTGTAATTCCACAGGTGGTGAGAAATGCGTTGAATTCGTTTGCACGAAACTGACTGCCGTTGTCACTAACTATTATTTCTGGAACCCCATACATATGGAAAATTTGCTTTTCTAAAAAGTCTTCGATTAATGAATGGGGCTGTGAACTTGCGGAGTGGACAGAGCCAATGAAATTTTGTAAAGTGATCTAACACTATTAGCAGCCCAATAAAACCTGCTTTGCTTCTAGGATATGGACCCAGAATGTCTATATAAAGTCATTGGTGGTTTCATTATAAAATTTGGACTTTTTGTGGTTTTGCATATTTCGCATTCTTTTATACATTGTCTGACATCTCAAACCATTCCAGGCCAAAAAAAATTTCGACGTAGTAGTTCCAGCGTTTTGACAATACCTCCATGCGCAGTTACTGGCGAGACATGGGGTCTTCGAATTATTTCTGCTCGCAGTTTGCTAGGAATCCACAGCTTGCAAGCCTTTTGGTCTACATTTTCATCCCCAGAATAATGTTCAGTACGAATATACACATAATTTTCTACAATTTTTACATCGGGGTATTTTGTATGATCAGATTTTACTTTTTCTTTAAGTTCCACATAGTCCTGGTCTTTAAAATATTCAGAATTAAGGTCCACCTCAGGTTCAAAGATTTCAAGGGCACAAACTTCATTATTATGTATTCGTGACAGGGCATCCGGCACAACATTATCCTTGCCTTTTAGATTACTAACGTTAAACTTAAATGCTTGTACTTTAAAAACCCATCTGGCTTATCTTTCATTGAGCTCGGTTTGTCGCATTAGCCACACTAGGCTAGCATGGTCCGTAAATACTTCAAACTCCTCCATTTCGAGGTAACATCTGAAGCGTTTTATGGCCTCCACAGCAGCTAAACATTCCCTTTCTGTTACGCTGTAATTTCATTGCGCTGAGTTTAATTTGCGACTCATGTATGCAATTGGACGTTCGTGGCTTTCATCATCCAATTGCACCAGAACTGCGCCTATGTGTAGCGTAACACAACTCTTGTAGTGTGCTGTATAATATCCACAATGGGTACAGTACAATATTTGCAAATACGGAAGTAACAAATATCAATATTGTTGACCGCTGCATTTACGAAACATTGTATGAATGTGTATGCTGTTGTTGTAGGTTGTTGTTACGTTGGCACACATGTTTATGCTGACCCAAGTGCAGGTATCACATTATTGTTAATATTGGTTAAAATATTTATATATAAAGAAGAATATTTTTATAAAAGCATTCATTAATATTCAATTTACAATCATTAACAATCAATTAATAATCAAGAATAATTTTAACAATAAAAACCAGCTCCAAGATTGAGCTGAAGAATTGCTAATAAACAAATACAATTAAATAATAAAATATTAGTACTCGTTATGTTGTTTTGTATATGCGAACCTTTTTACTATATGGCGATCCTGCCAGTGCTCCTTAGATGAGCATTGTATAAAAAATATATACAGGGATTATGCTCTCAAATTGAGCAATTCTGGGAATAATACAAAAAAAATCACATAATAATATTGTTCTGGTGGATAAGCCACAACGATCCATCAGCTGTGCTGAAGGAAGATACTGTCTGGCCTTAAGACAGTGGAGCTTAAAAATCAATGGCGGAAGGGCCAAAACCTATCTCCATAGAAGAGTACAGAAGAAGGACGGGCCAGTAGAAAACGAAGGAAGAACACATCAATATACCCCTGGTATATATCAATATACACATCAATATTCCCCTAATAAAACAACGAACAGGTAGTTCATCCTAGTTTTACTAAAAAAAAAACAAAAAGTGGAGCATCCTGCTATGCACCCGTAGGCCAGAAAGCGTTAACCGTTCTTGGCAAATAAATAAATAAAAACAAGTAAGAGTGTTAAATTCGGCTGTGCCGAATCTTTGATACCCTCCACCTCGGTTTGAGTCTTGATAATAAATGTAAATGAAAAAGTAAACAATTTGTTAAACTTAATACCAAATTATTTCAGCAAATTCTTTGGGTTGGTTTTCTTCTTTTCTATTATTTCGGATTTATTTCGGTGTTTGCTTTTTGGTCATCGTGGTTGCTGATCGGCATGCATTTTGGTTATATACCTATATGCATGCGTTTCCGGTTATATGACATAACTTCTCGTTTAATTTAGTTTTTGCTAATTAAATAGCTCGCCCTAACCTCCATTGCAAAGGTAATGGTTGTGTAGAGTGGCTATATGCATTAAATCGTGCTAATTGGAGATGGCTGTATAGTTTCTTTTAACTGGCCAAATATTTCTTCATTGTGGCCATATAGGTCGGATGGAGTAACAAAATAATAACCAAAAAAAAAAAGCTCTCTCAACTTTTTTTTTAAAATATTGCCATATTTTGAAAACATAGAGAATAAATTTATAATAATAAATAATCAAATTAGGGATGAAAAACGCAAAAAACGAAAAGTCCCAAACATTTTAAATAAAATAATTTAATGTTATCTTTATTTTCTGAAAAACTTCAAATTTTCATCCAAAAAAAATTGTGAAAATTTATATATAAAAAATAACATTCTCATAAAATTACGTTTACTTATGTAACAATTTTTATGTTAGCAATTCTTAAATATCATTTGAGGTTTTCTTAAATCCATTGAATTTAAATTAATATCGACAAGTCTGTTTTTCTATATATTTAAATTGTAAAGGAGTGGCATCTCTGTCAAAATAAGCGAAAAACACAAAGAATAGAAAAAAACAAATTACTTCGTGTTTGACAGGATGATTTTATGTTTATGTTTAATATCTTTATTTTTTTTACTAATATTTCTGTTTATTTATTTGAAAATGAAATAATGAATTGAATATGCTATTTAATTTTTTTATTTATATAAAAAAGTTTTTTAATTAAAGCAAAATATTTTCACTATTTCATGATTTTTATTTATGTATGACGACATTTCAACCTAAAAATTTAAGTTTTTATCGATTGGATAAACAACACAAAAATGGTTGTCGTTTAGATAACAACAACAGCTGACTTTAACAATAGCGAATATCGTTTCAAAATTTTACTGATAATTTTGCAATTTTCTTTTTTTTACAAATCGACTATCGTTAAAAGAAGTTACTGAATCGCGGTACTGAAAAGTTATTAATATCTCCTGAATGGCAATATTTTTTTTAAATGTAAACATTTTTAAATGTAAAGATATTTCTAAATTTAAAATTATTATTTCCGACGTTTTGATATGATTTTCTGAAACTCAATTAATATTTTCTAATTTATAATTGGAAATTTTATTTTCAGTTTTTATTATAATTGATATTTTCTTAAATTTGAATGGAAAATTTAAAAAGTGAAATTTTGTATTTATGTGAATAATAATGCTTTATTAATTATAAACAATTTTTAAAAATTAGATGTAATCGCAATCAGATATTTTATAGGTAAAGCAGAATAATAATTCTATATAACTATGTAGAACTGTTTTGTAAGCAAAAAACTCATTGACGAACTCGGTAACTCTATTTTGTAAAGACAACAAAAAGTTAACCCCCCAATCTCACATCACACTGAAATTGTAAAATCGTTGTGTACGTATTATCAACGAAAAATTGTTCGAATTAGTCGAATCCATCGCCATTAAATTTTATGCTCAAACATCTGACTGCAATCTCATTTTTAAAATGTTGTCGAAGCGTAAACTTGAAAAAATTTGTATACTTCTCTCTCTTATTTTATTTTAAGTAGAGTTACCAAGTTTATTATACAGGCACATGTTTGAGGGAAAATGTATACATTTATTATTATTAGTATTATTTTAATAATGGTTATAATAATATTTATGCTCTATAATTAACAAACTTGCGTTTTTGTATGCGCATTTCAAAAAATAAATCATTATAATAGATTTAACAAGTTAAAACTTTAATTACAATTATACAGAATCCAGTAAATTTGCATTAAATTTATAACAGGGTAACATTAATCATCGTTAGTGTCTGCCACTATTCGCACAAAAAATTTGGTGCCATTAGTGTGACCACTGCGGAAAATGTGTGTATATTAGTAAAAAAAAATGTGAGTGTATTGAGTTTTTCGAACTTGCAGTGTGATGTGAGATTGGTGGGTAATATGCCAAACTTATGTTCATATTTGTAAAAGAATAATGAAAAAACGTATACTCTTAACATTGTTCTGTATGATATCTAGTTGAAAATATTAACATTCATGTTAAAATGGAAATAACTATTGCAAAGCTAATTAGAACAAACAAAAATTATGGCGGCATCTACTGTGGCATAGTCACGCTGAGCAAAATGAAGTGACACTCTGTTAATACAAAAGAAATGTATTTTCCCCACAACAAAATACTGCAGAATTTTATGTAAATAAAATAACCGATTTATTTCTAACATGCAGTTACTATGAATATACATACATACATATATATAATATATGTACATTATTTGTATTATTTAATATGTGTATGTATGTATATTTAAATATTACACACAAAAAATACAACATCAAACGTTATTTTTGTGTTTTTCTCTTTAAATAAATTAATACATAAATTTTTTTGCTAAATTTACATTTGGGCAATTCACAACAGGTGTTGTATATTGTATGTTGTATTGAAATACACAATACAATCATTTGTTGTGAACACTCAGTTGTATTTTCATATTGTAAAACGCTTTCTTTAGTAATTTTCGATCCAACGAGGAAAGATCGCTTCGTCGCTTCTGCTATTTTGTATAAGAGAAAACACTTGTCAGTGTTTGCTTTTTGGTCGTGAGATATACCCTGGAGTTTTAGTTACGTACCTCTTGCATTTTAATTTATAATGAAAAAAAAAAAAAAATGTTAAATGTTTTGGTTGGTACTGAAAGAGAAAATACATACTAAAAATATAAACATTAATTTTTATATAAATAAACTTATCGATGTATTTGCGTTATTTGCATTATTTGCCATATTTTATTTTATAATTATTTATGCTGATAATATTCTATGTATTTGTTTTTTCTTTTTCATAAAAACTGGCATTCACTTGGAACTGATATGTTATGATACAATATACAACATTTACTAAACATAGCAAATGAAGTTGGATCGTGTATCAGATTTTTCAGTGAAAATTACCAACAACAATTTTACACTATTGTAAAGTAATACACGATACAAGAGATACAACGATACATTACCCATTGTGAATTGCACAATTGTTTTTTTTATTAACAACTAGGTATTTTAGCATTATTTGCTTTAGATGTTGGTGAATTTTTACTCCCTTTATATTAACTCGTAGTGTCTGCTTGTCGAAAAAATTTTGGATCGATTTTAACCACTTTCCCGTGACCCAATCGATCTGAAATTTTGCAGGCAGGCTTGTGGCAATGACAGAAATGATCTAACATATTTTTTTAATGATGCCAAAACAATGGAAACTTTTAAATTTTTCTACCAGAGTTGATAAAAAAAATGTACAAAGGGTTTGTTTTTGTTATATTATTACCATAACGACCACAAAAACAACAAGTCCAGCTATGAAAACAATGCAACATTTAGAATAACAACAAGAACAATATAGAAATATCATGTTTTTCATTTTTTTTTTTACTTTTTCAGAGATTTCCCTGGACCTGTTCCACCGATTTTAATGATTTTTGAAGCAGAAATCTTTCCATGAATTTGGTGAATCATTCTCACTAAAAATGATCACTGTAGCTGCACTATTGAGGGCGTGATCGTGACAAGAACAACATAGAAAATTATTTTTTTTCAAGACTTTTTTAGTTCTTCATTCAAATCTCGGGCCCTAATCGACCGATTTGGACGATTTTAAATAGCAAACTTCTCAGGATGTTAGTGAATCATTTTTATGTCAACGAGTACCCTAGCTGCCGGATTGATTTCCACAGACGGACAGACGGACATCGCTATATCAACTCCGGTTGTTATAAGGATCACAAATATATAAATTTTATGGGGTCCAAAATTTTTTTCTAATTATTACAAACGGAATGACAAACTTATATATACCCTCTGCACACTGGAGTGGAGGGTATAAAAATGTGAGTGTATTGAGTTTTTCGAACTTGCAGTGTGATGTGAGATTGGTGGGTAATATGCCAAACTTATGTTCATATTTGTAAAAGAATAATGAAAAAACGTATGAAATAAAAGACCAACCCGTGTATACTCTTAACATTGTTCTGTATGATATCTAGTTGAAAATATTAACATTCATGTTAAAATAGAAATAACTATTGCAAAGCTAATTAGAACAAACAAAAATTATGGCGGCATCTACTGTGGCATAGTCACGCTGAGCAAAATGAAGTGACACTCTGTTAATACAAAAGAAATGTATTTTCCCCACAACAAAATACTGCAGAATTTTATGTAAATAAAATAACCGATTTATTTCTAACATGCAGTTACTATGAATATACATACATACATATATATAATATATGTACATTATTTGTATTATTTAATATGTGTATGTATGTATATTTAAATATTACACACAAAAAATACAACATCAAACGTTATTTTTGTGTTTTTCTCTTTAAATAAATTAATACATAAATTTTTTTGCTAAATTTACATTTGGGCAATTCACAACAGGTGTTGTATATTGTATGTTGTATTGAAATACACAATACAATCATTTGTTGTGAACACTCAGTTGTATTTTCATATTGTAAAACGCTTTCTTTAGTAATTTTCGATCCAACGAGGAAAGATCGCTTCGTCGCTTCTGCTATTTTGTATAAGAGAAAACACTTGTCAGTGTTTGCTTTTTGGTCGTGAGATATACCCTGGAGTTTTAGTTACGTACCTCTTGCATTTTAATTTATAATGAAAAAAAAAAAAAAATGTTAAATGTTTTGGTTGGTACTGAAAGATAAAATACATACTAAAAATATAAACATTAATTTTTATATAAATAAACTTATCGATGTATTTGCGTTATTTGCATTATTTGCCATATTTTATTTTATAATTATTTATGCTTATAATATTCAATGTATTTGTTTTTTCTTTTTCATAAAAACTGGCATTCACTTGGAACTGATATGTTATGATACAATATACAACATTTACTAAACATAGCAAATGAAGTTGGATCGTGTATCAGATTTTTCAGTGAAAATTACCAACAACAATTTTACACTATTGTAAAGTGATACACGATACAAGAGATACAACGATACATTACCCATTGTGAATTGCACAATTGTTTTTTTTTTATTAACAACTAGGTATTTTAGCATTATTTGCTTTAGATGTTGGTGAATTTTTACTCCCTTTATATTAACTCGTAGTGTCTGCTTGTCGAAAAAATTTTGGATCGATTTTAACCACTTTCCCGTGACCCAATCGATCTGAAATTTTGCAGGCGGGCTTGTGGCAATGACAGAAATGATCTAACATATTTTTTTAGTGATGCCAAAACAATGGAAACTTTTAAATTTTTCTACCAGAGTTGATAAAAAAATGTACAAAGGGTTTGTTTTTGTTATATTATTACCATAACGACCACAAAAACAACAAGTCCAGCTATGAAAACAATGCAACATTTAGAATAACAACAAGAACAATATAGAAATATCATGTTTTTCATTTTTTTTTTTAATTTTTCAGATATTTCCCTGGACCTGTTCCACCGATTTTAATGATTTTTGAAGTAGAAATCTTTCCATGAATTTGGTGAATCATTCTCACTAAAAACGATCACTGTAGCTGCACTATTGAGGGCGTGATCGTGACAAGAACAACATAGAAAATTATTTTTTTTCAAGACTTTTTTAGTTCTTCATTCAAATCTCGGGCCCTAATCGACCGATTTGGACGATTTTAAATAGCAAACTTCTCAGGATGTTAGTGAATCATTTTTATGTCAACGAGTACCCTAGCTGCCGGATTGATGCCGTCATCGTGATTTCCACAGACGGACAGACGGACATCGCTATATCAACTCCGGTTGTTATAAGGATCACAAATATATAAATTTTTTGGGGTCCAAAATTTTTTTTCTAATTATTACAAACGGAATGACAAACTTATATATACCCTCTGCACACTGGAGTGGAGGGTATAACAACTCTACAACAGCAACAATGACAGTCATATGTTTTTCAAATAGGAAAAAACTGTTTATGTGTTAGTTTCGGTCATTCCCCAGTATGCATTGAAATATTATTTCTCCAATGTTGGAGAAAAGTTAAGTTCTTAAATTGATGTCAAATGTAATTCTCAACTTGGGTTGAACAATTTTTCTCCTTGTTTGCTTTCAACTTGACATCAAGTTGAGACTTAACATTTTTTCCAATCTTTGAGAAACATTTTTACTCTCAATTGCATATCCAACACTTTTCTCCACTTGAGACCAAACATTTTTTCAACTTGAATACGATTTGTGTTAAGTCTGAGATATTATTTAAATATGTCATAAATAATAAATTAAATTAAAAAATGCCAAAAAAGTACAAATAAATCATTGATATATTTTTAATTATTTCTGCTTTTTGTCGAATTTTTCAAAAAATGTACAACTAATTAATTCATTTATTTTTAATTCTAGATTTTAAAAAATGTACATAATATGTACATTTAATGTTAAATATGTACATAGTAATGTTAAATATATAATGAAATTAAATTGAAACATTAAAAAAAGTACATTGTTTTCATTTCTAAAATTAGTATAATATTTTTTAATATGGCAATTCCGTACCTTCCATTTGATACCGATTGGAAATATTTCTTTGCTATCAAGTTGAGAATCACAAATTTCTCAATTTGATAACTATGAAACTCGCCATATAAAAAATGTGCCTTTTAAGTTGAGAAGACTATATTCGAACTATTGAGGGCATTTGAGAATTAACGTTGGAGATTTGAGAAATGTATTTGATCTCAAATGCACCTCAAGTTGATAGCAAACAAAAATGTTTATTGGGACATTTATTGTAGGGTCGTTTGCACACACACAAAAAATAGAAAATAAATTGTCAATAAGCAAAGCAAGTGGCTTCGAAATTCGATGATGCCAGTTAATCATTTTTTGTTCACGCGGAATTTATAATTGGGGGAAATTTTTTCTCGAGAAATGTATTTTCCGTGAGAAAGAAATTCCTTGAGAATATTCATAATTGGGATGAATAACTTTTAATTGGAACTTTTTAGTCAGAATAAATCATAATTCTAGTTAGATATTGGTTAATATTTAATTAGAAAAAATATTGTGGTGGCATCTACGCAATTATTGAGGCAGTCACGGAAAAATTAAATGCAAGTCTGTTTTTTTTAATATAACAAAAATGGATTTTCCCTTTAACAAAATATGGCAGAATTCTTTATAAATGAAATGCAAAATGGAAAATCAATTTTGTGCTAATTCTTAACAAAATTAATAAAATATATATATATGTATTATTATATTTATTAATATTTGTAATTTTATTTGACACAATTTCACACACAGTTTTACAGATCAACTGTTTTCAACTGATTTAGAAGTTTTCTGTTTTTGAAACAGTAGTGCCAATTTGTAACATTTTGTGATGTAATGAAAATCGCAGAATAATAAGTTAATACACAATAAAAAATATTAAATTTTTAAGTTTTATATACATATTGCAATAAAAAAAACTTTGGTAAATTTACATTGAAGATGGTCAGAAATGAATGAGAAAAAAATATATAGACATTTTAGAAAAGCACATTTAATGTTAAACTTTATGCACAAAATATATGGGTTTTTGTTGTTTCGAATTTAACTGTGGCTCTAAGTGAAAAGTTTTAGACCGATCGTATATTACATCTTGAGGATCCTCACCTAATATTTTGAAATATTTTAAATTCTTTTTAACTCATTTAACCTCATTACGAAAATAGTAAAACAGTAAATATGGAAAATCCACGCACCTCAAAAAATTGTTTTCTATGAAATAAATTAAAGACATTTCATATTATACAATTTTCTTTCAAAAATGTATCAATTATTGCAAATTTGAAATTTGACATATAGTATTTGTACATATATTTGTATAGATTTCGCAGTATGAAAAGAACTATTATTTCTTTATTTAGAATATATGTAAGTATTGCTCGCAAAAAAATGCAACATTATGAATGAAACACATAGACGACTGCTGGCAGCAGCATTTGTAGTCGTATAGTCAGCTACTTGATTTTTCTGAATACGACAGCAACATATAATACAAATGCATTTTTATTTAAATATACAATTACTTTTACTTATTTAAAATGCATTAGTACAACGTAAAAATAAATAAATTAGTTTAACGCCTTTTGATTATTAATGGAATTATAGCCTTTCATTTTGCGATTTTTTTTTTAAACAAAATAAAATATTTCATAGCACTAACTTCTTTTACATATTTTGTTATATTGTCAACACTATTTTTGTTTTGTAGCCAACAAAACACACTTGCAGTTTTTTTTTTCTATTTGAAGAACATATGACTGCCATTGTTGATGTTGTAGAGTTGTTTTTTTTTTTTTTTTGATTTTGTTTCGTTAACTCTTTTGTATTAAAGCACCTCCAATATATGTATCCATTTTAGTTTGCAAATTCAGTATATTTATAATTTATTACTTACAGCAAAAAATAATAGAAACAATTTTATCAGTTATGCTTACGAAACTATATAAATAGACTTGAAGTTGGCTGCAAAAGCAGTAGCCTGTGTAAAGAACAAGTTAGCGACATGTAACTGTTACGTAACGTGTCAGCCTTTTTTTCACATGAAAAGTATTGGGACGTTCCGTTTACGTTCGGTAACTGTTTTAAATGATTTTCATGTAAAAAAAAACAACTGACTCGTTACGGTTGCGGTTAGAAAACATTGACCTTTTATATGTATTATAATGCTATGAATGCATTTATCTTTATTTTATTTTATTTATATATTCTTTTTTTTGTATTGTATATTATTTTTTTTTTTATTATTATTACTATTTCATTTAATTATTTTTTTCTTTAAATAAATTAATACATAAAAATTTGTTTTTTAAATTATTGGTGAACTTTTACTCCCTTTATTTACTGCCTTTATATTAACTGGTAGTGTCTGCTTGTCGACAAAATTTTGGATCGATTTTTAGCCCCTTTCCCGTGAGCCAATCGATCTGAAATTTTGCATGCAGGCTCGTGGCAATGACAGAAATGATCTAACAAATTTTTTTAGTGATGCCAAAACAATGGAAACTTTTAAAATTTTCTACCAGAGTTCACAAAAAAATGTACAAAGGGTTTGTTTTTGTTATATTATTACCACAACGACCACAAAAACAACAAGTCCAGCTATGACAACAATGCAACATTTCGAATAACAACAGGAACAATATGGAAACATCATGTTTTTAATTTTTTTTTTAATTTTTCATAGATTTACCTGGACCTGTTCCACCGATTTTAATGATTTTTGAAGTAGAAATCTTCCCATGAATTTGGTGAATCATTCTCACTAAAAATTATCGTGATCGTGACAAGAACAACATAGAAAATTATATTTTTTCAAGACTTTTTTTAGTTCTTCATTCAAATCTCGGGCCCTAATCGACCGATTTGGACGATTTTAAATAGCAAACTTTTCAGGATGTTAATGAATCATTTTTTATGCCAACGAGCACCCTAGCTGCCCGATTGATGCCGTCATCGTGATTTCCACAGACGGACAGACGGACATCGCTATATCAACTCCGGTTGTTATAAGGATCACAAATATATATAGTTTATGGGGTCCAAATTTTTTTTCTAATTATTACAAACGGAATGACAAACTTATATATACCCTCTGCACACTGGAGTGGAGGGTATAAAAATGTGAGTGTATTGAGTTTTTCGAACTTGCAGTGTGATGTGAGATTGGTTGGTAATATGCCAAACTTATGTTCATATTTGTAAAAGAATAATGAAAAAACGTATGAAATAAAAGACCAACCCGTGTATACTCTTAACATTGTTCTGCATGATATCTAGTTGAAAATATTAACATTCATGTTAAAATAGAAATAACTATTGCAAAGCTAATTAGAACAAACAAAAATTATGGCGGCATCTACTGTGGCATAGTCACGCTGAGCAAAATGAAGTGACACTCTGTTAATACAAAAGAAATGTATTTTCCCCACAACAAAATACTGCAGAATTTTATGTAAATAAAATAACCGATTTATTTCTAACATGCAGTTACTATGAATATACATACATACATATATATAATATATGTACATTATTTGTATTATTTAATATGTGTATGTATGTATATTTAAATATTACACACAAAAAATACAACATCAAACGTTATTTTTGTGTTTTTCTCTTTAAATAAATTAATACATAAATTTTTTTGCTAAATTTACATTTGGGCAATTCACAACAGGTGTTGTATATTGTATGTTGTATTGAAATACACAATACAATCATTTGTTGTGAACACTCAGTTGTATTTTCATATTGTAAAACGCTTTCTTTAGTAATTTTCGATCCAACGAGGAAAGATCGCTTCGTCGCTTCTGCTATTTTGTATAAGAGAAAACACTTGTCAGTGTTTGGTTTTTGGTCGTGAGATATACCCTGGAGTTTTAGTTACGTACCTCTTGCATTTTAATTTATAATGAAAAAAAAAAAATGTTAAATGTTTTGGTTGGTACTGAAAGAGAAAATACATACTAAAAATATAAACATTAATTTTTATATAAATAAACTTATCGATGTATTTGCGTTATTTGCATTATTTGCCATATTTTATTTTATAATTATTTATGCTGATAATATTCTATGTATTTGTTTTTTCTTTTTCATAAAAACTGGCATTCACTTGGAACTGATATGTTATGACACAATATACAACATTTACTAAACATAGCAAATGAAGTTGGATCGTGTATCAGATTTTTCAGTGAAAATTACCAACAACAATTTTACACTATTGTAAAGTGATACACGATACAAGAGATACAACGATACATTACCCATTGTGAATTGCACAATTGTTTTTTTTATTAACAACTAGGTATTTTAGCATTATTTGCTTTAGATGTTGGTGAATTTTTACTCCCTTTATATTAACTCGTAGTGTCTGCTTGTCGAAAAAATTTTGGATCGATTTTAACCACTTTCCCGTGACCCAATCGATCTGAAATTTTGCAGGCAGGCTTCTGGCAATGACAGAAATGATCTAACATATTTTTTTTAGTGATGCCAAAACAATGGAAACTTTTAAATTTTTCTACCAGAGTTGATAAAAAAATGTACAAAGGGTTTGTTTTTGTTATATTATTACCATAACGACCACAAAAACAACAAGTCCAGCTATGAAAACAATGCAACATTTAGAATAACAACAAGAACAATATAGAAATATCATGTTTTTCATTTTTTTTTTTACTTTTTCAGAGATTTCCCTGGACCTGTTCCACCGATTTTAATGATTTTTGAAGTAGAAATCTTTCCATGAATTTGGTGAATCATTCTCACTAAAAACGATCACTGCAGCTGCACTATTGAGGGCGTGATCGTGACAAGAACAACATAGAAAATTATTTTTTTTCAAGACTTTTTTAGTTCTTCATTCAAATCTCGGGCCCTAATAGACCGATTTGGACGATTTTAAATAGCAAACTTCTCAGGATGCTAGTGAATCATTTTTATGTCAACGAGTACCCTAGCTGCCGGATTGATGCCGTCATCGTGATTTCCACAGACGGACAGACGGACATCGCTATATCAACTCCGGTTGTTATAAGGATCACAAATATATAAATTTTATGGGGTCCAAAATTTTTTTTCTAATTATTACAAACGGAATGACAAACTTATATATACCCTCTGCACACTGGAGTGGAGGGTATAACAACTCTACAACAGCAACAATGACAGTCATATGTTTTTCAAATAGGAAAAAACTGTTTATGTGTTAGTTTCGGTCATTCCCCAGTATGCATTGAAATATTATTTCTCCAATGTTGGAGAAAAGTTAAGTTCTTAAATTGATGTCAAATGTAATTCTCAACTTGGGTTGAACAATTTTTCTCCTTGTTTGCTTTCAACTTGACATCAAGTTGAGACTTAACATTTTTTCCAATCTTTGAGAAACATTTTTACTCTCAATTGGATATCCAACACTTTTCTCCACTTGAGACCAAACATTTTTTCAACTTGAATACGATTTGTGTTAAGTCTGAGATATTATTTAAATATGTCATAAATAATAAATTAAATTAAAAAATGCCAAAAAAGTACAAATAAATCATTGATATATTTTTAATTATTTCTGCTTTTTGTCGAATTTTTCAAAAAATGTACAACTAATTAATTCATTTATTTTTAATTCTAGATTTTAAAAAATGTACATAATATGTACATTTAATGTTAAATATGTACATAGTAATGTTAAATATATAATGAAATTAAATTGAAACATTAAAAAAAGTACATTGTTTTCATTTCTAAAATTAGTATAATATTTTTTAATATGGCAATTCCGTACCTTCCATTTGATACCGATTGGAAATATTTCTTTGCTATCAAGTTGAGAATCACAAATTTCTCAATTTGATAACTATGAAACTCGCCATATAAAAAATGTGCCTTTTAAGTTGAGAAGACTATATTCGAACTATTGAGGGCATTTGAGAATTAACGTTGGAGATTTGAGAAATGTATTTGATCTCAAATGCACCTCAAGTTGATAGCAAACAAAAATGTTTATTGGGACTTTTATTGTAGGGTCGTTTGCACACACACAAAAAATAGAAAATAAATTGTCAATAAGCAAAGCAAGTGGCTTCGAAATTCGATGATGCCAGTTAATCATTTTTTGTTCACGCGGAATTTATAATTGGAGGAATTTTTTTCTCGAGAAATGTATTTTCCGTGAGAAAGAAATTCCTTGAGAATATTCATAATTGGGATGAATAACTTTTAATTGGAACTTTTTAGTCAGAATAAATCATAATTCTAGTTAGATATTGGTTAATATTTAATTAGAAAAAATATTGTGGTGGCATCTACGCAATTATTGAGGCAGTCACGGAAAAATTAAATGCAAGTCTGTTTTTTTTAATATAACAAAAATGGATTTTCCCTTTAACAAAATATGACAGAATTCTTTATAAATGAAATGCAAAATGGAAAATCAATTTTGTGCTAATTCTTAACAAAATTAATAAAATATATATATATATGTATTATTATATTTATTAATATTTGTAATTTTATTTGACACAATTTCACACACAGTTTTACAGATCAACTGTTTTCAACTGATTTAGAAGTTTTCTGTTTTTGAAACAGTAGTGCCAATTTGTAACATTTTGTGATGTAATGAAAATCGCAGAATAATAAGTTAATACACAATAAAAAATATTAAATTTTTAAGTTTTATATACATATTGCAATAAAAAAAACTTTGGTAAATTTACATTGAAGATGGTCAGAAATGAATGAGAAAAAATATATAGACATTTTAGAAAAGCACATTTAATGTTAAACTTTATGCACAAAATATATGGGTTTTTGTTGTTTCGAATTTAACTGTGGCTCTAAGTGAAAAGTTTTAGACCGATCGTATATTACGTCTTGAGGATCCTCACCTAATATTTTCAAATATTTTAAATTCTTTTTAACTCATTTAACCTCATTACGAAAATAGTAAAACAGTAAATATGGAAAATCCACGCACCTCAAAAAATTGTTTTCTATGAAATAAATTAAAGACATTTCATATTATACAATTTTCTTTCAAAAATGTATCAATTATTGCAAATTTGAAATTTGACATATAGTATTTGTACATATATTTGTATAGATTTCGCAGTATGAAAAGAACTATTATTTCTTTATTTAGAATATATGTAAGTATTGCTCGCAAAAAAATGCAACATTATGAATGAAACACATAGACGACTGCTGGCAGCAGCATTTGTAGTCGTATAGTCAGCTACTTGATTTTTCTGAATACGACAGTAACATATAATACAAATGCATTTTTATTTAAATATACAATTACTTTTACTTATTTAAAATGCATTAGTACAACGTAAAAATAAATAAATTAGTTTAACGCCTTTTGATTATTAATGGAATTATAGCCTTTCATTTTGCGATTTTTTTTTTAAACAAAATAAAATATTTCATAGCACTAACTTCTTTTACATATTTTGTTATATTGTCAACACTATTTTTGTTTTGTAGCCAACAAAACACACTTGCAGTTTTTTTTTTCTATTTGAAGAACATATGACTGCCATTGTTGATGTTGTAGAGTTGTTTTTTTTTTTTTTTGATTTTGTTTCGTTAACTCTTTTGTATTAAAGCACCTCCAATATATGTATCCATTTTAGTTTGCAAATTCAGTATATTTATAATTTATTACTTACAGCAAAAAATAATAGAAACAATTTTATCAGTTATGCTTACGAAACTATATAAATAGACTTGAAGTTGGCTGCAAAAGCAGTAGCCTGTGTAAAGAACAAGTTAGCGACATGTAACTGTTACGTAACGTGTCAGCCTTTTTTTCACATGAAAAGTATTGGGACGTTCCGTTTACGTTCGGTAACTGTTTTAAATGATTTTCATGTAAAAAAAAAACAACTGACTCGTTACGGTTGCGGTTAGAAAACATTGACCTTTTATATGTATTATAATGCTATGAATGCATTTATCTTTATTTTATTTTATTTATATATTCTTTTTTTTTTTATTGTATATTATTTTTTTTTATTATTATTACTATTTCATTTAACTATTTTTTTCTTTAAATAAATTAATACATAAAAATTTGTTTTTTAAATTATTGGTGAACTTTTACTCCCTTTATTTACTGCCTTTATATTAACTGGTAGTGTCTGCTTGTCGACAAAATTTTGGATCGATTTTTAGCCCCTTTCCCGTGAGCCAATCGATCTGAAATTTTGCATGCAGGCTCGTGGCAATGACAGAAATGATCTAACAAATTTTTTTAGTGATGCCAAAACAATGGAAACTTTTAAAATTTTCTACCAGAGTTCACAAAAAAATGTACAAAGGGTTTGTTTTTGTTATATTATTACCACAACGACCACAAAAACAACAAGTCCAGCTATGACAACAATGCAACATTTCGAATAACAACAGGAACAATATGGAAACATCATGTTTTTAATTTTTTTTTTAATTTTTCATAGATTTACCTGGACCTGTTCCACCGATTTTAATGATTTTTGAAGTAGAAATCTTCCCATGAATTTGGTGAATCATTCTCACTAAAAATTATCACCCTAGCTATCCTATTGAGGGCGTGATCGTGACAAGAACAACATAGAAAATTATATTTTTTCAAGACTTTTTTTAGTTCTTCATTCAAATCTCGGGCCCTAATCGACCGATTTGGACGATTTTAAATAGCAAACTTTTCAGGATGTTAGTGAATCATTTTTTATGCCAACGAGCACCCTAGCTGCCCGATTGATGCCGTCATCGTGATTTCCACAGACGGACAGACGGACATCGCTATATCAACTCCGGTTGTTATAAGGATCACAAATATATATATTTTATGGGGTCCAAATTTTTTTTCTAATTATTACAAACGGAATGACAAACTTATATATACCCTCTGCACACTGGAGTGGAGGGTATAAAAATGTGAGTGTATTGAGTTTTTCGAACTTGCAGTGTGATGTGAGATTGGTGGGTAATATGCCAAACTTATGTTCATATTTGTAAAAGAATAATGAAAAAACGTATGAAATAAAAGACCAACCCGTGTATACTCTTAACATTGTTCTGCATGATATCTAGTTGAAAATATTAACATTCATGTTAAAATAGAAATAACTATTGCAAAGCTAATTAGAACAAACAAAAATTATGGCGGCATCTACTGTGGCATAGTCACGCTGAGCAAAATGAAGTGACACTCTGTTAATACAAAAGAAATGTATTTTCCCCACAACAAAATACTGCAGAATTTTATGTAAATAAAATAACCGATTTATTTCTAACATGCAGTTACTATGAATATACATACATACATATATATAATATATGTACATTATTTGTATTATTTAATATGTGTATGTATGTATATTTAAATATTACACACAAAAAATACAACATCAAACGTTATTTTTGTGTTTTTCTCTTTAAATAAATTAATACATAAATTTTTTTGCTAAATTTACATTTGGGCAATTCACAACAGGTGTTGTATGTTGTATGTTGTATTGAAATACACAACACAATCATTTGTTGTGAACACTCAGTTGTATTTTCATATTGTAAAACGCTTTCTTTAGTAATTTTCGATCCAACGAGGAAAGATCGCTTCGTCGCTTCTGCTATTTTGTATAAGAGAAAACACTTGTCAGTGTTTGCTTTTTGGTCGTGAGATATACCCTGGAGTTTTAGTTACGTACCTCTTGCATTTTAATTTATAATGAAAAAAAAAAAAAAATGTTAAATGTTTTGGTTGGTACTGAAAGAGAAAATACATACTAAAAATATAAACATTAATTTTTATATAAATAAACTTATCGATGTATTTGCGTTATTTGCATTATTTGCCATATTTTATTTTATAATTATTTATGCTGATAATATTCTATGTATTTGTTTTTTCTTTTTCATAAAAACTGGCATTCACTTGGAACTGATATGTTATGATACAATATACAACATTTACTAAACATAGCAAATGAAGTTGGATCGTGTATCAGATTTTTCAGTGAAAATTACCAACAACAATTTTACACTATTGTAAAGTGATACACGATACAAGAGATACAACGATACATTACCCATTGTGAATTGCACAATTGTTTTTTTTTATTAACAACTAGGTATTTTAGCATTATTTGCTTTAGATGTTGGTGAATTTTTACTCCCTTTATATTAACTCGTAGTGTCTGCTTGTCGAAAAAATTTTGGATCGATTTTAACCACTTTCCCGTGACCCAATCGATCTGAAATTTTGCAGGCAGGCTTGTGGCAATGCCAGAAATGATCTAACATATTTTTTTAGTGATGCCAAAACAATGGAAACTTTTAAATTTTTCTACCAGAGTTGATAAAAAAATGTACAAAGGGTTTGTTTTTGTTATATTATTACCATAACGATCACAAAAACAACAAGTCCAGCTATGAAAACAATGCAACATTTAGAATAACAACAAGAACAATATAGAAATATCATGTTTTTCATTTTTTTTTTTACTTTTTCAGAGATTTCCCTGGACCTGTTCCACCGATTTTAATGATTTTTGAAGTAGAAATCTTTCCATGAATTTGGTGAATCATTCTCACTAAAAACGATCACTGTAGCTGCACTATTGAGGGCGTGATCGTGACAAGAACAACATAGAAAATTATTTTTTTTCAAGACTTTTTTAGTTCTTCATTCAAATCTCGGGCCCTAATCGACCGATTTGGACAATTTTAAATAGCAAACTTCTCAGGATGTTAGTGAATCATTTTTATGTCAACGAGTAACCTAGCTGCCGGATTGATGTCGTCATCGTGATTTCCACAGACGGACAGACGGACATCGCTATATCAACTCCGGTTGTTATAAGGATCACAAATATATAAATTTTATGGGGTCCAAAATTTTTTTTCTAATTATTACAAACGGAATGACAAACTTATATATACCCTCTGCACACTGGAGTGGAGGGTATAACAACTCTACAACAGCAACAATGACAGTCATATGTTTTTCAAATAGGAAAAAACTGTTTATGTGTTAGTTTCGGTCATTCCCCAGTATGCATTGAAATATTATTTCTCCAATGTTGGAGAAAAGTTAAGTTCTTAAATTGATGTCAAATGTAATTCTCAACTTGGGTTGAACAATTTTTCTCCTTGTTTGCTTTCAACTTGACATCAAGTTGAGACTTAACATTTTTTCCAATCTTTGAGAAACATTTTTACTCTCAATTGGATATCCAACACTTTTCTCCACTTGAGACCAAACATTTTTTCAACTTGAATACGATTTGTGTTAAGTCTGAGATATTATTTAAATATGTCATAAATAATAAATTAAATTAAAAAATGCCAAAAAAGTACAAATAAATCATTGATATATTTTTAATTATTTCTGCTTTTTGTCGAATTTTTCAAAAAATGTACAACTAATTAATTCATTTATTTTTATTTCTAGATTTTAAAAAATGTACATAATATGTACATTTAATGTTAAATATGTACATAGTAATGTTAAATATATAATGAAATTAAATTGAAACATTAAAAAAAGTACATTGTTTTCATTTCTAAAATTAGTATAATATTTTTTAATATGGCAATTCCGTACCTTCCATTTGATACCGATTGGAAATATTTCTTTGCTATCAAGTTGAGAATCACAAATTTCTCAATTTGATAACTATGAAACTCGCCATTAAAAAATGTGCCTTTTAAGTTGAGAAGACTATATTCGAACTATTGAGGGCATTTGAGAATTAACGTTGGAGATTTGAGAAATGTATTTGATCTCAAATGCACCTCAAGTTGATAGCAAACAAAAATGTTTATTGGGACTTTTATTGTAGGGTCGTTTGCACACACACAAAAAATAGAAAATAAATTGTCAATAAGCAAAGCAAGTGGCTTCGAAATTCGATGATGCCAGTTAATCATTTTTTGTTCACGCGGAATTTATAATTGGAGGAATTTTTTTCTCGAGAAATGTATTTTCCGTGAGAAAGAAATTCCTTGAGAATATTCATAATTGGGATGAATAACTTTTAATTGGAACTTTTTAGTCAGAATAAATCATAATTCTAGTTAGATATTGGTTAATATTTAATTAGAAAAAATATTGTGGTGGCATCTACGCAATTATTGAGGCAGTCACGGAAAAATTAAATGCAAGTCTGTTTTTTTTAATATAACAAAAATGGATTTTCCCTTTAACAAAATATGGCAGAATTCTTTATAAATGAAATGCAAAATGGAAAATCAATTTTGTGCTAATTCTTAACAAAATTAATAAAATATATATATATGTATTATTATATTTATTAATATTTGTAATTTTATTTGACACAATTTCACACACAGTTTTACAGATCAACTGTTTTCAACTGATTTAGAAGTTTTCTGTTTTTGAAACAGTAGTGCCAATTTGTAACATTTTGTGATGTAATGAAAATCGCAGAATAATAAGTTAATACACAATAAAAAATATTAAATTTTTAAGTTTTATATACATATTGCAATAAAAAAAACTTTGGTAAATTTACATTGAAGATGGTCAGAAATGAATGAGAAAAAATATATAGACATTTTAGAAAAGCACATTTAATGTTAAACTTTATGCACAAAATATATGGGTTTTTGTTGTTTCGAATTTAACTGTGGCTCTAAGTGAAAAGTTTTAGACCGATCGTATATTACATCTTGAGGATCCTCACCTAATATTTTCAAATATTTTAAATTCTTTTTAACTCATTTAACCTCATTACGAAAAAAGTAAAACAGTAAATATGGAAAATCCACGCACCTCAAAAAATTGTTTTCTATGAAATAAATTAAAGACATTTCATATTATACAATTTTCTTTCAAAAATGTATCAATTATTGCAAATTTGAAATTTGACATATAGTATTTGTACATATATTTGTATAGATTTCGCAGTATGAAAAGAACTATTATTTCTTTATTTAGAATATATGTAAGTATTGCTCGCAAAAAAATGCAACATTATGAATGAAACACATAGACGACTGCTGGCAGCAGCATTTGTAGTCGTATAGTCAGCTACTTGATTTTTCTGAATACGACAGTAACATATAATACAAATGCATTTTTATTTAAATATACAATTACTTTTACTTATTTAAAATGCATTAGTACAACGTAAAAATAAATAAATTAGTTTAACGCCTTTTGATTATTAATGGAATTATAGCCTTTCATTTTGCGATTTTTTTTTTTAAACAAAATAAAATATTTCATAGCACTAACTTCTTTTACATATTTTGTTATATTGTCAACACTATTTTTGTTTTGTAGCCAACAAAACACACTTGCAGTTTTTTTTTTCTATTTGAAGAACATATGACTGCCATTGTTGATGTTGTAGAGTTGTTTTTTTTTTTTTTTGATTTTGTTTCGTTAACTCTTTTGTATTAAAGCACCTCCAATATATGTATACATTTTAGTTTGCAAATTCAGTATATTTATAATTTATTACTTACAGCAAAAAATAATAGAAACAATTTTATCAGTTATGCTTACGAAACTATATAAATAGACTTGAAGTTGGCTGCAAAAGCAGTAGCCTGTGTAAAGAACAAGTTAGCGACATGTAAATGTTACGTAACGTGTCAGCCTTTTTTTCACATGAAAAGTATTGGGACGTTCCGTTTACGTTCGGTAACTGTTTTAAATGATTTTCATGTAAAAAAAAACAACTGACTCGTTACGGTTGCGGTTAGAAAACATTGACCTTTTATATGTATTATAATGCTATGAATGCATTTATCTTTATTTTATTTTATTTATATATTCTTTTTTTTTGTATTGTATATTATTTTTTTTTATTATTATTACTATTTCATTTAATTATTTTTTTCTTTAAATAAATTAATACATAAAAATTTGTTTTTTAAATTATTGGTGAACTTTTACTCCCTTTATTTACTGCCTTTATATTAACTGGTAGTGTCTGCTTGTCGACAAAATTTTGGATCGATTTTTAGCCCCTTTCCCGTGAGCCAATCGATCTGAAATTTTGCATGCAGGCTCGTGGCAATGACAGAAATGATCTAACAAATTTTTTTAGTGATGCCAAAACAATGGAAACTTTTAAAATTTTCTACCAGAGTTCACAAAAAAATGTACAAAGGGTTTGTTTTTGTTATATTATTACCACAACGACCACAAAAACAACAAGTCCAGCTATGACAACAATGCAACATTTCGAATAACAACAGGAACAATATGGAAACATCATGTTTTTCATTTTTTTTTTAATTTTTCATAGATTTACCTGGACCTGTTCCACCGATTTTAATGATTTTTGAAGTAGAAATCTTCCCATGAATTTGGTGAATCATTCTCACTAAAAATTATCACCCTAGCTATCCTATTCAGGGCGTGATCGTGACAAGAACAACATAGAAAATTATATTTTTTCAAGACTTTTTTTAGTTCTTCATTCAAATCTCGGGCCCTAATCGACCGATTTGGACGATTTTAAATAGCAAACTTTTCAGGATGTTAATGAATCATTTTTTATGCCAACGAGCACCCTAGCTGCCCGATTGATGCCGTCATCGTGATTTCCACAGACGGACAGACGGACAGACGGACATCGCTATATCAACTCCGGTTGTTATAAGGATCACAAATATATATATTTTATGGGGTCCAAATTTTTTTTCTAATTATTACAAACGGAATGACAAACTTATATATACCCTCTGCACACTGGAGTGGAGGGTATAAAAATGTGAGTGTATTGAGTTTTTCGAACTTGCAGTGTGATGTGAGATTGGTGGGTAATATGCCAAACTTATGTTCATATTTGTAAAAGAATAATGAAAAAACGTATGAAATAAAAGACCAACCCGTGTAGACTCTTAACATTGTTCTGCATGATATCTAGTTGAAAATATTAACATTCATGTTAACCCCCCAATCTCACATCACACTGAAATTGTAAAATCGTTGTGTACGTATTATCAACGAAAAATTGTTCGAATTAGTCGAATCCATCGCCATTAAATTTTATGCTCACACATCTGACTGCAATCTCATTTTTAAAATGTTGTCGAAGCGTAAACTTGAAAAAATTTGTATACTTCTCTCTCTTATTTTATTTTAAGTAGAGTTACCGAGTTTATTATACAGGCACATGTTTGAGGGAAAATATTTACATTTATTATTATTAGTATTATTTTAATAATAGTTAATAATATTTATGCTCTATAATTAACAAACTTGCGTTTTTGTATGCGCATTTCAAAAAATAAATCATTATAATAGACTTAACAAGTTAAAACTTTAATTACAATTTTACAGAATCCAGTAAATTTGCATTAAATTTATAACAGGGTAACATTAATCATCGTTAGTGTCTGCCACTACTCGCACGAAAAATTTTGTGCCATTAGTGTGACCACTGCGGAAAATGTGTGTGTATTAGTAAAAAAATGTGAATGTATTGAGTTTTTCGAACTGCAGTGTGATGTGAGATCGCTGGGTAAAATAGAAATAACTATTGCAAAGCTAATTAGAACAAACAAAAATTATGGCGGCATCTACTGTGGCATAGTCACGCTGAGCAAACTGAAGTGACACTCTGTTAATACAAAAGAAATGTATTTTCCCCACAACAAAATACTGCAGAATTTTATGTAAATAAAATAACCGATTTATTTCTAACATGCAGTTACTATGAATATACGTACATACATATATATAATATATGTACATTATTTGTATTATTTAATATGTGTATGTATGTATATTTAAATATTACACACAAAAAATACAACATCAAACGTTATTTTTGTGTTTTTCTCTTTAAATAAATTAATACATAAATTTTTTTGCTAAATTTACATTTGGGCAATTCACAACAGGTGTTGTATATTGTATGTTGTATTGAAAACACAATACAATCATTTGTTGTGAACACTCAGTTGTATTTTCATATTGTAAAACGCTTTCTTTAGTAATTTTCGATCCAACGAGGAAAGATCGCTTCGTCGCTTCTGCTATTTTGTATAAGAGAAAACACTTGTCAGTGTTTGCTTTTTGGTCGTGAGATATACCCTGGAGTTTTAGTTACGTACCTCTTGCATTTTAATTTATAATGAAAAAAAAAAAATGTTAAATGTTTTGGTTGGTACTGAAAGAGAAAATACATACTAAAAATATAAACATTAATTTTTATATAAATAAACTTATCGATGTATTTGCGTTATTTGCATTATTTGCCATATTTTATTTTATAATTATTTATGCTGATAATATTCTATGTATTTGTTTTTTCTTTTTCATAAAAACTGGCATTCACTTGGAACTGATATGTTATGATACAATATACAACATTTACTAAACATAGCAAATGAAGTTGGATCGTGTATCAGATTTTTCAGTGAAAATTACCAACAACAATTTTACACTATTGTAAAGTGATACACGATACAAGAGATACAACGATACATTACCCATTGTGAATTGCACAATTGTTTTTTTTATTAACAACTAGGTATTTTAGCATTATTTGCTTTAGATGTTGGTGAATTTTTACTCCCTTTATATTAACTCGTAGTGTCTGCTTGTCGAAAAAATTTTGGATCGATTTTAACCACTTTCCCGTGACCCAATCGATCTGAAATTTTGCAGGCAGGCTTGTGGCAATGACAGAAATGATCTAACATATTTTTTTAGTGATGCCAAAACAATGGAAACTTTTAAATTTTTCTACCAGAGTTGATAAAAAAATGTACAAAGGGTTTGTTTTTGTTATATTATTACCATAACGACCACAAAAACAACAAGTCCAGCTATGAAAACAATGCAACATTTAGAATAACAACAAGAACAATATAGAAATATCATGTTTTTCATTTTTTTTTTACTTTTTCAGAGATTTCCCTGGACCTGTTCCACCGATTTTAATGATTTTTGAAGTAGAAATCTTTCCATGAATTTGGTGAATCATTCTCACTAAAAACGATCACTGTAGCTGCACTATTGAGGGCGTGATCGTGACAAGAACAACATAGAAAATTATTTTTTTTCAAGACTTTTTTAGTTCTTCATTCAAATCTCGGGCCCTATTCGACCGATTTGGACGATTTTAAATAGCAAACTTCTCAGGATGTTAGTGAATCATTTTTATGTCAACGAGTACCCTAGCTGCCGGATTGATGCCGTCATCGTGATTTCCACAGACGGACAGACGGACATCGCTATATCAACTCCGGTTGTTATAAGGATCACAAATATATAAATTTTATGGGGTCCAAAATTTTTTTTCTAATTATTACAAACGGAATGACAAACTTATATATACCCTCTGCACACTGGAGTGGAGGGTATAACAACTCTACAACAGCAACAATGACAGTCATATGTTTTTCAAATAGGAAAAAACTGTTTATGTGTTAGTTTCGGTCATTCCCCAGTATGCATTGAAATATTATTTCTCCAATGTTGGAGAAAAGTTAAGTTCTTAAATTGATGTCAAATGTAATTCTCAACTTGGGTTGAACAATTTTTCTCCTTGTTTGCTTTCAACTTGACATCAAGTTGAGACTTAAATTTTTTCCAATCTTTGAGAAACATTTTTACTCTCAATTGGATATCCAACACTTTTCTCCACTTGAGACCAAACATTTTTTCAACTTGAATACGATTTGTGTTAAGTCTGAGATATTATTTAAATATGTCATAAATAATAAATTAAATTAAAAAATGCCAAAAAAGTACAAATAAATCATTGATATATTTTTAATTATTTCTGCTTTTTGTCGAATTTTTCAAAAAATGTACAACTAATTAATTCATTTATTTTTAATTCTAGATTTTAAAAAATGTACATAATATGTACATTTAATGTTAAATATGTACATAGTAATGTTAAATATATAATGAAATTAAATTGAAACATTAAAAAAAGTACATTGTTTTCATTTCTAAAATTAGTATAATATTTTTTAATATGGCAAATCCGTACCTTCCATTTGATACCGATTGGAAATATTTCTTTGCTATCAAGTTGAGAATCACAAATTTCTCAATTTGATAACTATGAAACTCGCCATATAAAAAATGTGCCTTTTAAGTTGAGAAGACTATATTCGAACTATTGAGGGCATTTGAGAATTAACGTTGGAGATTTGAGAAATGTATTTGATCTCAAATGCACCTGAAGTTGATAGCAAACAAAAATGTTTATTGGGACTTTTATTGTAGGTTCGTTTGCACACACACAAAAAATAGAAAATAAATTGTCAATAAGCAAAGCAAGTGGCTTCGAAATTCGATGATGCCAGTTAATCATTTTTTGTTCACGCGGAATTTATAATTGGAGGAATTTTTTTCTCGAGAAATGTATTTTCCGTGAGAAAGAAATAATTTGAGAATATTCATAATTGGGATGAATAACTTTTAATTGGAACTTTTTAGTCAGAATAAATCATAATTCTAGTTAGATATTGGTTAATATTTAATTAGAAAAAATATTGTGGTGGCATCTACGCAATTATTGAGGCAGTCACGGAAAAATTAAATGCAAGTCTGTTTTTTTAATATAACAAAAATGGATTTTCCCTTTAACAAAATATGGCAGAATTCTTTATAAATGAAATGCAAAATGGAAAATCAATTTTGTGCTAATTCTTAACAAAATTAATAAAATATATATATATGTATTATTATATTTATCAATATTTGTAATTTTATTTGACACAATTTCACACACAGTTTTACAGATCAACTGTTTTCAACTGATTTAGAAGTTTTCTGTTTTTGAAACAGTAGTGCCAATTTTTAACATTTTGTGATGTAATGAAAATCGCAGAATAATAAGTTAATACACAATAAAAAATATTAAATTTTTAAGTTTTATATACATATTGCAATAAAAAAAACTTTGGTAAATTTACATTGAAGATGGTCAGAAATGAATGAGAAAAAAATATATAGACATTTTAGAAAAGCACATTTAATGTTAAACTTTATGCACAAAATATATGGGTTTTTGTTGTTTCGAATTTAACTGTGGTTCTAAGTGAAAAGTTTTAGACCGATCGTATATTACATCTTGAGGATCCTCACCTAATATTTTCAAATATTTTAAATTCTTTTTAACTCATTTAACCTCATTACGAAAATAGTAAAACAGTAAATATGGAAAATCCACGCACCTCAAAAAATTGTTTTCTATGAAATAAATTAAAGACATTTCATATTATACAATTTTCTTTCAAAAATGTATCAATTATTGCAAATTTGAAATTTGACATATAGTATTTGTACATATATTTGTATAGATTTCGCAGTATGAAAAGAACTATTATTTCTTTATTTAGAATATATGTAAGTATTGCTCGCAAAAAAATGCAACATTATGAATGAAACACATAGACGACTGCTGGCAGCAGCATTTGTAGTCGTATAGTCAGCTACTTGATTTTTCTGAATACGACAGCAACATATAATACAAATGCATTTTTATTTAAATATACAATTACTTTTACTTATTTAAAATGCATTAGTACAACGTAAAAATAAATAAATTAGTTTAACGCCTTTTGATTATTAATGGAATTATAGCCTTTCATTTTGCGATTTTTTTTTAAACAAAATAAAATATTTCATAGCACTAACTTCTTTTACATATTTTGTTATATTGTCAACACTATTTTTGTTTTGTAGCCAACAAAACACACTTGCAGTTTTTTTTTTTCTATTTGAAGAACATATGACTGCCATTGTTGATGTTGTAGAGTTGTTTTTTTTTTTTTGATTTTGTTTCGTTAACTCTTTTGTATTAAAGCACCTCCAATATATGTATCCATTTTAGTTTGCAAATTCAGTATATTTATAATTTATTACTTACAGCAAAATATAATAGAAACAATTTTATCAGTTATGCTTACGAAACTATATAAATAGACTTGAAGTTGGCTGCAAAAGCAGTAGCCTGTGTAAAGAACAAGTTAGCGACATGTAACTGTTACGTAACGTGTCAGCCTTTTTTTCACATGAAAAGTATTGGGACGTTCCGGTTACGTTCGGTAACTGTTTTAAATGATTTTCATGTAAAAAAAAACAACTGACTCGTTACGGTTACGGTTAGAAAACATTGACCTTTTATATGTATTATAATGCTATGAATGCATTTATCTTTATTTTATTTTATTTATATATTCTTTTTTTTTGTATTGTATATTATTTTTTTTTATTATTATTACTATTTCATTTAATTATTTTTTTCTTTAAATAAATTAATACATAAAAATTTGTTTTTTAAATTATTGGTGAACTTTTACTCCCTTTATTTACTGCCTTTATATTAACTGGTAGTGTCTGCTTGTCGACAAAATTTTGGATCGATTTTTAGCCCCTTTCCCGTGAGCCAATCGATCTGAAATTTTGCATGCAGGCTCGTGGCAATGACAGAAATGATCTAACAAATTTTTTTAGTGATGCCAAAACAATGGAAACTTTTAAAATTTTCTACCAGAGTTCACAAAAAAATGTACAAAGGGTTTGTTTTTGTTATATTATTACCACAACGACCACAAAAACAACAAGTCCAGCTATGACAACAATGCAACATTTCGAATAACAACAGGAACAATATGGAAACATCATGTTTTTAATTTTTTTTTAATTTTTCATAGATTTACCTGGACCTGTTCCACCGATTTTAATGATTTTTGAAGTAGAAATCTTCCCATGAATTTGGTGAATCATTCTCACTAAAAATTATCACCCTAGCTATCCTATTGAGGGCGTGATCGTGACAAGAACAACATAGAAAATTATATTTTTTCAAGACTTTTTTTAGTTCTTCATTCAAATCTGGGGCCCTAATCGACCGATTTGGACGATTTTAAATAGCAAACTTTTCAGGATGTTAGTGAATCATTTTTTATGCCAACAAGCACCCTAGCTGCCCGATTGATGCCGTCATCGTGATTTCCACAGACGGACAGACGGACAGACGGACATCGCTATATCAACTCCGGTTGTTATAAGGATCACAAATATATATATATTTTATGGGGTCCAAATTTTTTTTTCTAATTATTACAAACGGAATGACAAACTTATATATACCCTCTGCACACTGGAGTGGAGGGTATAAAAATTGAAATAGAAAAGAAAAAAACAGTAATTTGTAAAAAAAAAATCCACAAAGGAATGTAGTTCAATTAATCTGATTTGTTCTGTTTGAAAAGCTTATATTTAATCTTGATACAGATCTTGTTAAAAAAAAAAAAAAAAAACAGATAATAAAATAAAATGAAATATTTTACATTTTATAAACTACATATATACATTAAATAAAACTGATGCATGTAAAATAATATAAGCTATGGATAAAAATAGTAAAGAATTACGAATAGAGAAAAATTAGTATGGTTAGCCAAATATTGGAAACTGATAGGCGTGCCAGGAACCGCTACTAGGGGTGATATAATTAGCAAGCCACGCATAGAAGAATCGGTTAGAGCATTGAGGCAGTCAGAAAAATATTTGAATAGAAATAAACAATAAAAAGAGGAAAAATTTTTTTTTATAATATAAATAGCGAAGAAAATGGGAGGTCGGCGCTACATAGGATAGCTGCTGAAAGTTTTTTTCTTAGACGTCAAGACTAAAATCCTGATTATATCGTCAAAGAAGGCTGTTAAGGTAAAATTACCAGATACACTACACGAAGAGGTAAAGTGCAGTAATAACAGTAACAACGGCAGACCCCAACAAAGACCTATTCATAACAGAGGTCAACAAAATCAGAACCACAGACGTAACAGAAATTACGTCAGAGCAGCAGAGTCACATGAAAATGATTCGGAAAACTGCTAAAATCCTCTGAGATATATCACAATAACAATACTAACTACATATACAACCTTAACCTCAGCTTAAGTTTTTATGTTAATATAAAAATTAACGACACGAACAACACGGTAACACTGTTGGTAAATACAGGAGCAGACATTTCGTTTATAAAAACTAAACATTTTAATCAAAGACAAATTAACAGGAACAGAACAACCACATTAAGTGGAATAGGACAGGGTAAAATCCATTCAATAGGTAATGTATTTATTGACCTAAAATTTAGTGGTTTCTTGATACCACATGATTTCCAAGTAGTGCAAAATAACTTTCCAATACCTTGTGACGGTATCCTTGGAATGAATTTTTTTAAGAAGCATAAATGTATACTGGATTTCAATGGAGACTATGATTACCTCGTACTACGACCATCCACTCTGTCTCATGTAATAGAAATTCCACTTATGAACGACTTCAATGGAATAACACTCCCACCAAGGTCAGAAGTGATTCGTCAAATCAGGTTTCCGGAGCTTGAAGACGAAGTACTAATACCAAATCAAGAAGTCGTACCAGTTGTCTTTGTACCAAATACACTGGTAAAATCAAGTAACGCATTGGTTCGTTTTTTAAATACACACATAAAATAGTAACAATTAAGCAAAATAACATAAAAACCGAGAAAATGTCTGACTATGATATAATAGCGAAACAAAACCACATAAAAATAGCCAATGAAAATCGGAAGTTTTGGACCTTTTGAAGGGAAACTTTCCTGAACAGTTTAGGACAATTTTAACTAAGCTTTGTTTGGAATACAATAATATTTTTGGCTTAGGGACTGAAACAATTACTACCAACAATTTCTGTGAACAAAAACTGAGAGTAAAAGATAATTATGCTGCCGACGCAATGTCGCGTATTACAATAAATGACTTAAAAGATATAAATGACAAGATTTCATCCGTTTTAAGGGTCACGACCAGATCGATGACTAATGAAATGAAAATTAGTAAACCAGTAGTAAATCAGCAAAATATCAATAACAATAATGAGCCCAAGGTATATATACAATTGAATAATATAGATGTCAAAAGATATTATAAATTAAAGATTTTACCCAACAGATGTTTTATCAAAAAGGGAAAATCCATATATGCTAGCATAAGAATAGATGATTTGTTTACTAAAGGGAATATTGACTTAGGACAATTTTTCCCTAGGCTAGAACGAATAGCCTGTAAACTAAATATTAATAAGATTCAAATTTCACCACATGAGAGGATTTTCGAATTAGTCTCGATAAGTGCATTTGAGAATATGAGCAATAAAATACTGAATAAAATCAGAATAGCACTATTAAACAAAGTAACTCAAATTGATAACACGAATGCTAAGGCAATACATGAGATAATGCTGAAATACCATGATGATCCTATAGAAGGAGGACATTGTGGTATATATAGAACCACTGAGAGATATTATTACTGCAGAAATATGACAAAAGACATTGCAAAATATGTGAAAACATGTCGTAAATGTCAGTTAGCTAAAACGGAGAAACATACAAAAAGTCCAATGACTATAACGGAGACACCAAATAGGGCTTTTGATACGTTGTACGTAGATACAATTGGACCATTTCCAAAGTCAATTTATGGAAATGAATATGCAGTCACAATGATATGTGACTTAACTAAATACTTGGTAACAATACCAATAAAAGATAAATCAGCTAAGACGATCGCAAAAGCGATATTTGAAAATTTTGTGCTTATATACGGTCCAATGAAGACGTTCATTTCGGATATGGGCACAGAATACAAGAACTCTATACTGACAGAACTTTGCAACCTATTGAAGATAGATAAAAGCACATCGACAGCACATCGTCACTAGACACTAGGTACGATAGAAAGAAGTCACCGGACTTTTAACGAATACGTACGAAACTACATATCAGTAGATAAAGACGACTGGGATGAATGGCTCAAATATTTCACGTACCGTTTTAACACTACACCATCTACAGTATATGATTATTGCCCTTATGAACTTATTTTTGGAAAAATTCCAAACAATTTTAGACAATTTAGTGAAGTAGATAGAGTTGCACCACTTTATAATATAAATAATTATGCTAAGGAAATTAAATTTAGATTAGAAGTAGCAATAGATAGAGTTAAAAAACTATTAGATATAAATAAAATGAAACAAAAATTAATTATGATAAAACAAAATTAGATTATAATTTTAAAATAGGAGATTTAGTCTTAGTAAGAAATGATGCAGGACATAAGTTAGAGATGGCATATAAAGGGCCATATAAAATTAAGAAAATAGATTTCAGAAATAATGTAACCATAGTTGATAAGAAAACAAATAAAGAACAAATAGTTCATAAGAATAGACTTAAGTTATACAATATTAAATAAACAATATGCATTCTTTTCTTTAAATCTATATTTGTAAATAAAATAAAACAAATTTATTGTAAAATGTGAAACTTGTACTTAATACAACCACAAAAAAAAAAAACAGTACAATTAATAAAAGAATGTCCATAGAACAAAAATGTTATATATAACACGACTTTCGTAGTGTGCTGTATAAAACCCACACTGCATAGCATACAATGTTTGCAAATGCGGAAGTAACATATATCAATATTGTTGACCACCGCATTTACGAAACATTGTATGAATGTATATGTTGTTGTTGTAGGTTGTTGTTACGCTGACACAATTATGTTTATGCTGACCCAAGTGCAGGTATCACGTTGTTGTTAATATAGGTTGAAATATTTATATATAAAGAACAACATTTAAGAAGAACATTTTTATAAAATCAATCAATAATAATTTTAGCATAAAGAGACTCAGCTCCTAGATTGAGCTGAAGAACCAATAAATAAAATTTTAAATAAAAATACTAATATATAACTAAAAATATATTGTTTATACAAATATATATATTGTTTGAGCGTTGTTTGCTATACATGTATATCCGTAACAACTCCATGTTAGAAATAAATTGGTATATAATTTTATTAACATAAAATTCTGCAATATTTTGTTGTGGGGAAAATACATTTCTTTTGCATTAACAGAGTGTCCGTTCATTTTGCTCAGCGTGACTATGCCACAGTAGATGGCGCCACAATTTTTGTTCTAATTAGCTTTGCAATATTTATTTCTATTTTAACATGAATGTCAATATTTTCAACTAGATATCATACAGAACAATGTTAAGAGTATACACGGGCTGGTCTTTTATTTCATACGTTTTTTCATTATTCTTTAACAAATATGAACATAAGTTTGGCATGTTAACTTTTTGTTGTCTTTATAAAATAGAGTTACCGAGTTTATCAATGAGTTTTTTGCTTTCAAAACAGTTCTACATAGTTATATAGAATTATTATTCTGCTTTACCTACAAAATATCTGATTGCGATTACATCTAATTTTTAAAAATTGTTTATAATTACTAAAGCATTATTATTCACATAAATACAAAATTTAAATTTAAATTTAAGAAAACATCAATTCTAAAAACTGGAATTAAAAATTTCCAATTATAAATTACAATTAATTAAATTTCAGAAAATCATATCAAAACGTCGGAAATAAAAATTTTAAATTTAGAAGACATCAATTGCATCTTTAATATATAAATTTTATTCGTTAAACACAAATTGAAATTCCAAAAAAAAAACACCAAATACCTATATTTACATTTAAAAAATTTTCACATTTAAAAAAAATATTGACATTCAGGAGAAATTAATAGCGTTCAGCATCGTGATTCAAAAACTTCTTTTAACGATAGTCGGATCGTTAAAAAAAGAAAATAGCAAAATTATCAGTAAAATTTTTAAACGATATTCGCTATTGGTTGTTATCTAAACGACAACGATTTTTGTGTTGTTTATTCAATCGATAAAAACTTTTGAAATGTCGTCATACATAAATAAAAATCATAAAATAGTGAAAATATTTTGCTTCTATTAAAAAACTTTTTTATATAAATAAAAAAATTAAATAGCACATTCAATTCATTATTTCATTTTCAAATAAATAAACAGAAATATTAGTAAAAAAATAAAGATATTAAATATAAACATAAAATCATCTTGTCAAGCACGACGTAGTTTGTTTTTTTCTATTCTTCTTTGTGTTTTTCGGTTATTTTGACAGAGATGCCACTCGTTTACAATTTAAATAAATAGAAAAATATAGATGTCGACTGTCGTTAAGATGTCTGTACTTAATGAATCACTTAATCCTTAGTGCAAACAAAAATAGCTGTCTATATATTTTGCGATTGTCGGATCGTTGAAATTTACAGAATCGGACTACAGAAAACATTGATTTAAATTCAATGAATTTTAGAAAACCTCAAATGATATTTAAGTATTGCGAACACAAAAATTGTTACATAAATAAACGCAATTTGATGAGAATGTTATTTTTTATATATAAATTTTCACAATGTTTTTTGGATGAATATTTGAAGTTTTCCAGAAAATAAAGATAACAAATTATTTTATTTAAAATGTTTGGGACATTTGGTTTTTTGCGTTTGGCATCCCTTATTTGATTATTTATTATTATTATAAATTTATTCTCTATGTTTTCCAAATATGGCAATATTTTAATAAATTAGTGCACTATTTAATACATAAAGCCACCCTACACAACCAATACCTTTGCAATGGAGGTTAGGGCGAGCTATTTAAGTAGCAAAAACTAAATTAAACGAGAACTTATGTCATATAACCGGAAACGCATGCAGTTAGGTATATAACCTAAATGCATGCCGAACAGCAACCACGATGACCAAAAATCAAACACCGAAATAATAGAAAAGAAGAAAACCAACCCAAAGAATTTGCTGAAATAATTTGGTATTAAGTTTAACTAATTTCTCATTTACATTTATTATCAAGACTCAAACCGAGGTGGAGGGTATCAAAGATTCGGCACAGCCGAATTTAACATTCTTACTTGTTTGGTTATTATTTTGTTGCAGCAATGAAGAATTATTTGGCCAGTTAAATGAAACTATATAGCCATCTACAATTAGCATGATTTAACGCGTATAACAACCCAACACAACCATTACCTTAGGGCGAGCAATTTAATTTCCAAAAACTTAATTAAACGAGAAGTTATGTCATATAACCGGAAACGCATGCATATAGGTATATAACCTAAATGCATGCCGATCAGCAACCACGATGACCAAGAAGCAAACACCGAAACGTGTTTATCCGAAATAATAGAAAAGACGAGAACGATCTTTCCTCGTTGGAGCGGGAACTAATAATGTGAGAGAGCTTTATAGACCAACACTTGAAATAAACAAAAATCATCATCAAAGACAATCTTAAAAAATGTAAAAAAAATATGGAAGCAAAAGAATGCAGTCTAAGCAGATTTTCAGAAAAAAAAATACACAAAAGATCGTCTTCAAAGAGAATATACTGATTAAGTTATGAAGAAACTACCACGTGGACTATCTTTACATTTTCGCTGTTTTGCCCTCAATAAATAAAACCAAACAAAAGAAAACTAAAGGCAAACATGTTTATAAATATAATATTTAAGAAACAAAATCAACCACTGTCATTACTAATGAAGACATCTCCGTAAATGAGAATAATAGCAACTTATTGAAGACATCAAGGTATATAGTGGTTGTGAGCACGGTTTGATTTGTGACATGAATTCCATTTTGTTGGAATTATAAATTGTGTCGATCCCCTAGCAACATTACCACAAAACTACCCTTGAAAAAGTGTATAATGCACTTATATTAACCATATGGAACTTTTTACCAATTAATAAGATTAATACGTATTTTCGGTGATAACCTGAAATTTTAAAATTAAACGTTAATATTAAAAAATAATCAAGATTATTTCTCCAAATAGGTTATCCATTTATTAAGAATTTTTCAAAAATTTTCAAGACAAATCGATTTTAAGCCCTCAAAGTGTATAAGTTAACACAAAATACATTTAAAATAAATATTTCGCTGACAACAACAACACACATAAAAAATACCAAAATTAGTTCTCAAGCTGACGTTGCGTCTTCTGTAAAACCAACAAACAGTTATTTCACAACAATACCGTTGCACGCGCCATCCGGCGCGATTACCAAAATACAGTAATTCTGCAAGGTAGTATTTTCCCACCAACAATACTGAACGGCATTGCACATGCCAACGAATAAAGCAGCTCATTTTACAATAATACCATTGCACGCGCCAATGGTCAAAACAGAAATTCTGCAAGGTAGTAAATTCACACCAACAACATTGAACAGCATTGCACGAGCGGCAGAATGACAACAAAATACCTGACTGGCGTGATCAGCAAACCTGTTATTATAAATTAGGGTAGTTTTAAGAAAATCATTGCTTTTAATTTTGAATTACCAATAAAGACGGTTGTTGTGTCGCCATCAGCGCACAACAATTAATTTTTTTTAAACAACAAAAATCCTTTAAGGAATTTAATTGGCGTCCGAGCAGGGACCTGCAGGATAAAGGTCCTCCGGTACATTCGAAAAAAGTCAAGCCTTAGTAGTTCAAAGTCAAGCCTTAGTAATTCAAAAAGACAAAAGGGAGCGTACGTGAAGTCGCAGCTCGGTAAGCATGCGTTGTGAAATTCGCGTAGCGAATAATAAAGTAATTATAAGTTTTGCAAAATAAGAAATAATATCAAAAATAAAATTTTCTAAATGAAAAGCAAAAATATAAAAAAATAGTAACTAAAATTCTAAGAGTGAAATAAATATTTTCGAATAAAAATTTAAAAATAATAGTGACAGTAAAATTTTTAATTAAAGAAAATTTGGAAAGTGAAAATTAAATAAATACTTAAAACAAAATAAATAAAAAGAATAAGAAAAAATATATAAAAACTTTATTGAAAACAGTGACTGTAGCAAATGGAAAAATAAAAATAAATAAAAATTTTTAAGAGCTTAAAAAAGAAAACTTCAAAAATAAAGTAAAAAACAATTAAAAAAAAAACATTTAATAAATAAAAACAAAAATATTGCGTAAATTAAACTATAGAAAAGGTGAAAAAAACTAACTATTATAAAAATATTAGAAAATTAGTAACAATTAAGGAAAAATAATAAAAAAGTGAACTCCAAATTAAAAGTAAAAATAAAAAATATTATTAACTAAGCACTAAAATAATTTTGTTATATAAGTGAACAATAACAATAATTTATAATATTAAACAAAACAAATTTTTTTCAAAAGACACCAAATTAAAACAAAAATTTTTTTAAAGACTAGAAAGAAAAAACTAATTAAAATAATAGCTGAAAATTCATTAACTAATTAAGTTCGTGTAATCATCGAAGTACGAGAAAGCTGAACACTACCAGAGTAAGCTCCAGTAATCATCGAAGTACGAGATGCTGTTATTAATGTAAAAATTAAGAGAAGAAAAGAAAAATAGTGACCAAATTAAATTTTAGTCCTCTAAAAAGAATTTTTTCATTCTATTTTTGATAATAATAATTAAATTTTAACCTTTAAAAATTTGCGTATAAAGTCCTAGTTGTATTTTTTTGAAAATAATAAGACCTGCTTTTTAAATTTACGTTAACAATCCAAATTTCTTCTTGAATTCTTCACTGTATTTTTTGTTAACAAAATTAAATTTTAATCCTTCAAAAAATTTGCGTAAAAATTCTTCATTGTATTTAAAAAAAAATAAATAATAAAAATAATAAGACCTGATTTTTAAATTTAACAATCCAATTTTCTCCTTGAAACAAAATGCCTGACGAAACAATTGAACAACTCTCGGACAGACTGAGTAGGACACTGTCAGTGTCTATAAGTGGGACAACAGCCAAAAACGTAACTGGACTAAACGAAATTCAGAGGAACCAGATTATTGAAATAATTAACGAAGCTTTGAAAACGCCTTCAGATTATCTCTCAGACGAGGGTTTTGACCAACCTATAGGTGCAGTTACGACAGAATTAGGGGAATTAGACAAAGTCCCAGACATAATAAAATCACTTAGGGAATTTTCTGCAAAACCAGGTGAGTTCAACTCCTGGGGAAAATCCGTCGACAGAGTGTTAGACCTATACTCCAGCCTTAAGGGAACAGGACGATATTATGCAATTTTACATACTATAAGGACGAAAATTACTGGCGATGCAGATACTGCATTAGAATCATATAGAACACCCTTAGATTGGCCTCGAATGAAGAAATGTCTAATGATGCACGAATGATAGACGAAGGAAGCCTTCGCTCAATGACAAATACTTCCAGGGATAAAGACCTGGATACATTTTTTAGAGGTTTAAATGGTGATCTTCCACGTTTGCTTAGCGTGCGTGAACCAACTTCTTTGCCCGAAGCATTAAATATTTGTTTAAAATTGGATAATATGACATTTCGTATGAATTACGCTTATGGACAAATATCTAGAGGTAATATCCAGATTGAATTGGAGTAACCAATTCATTTTTTGGAAATCGACAGAAATTCTTTCCTGAGCTCGCTTACGTTGGTGGTATGACAAATAACAGACCACCATTGCCACCCCGTAATGGTCCTATACGAAACTATAATCCAAATTATACTCGAAACACAATTTTTAGGCCAAACGGTTATCAAAATTTTAGCCCAAGACCACAATTTAATCAAGGAAACCAAATCGGTTTTTCGAACCAATATAGTAAACCCCAATATTCAACACCGAATTATCAAAAACCAACTCCCAGAGTAGAACCTATGGACGTGGATAAATCTATCCAATCAAGGCACATTAATTATATGAACAGACCACCAGTTAACCAAGTTTCTAAGAGACCAGCTGGGGGCTCATTTCAAGGTCCAATCAACAAACTCCAAAGGAATTTTCATGTGGTAACCAACAATGAGGAAACTCAGCGGCAATTAGACCAGGTTCCACTAGATTGTGAATATGCCCAAGATGAAGGCGCAGTTGGGGGGATAACAGAAATGTACGAATATTATAAGGAATTTACCAACAGCGGACTTGAAATGTTCGAGCATTCACCTGATGATCTCGAAACTGAGAAAAATAATTCCATAACAACAGATTACGCACAGGAAGATTTACTGAACGATCTTAATTTTTTGGTTAAATAGTTCCTCGTTACCATACTTTCAAGTTAGAACGAGGAACGGACAAACTCTCAAATTCCTTTTAGATACCGGTAGTAATAAGAATTATATAAAACCTAATTTAGTCACAAACCATAGACCTAATCAGGAAAAATTTAGTGCAAAATCTATTGCAGGAAATGTAGAAATGATGTCCCCATAAAGTTTTTTATCATACCAGGATTAAGAACCTTCGATGGGATATTAGGCAACGATAGTTTAAAAGAATTATCAGCCGTGATTTATACTTCAAAGAATTATTTTATGGTAAAAGGGGGAATAAATATTCCAATATTCCAATACATTTCCCAAGATGTCAACAATATAGAAATTAGGATGGAACACCTTTCTGAAAATCAAAAAAGGTCCCTCGAAAACATTGTAAGTCACCATAAGAGCCTATTTGCAGATCCTGACGAAAGACTCACCTATACAACAAGAGTTGTTGGTGATATACGTACTTCCACGGACATACCAACTTATACCAGAAATTACCCTTACCCAATGGCCATGAAGGGAGTAGTTGAAGAGGAAATTAATAAATTATTAAAAGATGGGATAATAAGACCATCACGTTCGCCTTATAACTCGCCTATATGGATTGTATCAAAGAAACAAGATGCTTCAGGTAGACAAAAATATAGACTGGTCATAGATTTCAGAAAATTAAATTCGATTACAATACCAGATAGATATCCCATTCCCGAGATAAATGAAGTTCTCCCACATTTAGGAGGTAATAAATATTTTACTGTAATAGACTTAAAGAGTGGATTTCATCAAATACCTCCTAGAGAAGAGGATATAGAGAAAACGGCTTTTTCAGTTAATAATGGTAAGTATGAATTTACAAGACTCCCATTTGGGTTGAAAAACGCACCGTCCATATTTCAGAGGACGCTGGACGATATCCTCAGGGAACAAATTGGCAAAACATGCTACGTTTATATTGACGATATAATTATCTTTAGTAAAGACGATACGGTGTACGTAGATACAATTGGACCATTTCCAAAGTCAATTTATGGAAATGAATATGCAGTCACAATGATATGTGACTTAACTAAATACTTGGTAACAATACCAATAAAAGATAAATCAGCTAAGACGATCGCAAAAGCGATATTTGAAAATTTTGTGCTTATATACGGTCCAATGAAGACGTTCATTTCGGATATGGGCACAGAATACAAGAACTCTATACTGACAGAACTTTGCAACCTATTGAAGATAGATAAAAGCACATCGACAGCACATCATCACTAGCCACTAGGTACGATAGAAAGAAGTCATCGGACTTTTAACGAATACGTACGAAACTACATATCAGTAGATAAAGATGACTGGGATGAATGGCTCAAATATTTCACGTACTGTTTTAACACTACACCATCTACAGTACATGATTATTGCCCTTATGAACTTATTTTTGGAAAAATTCCAGACAATTTTAAACAGTTTAGTGTAGTAGATAGAGTTGCACCACTTTATAATATAGATAATTATGCTAAGGAAATTAAATTTAGGTTACAAGTAGCAATAGATAGAGTTAAAAAACTATTAGATATAAAGAAAATAAAACATAAAACTAATTATGATAAAACAAAATTAGATTATAATTATAAAACAGGAGATTTAGTCTTAGTAAGAAATGATGCAAGACATAAGTTAGAGATGGCATATAAAGGGCCATATAAAATTCAGAAAATAGATTTTAGAAATAATGTAACCATAGTTGATAAGAAAACAAATAAAGAACAAATAGTTCATAAGAATAGACTTAAGGTTGAAATGTTTCGGTCCTTTTGACACATACGCTCATCAAAAGGAGCGTTTTAGGTATATGGTGTACTACCTAAAGGGAACACACGCTCATCTAACTGGAGCGTTATTCGCTATTTATAAATAAATATAAGCGAGGTTTGTTTCTTTTGGGTTGTGTCAACCGAATGTTGTTTTATTGAAATTTACATTGATTTATAAAGCTAGTTAGAGAATCTTAAACATAGTCTAGTATTGATTGACATTTATAAAGTCACTCAATGTTTTCGATTATTTTATGTTTCTTATTCTACATTTAAACCTATCTTAACTACTCTATATGAATTTGTATTAATATCGCAGCAATCTAGAAAGCATTTCTCTATAAAGAATATAGTGCATTGAGTAACTTTCATGATTATTGAATGTTACTCAACACTTCAAAATATTTTCACTGTAATATACTGCTTTGGTATTTACAATGTAACTCTAAACTTTTACTCTAATTGTTTACATTAAATCAAAACAAAAAAATGATCGCTTATTAATTTGTAGCTGACCTGGGATATTCATACATGTTTAGTCACACTTGTTAATTTTATGAACACTTGTTATACGCGCCTCTATGTCTACAACTCAACACAACATTGGCTGTATAGTTGTGCATGACACATATTTTCATTGTTTATATTTAGTTTGTGTATGACGTCATGCATACACTACACCCCTACCCTTTCAGTTAAAGCACACCATTTGTGTTTTCAGAAATTGTGTGATTTCACTTAATTGCTGTTTTTTGGTTGGTTTTGAAATTTGAATACGCTATAAGTTCTGTTCTTTAAAAAAAAAACAATTTCTTTGATATTTGAACATATTGTAAGTAGTGACTAAATACCATAATGATTACGTTTATATTACAAATTTCTGGTTGATGTTTGAATTAGTTACTAAGTGGCATAATAATTATTTTATTACAAAAAATTTTGTTTTTTCTTTATACATCTTATTCTTGTGTTTAAATGACATAATAATTATACAATAAAAAAACTTGTTACAAGTGATACTTAAATAATAAATTTTTTTTTTGTTTTTCTATACATACTTTTCTTATTATAAATGTTGATAGTATTAAAAATTATTATTATATTACAATTTTTAAAATTTTTGTCTTAGTTATCTATTGTATTTTTTTCAATAAATTTTTATGTGCAGTTATTTCTTGTCCATTTATTATTATAGTTACATTTATATCTATAATTTCATACGGTCCATAATATGGCCTTTGGTTCTTTTTCCTAGTTTCTAATTTTACTAGCACTAAATCTCCTATGTTAAGATCTATCCTATTTATTTTGTTATATGATTCTAAACTTCTATACTTTTTCGTAATTTCAATTAGTTTTTTAGCATTTTCCAATGAAATTTTTAGCCTCATCTTTAATTCATTAACATAATTGTCTAAGTTGTATACCCTATCATTATTCATAATTTGTTCACCCGGTAATCTAGGTAATTTACCAAAAATTAACTCAAATGGAGAATAATTGGTATCTACATGTGGTGTTGTATTGTAAGCGAAAGAATAGTAAGCTATCCAATCACTCCAGTTATCATTATTTACGAATGGTACCCAAAGTCTCATGGTGATATGGTGTAGACAACTTTTGCTCGATCCCCAACAAATTGCATATTTCTTTCATTATTTCATTTACAAACTCTGTACCCCTATCAGACTTTAGAGTTTTAAAAATGCCATATTTTAATATCATGTTTTCTATTAGGCTTTTCGCTATACTCTTAGCCTCTTTTGTTTCCATCGGGACTGCTATCACATACTTAGTAAGTTCACACTGCATAGTTAAAATGTATCGAAAATTCCCTGAAGGACATAATGGTCCAACCGTGTCGATAACCACAGTGTTAAAGCTATTTCCCGGTGTGTCCGTTATACATAATGGTTCTATAGTGTGTCTTATTTGTTTGCTCCGTTGGCAAAGATCGCACGTTGATACATATTTTCTTACCATTTTATTCATGTTTTTTCATATGTATTTCTGTTTCAATTTTATCAATGTTTTTCTTATTCCGAAATGTCCTCCGCATGGTGTGTCGTGATACAATTCAATTAATTTAATTTTTCCTTGTTCTGGCGTCATTTCCTTTACTTTTATTTATTATTTCTTTCATTTTTTCTATATTTACTTTTTTGAATATTTCGTCACTTCTTTCCAGTGCGAACATAACACAATTCAATCTGCTTAAAACAGAAGGTAGTTTCTCCAACATACTACATATATAATCGGGATTATCGCTGATGGCCATTTGATTTAAAGCAAGATTTTTCTCAATTTTGAATTCTCTAGTCGACTTTTCTATTTTGAACTTCAGCTATACTGCAAGTTTTATATCATTCATGGATGTACACTCCCACATTTTGAGTTGATCAGGCTCGGTAAGATTTGTATCATCATTTACCTCATTTTTATTCTTGTTTCCTCTTATAGATTTCTTTTCATTTTCTCTTTTAGTTTTGTTCTCATTTTCTTCAGTTTGTATCATTTTCCTTTTCATATTTCTTGTTATCACCAGCGATTTCTTTATATTTTCATCATTGTTTTGAGGTATCATTGTTTTCAATTTATCGGAATCTAATTGTATTCCAGATAGAGCATCTGCATTTGTGTTGTTTTTTCCCTTTTTGTAGATTATCTGAAAATCGTAACCAGACAATTCTAATCGAATTCTAGTCAATTTCGAACTTGGATTTTTATGTGTAAATAGTGCAATGAGTGGTCGATGGTCGGTTACTAATATAAACTTTCTACCAAATAGGTAAAGTCTGAAAAATTGTATACCCCAGTGTATACCAACCAATTCTTTTTCGATTACTGACTTATTTCTCTCGTGTTTGTTCAGTGATCGACTGGCAAAAGATATTGGTATATCAGTTAACGACACAAAAGTTGTCAACATTTTTTTATTTATTTTTATGCAACGTCCGGTACGCTACCTTTGTCACAATAAATATTGTGTTTCAATTTTAATATTTTCTGCTGACACTATGTCTGCAGTAAGTAGAATGAATTTAAAAAAATAATAAAACAAAGAAATGAATTTGATGACTCTTGCTTAATTTAGAAATAAGAAAACCTGTTTATTAAAATTATTTATACAATTCAATTCTGACATTAAAAGAAAACAGAACACTTCTGAAACATAAATTAAATAAAATCTTAGTTATAAAAAAGTCTTGGTTTTTTTATTATGAAAAAATAAAGTGTTATTATAACTGGCGCCCGGGCAAAAAGAAAAGGATACCTGTAGCTAGTAAATTGTGTGTTCCAAATACGACCTCAAGAAGCTCACCATTGGAAATATAAACATTACAAAGCCACTTCAGCCGACCTTAAGTAGCTCATCAAGGCTGGACATATCGTCGTTGGATTCATCAAAACAGCGATTGCTACGGGTGGTATAGTGGAGGACCACTAGTAGTCAACAGGACAAAAGTGAACAATCTGAAACTATCGGTAGCAAAAGATGTGGGGTATCATCTTAATAATGTAAGTTATTTAAGAATATTTTTACATAGATTTCAAAATAAGAAGCAATGGGAATTTTTAAACAAAAGCTTTAATAAGTGAAAAAGTGATTAGTAAATTTTGTTTAGTTATTTAAGAATATTTTTACATAGATTTCAAAATAAAAAGCAATGAGAATTTTTAAACAGAAGTGAAAACGTGATAAGTAAATTTTGTTCAGTTTGAAAAAAAAATCATTCAAAGAAATTATTCAAAGAAATAATAATTGAAAAAAATTAAGTTACAAGAAAAAGTAAAATATTAGAAACGAATTAAGAAATATTAAATGCAAATAGTTACAGAAAAGTGTTGTCTTAAAATTATCAACAATATTGCGAAGCTAATTTTAAAAATAGAAAAACTTATATTCGTAAAGGGTGTTAAAGGAATTTCTTTTTTTTACTAACCAACTTAAATCCTATAATCCTAACCATGGCAAATCCATCTAACCTAATAAGGCCAGCCGTTCTTAATCCCGAACAAATCCCCCGACAACCCAATCCACAAAATCATCCTCAAATTAATGCTGCACTACAGCAAGAAATCGCCACTTTGGTTGCGGAACAAGTTAGAGCAACAATTCAATTATTAAATGATTCAAATAACGACTTACCTAACGGATCGGATATAGTAATAGAAGAAAGACATAGAAATGACCTAAGTGAATTAGATAAAATACCTGATATTGTTCGATGTTTGAGAGAATTCTCAGGCAATCCTGCAGAATTCAATTCTTGGAGGAAGAGTGTAGAAAGGGTCCTAGAAATTTACGACAATACTAGGGGCACTGCAAAATATTTCGGAATATTGAGCGTTATCCGCAACAAAATCGTAGGTAATGCAGATGCGGCCCTGGAATCGTATAACACTCCGTTAAATTGGAAAAATATTGTTAGGTGTTTGACACTTCATTATGGTGACAAACGTGATTTGGGTACACTAGAGTACCAAATGACTTCACTAATTCAGGGCGGCAATTCTATACAAGGCTTCTATCAGGAAGTCTATACTCACCTTTCATTAATATTAAATAAAATTGGTTGCATGGATATAGGCAGGGAGTCAACTACATTGTTGACACAAACCTATCGCGATAAGGCCCTTGACACTTTCATAAGGGGTCTCAACGGAGACTTACCTAAATTGTTGGGAATCCGCGAACCCTCAGACTTACCACAGGCATTACATTTATGCTTGAAGTTAGAAAATCAAAACTATAGGGCGGAATACGCCTATAACCACCATAATATTAGGCCACGGAGAGAATTGCCACCACCTCAACCGAAAAGAAATATTAACTTAAATAGGGTACCATTTTACCCTGAACTTACCTTACAACAACCCAGTAACGCAAGGCAATGGGACACATTCCAATACCGGAATAATCAAAGGTCATATCAACAGCCTTCTTTTAATCAAAATTTTCAATTGCGCAATCAGCCTCGACAACAATTCCAATCACACAACCCATATTTTCAACAAAATTTTATACCACCCAGACCTACAGCCCCAAAACCACAAAGACCTGAACCAATGGACGTCGATCATTCTATTCAGTCCAGGAATATAAATTAGCAAAATAGACCTCGTCAACCGAATCAATTTTACGGCAAGAGGCCTATGCCTCCATCTCTACATACCCCGATGCCACATAAATTACAGAGAAATTTTCATATAGGAGTCAATGAGGAACTCCCTTCTGATAATGGTTTTTACGAGCAAAATGACAATTCCAATAGTCACGAAATTAATTACCAGCAGATAATGCAAGAAGAAAGTCTTCGGGATTATATGCAAGATTATTCACAACAAGAAGGTGAACGGGAAAATACACATGCGGAAGATTTATCAGACATCCATTTTTTAGGTTAGCTCATTCTTCGCTTCCGTACTTTAAATGTAAAGCGAAGAATGGTCAAATATTGAAAATATTAATTGATACAGGCTCTAATAAAAATTCTACTAAACCTTCCCTTGTAACGAACCCAATTCAAAATGAAAAACCTTTTTTCGCGAATTCCATATCAGGCAACATAAAAATTACACACCACAAGCTAGTGAATCTTTTCAACTTATCCAATCATGAAATAAAATTTTATATTTTGCCATCGTTGAAATCTTTTCATGGCATTCTAGGTCATGATAGCTTGGAGCAACTCAATGCAATAATCCATATAAGGGAACAGTACATGTTAATAGATAATGTGAGGAGAATTAAAATTTATCAGCACATTTCTCAATCGATAAATAAAATTGAGCTTAGAACTGACCACTTGAGCAAATCCCAGATAATGAAACTGGAAGAGGCAATTCACACCTATCCGAATTTGTTTTCGGAACCAAATCATAAATTAACCTACACTTCTCGTGTTAGGGGAGAAATTAGGACGACCACTGATTCACCAGTTTATTCGAAGTCTTATCCCTATCCTATGGCACTAAAGAGTGAAATAGAAAAACAAATAGTTGAACTTTTGAACGATGGAATAATTCGACCATCAAAATCACCATACAATGCACCTGTTTGGATCGTTCCAAAGAAAATGGATGCATCAGGAGAGAAAAAATATAGAATGATAATAGATTACAGGAAATTGAATTCGGTCACTGTGGCCGATCGTTATCCCATTCCAGAAATAAATGAAGTCTTATCAAACCTCGGCGAAAATAAGTACTTTTCTGAATTTGTACGACTTCCTTTTGGACTAAAGAATTCTCCTTCAATTTTCCAACGTACTCTAGATGACGTTTTAAGCGAACATATAGGGAAAATATGTTATGTCTACATAGACGACATAATAGTATTTGGCAAAGACGAGAATGATCACTTTCAAAATTTGAGCAAAATTTTCCAAACACTAGAGTCGGCAAACTTTAAAGTTCAGCTTGACATGTGTGAATTTGCGAGACAACAGATAGAATTTTTAGGATTTATCGTAGGTTTTAATGGTATTAGGACCAACCCTGCGAAAGTAAAGGCAATAGATAATATACCTCCACCCAGGACTTTGAGGGATTTGAGAAGTTTGCTTGGTATGTCAGGATATTACCGTCGTTTCATACGGGACTATGCGCAACTAGCTAAACCCCTGACATCCCTTTTAAGAGGGGAGGATGGACGCATCTCAAAGAATGCATCCAAAAATAAAAACATATGTCTAAATCAAGATGCAATAGACTCCTTCCGAAAAATAAAAAATTCACTGACCTCAGAAGATATTATTCTTTCACACCCGAACTTTATAGGAGACTTTGATTTAACAACAGATGCTTCAGAGTACGCAATTGGAGCAGTCTTGTCACAAGACGGTAAACCAATAATATTTCTCTCAAGAGCATTGACTAAAGCGGAAGAAAACTTCGCTACAAATGAGAAAGAAATGCTAGCGATAATTTGGGCACTCACCACATTAAGAATCTATTTGTATGGATCAAGGAAAGTAAATATTTTTACGGACCATCAACCACTCACTTTTGCTCTTAGCAACAAAAATTCAAATAGTAAAATGAAAAGATGGAAAGCCATCTTGGAAGAATATAACTATGAACTAAAATACCAACCAGGCAAAACCAATATGGTCGCCGATGCATTGTCTAGACCCCCACAGATAAATTCCATGACAGCAACTCAGCATAGTTCTGAAAGTTCTTCCCACAACTTAATACCAGCTATAGAATGTCCCCTAAACGCTTTTAAAAATCAACTTTACATACTGATAAATGACCAGGAAGATTATAAATTCGAAATCCCTTTTCCAACATATCACAGGCATATCATAAAACAACCCCATTATACGAAAAACTCTCTAATTTCGGTTCTTAGGATATATTTGAATCCAAGTGTGATCAACGGACTTTTCACAAGTGAGCCAATTATGGGAATCATACAGGAATTTTATCCCGAACACTTTAAGAACTTTAAAGTGAGATTTACCCAAAGCCAAGTAAGGGATATAACAAGTGAAAGCGAACAGGAGGAGATAATAATATCGGAACATAAAAGGCCACATAGGAATGGAAGAGAAAATAGGGAACAAATTAAATTAAAATACTATTTTCCTAAAATGGCAGAAAAGACCGATAAAATAGCGAAAGCCTGTAAAGCTTGCAAGGAACAGAAATACGATCGCCATCCGAATAAACCTAGCTTAGGAACCACACCAATTCCACATAACCCAGGAGAAATAATTCATGTCCACATTTACTCGACTGAGAAAAATCTAGTCCTTACGGCCATTGATAAATTTTCTAAATATGCGCAGGCCAGAATTTTGAAATCTAGGGCAATAGAAGATATTAAGGAACCTCTTAAGGAATTAATTTTAGCATTCGGTGTCCCTAATTCAATAGTAATAGATAACGAGAAATCCCTAAATTCTGCTACCATAACATTTTTGCTTAAAGATCAATTTGGAATAAATATTTATACTACGCCCCCATATTGCAGTTCTGTTAATGGACAGGTTGAGAGGTTTCATTCCACACTTTCGGAAATCATGAGATGTTTAAAAATTGAAAAACTTCACACTTCATTTCAACTTACTAATGAAATCAATTTACGAATACAACTCCTCAATTCACTCTACTACTAGGAGAAAGCCAGTGGAAATATTTTTTGGTAGAAAGTACAGAGATCCCAAAGAAATGGAAGACGAGAGAAAAGATATTAGTAATAGAATAAAAGAAAAACAGGAACAGGATTTAGAACACCATAATAAGAATAGAGGGAAAATTAAAAACTATTCATCAGGCGAGAAGATCTATGTTAAAATAAACAAAAGATTAGGATCAAAACTGTCTCCTCGTTATAGAGAAGAAACAGTAAAGGAAAATAGAAATACGACAATTTTAACTAACTCAGGAAAGATAGTCCATAAGAGTAATATTAAAAAGTAAAATTATTTTACAGCATCCAGGTAATCTGTGCTCAGGCAGAAATCGAGATAGTTGACTATTCGTCCTCCCACATAATCACTATCGATAAGGGAATAGCGAAAATACAACAGGGAACGTTCACAATAATTCACGTGATAAGGATTAAAGAGTATGAGGAATTCATAGACAGTGTTCAAACATTCATTGACCGCAACATCCCAAAAACCCACAACAAATATCCACTCCTTATCCATGAGTTGACACAAACAGCTAACATCCTAGAAGACCTTACACCTACTAATAATGACCGCCAGAAGAGATCCATAAATGCTATTGGCCCGTATGGAAGTACATAGCGGGAAGTCCTGATCATGACGACTTCCAAATATTAGCTAGTAATATTGTTGACTTGAATAACAATAATAATAAGCAAGTCTTCATTAATGAAGCATTCAATAAAAGATTAAACAATTTAACCGAAATTTTTAAAACAATGGCAAATCAAATAAAAAAGGATTTTTATCTTGAAAAAGAAATTGTAATTAATTTGCAAAATAGAATAAGATTAGTTAAAGAAGAATTAGTAAATATTGAACGCGCCATTTTATGGGCAAGAATAAATATTGTAAACCCACTTCTATTAAGTAAAAAGGAAATTAAAATTGCCATGGAAACATTGGTAGAAGAAAATATTAATTTTTAAAGCCCAGAAGAGGCATTAGAATTTTCACAAATATCAATAATAAATAATAATAAAAAGGAAATATTTTATTTGATCAAAATCCCATTAACAAAAAATGAAAATTATAAAAACATGGTTATAAGGCCAGTAAAAAGAGAAAATAAAGTAATACCTTTAGATTTTAAAGAAATTCTATTTAACAAAAAGGAAATGTTTGCTATAAAAGAAAAATGTAAAGATTATAATAATGTAACCATTTGTAATGAAAAAGATATAATTAATATAACAGAAACTGATTATATTCCTAAGTTAATTAATAATTCGAATTCATCCTGTATCTTAAGCAATAGTCATCATATCCCTTTAGCCGAAGAAATAGACTCGGGAATAATACTTCTAAATGACTATAATGGGTCAATTTTTGAAAATGAAAAAAAAACATAATATTTCGGGAACATTTTTAATTAAATTCCATAATACAACTATTAAAGTTGAGAATAGAACTTTTAGCAACTGGCAGGCTTCACCTTTGCAAACCATGCCAGCTGTACTGCAACCTACTCCCTTTGAAAAAAGTCGAATTAATCTTTTATCTCTCGAGTCACTTAACGAACTCCAAATCAATAATACGGACGTTATCACAACTGTGAAAAAACGTCTTATAATCGGAGAATGGACAATCTCTGGAATGTTTTTGGTTATTATTATTGCAATTGTGTTTCTTAAAATCTTTACCAAAACGGTGGAGAAAATTACAGTATGGGAACCTCAGGTACCTAAAGTGGACAAACCATTTGAAATGGATAACTTACCACAAACCACGAATATCACTTTCATCGCTCCAGAGAAACCTCCAAGGTTACAAAAAATTCCACTCTTTAAAGAAACGATTGAATTAAAGGGGGAAGAGTTAACGATACAAAAGTTGTCAACATTTTTTTATTTATTTTTTTGTAACGTCCGGTACGCTACCTTTGTCATAATAAATATTGTGTTTCAATTTTAATATTTTCTGCTGACACTATGTCTGCAGTAAGTAGAATGAATTTAAAAAAATAATAAAACAAAGAAATGAATTTGATGACTCTTGCTTAATTTAGAAATAAGAAAACCTGTTTATTAAAATTATTTATACAATTCAATTCTGACATTAAAAGAAAACAGATCACTTCTGTAACATAAATTAAATAAAATCTTAGTTATAAAAAAAGTCTTGGTTTTTTTATTATGAAAAAATAAAGTGTTATTATAACTTATCTTCTCCAATTTCTCCTTGTGATAACACGGCTCCTAACGCAAAATCAGATGCGCCACTTGTCAGTATGAACGGTTTCACGAAATTTGGATACTGTAAGATGGGCGGACTTATTAGTCTAGTTTTCAGTGTTTCAAACGCATTTCCACATTGTTCTGTCCATTCGAATTTTTGACCTTTCTTCAATAATTTGTTCAAACAATCGGCTATGTTGGCAAAATTTTCTATGAATCTTCTGTAGTAATTACAAAATGCTACAAATCTTCTAACATCGTCAGCATTTTTTGGTACAGGATATTTTCTTATTGCATCAAATTTCTCAGGATCTGGTTTTATGCCTTTGGGTGTTATTAAATGTGCAAGATATACCACTTTAGGTTTTAAAAAACAACATTTACTAGCGTTCAGCTTTAAGTTATATTTCCGTAAATTATCAAAAACTTTTATCAGATTAGTCTTATGGTGATTGAGACTACAGATAAAAACTATGATATCATCCACATAAAGGAAAGCCTCAGATTCCAAACCATACAATGCTATTGTCAGCATGCGTTGAAAGCTGTTGGATGATATTTTTAGACCAAAAGGTAGTCTTGTGTATTGGTAATGACCATTTGGAGTAGAAAAAGATGTATAAGGACGAGATTGATGGTCAAGTTCAATTAGGTGAAAAGAACTAGTCATGTCCAATGTTGAAAAATATTTTGCTCTACCCAATTTATCCAAAATATCGTCTAAACGCGTTAGAGGAAATTTGTCATTCAAAATTTTGTCATTTAACTTTCTGGAGTCTACAATTAATCTCCATTTTTTCAAATCTGTCTGTCCCTTCTTTGGCACTAATAAGAGTGGTGCGGTGTAAAGGCTTATCGATGGTTCAATAATATTATCTTCTAAAAGCTTTTGCACTTGAGAATTTATCTCTGTTGTTTGTGATTCTGGTAATCTATAATTTTTGATGTATACTGGACTATTATCATTCAAATTTATTGTTTGTCTATAAAAATTGTTGGCAGTTAATTGTTCATCTTCCATGTGAAATATTGATTGATATTCTTTCAATATTGAGAAAAGTTCATCTCTGTTCTCCTCATCCAAGTCATTTAACTCAAAGTTTTCCATTAATTTCCTAAATCTTTGATGTGTAAGTTAAGGCACGTCGCCCCCAACATTTCAACATAATTAAATTTACACCAATATTTCCGTATTCGTTCCTTAGCAACTCAAATTTTCTGCATTAGTTGAAAATAGTTTACCTTTTGTCTGAATTATGTTTTTTTGGGTCAAATAAATTTTGCAGCATTTTCATAAATGCAAAAATCGTATGGTCAAAGCAGCGGTGTCAGGTAGTTTCGCAATTTCATTAATTTTGCCACATTCTAAAAGTCAGCAAATTCTAATTGTTGGTTGCCTTTAAAAATAATAATAATGTAGAAATAAAAGCAGTTCTTTTTGTCTTTTTGGATCGAAGCAATAAAAATCAAATTCATTTTTAGTATTAAGAAACAAAAAGCACATAGTGCTGATGATAATAAACTTTCAATTAAAAAAACAACCAAGTGTTTTACTGGCGCCCAACGTGATATCCTTTTAAGGATCAAAAACGGTTCACCATAGTGTGAAAAAGTGACAATCTTCATAGAAGATAAATCTTATTGAACAAGTTCACATAGTGAAGCAGTGACTATCATTATAGAAATGAATAAATTAAAATAAAATTCATAAGAAATATTGAACCTAAGAATAATAAATTCTTTCTAAAAAAGTAAAAAGTTGTTCGCACAAAAACGTTGTGAAAAATAATGAAATAAATAAAACTTTCAAACCTGAGAAGAAACATAATATAGCAAAAAGCGCACAAAGTTAATGAAAATGCAGTCAGAAGTGCCACACATATTCAAAAAAACCAACGTAATCATCTATACCAAAGGACAAATCAAATCAAATATAAATCATCTTTACCAATAAAGAAGACCAAAAATCACATCAACGGCCGAAATCAACTTCAACTTTCTCCGGAAAACGCTTTTAAGGATTCAACACTTTGCCGCTGCAGCTTCAATTTTCAACATGTTTATTTTTTTGTAAGTTCTAGATGTAAGAATTAAACAGCCAATATAATGGCTAATTTGTCGAAGTATTTAAGTAATATAAAATAATTAAGATTCACTTCCATTTTCGAAAGTGAAAATGTTGTAAAATGTGATTCTAAATATTCGATCTTGACGAATTGTAAAAGGAAATCAACAATTTCATTTTGCCAAGAACTAAACTATGGAAACAACTCATGCCTTAATGACTTGCTACATAACTACACGGCTACTTGCGATACTCTTTCGGCACATAACATGCCATCCATCTCAGAAATCGATGATGGGATCGTCATTATCAATGACCAATCTTTTAAACTAATGGATAGAAATGAAACCACAATCGTCCAAAAAGGGACTTTCCTAGTAACTTTCGAGAGTGAAATATTTATTAATTCTACAAAGTTCGAAAATCTCCGCAAAATTGCTTTCAAAAGTCCGGAAACTCCCATAGCTCACTCTGTCAGTCTTGCTGACCATACCTCCATCCTATCACTCCCATACTTACACGAGCTGAATATTAAAAATATGGACCATATTTCCCATTCGCATTCCAAAGTCAGAGGAACTTGTTATATCTCCGCTTCTCTTTTTGCCCTGATTTTGGCACTTTGCGCTGCATACTTTGTAGCCAAGAGGAACCGTAAAATCGAAATAAGTAATATCCTCAATAATTACGACCAGCCGGGGACGTCTGGATCTCAAGGGGGGGAGCAGTTAAGGCACGTCGCCCCCAACACTTCAACATAATTAAATTTACACCAATATTTCCGTATTCGTTCCTTAGCAACTCAAATTTTCTGCATTAGTTGCAAAATAGTTTACCTTTTGTCTGAATTATGTTTTTTGGGTCAAATATATTTTGCAGCATTTTCATAAATGCAAAAATCGTATGGTCAAAGCAGCGGTGTCAGGTAGTTTGGCAATTTCATTAATTAATTAATTGCCTTTAAAAATAATAATAATATAGAAATAAAAGCAGTTCTTTTTGTCTTTTTGGATCGAAGCAATAAAAATCAAATTCATTTTTAGTTTTAAGAAACAAAAAGCACATAGTGCTGATGATAATAAACTTTCAATTAAAAAAACAACCAAGTGTTTTACTTGTACAATATTTTTCGTTCTTTATCTTGCCATATGAACATATACGAAAGTTTCTCAGTGGTCTAGTTTCCACTTCTAAATTTTCTATTATAATTATATTGTCCGTTACATTCAGTAATTTCCTGTGTTGATAGCCATTTTTAGGTATTATTGCATTTGCCAAAAATACACCTTTATCAATCTCCCTATTCAATATTACGGAGTCCTCCTCCAGTTTAATATTAAATGGTATTACTATTTCACTTCGATGTGGAATTTTTACTCTATTAATCCTAAAGATATTATCATGTATTGGAACCACTATCGTCTATTATTAATATTAAAAGTCAACACATAGGTATTATGTTGAGTTGGCAACCCTCTTTATTGTCGGACGTGTCATTTTACTTGTGTAAAGTTTATATTAAATTAATATTATTTTTCGTGAATTTTACATTTTCTATTATTATCAGTGTGTTATTACATTATTCTTCGCTGAAAGATCTACAAGTGTATGTAATTGTAAAAATCCGTGCTTTTTTAATTTAAGTGAAAATTAAGTCTAAATTTGTGTTATTACACTCATTAATTTGTTTTAAAATAAACATATTCCGTATTCCGTATAATGTCTTGTTTAAAGCCAAATTGTGCAGTTAAGAGTGATTTATTTCTTTCTTGCTGGCTGTGTGATGGTTTTGCCCATTTCAGCTGTGCAGGATTTAATGGAAGGGATTTTGATAAAATTACGAAAAAAGCTGGGGGCCTTCGGTGGTCATGCTGGGGATGTAGATCTCTGGATATTAACTTCTATAAGCTATTTAAGGAAACTAAGATAGGTTTTTCCGATATTGCAAAGGACATGCATAAACTGACTGATAAGTTTAGGAATTTAGAAAAGCTTTTTTCTAAATTTGAAGTGGATTATGGATCTGATGCCTCTCCTAAAAGGAAAAAATCATCAAATCATTTGACGGCTGACCTTGGATGTGCAGCTAGTGATTTTTCTGCGCCGATTCTTAATCAGCAGGCGGTGTCTGACCCACTTAACAGGAATTCGTATTCGGGCCTTTTAGCTGAACCTATGCAGATTGCCGTTCCTCCTGTTTTTTTGGAAACTGAAATGGCAAACCATGTTTGCAGTCAGCATAGCGTTTCGTTGTCTACACAATCAAGTAATTTGGGTGTGGATAGCATTGTGCCGAATTTGCCACCTACTATTAACGTAAATGTACCCGTGGAGCACGATGTGCATGGTACATCCCCTGATTTGTTTTTTCCTAACTCTGTAACTCTATCTACTGAGCTTGAAAATGCCGGTTTTCCTCAATCTTCTGTAAACCTTAATACAGTGTACGAAGAACCGGGACATTCATCTAGTATTCCCTCTGTGGATATAGGTAATAACCTAGTGGTGGTTCCACCATGCAAAACCGTTTTTGTATCTAGATTTGCTCCAGATACCTCAGTTGATAATTTAAGGAATTTCATTAAATCGAAATGTGTAGATATAAATGATTCGGATTATAATGTATTAAAATTTAGATATTCTCGACATAGGGATATCTAATCTTTTAGAATAATTGTTCCACTTAAACTATTTAATGCCTTAATAGATAAATCCTTTTGGCCTAATGGGGCCTTAGTAAGAGAATTTGTACATCGAGATAGGCCACAAAGTGAAAGAATAGCAGTGCTTCCAAAAAACTAATGGGTAACAGTAGGGCGTTAAATATTTTGTATCAAAATGTTAGGGTATTGAATACAAAATTAGTTAGTACATACAGGAAAAGTGTTGGATGTGGATATGATGTTTTAGCTTTTACAGAATCATGGCTTAAATCTGGGGTTAATGATTCTGAAGTTTTTTGTAATGAGTATCAAGTTTACAGGAAGGATCGTTCAGTTAATGACGGTGGTGGTGTTTTAATAGCTGTACATTGTTCAATTTCATCTGAGTGTATAAATTTTGATTTCTCCAGTGAGTTTGATATTGAATTTTCATGTGTTCACTGGACATCATTGAAAAATCATGTATATGTCGCTTGTTCTTTTATCCCTCCGAAGTCAGATACAAAAATTTATCTTGATCATATGAAATTGATAGGTGATGTAGTTGGTAAGCTGGGTGCAATGGATACTATTTTAGTTTTAGGAGATTTTAATTTACCGGATATTTCATGGGATTTTTGCCCAGATACAGGTCATTTATTGCCGTATTCACTTTCAGAACGTATGAGGGTTTTCTTTGATAATATTTTTGAATATTGTCTTCTTCAGTTCAATAATGTCTATAATTCAAGTCGAAGACTACTTGATCTTGTTTTTTCAAATACAACCAATATTTCACTCAATAAATCTTTTCCTTTTGTTTGTCCGGAGGATAAGTATCATCCGACTCTTGATATTTGCCTTGAAGGCATTATTTCAGACTCAGTTGCTATACCAGAAATTAAAAAAAATTTTAATTTTTGCCGAACGAATTTTCATATATTAAAGACCAGACTATCTAATTCGATATGGCCGGCTAACATTGGTGATCTTGACGATTTGACAAGCATTTTTTACAACATTATAAAATCTTATTTTCTCGTATCAGTTCCTTTAGTAGTTAGAAAGGATTCTGACTTAGGTCCTCGATGGTTTACAAAGGAGTTAAGGGAGCTTAGAAATGAAAAGAGTAGACTGTTTAAAAAATACAAGAAAAAGGGTTGTTGAATTAGCTACATGTGTTACTCAATCGTTAGACATAAATATAACGTTATGAATCGTAAGTGTTATTCTGAGTATTTGAGTAAAATCAAAGAGAAATTCAGGGTAAATCCTAAGAGTTTTTACGATTTTGTTAACTCAAAGAGGAAAGTTAGCGGGTTCCCTACGTCGATGAAACTAAATGATACGGAATCGTCGAAGCCTGTCGAAATTGCGAATTTATTTGCAAATTTTTTCCAGAGCACATACTCTGCCAATAGTCGTTTTAGTTCAGGCTATCCTTATAATATAAAAACCTTTAACGTTTTTTCTGACATAGTCATAACGGAGAGTGAAGTTTTACAGAGTTTAAAATCTTTGAAATTCTCTCATGTTCCTGGTCCTGATGGTATTCCATCATCTATTCTTAGAAAATGCGCTAATGAGCTATACATTCCACTCACTAAATTGTTTAATTCTTCTCTCTCTTCTGGATATTTTCCAACTTATTGGAAGGAGAGTTTTATTATACCTCTTCATAAAAATGGTAATAGGCGTTGTATTGATAACTACAGAGGCATTGCTAAGCTGAGTGCTATACCTAAATTGTTTGAGAAGATTGTTACTGCCAGATTGAAACATATGGTGGGTAACTTAATATCTCCCTACCAGCATGGTTTTGTTAAGGGTAGGTCAACAATGGCGAACTTACTTGAGCTGTCTACCCACATATGTAGAGCTTTTTCATATAATTTTCAGACAGATGTTATTTATACTGATTTTAGTAAAGCCTTTGATGCTGTTCATCATGAGCTTTTGTTATTTAAACTTGATTCTTTGGGCTTCCCACCTAGGTTGTTGAAGTGGGTATCGTCTTACTTGAAAGGTAGATCTCAGAAAGTTGTTTTTAGAAATTGTTCTTCATTTTCTATTTCTGTCACTTCAGGTGTTCCACAAGGTAGTCACTTGGGTCCAGTTCTTTTTGTATTATACCTTAATGACCTTCCTTCCGTTGTTCGTTTTTATAAAGTATTAATGTATGCAGATGATGTTAAACTCTTTTTGTCATTTGAAAATATTGATACTTCGAAATTATTGCAGGAAGATTTGGTAGGACTGACAGATTGGTGTAATGTAAATAATATGTCCTTAAATTTCAGGAAATGTAAAAAGTTATCCTTTACTAAAGCAGCGTTGATTCCTACAGTTTATTATATTGATAGTAAATGTCTTGAAAATGTTACAAATTTTCTTGATTTGGGTGTGTTATTGGACCATAGATTACGGTTTAACTTACATGTTAACACATCCGCGCAGCAACAAGGTGGTTGCCTAGCTAAACATGCATAGTAGTCAGCTCATAGTGCACCATCAGCTGTTTTTGCGTATGCTAAAGAATAAACAACAACACAGCGATCACTGCTTTGGCTGACAACAATGTTGTGGACGTTGCTTGTCTAATATATGACACCAAAAATAAATGCAAGTTCGGCAGTCTCAACGGGTTTAATTTTAATTATAAATTTTTGTTTTGTGAATGATATAGTTAGTTCTATTTTGGAATTCAGTTAATAAAGAATATTTTATTAAAACTGGCGCCCAACGGCTTATGAACCAAAGCCAAGTCGTTTAAATTTATTTAAATTTCTCCACACCAAATGCAAATAAAAAATTATTATAACGACGAATAAGGTTTTTACGTCAGACCGACGGGAAACAAAAAGCACAGTATAAGATAGCTAAGCAGAACATTGGTAACAGCAGTAGTTTGCTTTATTAAACTTCTACGTCGGATCGACAGAAAACAGAAAAGCAGCAATATAACATCGCTAAGCAGAACATTGGTAACAACAACAGCTTACTCCATTAAATTTCTACGTCAAATCAACGGGAACAGAACAAAAACATATAACATCAATAAGCAGAACAGTGGCTACAGCAGCAGTTTACAATCAGCAACAGCGGCAAAGGCAGACGTCATTAGGATACGTTAAGTTAATAAATCAAGATGTAAGTAGACGCTCAGTGAAAAAGTGAAATTAATTTTGGAAAAAAATAAAAATGCAAAGATTAAAGTAAAAAAGAAAAAAAAGAGTGAAAAAATTTTAAAGTTTTGCCATTATAAAAAAAAAACCAAATGTAGTTGTTATCATTACAATTTGTGAATTAACCAATCTTTGTAAGAAAGTGAATTTCCCTTATGACTGACAGTGATTTGGAAGAAATCTCTGCAGAATTAGCAGCTAGATTACAACTAATAAGCCGTACAACCCGCGATTCAAATTGGTGGTCGAATAGAAATCAGGAAATGGCACTTAATGCAGACGAATTGAGACAGGTAGTAGAAGCCGCCGTGAACAGCGCGCTGGCAGTTCAGGAAAGGAATTTTGAGCAAAAATTGTTAGAAGCTACAAACAGATTAGCTAACTCGACGGTTTCTTCACCACAAGTAGAAGTGTATAGGGATGCAGAAATCGATAATAGAATAGGGTGTGACGAACCTTTGGATATAGTAAAATTGTTACCAGACTTTGACGGCAAACATGAAACATACGTTTCTTGGCGAAAAGCGGCGCATACAGCGTACAAAATTTTTGAAAAATATCAAGGCAGCTCAAAACACTACCAAGGCCTAGGGATTATTAGAAACAAAGTCAAGGGTTCGGCGGACATGGTGCTATCATCATACGACACACCTCTGAATTTCAAGGCAATTATTAACAGGCTAGACTTTAATTACGCTGACAAGCGCGCAATATATCTCATCGAGCAAGAACTATCGACCCTTCGACAAGCAAATATGACATTACTACAATATTACGATGAAGTAGAAAAAAAACTTACTCATTTAATAAATAAGACGATAATGTCGTATGACAGTGTAGTGGCCGCGTCGCTAAATGAAAAATACAGACAAGACGCCTTGCGTGTTTTTATTTCAGGAACAAAGAAGTTTTTAAGCGACGTTCTTTTTTCGGCTCGTCCAAAGGACCTGCCATCCGCTCTGGCGCTGGCTCAAGAAGTCGAGTCAAACCACGAGCGATTTTTATTTGCAACAAATTATGCGAGAAGCGTAGAAGATAAGGCACATATACTTGAACAGGGGCAACAAAGCCCCAGAAATTTTGTTTCAAATGACTATCGACAGGGAAAAAATCCTTACTTTAATAGACAGCGACAACAAAACAATTTAGGCCCTACAAAGCAAGATGTTGTTCAACCAATGGACGTTGATCCTTCATCAAAATTTAGGCAACCGACACAATACCAGGCAAATCAACAATTTCAATACCAAAATACTCAAGCCCTGGGACAAGTTTTTAAGAGGCCGAATAGCGGCACAGCCAGGTTCACCGGACCCAAACATCAGAGGGTCAACAACCTGTCACAGGAAGAGATCTCAGGAGATCATCCAGAGCAAGAGTATCAACACCTAGCAGAAATAGAGGCAACAGATATAGAAAATGGAATCGAAGAATATGACCAAATTAATTTTTTAGACAAGATTCCTTGCTACCGTATGTAGAGAGAACGATAGCAGGGAAAAAAATAGATTGCTAATTGACACGGGTGCCTCTAAAAATTATATAAAACCTTTAAAGGAACTAAACTTTGTATCAAAAGTAAATAATCCATTTATTGTAAAGTCTCTTCACGGGAATAATATTGTAAAAAAAATGCACTATGCGGCTTTTTAATGTTAACACAACATTTTTTTTGCTCCCCGATCTAACTACCTTCGATGGAATAATCGGGCTAGATTTTTTATATCAAACAAATGCAATTCTGGACTTTAGAAATAAACGACTAAGAACTAGTACTGAATCTGAAAATATAAAATTTTTAAAATGCCTTAGTGTAAATTTTACTAACACAGATGATATTGGGGTACCCCAGCAAATTGAAAAACAATTTCAGAAAATGATAAAAAAACGAATCAGTGTTTTTGCGGACCCAAACGAGGCACTCCCTTTTAATACCAGGATTGTTGCTACCATTCGCACAGAAGATGAGAACCCGATATATTCTAAACTATACCCTTACCCGATGGGTGTATCAGACTTTGTAAATTCCGAAATGCGAAGTATGCTTAAAGACGGCATCATTCGACCATCCAGGTCACCGTACAATAACCCAGTATGGGTGGTTGACAAGAAAGGTACGGACGCACAGGGAAATGCAAAGAAGCGTTTGGTAATAGATTTTAGAAAGTTGAATTCAAAGACCATAGATGACAAATATCCGATACCAAATATTGTGGCTATTCTATCAAATCTCGGGAAGGCTAAGTTTTTCACAACCCTTGACTTGAAATCCGGATTTCACCAAATTTTGTTGGCTGAAAAGGATAGGGAAAAAACAGCATTTTCGGTGGGCAATGGAAAATACGAATTTTGTAGGCTCCCCTTTGGGCTGAAGAACGCGCCTAGTATTTTTCAAAGAGCAATAGATGACGTGCTCCGAGATCAAATAGGGAAATCATGCTATGTTTATGTTGATGATGTGATCTTCTTCTCGGAAAGTATGGAGGGGCATGTTGAGCATATAGCATGGGTGTTGGATAGGTTAAATGAAGCTAACATGAGAGTTTCAGGCGAGAAGTCAAATTTTTTTAAAAAACAGGTTGAGTATCTGGGTTTTGTGGTATGCGCAAAGGGTATTACAACGAGTCCTAGCAAAATAGAGACGATTAAAAACTACCAGCGGCCCACCACACTATTTAATGTTCGTTCCTTCTTGGGCTTGGCAAGTTATTACAGGTGTTTTATCAAGGATTTTGCATCCGTAGCCAGACCACTGACTAACATACTAAAAGGGGAGAACGGCAATGTGAGCGCTACCCGGTCAAAGAAAATACCAGTGCGCCTTAACGAGGAACAGTACCAGGCATTTGAAAAGTTGAAAAGGGTTCTCACATCTGAAGATGTCTTGTTGCTCTATCCGGATTACAATAAGTCATTTGACCTGACAACGGACGCTTCTTCTTTGGGTATTGGGGCGGTCTTGTCGCAGGACGGAAAACCGATTACCATGATATCCAGAACCCTGAAAGATTCCGAATTAAATTTTGCAACCAACGAGCGAGAGTTGCTTGCTATAGTGTGGGCTTTGAAATGTCTCAGAAACTATCTGTACGGTGTAAGGAATTTGAATATTTACACTGACCATCAGCCACTTACGTTCGCAGTTTCGGATCGAAACTCAAACGCGAAAATTAAACGATGGAAGGCATTTATAGACGAGCATAACGCACATATTTTCTATAAGCCTGGAAAGGAAAATTTCGTCGCGGATGCTCTATCGCGGCAAAACATTCATGCTCTTGAAGAGGAGGCACAGTCTGACCGTGCAATACACAGTGAACAATCCCTGACCTACACAATTGAATCAACCGAAAAGCCTGTAAATTGTTTTCGAAATCAGATAATAATAGAACAGAGCGAAGTTCCCTCGACACGTACGATAATTATGTTTGGTGAGAAAACCAGACATCTCATAAATTTTTCCAATAGAGAAAACTTAATGCAGATAGTCTACGATGCAGTTAAAAAAGATATAGTGAACGCGATTCACTGCGAACTGCCAATACTGGCATTCATACAGAATAACCTAGTAAAAACTTTTCCAACAACAACTTTTTGGCACGCAAGCCGAATGGTGATTGATATATTTAACAAAAGTGAACAAAAGGAAAAAGTAGTCACTGAACATAACAGGGCGCATAGAGGCGCTCAAGAAAATACGAAGCAAATTTTGCAGGATTATTTTTTTCCGAAGATGACCCGTTTGGCTAATGAAATTGTCGCAAATTGCAAAATTTGTAGAAAAGCTAAATATGACCGACACCCAAAAAAGCATATTATAGGTGAAACACCCATTCCTTCTCACGAATGCGAAATATTACATATCGACATATATTCCACAGATAAAAAATTTTTTCTAACCTGTATTGACAAGTTTTCAAAATTCGCGATTGTTCAACCCATTGACTCTAGAACAATAGTAGATATAGAACCATCAATCTTACAGTTAATGAATTTTTACCCCCACGTAAAAACGGTATATTGCGATAATGAACCCTCTCTGAACTCAGGAACGATTCGGTCTCTTTTATTAAATCGCTTTGACGTGCAAATTGTAAATGCGCCACCGCTCCACAGCACGTCGAATGGGCAGGTGGAAAGATTTCATAGTACTCTTGCGGAAATTACAAGATGTTTGAAAATCGAAAGAAACTTAAATGACACAGTCGAACTGATACTTCAAGCGACAATAGAGTACAACAAGACTATCCACTCGGTGACAAAAAAACGGCCCATTGACATAGTCCATGCATTCCCGCCGGAATTCGAGGCAGAGATTAGGGAAAGGGTAAATAGGGCCCAGGACGTTCAAATGCAAAGACTGAATGAGACAAGACAGAATAGAACCTTCCAAAGGGGTGACAAAGTACTTGTAAAAACAAACAGGAGATTGGGAAATAAACTAACACCTCTATATATAGAGGAAGAAATAGAAATTGATCTGGGAACGACGGTTCTAATAAAAGGGAGGGCGGTCCATAAGGACAATTTAAGTTAAGTTTCTTAATTTATGCTTTTTCATTTAGGATTTTGATTGCGCTGTTTCTTGTCGCGACAACAACCGCCAAGCTGACCGACTATTCGAACTCAGACTACATACCTCTGACAGATGGTGACGTAGTAATATGGCAGGGATATGAATATTTGCGGCACTCATCAAACCTTACCATGTATTCAGAAATGGCAGAAGAAACCAAGTTGTTGACGAACCATTTTCCCCAGTCACACATGAGAAAAATACTTGGCGCCGACATAGGTCATATCAATACGCTTTTGGAAACAGTAAACATCCACCACAGATATGCCAGAAGCATCAACATCTTGGGAACTGCTCTAAAGGTGGTCGCCGGAACCCCTGACTCTGACGACTTTGAGCAGCTAAAATTTAAACAACAGCAACTTATTGAGTCCGCTAATAGGCAAGTGGTTATAAATACTCAGGCACAAGAACAAATTAATAAATTATCAGAGACAGTCAACGCAATTATTAAGGATTCTAAAACTAAACAGATTGATACTGGTCACCTTTATGAAACACTACTCGCAAGAAATAGAATCCTAATTTCAGAGCTGGAAACATTAATGTTGTCGGTCACCCTTGCAAAGATTGGAATAATAAACCCAGCAATTCTTGATTCTAATGATTTAAATAAAACAATCACTGAGCGCTCTACAGGTATAACCATAACTGATCTAATGGAAATAGCAAATGTTAGGGTCCTATTGAATGATAAATTTATGCATTTTCTTATTAAATATCCTAAGCTAGGTTTAGTATTGTTGCGGTGGGATAGGCACGCAAAATTTTTCTAAGTCAATGACAAAGAAAAATTTTGCGTGGCGGAACCTTAAGGAAGAGCCGCGAAGGGTTTCCGGGAGTGCTTTGTCCACCCATGGATCGGGCGAAAAAACCAGTCCCTATGTCAATGATAAGGGAGTGGATGTTCCGCCCAAGGATCGGGCGAAACCTCCAGTCCCAAACACGTTTGAGCTATTTTTTTGTGTTAGTATTTTTTTTTAGTGTTTTTTTTGTTAGTTTGTGGTTATTTTATTTTTAGTTTTCTTATGTCCCTAACTTTTCAAGGAGGGGGTTCCTAACACTTGTCTGGAGCGAACCTACTCCTACCCCATGTCCTGGTTCTTATAAATTTAATTTTTGGTGGGTAAACCTGGATTATGCGGCAGAGCGACACCGCAGTTTACCCCATCATGCTCATTTTTGGGTTTAAACCTGAAAATAGAGAGAAGGAAAATTAGTGAAAAAGTGTAAAAAAAAAATATTGGGACGATACGTTGCCTTGTGTTAAATACTTACCTGAAACGTTGATCCAATGATTTGGCCCAGAATGAAGGTAAATCTGTAAGGAAATAGAAAAAAATGAAATGCATTAATGCGTTGATTTACACATATGTATGTATGTAGGTGATAATATGTGGGAGATAATAAAGCTGAAAATAGAAGAGGCGACAGAACATTAGTAAAATAAAAGAGGCTACAACCTTTGTTGTATCCGATATAAAATACTTACCCGGAATGTAGTCATCCTGTCCAAAGTCCAAAGGAGTGCATCGGAAAACCTGAAAAGGAAAAAAAAGAGAAATTAAAAACAAATGAAAAATTTATACTTACATATGTATGTGGTGTGGTTTTATCAATGACAGAAAAAGGTAGTTGCCAGTGTGTATTGAATAGCATGGCGAACTGATATTATAATTGGCAACGCGAGGAAAATGTGTAAGACCATAGGGTATTGTAGTAAATAAAACAAAAAAAAAGGTAAACAAAGTTAGTAGTAAAATCGTAGCGGATAATTTGAAAAATATTAAAATAATGTAAAGTGAATGAACCTACAAGTTTTTATGCTCGCCTGGTATTGTACAGGATAGTTTGGTGTGTAAAAGGGAGGATTTGGACATGTGGGATGAAGTGAAAAGGAAGATATTTATTTTCTTTGGTTATCAAAAAGGAAGGTTCTAGATAACATGCAGAAAATATAGTGTCAAGGAAAGAAAAATTCAAAAGACGAAGAAATATAAGTTATATGGAGCCAAATTAATTTACAAAATAAAAGATGGAGTTTTGGCGGGGATGTTAACAAAAGATAGGATGATATAGAAAATAAAAGATGGAGATTGTGGCGCTAAAGTAAGAATATATAATGTATAAAAAAAGTAACGTTGAAGTATATAGTATCTGGAATAATGGAAAAAAACAGCAACTTAGAACAAGCGAAGTCGATGCAGGGATAAATTAATAAGAGTCAGAAGTTATATGTTGACTGAAGAAGTCAAACGTATATTGTGCATAGTCAAATTTGTAAGGCGAAGTTTATTACTTGTGTATAGTCTAGTGTGAATGCTCGGTTGTTGAGATTTAAATAATCAAGATTGAAAATAAACAGTGAAAAAAAAAATTTTAAAAGTAAGTGTAGTGGAGGTTATACCGTAAATAGTGAATATAGGAGAATATGTCTTTGATGTTACAGACCTGGCGGTGACCCCAAAATATTATTCGAAAGAGGGCAACGGAGAAAAATAAGAACGACAGCGAGTGGAGTAGGTGCTGAGTGTTCCGGTGTTCCCGAATCCTCCAGAGAAGTGTGGTAATCCCGTGGATAGTCAGGTACTCTGCTATTGTATTATAATTTTTGTTACGTGTATAGTCGAACAACCAAAAAGATCAAAAAAGTCACATAGAGCAACAACACTGCTATCAGTGTGTAAAACCAAGCTAGAACATAGTTGTGTATCAAGAGAACTATGTAAAATATTTGAAAACGAAATTAAGTTTGACTAATTTGTAAAAGTTCTGCATTGAAATTGCACATATATGAAAACAAATCTGTGAAAAGAATATAAAAGAGCTGAATGTGAAGTTTACAAGTAAAATCTTTTAATGGTATAAAAAAGTTAAAATAAAGTAAAAAAAAAAAAAATACACATATATACATACATATATAGACTAAGAATAAATATATAGAAAGTTTAAGTAAGGTTAAAATTATATAAAACAAAAAAAAAAAAAAAACAAGTGAGGTAGTGAGTCATGTGTATTCCCATGTTAACGGCAAAAATTTGAAAAAAATAAATCTTTAATTGAAATTCTGTTAAATTGGAAAAAAAAAATCAAAATTTTATACTTACTTGAACACCAGAAGTTAGGGTTCACATCAACGCGGTTGGTTGTAAAATAAATATCTGGGTAGTGCCAGAAGTAATTTATCATCTTAGGGAGCTCCTTCAGATAGATATTTAGGTAGTTTGTGCGTTCCATATTTGGCAGTTATAGGAGATTTGAGCCCTAGGGAGTAAAGAGTATTGAAAAATTTTAAAGTTAAAAGTAAAAGTTAAGTAAAAAAGAGATATTAATGATCATGTATTAATGATCAGATTTTTGCTAGTCGATAGGAAACTAGGGTAAATATAAGAAAAAAAAAGGAAAGATTAAATAAGTTTTGTATGGTAATATATATAAATATGAGATTGTATTAATAACTATTTATGTATGAAAGTTTCATGAACATTTCTATATCGAAGAGAGAGTGTATTTAAAGGAAGCGTAAGTTAAGGGTGTATTATATTTAATAAAAATTTGTTCTGCATTTTTTTTAGGATTATGTAAGTGAATAGAGGTTAAGAAATAATATTGTTAGGTTTAAGTTTATATTGAAAAAAAAAAAATAATAATGTTAATTAAATGAAAGTTGAATATTAAATAATGTTGGCTTAATTGTTCAAAGGGTTAAAGGTAATAATGGTAAGTTAAAGGAGGGAAGGTCAAGTGGTGTCAGGGGTCGAAAATGAACATGTTTGTGGAGTTATTTCGATCAAGGTTGGGTGGGCAAATCGAGGAGCATAACATCTGTCTCCGTATTGTCTTGTGGTATGGTGTGGTTTGTTGTTAATGAGTATTTAGTTTGGTTTCAGTTTAATATTGTCTTTTTTTTAATTTTGTGTACGTTCACGCGCCTGGTGAGAGGGTTGGGACCTTCCTGAGAATATATACGAGCTAGTCGGAATCCTCATCAGTGCGAACGGTTTGTAACAAGGTGACGCCCGGTGGTATGTGTAATCGCAACATAAGTGGTGTCCAACCGTACTAGTGCTTCGTAACATAAATGGCGCCCAATGAAAAATGTAGTAAATTAGTTTTTTTTATAGAAAAGTTTCTAATTTATGAAGGAGAGGTCATATAAATTAACTACACATGAGGAAATAGCCCAATAGCTTATAAAGAAATAGCCCAACGAATAATCGCGTTTTTTTTCTAAAAAGAGAGATTTTGATGTTTATAGCCACTGTTAATTAATTTTCAAGTAGATGTATAAATCTCAAGATTTTGAAGATTAGAGGAAACGAGAAGTTCGAACAGCACTAAAAAAGAATTGAAGCACTATAGCTCAGATCATAATGGAAAATATCTGATTGTATGGTGATTTTGTTCTTTTTGTTTGTATGTTTTTATAGTAGATTCAGTTTATATGTAGTATTAAACGTTAAGTATATGTTCAACAGCCTCTCGTGAGTGTGTTATTCACGAGGTTAGTAGTGTCGAACATTACTCAAAACCTATCGTAATCTCACTTTAGTCGAGGGCAAAAGTTGAAGTACGATAGGTAATACTGTGAAGTTTCAAATGTAAAAAAATAAAAAAATGTAGAGTAAAAGAAATAAATGATTAAGCACTTTACCACACGACATTTTTCTGTGAAGAAAGTTATGAAAATTGATCCGCTTTGACCTCCTTTAACCCCATTATTACCGAACCCAAAAATATTAAAAAGTTTACCACCAAAACAAAGGTTAAAAATTAAAATAAAGCAGCTATATAATAATACAGTTTTATTTATACGATTTAATCAATTAAAATCCGGGTTAAGTATTTTAATATTGCGAAGGAGGCGTAAAACAAAAATAGGAATTAAGAAAATTTTTTTTGCCGATTCAAGAAAGAAAATAGCTATATTGCGACATTTTTATTTTGTAGAAGGTGCTAAACATTTTCTTGAAATTCCAAATTATTATAGAATTTTAAATTTTGTAGAGTCGTGTTCGTCATTATTAGGGTTAGGTTATAAAGTGATTGTCGAATCATTTAATACAAAAATCTATTATATTATTTAGTTTCCTTTGTATACTTTTTTTTTGGAATTAGTCGTTAGAAAATAGTAATAGAATCGTTGATCTTTTTTTTGTGTTAGTTATAAAATCTAAGGTAGTAAATCTTAAGTGATTATAATTAGCTTTTTGTGCATCTAGGGTGTAAGGATTAGTGAATTAGTATATATTCTAATACTGAGAGTGAAAAAGTTTAGGAAATAATTGTAGAGTTTTGTTTTTTTTTAATCTATAAGTAATTTTTTTTTGATTTATAGTGAACTGCGTGGTTTGGGTAGGTTATAGAGGTTCATAACCTTTTTTTTTTTTTTTTATAGTGGGATGAATGATAATCCTCACGAGACTAGATCGAGGAAACGAAGCCGTCAGGTAAAATTTGATTTGAACCGATGAACACCCCAAGTAGCTGAAAAGGTTCAGAAACCAAATACGCCAAAACTCCCATTACCAAAGGCACATAGACATATCGAAATGTCCCGTGAAGAGAACATAGAACCCCAAATAGAAGATAGGTCGGCGACGATAATGAGTGGTAACCACCATAATCCGCAGGGAACGTTGCCAAGTGATAGGTCAGCTCAGAGTAGCTCGCATAGTGGACAACAGAGGGTAGTCACCGACGATATAGGTACAAGGCAGATTGAGGTCATGAGGATGATAGAGCAGGGAGTAGGTCCTCAATTGTCGGATATAAGGAGGGCAATGGCCGAAATAACCGAGACGGTTAGCCGCCTAAGTTTGGTAGTACAGCACACCCAACAAGAGAATATAAGATTAGCAAATAGCGACTTACCGAGCGGTTCAAGACCATCGTGCCAAAGAACAGCACCCATGCATATATCCGGGGTAAACCTGCCATCCGATCAGTCATCCAGAAGTTCATCAGCTTGCGGGGATATCGCTGTAAATTCAGAACAAATAAAAATTCGTGTCGACAAATGGGGGTTGCAATTCAATGGGAATACCAGTCATCTTGCGGTCGAAGATTTCATTTTTCGACTAGAAACGCTCCAAAGACAATATGGGATCCCATGGATTGAAGTATTGCGAGATTTTCATTTACTAGTAGTTGGGGAGGCCAAAAAATGGTACTGGCTTCTGGCCCAAGCTAATGATGTCACATCTGCGGGTAAATGGCCCACGTTAAAAATGGCGTTGATGCAGCAGTATCAATCGACAAGATCCAGTTTCGAGCTGATGAGGGATATGGTCGAAAGGAAGCAGTTGCCCGGCGAAACCATCGACGCGTTTTTCCATACCATGAATACTTTGAGATCACGACTCGGTATGCCCATGCCTGAATACGAGATGATGAAAATGGTTAAAAGAAATTTGAGAGAGAGTATAGGGAAATTAGTTTACCCAATGTCAATTTCGTCCGTAGAGCAGCTTAGAATCGAGTGTATTGAAGCAGAAAAAACATTTCTACGAAAGGATATCCGTCCGTTTTCGCAGATGGTGAATAGCAGGACGAATAAACAGGTGAATGAACTCGTCGAGAAACCAGAAGAGTCACCCGAGTATACGGAAGAGAATTACGATGAATTGGCGGCGATTCGGGTCGATAATAATGAGATGCGACCGAGACGTAATCCACTGGTATGCTGGAACTGTCGACAAGAAGGTCATGGTTTCATGGAGTGTCCCGCAGACGATCGAGCTTTATTTTGCTATCGTTGTGGGAAACCAGACGTTATAGCTCCGAATTGCGCCAATTGTAAAGCTCGAAATTTTCAGAGGAGCGAGGTAGCCGCGGGGAACCATCGTGCCAATGTGAACCCGCACACAAATCACCGCTAGAAAAAAATAAAAGTTATACTAATTTAGTAAAAATAACAAAATCATTTAATAAATTTAATCCAAAATTAAAACATACTTATTCGTTAGAAGAAAGAAGATCCAATTATGAAAAAGTTCGAAACGTAATTTTTAATGAAGCTGTCACCATCAGAAGGCCAATATCCAACAGGATCAAAAAGTTGAGAGCCAAATTTGCTGCTAGAAGGCATACTAGAAGACTGGTTATTGAGACCATCAAGTCAGTGAATAAAAGCAAGGCAGACCCTCGAGCATATGCAAAAATTTTTATCGGAGATGTACCAATTAAAGGTCTTCTCGATACAGGTGCATCTGTTAGTCTTCTAGGTAAAGGTTGTAGAGAGCTCATAGAAAGTATAGGAAGTGAAATTGTGCCAATATTTTCGGTGGTAACAACAGCAGCAGGACAAAAGCATAGGTTATTAGGAAAAGTTTTGATAGAAGTTATGTTCGAGAATAAGATAAATGTCATGGAGTTGTATTTGTGTCCCGAACTAGAACAGGAAGCATACTTAGGCATAGACTTTTGGAGGATTTTCGAATTAGCCCCCGATATCATCGGTGCAGCCGAATTAGATATGGAAAAATTGCAGGAAAATTATAAGGTCGAAGATCATAAATCACATCCGCACATTTTGACACGAGAACAACAACAACAATTAGATTCAATTATAAGTATATTTCCAGCGTTTGAAAAAGTAGGTTTAGGATGCACGTCTTTAGAAAAACATAGTATCAAATTGATAGAAGGTGCCGAACCGGTAAAGGATAAGTATTATCCAATTTCATCTGCAGGACAGGAAATAGTGTATAAAGAAATAGATAGGATGCTAGATTTGAAAGTAATTGAAGAGAGTGAAAGTCCATGGAGTAGTAGAACTACAGTGGTGCGTAAACCCAACAAAAACAGGTTTTGTCTCGATGCTAGAAAATTGAATAAGGTGACCGTCAAAGATGCATATCCCTTGCAAAACATCGATGGCATTATAAGTAGAATCGACGAAACATATTATATAAGTAGCGTTGATTTAAAATTTGCTTTTTAGCAGATAGAGCTGGATGAGGAGAGCAAACCGTACACCGCATTTACAGTAGCAGGTCGGCCACTCTACCAATTTCGCGTCATGCCTTTCGGGTTATGCAACGCTGCCCAAAGACTTTGTAGATTGATGGACAAAGTAGTTCCACAAAAACTGAAGGGCAATGTTTTCGTTTACCTTGACGACCTGTTGATTATATCAGAAACGTTTGAAAAACATTTACAACTCTTAAAAGAAGTAGCTCAATGCCTAAAGAAAGCCAATTTAACAATTGGTTTAGAAAAATCACAATTTTGTTTCAAACAATTAAAATATCTTGGTTTTATTGTTGGCGGTGGGATGCTTAAAACCGATCCCGAAAAAATTCAAGCGATACGAGCTATTAAAATACCGAAGACACCACGTGATGTCCGGAGTTTTTTGGGTACAGCCGGCTGGTATCGTCGGTTTATTAAGGACTTCGCGACAATCTCAGCTCCACTCACGGATACGCTTAAAAAGACAAAAAAATTTACGACGACAACTGAGGCAATTTCAGCATTCGAGAATTTAAAAATCGCACTTACATCAGCACCCGTTTTGCGTCATGCTGATTTTTCAAGACGGTTCTGGATACAATGCGATGCGTGTGATTATGGTATTGGTGCCGTGTTGTATCAAATCAACGACGATAATGATGAACAACCGATCGCCTTCTATTCACAAAAACTCAATGCGTGCCAGAAAAATTACAGCGTGACCGAGAAAGAGTGCTTGGCAGCAGTTATGGCAGTGAAAAAATTTCGTCCTTACGTGGAGATGATGCCATTTACCATAGTGACAGACCACGCAAGCCTTAAATGGCTTATGTCTTTAAAAGATTTGAGTGGTAGACTAGCACGGTGGTCGCTGCAGTTACAGGCATTTGACTTTGAAATACAACACAGGAAAGGATCTGAAAATATAGTTGCAGATACGTTGTCAAGGTTACCCGGAGAAGTCAACGCTGATGAAATCAACATGGAAGATTTGTTTGATTTCGAAACCACTGAATTTGAAAGTGAAGAATATTGCGCCCTTAAAAACAACATTAAAGAAAACCAACACCTGTTACCGGATATTAAATTAGAAAACGAATTAGTTTATAAGAAGATGTCTTTCGATAGGGACAACGCAGATGAATGCCCATGGAAACTTTGGATACCACCTAATATTACACAACCAGTGATAGAGAAAGCTCACTCAACTTTAATATCAGCCCACGGTGGGGTGGCAAAAACCCTAGAAAAATTAAGACGGTTCTTCTACTGGCCTAAGATGACGGCCCAGGTGAAAATGTTCATAGACAATTGTCAAACATGTAAGGAGACTAAATCATGCAATCAAAACCTAAGACCGGAGATAGGCAATCAAGTTATCACTGATCGGCCATTCCAAAAACTATATATAGATTTTTTGGGAAAATATCCACGATCAAAACATGGAAACCGTTATATCTTTATTGTGGTCGATCATTTTTCAAAATTTACCTTTTTAAAAGCGATGAAAGAGGCAACTACTCACAATGTAAGTGAATTTTTGGTTCGAGAAATTTTTCATAAATTCGGAGTCCCTGAAATAATACACAGCGACAATGGTTCACAGTTTGTTGCAAAAAGTTTTGAGAATCTATTAAAAACTTATAAAATCCAACATTTAAAAACGGCAGTGTATTCGCCTCAATCAAATGCGTCTGAACGCGTGAATCAGTCGGTGTTAGCAGCGATTAGAGCATATCTGGACCAAGACCATAGAGATTGGGACTTGTACTTATCAGAAATTGAATGTGCGCTTAGAAATTCCGTACACACCGCGACTGGGGTTACACCATTTTTTGCACTTTTTGGTTTTCACATGTATACCAGCGGTGCCGATTATAAATTGGGTAGAAAATTACAGTCGTTAACCGATCACGAAGTATTAAATTTAAAGCCACAGGATAAATTAGAGATGATACGAAAAAAGATTAAAGAAAATATGACAAAAGCTTACGAAAAGAGTGCCGAAAGATACAACAAGCGAGCAAGGGTTGTTACATTTACCCCAGGCCAAGAAGTTTACCGCAGAAACATGATATCGAGTAATTTTGAAAAAAATATAAACGCAAAATTTTGCAAAAAGTTTTTGAAATGTAGAGTGGTCCGACCTGTAGGTAACAACATGTATGAGTTAGAAACGCTACAGGGAAAAACAATAGGCATTTATCACGTCAAAGATATAAAAGTTTAAATTGGCTATGAAGATTACGATATTTAGAAAGTTAAGTTTACTTAATGAAAATGTGCAATATTAGGATATAAGAAACTTTTAATTATTTTAGAGATTTTTACAATCTAGAATGTAATTATACTTTTTCGTGTATGTCCTAATGTGTAATGAAGCAATCTTATAGTGCAATTTAAATTTAAAAATCTGTGATAAAAATATGCGACCGTAGAACCTGACATAAAGACCTAATAATACATAATTATACCACCAATTATACTTACCTTATGATAACAGTATCCATATACCATCTCTCGTGCAATTAGTTTTAGGAAGAAAATGACCAAATTAGTGATGTGAAATTTTTACTTGTAATTGTGATGTCCAGTTTTTTTTTGGTTGAGGTTTAGTGCAATAATAGGATAAGATTCTTGTCCTGTGTTGTCCAGTTTTTTTTAGAAAAATATGGTCCGGAAAACCTGGGAAAGAAATAAAGGTGACACAAAGTAAAATTTTTTAGGTTACAGTAAAGTGTAGATTACTTCCCGTAAAACTGATATATAGAGAGCTAACATCGTAAGGATCTTTATGGGATCTCTAAATCTTTTATAAATAAAAGTATTGTAGAGATTAGTCCATCGGATAATGAACGGCGAAGATGATCCAGTTGGAGTGTAGAGGCGTTACCCGAATTAGCAGAAGAGCTGAAATTATTTTGAGATTTAGAATGTAAGAATTAATGTGAAGAGAAAAGTGTTTGAGGCCAAACCAAGTCTTTTGTAGGCGTTCGTTTAATCAGCACATTTTAGTGCCGAATTGGTCAGGAACCAATTACAAGAAAAACAAATAATTATAATAAATATTGGATTAGCTAGGGGGTGCCACTATGCTTTTTCTTACCTGGGAAAAATGCAAAAGTCGGTTGCTGTTCATTGATGGTTCTGATAAGGATTCCGGTATAGAGTAAGATGTGATGGTATAGGGGTATAATAAGGTAGCTGAAAAGAGAAAATATGGATGAGACTCTGTGTCAGGGTGTGGGAGTTCCCCACGTTTTAGAACTGTAACTTACCTGGTGCTAAGTTTTTGCCCGGCTAACTCAGGTAGAACGCGAAGCTCGTAGTCTCGGGGTGTGAGAGTTCCCCACGTTGAGCAGCTGGTCATAGCAGCTAAAGTAACCCGCACACCGTTCCATTCGAGTGGAACCCAAATAAACCGGAGTTTTGTTGCGGTGGGATAGGCACGCAAAGTTTTTCTAAGTCAATGACAAAGAAAAATTTTGCGTGGTGGAACCTTAAGGAAGAGCCGCGAAGGGTTTCCGGGAGTGCTTTGTCCACCCATGGATCGGGCGAAAAAACCAGTCCCTATGTCAATGATAAGGGAGTGGATGTTCCGCCCAAGGATCGGGCGAAACCTCCAGTCCCAAACACGTTTGAGCTATTTTTTTGTGTTAGTATTTTTTTTAGTGTTTTTTTTGTTAGTTTGTGGTTATTTTATTTTTAGTTTTCTTATGTCCCTAACTTTTCAAGGAGGGGGTTCCTAACACTTGTCTGGAGCGAACCTACTCCTACCCCATGTCCTGGTTCTTATAAATTTAATTTTTGGTGGGTAAACCTGGATTATGCGGCAGAGCGACACCGCAGTTTACCCCATCATGCTCATTTTTGGGTTTAAACCTGAAAATAGAGAGAAGGAAAATTAGTGAAAAAGTGTAAAAAAAAATATTGGGACGATACGTTGCCTTGTGTTAAATACTTACCTGAAACGTTGATCCAATGATTTGGCCCAGAATGAAGGTAAATCTGTAAGGAAATAGAAAAAAATGAAATGCATTAATGCGTTGATTTACACATATGTATGTATGTAGGTGATAATATGTGGGAGATAATAAAGCTGAAAATGAAGAGGCGACAGAACATTAGTAAAATAAAAGAGGCTACAACCTTTGTTGTATCCGATATAAAATACTTACCCGGAATGTAGTCATCCTGTCCAAAGTCCAAAGGAGTGCATCGGAAAACCTGAAAAGGAAAAAAAAGAGAAATTAAAAACAAATGAAAAATTTATACTTACATATGTATGTGGTGTGGTTTTATCAATGACAGAAAAAGGTAGTTGCCAGTGTGTATTGAATAGCATGGCGAACTGATATTATAATTGGCAACGCGAGGAAAATGTGTAAGACCATAGGGTATTGTAGTAAATAAAACAAAAAAAAAGGTAAACAAAGTTAGTAGTAAAATCGTAGCGGATAATTTGAAAAATATTAAAATAATGTAAAGTGAATGAACCTACAAGTTTTTATGCTCGCCTGGTATTGTACAGGATAGTTTGGTGTGTAAAAGGGAGGATTTGGACATGTGGGATGAAGTGAAAAGGAAGATATTTATTTTCTTTGGTTATCAAAAAGGAAGGTTCTAGATAACATGCAGAAAATATAGTGTCAAGGAAAGAAAAATTCAAAAGACGAAGAAATATAAGTTATATGGAGCCAAATTAATTTACAAAATAAAAGATGGAGTTTTGGCGGGGATGTTAACAAAAGATAGGATGATATAGAAAATAAAAGATGGAGATTGTGGCGCTAAAGTAAGAATATATAATGTATAAAAAAAGTAACGTTGAAGTATATAGTATCTGGAATAATGGAAAAAAACAGCAACTTAGAACAAGCGAAGTCGATGCAGGGATAAATTAATAAGAGTCAGAAGTTATATGTTGACTGAAGAAGTCAAACGTATATTGTGCATAGTCAAATTTGTAAGGCGAAATTTATTACTTGTGTATAGTCTAGTGTGAATGCTCGGTTGTTGAGATTTAAATAATCAAGATTGAAAATAAACAGTGAAAAAAAAAAATTTTAAAAGTAAGTGTAGTGGAGGTTATACCGTAAATAGTGAATATAGGAGAATATGTCTTTGATGTTACAGACCTGGCGGTGACCCCAAAATATTATTCGAAAGAGGGCAACGGAGAAAAATAAGAACGACAGCGAGTGGAGTAGGTGCTGAGTGTTCCGGTGTTCCCGAATCCTCCAGAGAAGTGTGGTAATCCCGTGGATAGTCAGGTACTCTGCTATTGTATTATAATTTTTGTTACGTGTATAGTCGAACAACCAAAAAGATCAAAAAAGTCACATAGAGCAACAACACTGCTATCAGTGTGAAAAACCAAGCTAGAACATAGTTGTGTATCAAGAGAACTATGTAAAATATTTGAAAACCGAAATTAAGTTTGACTAATTTGTAAAAGTTCTGCATTGAAATTGCACATATATGAAAACAAATCTGTGAAAAGAACATAAAAGAGCTGAATGTGAAGTTTACAAGTAAAATCTTTTAATGGTATAAAAAAGTTAAAATAAAGTAAAAAAAAAAATACACATATATATACATACACATATAGACTAAGAATAAATATATAGAAAGTTTAAGTAAGGTTAAAATTATATAAAACAAAAAAAAAACAAAAAAAAACAAGTGAGGTAGTGAGTCATGTGTATTCCCATGTTAACGGCAAAAATCTGAAAAAAATAAATCTTTAATTGAAATTCTGTTAAATTGGAAAAAAAAATCTAAATTTTATACTTACTTGAACACCAGAAGTTAGGGTTCACATCAACGCGGTTGGTTGTAAAATAAATATCTGGGTAGTGCCAGAAGTAATTTATCATCTTAGGGAGCTCCTTCAGATAGATATTTAGGTAGTTTGTGCGTTCCATATTTGGCAGTTATAGGAGATTTGAGCCCTAGGGAGTGAAGAGTGTTGAAAAATTTTAAAGTTAAAAGTAAAAGTTAAGTAAAAAAGAGATATTAATGATCATGTATTAATGATCAGATTTTTGCTAGTCGATAGGAAACTAGGGTAAATATAAGAAAAAAAAAGGAAAGATTAAATAAGTTTTGTATGGTAATATATATAAATATGAGATTGTATTATAACTATTTATGTATGAAAGTTTCATGAACATTTCTATATCGAAGAGAGAGTGTATTTAAAGGAAGCGTAAGTTAAGGGTGTATTATATTTAATAAAAATTTGTTCTGCATTTTTTTTTAGGATTATGTAAGTGAATAGAGGTTAAGAAATAATATTGTTAGGTTTAAGTTTATATTGAAAAAAAAAATAATAATGTTAATTAAATGAAAGTTGAATATTAAATAATGTTGGCTTAATTGTTCAAAGGGTTAAAGGTAATAATGGTAAGTTAAAGGAGGGAAGGTCAAGTGGTGTCAGGGGTCGAAAATGAACATGTTTGTGGAGTTATTTCGATCAAGGTTGGGTGGGCAAATCGAGGAGCATAACATCTGTCTCCGTATTGTCTTGTGGTATGGTGTGGTTTGTTGTTAATGAGTATTTAGTTTGGTTTCAGTTTAATATTGTCTTTTTTTTTAATTTTGTGTACGTTCACGTGCCTGGTGAGAGGGTTGGGACCTTCCTGAGAATATATACGAGCTAGTCGGAATCCTCATCAGTGCGAACGGTTTGTAACAAGGTGACGCCCGGTGGTATGTGTAATCGCAACATAAGTGGTGTCCAACCGTACTAGTGCTTCGTAACAGTATGTAGAAAAATAATCTTATATCCCGTTGAGCATAATAATACCATTCTTGATTTTGCTGATGAAAATAACATAGCAGACTGCGGTAATCAAATGGTGTCAATTGGAAATTGTACCGCCACGCTTACAACAACATTCTGCAGGAAGCTGTCTCATATAACATGCGCACAGAAACTTCATTCTGGCGGCATAGCACATTGCACAACTCGTCCAAGTCATCTTGAACCTCTGACAGTCATTGACGATGGCGTTATCATTATCAATGATGAAACCGCTACAATCAGGACTAGCGATGCCCACGAGCAGATTGTGACGGGAACGTATCTTCTCACGTTTGACGACGAGGTCAGGGTCAACGACTCCTTATATCAGAACCTGAAGAACTATGTAGGGAAGTCTCCAGGCCCAGTATTGTCAACGCTTCTCAACATAACAAGCCATCAGGAAATACTGAGCTTACCATACTTAAAAAGGCTGAGTATGGAAAATTCCCAGTATATTAACGAGATTGGAAAGGGACTGATAAAATGGCCTTTGATATCTGGGTTGGTCGCGATTACCTTTTTGGTCCTTTGCTACACCTCGTTCAAGCTTTACAAAAAACATCAGAGGGCTCGGCGCCAACACAACATTCAGGATTTAATTGATGGCCTCAGGATGTCCGAGGACGTCCTTCACTTAAACGAGGGAGGAGTAAACACATCCGCGCAGCAACAAGGTGGTTGCCTAGCTAAACATGCATAGTAGTCAGCTCATAGTGCACCATCAGCGGTTTTTGCTTATGCTAAAGAATAAACAACAACACAGCGATCACTGCTTTGGCTGACAACAATGTTGTGGACGTTGCTTGTCTAATATATGACACCAAAAATAAATGCAAGTTCGGCAGTCCCAACGGGTTTAATTTTAATTATAAATTTTTGTTTTGTGATATAGTTAGTTGTATTTTGGAATTCATTTAATAAAGAATATTTTATTAAAACTTACATATCGATTCTTGTGTTAATAAGGCAAAATCTCTTTTGGGTTTCATTAAAAGGTGGTCTAAGGAATTTGATGATCCTTATGTTACTAAACGTTTATTTACTTGCCTCGTTAGGCCTACCCTTGAGTATGCATCTGTTGTGTGGTCACCTAATTATTCTTGTTATAGTGATAGTATCGAATCAGTTCAGAAACAATTTCTTTTATTTGCTTTGCGTGGCCTAGGTTGGAGTAATAACACTGATTTGCCACAATATGAGCACAGACTGAAACTTATAGATCTTCCTACACTTCAAACTAGAAGAATGATGTTAAATATTACATTTATGGTCAAATTAATTAATGGTGAAATAAATTCATGCTTTCTTCTTAACGAAATAAATTTTAACGTTCCTAATCGGGTCACAAGATATTATATACCATTGAAAATACCGTTTTGTAGATCTAACTATGAACTTTTTAATCCATTACGTGTCCTGTGTAAATTGTATAATGATTATTATGATCTGTTTTCATTTTCTGACCCAATTCATAAAATTAAAAAATCTCTCTTGCGTAATATTTGATTATTGGTTGCCAACTAGAACTACAATATCTGTAGCGTGTTTAACCCTACTGTCAATTTTAATTATGTTCCTGATCACATTTACTTGTGTTCCTGATGCCCTCATATTCCTAATCAATTTATCTGTGTTCCTGATATTCGGATGTCCTGATGTTCCAGATCAATTTCAATGTGTTCCTGATGTTCCTGATCACTACTCTACTTTGCTGGCTATTATAAGTTATTTGTTGATTGTTTTATGTTTATTCCACCTCTTTTATCTCTGTGTCTACCTGTATATGTAATCTATCTGTGTTGTAATGTGTCCGTTTTGTAATGTGACCATGTGGCTATGTGTTTCTTGTTATGTCAACTTTAATTTCGTTCCTGATATCCTAATGTTCCTTATCAATTTCATGTTCCTGATGTCGTGATGTTCCAGATCAATCTAATGATGTTTCTGATGATATTTTGTAATGATATTTCTGTGCAATATAATTATGTTCTTGGTGTTCCAGACATATATATAATTAAGTCCTTGATGTTCTGAAGTCCTAATTTAATTATGTTTCCTGGTGTCCTGATGTTTCAGATCATGGTAATTATGTTCCTGATGTTTTGATGTTCCTGATATTTTGATGTTCCTGATGTTTTGATGTTCCTGATGTTCTGACGCCCGCATGTTGCTGTTCATTATTTCTACCTCTGCTCTGTCTATTTCAAAATTATTTGTTTGTGTCTACCATTATATGTAAAGTATCCATGTTGTAATGTGTCCTTGTTTTCATGCTTTTTTTTTTTTTTTTTGTTATGTCTTCCTGGTATGTGATCTGTGTTTCTTCTACTTTTAAGTCATTACAATTTTGAACTTATGTTTGTAGTATTTTTTATTAATAATGTTAGTCATTTCAATTAAAATAACCATTTGTAATACTATTATTATTATTAATATTATTATTATTATTATTTATTATCAATATTATTATTAGATTATAATTATATTATTATTATTTAACTGATCGTGTAACAATATATTTCAAATCCAGCTGATGTTATAAATTACTGTAGCTGATGTAAATAAATAAATAAAAAAAAAATAACAAAAAAAAAAATATTGCACCTATATTTTGAAAGAAAATCCCTTCCCAGAATTCCATCTGGGATAATCTCATCTGAAATTCCTGTCAAGTTGCAATAGTCATCCTTGTTTACCTCATAACTCGTTAAGAACTTATTCTTGCACAACGAGACATCAGCTCCCATGTCAATCAAAAATGTTAACTCCTTATCTGTATTTTCAATACTAAATCTCACGTAGTTTCTGAGTTTGGATGATATGCTGTATACTTTAGTATTATTTTGGTCTCCGGGTTTTGTGCGTTTCCCTGAATTCTATTTACATTTCGATTTCTTGTATTGTTATTTGAATTCCTCTAGTTGTTATTTCTTGAATTGTAATTGTTTCTGTTGTTGTTGTTATTATCGTTTCTATAGCTAGTACGATTTCTGTTGTTGTTACTAGGGTTTGAAATTTTCGTAAAACAGATGTTTGCAAAATGATTTACTTTTCCACACTTGTGACATTTCGCACCTTCTGCGGAACATATATTGCCATAATTCCTACCACAGTTTTTGCAAATCGATTTTCTAGATATCGTAGTGTTACGTGCTCTATTATATTGAGCATTCTGATATAATATTTGCCCTTGCTGTTTCCTTGACGAAACTTTTTCGGCAATTTTTGGAGCTTCTACGAAAGTTGTCACTTCACTAGCGTCAATCGTAGTTATTATTTGCGGATCAGTTATTCCATTCACGAATGCGTTAAAGGCAATCTTACTGTTGCTTTTGATTATAGCATCTCTATGGTACGCATTATCTCACTTAACACAGTATTTGAAGATCTTGATGATTTATATGTTAATTTTAATATCTCTATTAAATCATCAATGTTAGTCGGTACAGAGCTTTGTTTTACTCTACTCTGAACTTTTAAGTCCAACCTTGATTTAAAAATAAAATTAAAAAACGAATTGGAATTTTCAGTAGCTACAGTCAACGATAACGTTTCCAAATTTGTCAAGAAATCTTGCAGTTCACCAGATCTACCCGAAAATTTTGGTTCCAATTTGCTAATTAGCGGCAATTCATTCATATCCAAATTAGTCATGATTGGATTCGTTATTATCTCTCTCTAAGAATGTTGTTCCGGTAATTTCAAAGCTTCCTTTTTAGCCTTTACAAAATTTTCGCAAGCTTCCTTACCGTCCAATTCTTCCAAGTCTTTTATATAATTCTTGAATTTTTCCTCTAATTTTTGTATTTCTATATTTTTCTCCTTTTTTGCGATCCTGGGCCTATTCCCCCGGACAGCGTGGCAAATCTGATCCGGAAGGCCGAAGGGACTGCACACCAACTGGTGCTGTGCTGTGACGTCAATGCGCATCATCCGATCTGGGGAAGTACGGACATAAACGAAAGGGGTGAGTTGCTTTTTGAGTTTTTACTTAGTACTAACCTGTATATATGTAACAAGGGAAATGAACCGACCTTTGTGACTAGTATTAGAAGGGAGGTTCTTGACGCTACCTTTGTATCAGATACACTATTTGACAAAATTGATGTTTGGAGGGTGTTGGATGACCACTCCTTTTCTGACCATCGCTATATCGAATTCTTACTTAGAGAAAAGGACCCAACGGAGAGTGTCCCCAGGAATCTGAAGAGGACAGATTGGGTTAAGTATAGGAAAACCTTTGCTGGGCTATTGGAAACAATACCCTTAACCGAACCGCGCAATTCTGCGGACATTGATTGTCTTGTAGATCATATTACGACGGTTTTTAACAAGTCTTTAGATTCTTCTTGCCCAGTGGCAAGGCCTAAGGGCAAGAAGAAACCACCATGGTGGTCTAGCGAGCTGCAGCAGGGTAGAGACTCCTGCAGAAAACTCTTTAGCAAGGCAAAGTCTTCAAGAGCGGTCGGCGTACAAGCTGCAGCTTAGGACCTATAAGAAGAAGGTTAGAACGGCAAAATGCGATTGTTGGAAAAAATTCTGTGATAACATGGAGGATGTTTCCGAGGCATCCAGGCTGCGAAAGGTTCTGGCTTCTACCCCTCACACATTAGGCTATTTGAAGGATCCAGTGGGGGTGTGGGCCAACTCCAGTGGAGAATCACTTAGCTTGCTACTGGACACCCATTTTCCGGGCAATTGTCATACGTCACTACAGGCGTTGGTATACTCTGACGTTAGCACTACGGACATTGCTTCGGAGATAGTTAATGTACCAACATTGACCTGGGTGATTAAAAGCTTCAAACCTTACAAACAAAGGTCCGGGACCTGACGGTATCATTCCAGCTGAATTGCAGCATGTGTCGGACTACATTTCCCCTTGGCTATGCAGTCTTTTCACTTGCTGCATAAACACAGCGTATATTCCTTTGAAATGGAGGGAGACAAGAGTGGTATTCATTCCAAAAGCTGGAAAGAGCTCACACACTGTCCCAAAGGATTTCATACCAATAAGCCTATCATCGTTCCTATTGAAGACAATGGAGCGTATGATAGACTCTTACTTACGTAGAATTATTGACCCTAAACTGCTATCAACGAGGCAACATGCCTACAGCAAGGGAAGGTCAACTGAAACAGCTCTACACGAGCTTGTAGGTACCATCGCGAAATCGCTCTCGGCAGGAGAATACACTATGACAGCCTTTTTGGATATAGAAGGGGCTTTTAACAACATCACACCGGACACGATAATAGCGCCACTATCTAGTCTAGGAGTGAATTCTGTGATCATCTCATTGATTGGAAATCTGCTTGTCAACAGGCGGATAACGTCTAAACTGGGAACGTCGGAAATATCCCGATTTGTGTACAGGGCAACGCCACAAGATGGCGTTCTATCACCACTTCTCTGGAACTTGGCACTAAACCCAGTGCTAGTATCGTTGGAGGGGCAAGGCTGCAGCGTAGTCGCATATGCTGACGACGTGGCCATGGCCCTAAATGGGAAGTTTCTATCTACAATTAGAGATATCCTGCAACGGGCTCTCACAGAGCTATCTATCTGGGCAAGGGGTTGCGGTCTGGGGGTTAATCCGGCCAAAACGGAACTTGTTCTTTTCACTAGGAAGTATAAGATCCCTACCTTCGATCCCATTTCTCTCAACGGCACTGAAATCGTCTTCTCTGATTGAGCCAAGTATCTTGGCGTATTCCTGGACAGGAAGCTGAACTTCAGACGGAATTTGGAGGAGCGGGGGAAGAAGGCGACTATAGCTTTATACTCCTGTAAGAAGGCCATTGGTAAGCGATGGGGCTTTAGTCCGAAAATTGCTCACTGGATCTATACAGCGGTGGTCCGTCCAATACTCCTGTACGGAGTCATCGTCTGGTGGCCTGCTTTGGAGAAGGCCACCAATAACAACCTTCTCGCAAGGGTACAGAGAATGGCTTCCATGTGCGTCACTGGAGCCCTTCGTACTACACCTTCGGATGCCTTGAACATCCTATTACACCTAATACCACTGGACATATTAGGGAAGCAGTCGGCGGCCTCATCGGCCATTCGATTAAGAAGCACACTACAATGGCGGGGCTACAATTGTGGCCACGGGGTGATCCTGAATGACAGGAACTTGCCCTTGAACGTGGATTACACTACTCCAAGGAGCGTATTTGAACGTCACTACTGTACACTAATACCGACCAGGGAATCTTGGTCTGGGAGGACACCAGGCAGTAGGCGTTCCGTAAATTTCTATACTGACGCATCGAAATTGTACGGTCAGGTTGGTTTTGGAGTCCATTCAGGGGAGCTTGGACTAAATCTGGCTCGAAGGTTACCAGACCACTGCAGTATATATCAGGCAGAGGTGCTGGCAATAAAGGAAGTTGCTGACTGGTTGGGTCGGAATATTCTGTCTACGACCGCAGTCAACATCTATTCTGATAGTCAAGCCGCGGTAAAATCCATGCGATCAATGTTCCTGAAAACGAGAACCGCCCTTAGCTGCTGCACGTCCTTAAATGAGATGGCCAAGCAGTTCGACATCTGGCTCATATGGGTCCCAGGGCACAGGAACATACCGGGAAACTGCAAAGCGGATGAGCTGGCAAGACAGGGTACTACCTTACAGGTTCCAGCGGATTTGGAATGTGTTGGTACACCCCTGGAATCGTGCAAGCTTGAACTTCGGCTTCGCACCGCTGGCATAACGAATAACAGATGGGCTAATGGATTAACGTGTAGGATCACAAGACAAATCTGGCCTGCTCTGAATCGAAAGCGTACAAAGGCGCTATTATCACTCCACCGTGGGGAGATCTCAACGGTAGTTGCTGTTGTTACTGGGCACTGCCTTATAGGGAGACACGCTGAGCGCCTTAAGGTCTCGTCAAATGATTTCTGTCGTAGCTGGTTGGATGCGGAGGAGGTAGAGAGCGTAGAGCACTTCCTCTGCCACTGCCCGGCGCTATCCAGAACAAGACTACAGACATTGGGATCGCCGTTTCTTCACGATCTCTCTGACCTCTCAAACGTGGAAATTTCACATCTTAGGGGCTTCATTAGAAGCTCGAACTGGTTCTTCGGTGGGGGCTGAGGGGAACACCCATTCGTCCCGTGGTATCATAACGGACCCCAGAGTCTGGGTGTGCTGTTGCTTGGATCAACAGCCACTTCCAACCTAACCTAACCTAACCTATATTTTTCTCCTTAATTGTCTCTAAAGTGTACGGCCTTGACAATGACTTTCTAGCATTTAAAGTGATCTGTTCAAGAGCTTTCTGTGCTTCCATTTATGTCATGAAATGTTTCTGTTAACGTAAAAAAATTATTTTCTATAGTTACTAATTGCTAGCATAAAGTCGAACCATTTTTTGTTTAAAACTATTACCATTGGCGTTACTATTATCAAAAATTCAACCTATATATATATCATAAATTTTTCTGAACTTCATATTCAAATTCTATCTATACATTTTTATTCAAATAATGACAAAAATGTTTTTTTAATAGCTCTAAGTTCTTCGATCTGTTCCTGTCCTAAATACGCTAATTACTTTATACACAACTGTACTGCTTATGTATATTTTTACTAAAATTCCTATTATATACAAAATTATTAATAATATTGCAATAGTAATAGTTACTTTAAAAACTTCATATTAATTCAAAAATGTTACTAGTTCTTTATTCTTAAAATTTTAATTGTTATTTGAAAATAACATACTTTTCAACTTTATTTATGAAAAAAAAAATTTCTTGTTTCTTTTACTTTAAAAAAAAAAAATTTTAACTTTTTAGTTTTGCTTCGTCACTCACATATGGGTGGCTATTATCTTCTCTATTTCCTCTATCCGGTTCCATTATCTTGACGCTAATTCCCACGGTGGTGGTGGTGATGAGTTGACAATTCTCTTTAAGTTGGCTAAGTCCCTTCTCTTCTTCACTATAAATCCACCACGTCGCTTTGGTGGTTTTACCTTAGGGATGTTCAAAGGCTTCTCTGTTGGTTTTGGTCTACTTCTTTTCAAGTATTACTCGATGGTTAATGGTCTAGGACCAACTTTGTCATTGTTCATTATAAAAAAAAAACTTCTATTTATTTATATATTGTCCCTTTACCTTGTACATGGGCGAAATCGCCTCCGTACCCTAATAGGTTCTCACTTAAAAGCACACTATTTATATTGTTTATGATTTATATTTTCTTTTCCTTTGTCCTTTGGCCGGACAATCCTTCTAATCCTCGGCGTGGATTAGGTTCCTTTCTAGCTCATTCTAGGAGCTCTTTTCTCATTGCCATACAAGGCAATTTGGGAGAATCGCCAGGAAATGTTTCGTTCCTTTTGAAACACGTTCATCAAAAGGAGCGTTTTAGGTATATGGTGTACTACCTAAAGGGAACACACGCTCTTCTAACTGGAGCGTTATTCGCTATTTATAAATAAATATAAGCGAGGTTTGTTTCTTTTGGGTTGTGTCAACCGAATGTTGTTTTATTGAGATTTGCATTGATTTATAAAGCTAGTTTGAGAATCTTAAACATAGTCTAGTATTGAGTGACATTTATAAAGTCACTCAATGTTTTCGATTATTTTATGTTTCTTATTCTACATTAAAACCTATCTTAACTATATGAATTTGTATTAATATCCCAGCAATCTAGAAAGCATTTCTCTATAAAGAATATAGTGCATTGAGTAACTTTCATGCTTATTGAATGTTACTCAAAACTTCAAAATATTTTCACTGTAATATACTGCTTTGGTATTTACAATGCAACTCTAAACTTTTACTCTGTTTACATTAAATCAAAACAAAAAAAATGATCGCTTATTAATTTGTAGCTGACCTGGGATGTTCATACATGTTTAGGCACACCTGTTAATTTTATGAACACTTGTTATACGCGCCTCTATGTCTACAACTCAACACACCATTGGCTGTATAGTTGTGCATGACACATATTTTCATTGTTTATATTTAGTTTGTGTGTGACGTCATGCATACACTACAAGTTATACAATATTAAATAAACAATATGCATTCTTTTATTTAATTCTCTTCTTCATAAAATAAATCTATAATTGTAAAATAAAATAAAATTTTTGTAAAATGTGAAACTTGCACTTCACACAAAAAAAAAAAAAAATAAGAAAACAAACGAATGTCCATAGAACAAAATTGTAATATGAACGGTCTTATAAAAAAGGGAGGTGTAGCGTAGCACAACTTTTGTAGTGCGCTGTATAATACCCACAATGCATACAGTACAATATTTGCAAATACGGAAGTAAAAAATATCAATATTGTTGACCGCTGCATTTACGAAACATTGTATGAATGTGTATGCTGTTGTTGTAGGTTGTTGTTACGTTGGCACACTTATGTTTATGCTGACCCAAGTGCAAGTATCATGTTTTTGTTAATGTAGGTTAAAATATTTATATATAAAGAGGAACATTTTTATAAAAGCATTCATTAATATTCAATTAACAATCATTAATAATCAATTAATAATCAAGAATAATTTTAACAATAAAAGACCCAGCTCCAAGACTGAGCTGAAGAATTGTTAATAAACAAATACAATTAAATAATAAAATATTAGTACTTGTTATGTTGTTTTGTATATGCGAACCTTTTTACTATATATGCCGTAATCACTAGCATCACAGTGATGGTAGAATTTCATGCCGAAGTCTGGATTTATAAGTACTGGAGCCGTGGTGAGGAGATTTTTCGCTGCTTGAGCTTCTGTGGTCCAAATAAATTTCTTTTTTGTGCACAATACTTCGGTGATCGGAAAAACTTCGGGGGAAGAATTATGAGTGAAGCGCCTGTACCATCCTGCGAGTCCAAGAAAACCTCGTACTTGCTTTATATTCTTGTAAAGACGTGTTTCTTACCGGCTCGTAAAACTTTTGGAAAAAACATCATAAAAATCGCTGTGATACGCCTCGAAGCAGAAGGAGAACGTGGAACGTGTTTTGCTGTTTTTGCTGAGATAAATATATCTGGTGGTGTCTCATTTCCTGCAATATATTTCACTTTTAAAAAGTACATTTTTTACAAATTAAAAATAAACAAATTATCTAAAACACACACAACATTGAAATTGCAAAAAATTTACTGGAAATAATAAACAACACCAGCTGTTTCGCTCACCCAAATACTGGTTGGTTTGAAAACAACTGCTAATAAGATTAAGTTACAGTTTAGAAGTCACAAAAGAGTTTCTCATAGTTGTTTCTTATTTCACTGAAGCAGTTTGAAAGCAACTATCCGTTAATTTTAAAAATATACATATAACGAAAAATTGGTATAATTTTGGCAAATAAAATGGCACAACTTAATGAAAACGCTACAGGAAAACGAAACTTGGCAGAAATCTCACCAGAGCATCAAGCACCGAAGAGTAGGAAAGTGGGAGATCTTGATGTAAATGATTTAAAAATGATAATAAAAGATGGTAATAAAGAAGTTTTAGAGAAGTTATCACGTTTGTCAGATGATGTCGATGTACTGAAACAACAAAACATATGGCTGAAGGAAGAAGTTGAGAGTCTGAAAGCAGAAAAAGATCTAGATAGAAAGAGAATTATGATGCTGGAAGAGCAGATTAAAAAAAAACCTACTTTTTAAAGGTTTAGAAGTAAATCGTTCCCTAAACGAAGCAGTTGGCAAAGTATGTGTCGAGAACTTAAAACTTGCTACGGCTCCCATAATAAAGTCAACAAGAAAAATTTTTGAACGTGATGGTAAGATGACGGTGATCGCTGAATTTGATTCTCTGCAAAGCGTACAGGAGATTTTACATGAAACGAAGAAACTTATTGGTACATCCATATATATAGAGAAGGATCTAAATATTGAGAAGCAGCAAGATAAAAAAGTTATGCTCCAGTTGAAAAAAGAAATTAAATCTATTAGTACGACACATAGTGTGAAAGTCATAAATGACAGAATAAAAATTGGAAGCAAATGGCTAAGGTGGAATAATGATAAAAAATTAGTAAGCGGGAGTCAAGAGGCAGACGTTATCTTTAAGGAACTATATAACAATTGTTACACTAAAATCAATACCAACTATGATGTATTATTAAATAATTTAATGTCAAAAAACTAATAATTTCAAGTCCAAATATTTTTATAAATATAATAGCTTTTAATGTTCATGGTTTAGGTAATAAATGCCTTTTTCCAGAATTCTTTGAGTATGTTTGTAGTTGCGATATATTTGCTTTATTCGAAACGCATGTGGAGGAAGTAAATATAGACAAGTGGAGGAAATATTTTAAAAACTTTGATTTATTTTGGAAACCAGCAACTAGAGTAAACTTTCGTGGGCGAGCAATAGCAGGTTGAGTATATGGTGTTAATAAAAATTTTGCAAAGACGGGATTAAAACACTCCTTCCAGTTGATTAATGGAACAGTAGTAATTATAATACAGAAAAATGATATGAAACTCCATATTATTCCGTTATATATTAGAGGATCTAACTGGAGCAATGAATTTCATGCTTTAAAAACTTTTTTCATAAACAATTCAGAGGCTAATTCAATTGTGGTTGGAGACATGAACGTACGAAATGGTGCCATACAACAAGATATAGATGATATTCATAAATTAAAATTTTCGGCAGGTTTAGACGAAAGAAAATCAGAAGATAAAATTGTGAATGCTAAAGGTAAACAATTAATGGAATTTTTTAATGATTATGGTTTGGTGGTACTGAATGGATATACAACTGGTGATGAAGAAGGATCATATACGTAAATTAGTACACTGGGAAATTCTGTAAACGACATTTGCGCTATATCTCAAGAAGCTTTGCAGTTTGTTCAACAATTTCAAATAGAAACAAAGGTGTGGTCAGACCATATGCCGCTAAGGTTAATGTTAAGTGTAAAAGGTCCATGTGAAGGTGTAGATACTATGAACTTGTTACCAAAATTAAAATGGAATGAATCTGAAAAGGAAAAATACAACAAAAATCTAAATAAAAACCTAAGGTTACAAAGGTATCAAGGAAATTTTTTCAACCTAGAAAAATTGGTTAATATTATGAAGATATCATTACCGAATCAACAACAAAACAAAAACCAATCTATTTTTAAAACAAGGTGGTTTAACTATAAATGCCTGAAAGCGCGAAAACTCTCATTTGATCGCCTGAACATATTCAGAAGAACAAAAAATATTCAGGACAAGGAAAAATATCATCAAGCAAAACATCGTTATGTCATTGAATGTAAAAATCAAAAGCAGAAATATTACATACAGCTAAACAACAAAATTAATAATGTAAATGATTCAAAAAATTGTTGGAAGATTGCGAAGGAAATTAGAGGAGACTGCTTTAAAGTGGGCACAAATATATCAGCAACAGAGCCTAAACAATATTTTCAAAATCTTTTAAATCAACAACAAATTACTGAGGATATACAGTATGCTACAATGTGGTGCATAGATGATGATTTAGACAGAGATATAACAGTAGAAGAAATTAGAAAAGTTATGCAACTAACCAAACAAAACAAAGCACCGGGGGCTGATAGAGTGCCTTATGAATTGTTTAAAAATGCATCTGTAGAATTTCTAGACGAGCTGGTGAAGAGTTATAACGTTATTTTCGAAACAGGTAATGTTGGAGAAGAGTTTGCGGAAAGCATAATATTTCCAATACATAAAAAAGGAGATTTAAACAATCCATGTAACTACAGGGGTATTTCTTTTATGAATTGTGCAGCAAAGGTGTTAATGGGAACATTGCATTCAAGACTAATTAAATGGGTTGAAAAATATAATATTCTGAATGAATTTCAAGCTGGATTCAGACCACAGTATTCTACAGTCGACAACATATTTAATCTAGCGTCTATAGTTCATTGGAATTTTAAGGAAAAGAAAAAAACATATGCCTTCTTTGTAGACTTCAAAGCTGCATTTGATAGAGTTCCAAGGGGTGCCCTAATATACAAGCTGCAAGCACTAGGGATTTCTACAAAAATGGTCAATTTGATTAAGAATGTATATAGAAACACCAAATCTGCAGTTTGAACTGGTAGCGAATTATCGGAATATTTCGAAACTTACACCGGTGTTAAGCAAGGTTGTCTGCTATCTCCACTGTTGTTTACTCTGTATCTGAATGACCTTCATGAGAATTTAGGCGGTGGCTTAACCATAGATGATTTAAATGTGCGCCTGTTATTATATGCAGATGACATTGTGCTGTTGGCAGATGACATACGAATTATGCAAAGTATGGTAAAAAATTTAGAAGTATACTGTGACCAGTGGAATATGGAAATCAATATGATGAAGTCCCAGATGATGATCTTTAGAAAGGGTGGCCAGCTTTCTAGACACGAAAGAATAAAATATAAAGACCAATATATTGATATAGTAAATGAGTATAACTACTTAGGCGTAATCCTTACCCCCAGAATGATTTTCAGAAAACACATCGAAAAGAGAAACAATTCTGCAAAAAATAGCATCAATGCCACTTGGAGTAGTTTTCTCAGTAAAAAAGATATTACGCTAGAAACAAAATGGAAACTTTTTCAATCAGTTTGTCGATCTATACCATCGTATGCGGCCCAGATTTGGGGTTGCTGGTTTTTTGATGAAGTAGATGCCCTGCAGAGGTATTTTTTAAAAAGAATCTTGAAACTACCTGATTTTACACCAAATTATGCCCTAATACTGGAAACAAATGCTGAAGTTAGTTATTTCTACACTCTAAACCTACATATGAATTACATATTTAAAACTATTTATCGATATAACCAAAACAGACTGCCACACAAATTATCTTTAATCACGCTAAGACATAACATTTTTTGGGCAGAACGGATGAATGATCTTGGAACCGATTTCGACATACGATTCGAAAATGACGTTTCGGAAGAAGAATGGCTTAGCCGAGGTACCTCATTGCTACAACAACTGAAAACGAACAGTAATTTACAAATGCACGAAAAAGCTTTAAACAGCAGATCACGATTCTACAAATATTTAAACCTTAGTAAAGGTGTCAATTATATAAATAGTGAAAACAATTTAACACAAATCTCAACAATTTTTAAAACCAGGTGTGATATCCTACCTCTAAACAGAAATAAATTTGATAGTTCGGAAAATAGAACATGCAGCCTTTGCAATACGAGAGAAGATGAAACTTTGATCCACTTTGTGGCACAATGTCCCATACTCAGGGAATTCAGAAGAAGGTATTTAGGAAAAAACTATCTTAGCGAAAATGAATTAATAAATATTTTAAACGGTGAAGGACCAAACGGATGGAGAAAATTATATAACTACGTACACACTGCTTTAAATTACAGAAAATCTATATTAGAAGAATTTTTATGAATTAACCTCAAAATTTAGACAATTTGTTAAAATATATATATATATAACAGACGACTTTATGTCATTGTTATTAATTACCTATCTTTATTTATGTTACTTAATATGATTAATTAATTAAATAAAGAATACATACATACATACATACTTTTGTCACACAAAATCGACTTTTACGCACTAAAACCTCTAAATGGGTCTCAAAATTTTCAGACACAATGACCAAATCATCTAAATAGCCAAAAACTGAATGCCGAAGATCAGGTGGTATGATCTCGTTCATCAACCTACACATTGTCCGACGGGCGTTGCACAGCTCAAACGGCATTACTACAAATTGGTAGAGAGGCCTACCTGGGACTGTGAATGCCGTCAGTGGTTTCATCGTCAAGGGCAATCTGCCAATAGGCATCCTTTAGATCCAACTTTGATGTAAGGTTCGCTTTTGGAAATCTTGCAAATATCCCTTCTATGCTTGGCAGTGGATACGCACTCCTTTTTGTTACCAAATTAACTTTTCTGGCATCTAAACATAAGCGGACTTTATTCGGTTTTACGACCAGTCTCATTGATGAACTCCAAGGGGATGTGGAAGGTTCAATAACCCCTTGTGCCAACATTGTGTCTATTTCACCAAACATTAGTTTCTCAATCGCGGGAGAAACCGGATAGAACCGTTGCTTGATCGCTGAAGAGTTACATACATCGATCGAGTGCTTAATTAAGCTGGTTCTTCCCAACCCTTGTTTTTCAAAGTTCGAGAAAAGAGATATAACAGTATTTAACTTATGACGTTGGCTATTAGTAAGCAAGGAGTTTTCATCTGACTCGGCAGATTTTACATTGGATTCGAACAAAACATCAGACTTTTCTTGGAAAACGGACAATTCAGATGGACTATTGGACATTTTGTTTAAACATAACATGTCTACCGACCCAATAATATCGGGAAACAGATTAAGACTTCCAAAAGTCGATTCCTAAAATTAATCTATGCGATATTGAGGGGATAATGAATAATTTTATCCTACGTATTTGGTGTTTGAAAGAAACATCAACGTCAAGCCAATCAACGACATTCTGTGAGTGACCATCAGCAGTTTTGACGAAGGACTTACATATACTAAAATTTAAGAATTTAGAAAAATCAAGAGCAGCAAGATTAGAGCTATGCATTTGCTTCAGTGTCGAGCAGACCTAGTTCATAAAATTCTAAAAATGAAACCCTTGTATAGTATCACATATCGTTAGAATTTGAAATAATTGTAGAGACAAGAAACTTTCGGCATAATTTTCGCATTTTCCAGTATTTACGCAATCGTAGGGTGGGACGTTTTGTCTTTGTAATTGGACATGAATTCATAGCGGATACATTAAAAATAGCATTTCGTTTTTCCATATATGCCTCCCAACGCATTAAATTAAAATTTATTAGATTAAATTCTTTAAAAAAATATTTTTTTATTGTTAACTGAAATGTTAACAATACAACTTTATTTATTTGTTTCTCAAAACTGACTGCAAGACTTTACAAATAAAAACAACCTTAAATAAAAATTAAACAATACATAACTCTTGATTCGACGTTTCCCACGTTGAACGATGGTACGACGTTTTTGTTGGCTGCGTGTGCGGATTCGGGTTACTGCCTGTGAATCCACTTAACAATGCGTTTTGATGTTGGCACGTTTAGCTTATGTTGTTGGTATGCGCGTGTACTGTTGGTATGCGCGTGTACTGTTGGTTTTTATGTCTGGGTTATTGTTGATGTTTGTAGTTGTTATAATTACATTACGTTGCGCGTATAGTGTTGTTGTTGTTGTTGGTGTGGTCCCACAGGTGTTAACTCCTCCCCGTTTATGTTCATACGTCCTCGTATGAATAATTAGAAAAATGGAAGTCTGTGAATTCTCTCGTTCTTGACACCTCTTGATGGCAATGATAATGGAACTTTCGTGTCCGCTCTTACTTTATCGTCTTTTACAGTTTCCAATCCTTTGTTTGCGTTTGATGATTCTTCATTTACTTTTGATGATTTGGTTTCTGATGATTTGTTTTCTAATAGCTCATTTTCTGATGGCTTGTTTTTTCATGATTTGTTTTCTGTTGTTTTCTTCGTTATTCGGACGATAATAACCAATAATGTTAGAGCTATTAACAGTAGAGCGTTGATGGATAGGTTGATTTTATTCTGGACTTGTAATTTTTCAATTACTTGAGAATTGTTGACATTAACAGCTACCATCCTTTCGAGCGTCATTACTTGTTCTTGAAAATTTTCTCTACTTGGCTGCAATAATGCGGGTAATGGTTTTGTAAGGGATATTTGGATTGTCAGATATGTTTGATTTCTAATTCGTACTGTGGAACTGAGGTGATGAATTATGAATGTGCCATCTATGTTGATTGTTGCGTTGTCTGTTTCGATTTGTCCTTTAAATTCGTTCAACAGTACCATGTTTTCATCTATCTTCTCTACTAGTGCCACGTGCTCATCGTTAGTTGTTGTGCATCGGGAAGGTTTACTCTTCAGGAGGTTAGGGATGCACTCTGAATCACTGATGTCTATAATATTTTCTGTTTCACAAATACTTAATTTATTATAGTCTTTGCAGTCATCCTTAATTCCAAATAACTTATTATAACGTTTCAATAGCTTTTTAAAATTTGTATTAATAATTACATTGTTTCTTTTTACAGGTCTAATTGAAAAATTTTCACAAGTCTCGGTAGCAGTTGTTGGAATATTTACTATGTAAATGATTTTTCTATTATTTGATGCGACTTTAATTTTGGAAAAGTTCAGTAACTCATCCATATTACCGAATGGAATATTGTCCCTACAAAAAATATCCTTTAAAACATTTACTTCAGTATCAGAAAAAATAAATGGATTTACAATATTTGCTTTAGCCCATTGAATGGCGTATTCCATGTTAGATAACTCTTCTTTTATGATCTCTAATTTATACTTAAATTCTAACAATTTTTCTTCTTTTATTTCATTTTCTAACAATTTGGAAACATTATTGGTTATAATTGAGAGTCTTTTAATTTTTTCTAGCGTTAATTGATCAATTACAATTTGGTTTTTATTGTTTTTTAGGACATTGTTAATTTTATCTTTTATTATTTCGAAATCATGGTGATCCGGACTACCGGCTAACCATTTCCAAGCGCTACCGATAAAATCCAGAGACCTCTTTGTTCTCGTCTTAGATTTCAGTGTGGATAGACAGGATTTCATCTGAGATAAGTTATAGGGTAGATAAGGTAACAGTGAGTTGTTGGTACTGTTGTTTAAGTTGATTTTGTTTTCCAGTTCTTCAATTATTTTTTCGCACTCCCCCAAGTCGATAGTGTGGACAAGCTTGAATACGCCAGTCTGGATTTTAGCTGAGCCTGTATTGATCACGACGAGTCTAGAGTTAGAGTAGTCCATTATCTGGAACTCACTCTCAGAAAACGTAATCGTCAGAAGTAATCTATAATAAAATGTAGCAAAGTTAGTTTCTTATATGTTTCTTGTGTACGATTCTCCCGCTTTCAGTCACGATAGTGGAGTGTCTGTCCTCTTTTACTATTTCCCGTTTGATTTTTTCGGTTAGTTTCGTCCCAAGTCTTTTATTTATTCTCACAAAAATCCCCTGTCCAGGTATGTACTGTTTAATTTCCTTTTTGTTCCTATTGTGATATTCTAAGTCCTTTTCTTGTTTCCTTTTCAGTTTCTCCGTTCATAGCTACCCGGAGAAAAATCTACAGTTCTCCCAAAGAACATTTCTACAGGTTTCCTTCCTATTGTTGAATGAAAAGAATGATTATATTCATTTACAGATTTCTCTAGAAGCTCTTCGAAATTTCTACAAACCCCTTCGTCCTTAATGCATCTCAAGATTTCTGCCAATGTTGAATGAAATCTTTCAATTTGCCCTTTGGCTTCACTGCTATAGGGAAGTGCAGTGAAAACTTCTATTCCTAGTTCATCTTTCATCATGAAAAGTACCGAAGCCGAGTTTAATGATTTTTCATTATCCATGACAACGGTTTTAGGAACTCCGTAGAAAAAAAGAATTTCCCTTAATGGTTTTCTAATGTCTTCTATCGATTTTCCTTCTAAAATTTTCGTCTGCGCGTACTTTGAAAATTTATAGAGTGCCGTCAGAACTATCTTCTTGTCAGTTGAGAAAATGCCAATAATTTGGTATTGGTGTAACATTTAATTTTGGTTGGTTGGGATGTCGCTCGTACTTATTCTTCTTGCACGTGGAGCAAAGCTTCAATATTCTTTTAATTTTGGAGAACATGCCAGGGAAATAGGCTCTTTCTAATATCTGGGACTTATTTTCCACAGCGTTTCTGTGCGCGCGATTATGAGTCTCTATAATCAATGTTTCCTGATCGGATTCTGACAAAATATCCTCAACAAAATTTTGAGTAAATCGTATCTTATAATTTTTTAGATGATGTGGGTAAATTTCCTGTATTCTTCCCATAATGAATTCTGGGGTTTCTATGCAGTTTATTATAGACGGATTTAGATATCTCTTTAGTACTGATAGTAATTTTTCGGTATCATAGTCCTGTTCTGATATCATATGTCTGTGATATCCTGGAAAAATTATCTGAAATTCATATGCTGGAGTGTTGTCAATTTGGAGGAATAACTGATTCTTAAATGCATTAATAGGGACTTCAACACTGGGTATAAGTTCTTCTGGTGAACTGTCGCCACTATGTACCGTTCCGGTCAGAGAATTAATGTTCGTTCTAGGAGGCCTAGAGAGTGCGTCAGCCACTACGTTACTCCTACCTGGTTTATATTGGATTTCATAATTGTACTCTTCCAGTATTGCTTTCCACCTTTTTATTTTGGAATTGGTGTTTTTATTGCTCATTGCATAAGTTAGTGGCTGATGGTCAGTATAGATTATGACTTTTCCCGATCCATATAGGTAATTTCTCAAATTTGTTAGAGCCCAAATTATGGCTAACATTTCTTTCTCATTTATTGCGTAACTTTCCTCGGTTTGTGTTAGTGTTCTTGAAATAAAAGATATCGGTCTGTCGTCTTGGCTCAACACTGCTCCTATTGCTACATTAGATGCATCCGTGGTCAGCTGGAATTCTTTTTCAAAGTTTGGGTATGAAAGTATGACCTCTTGGGACACTAGGGCATTTTTTAATGCATCGATAGCGGATCTTGATTTATTATCGAGTTTGATCTCTCTTTTGTTTGACTCTGATTTGGATATCATGCCTCCGTCTCCTCTGAGAAGTTTGGTCAATGGTTTGGCAATGACGGCGTATCCTTTAATAAATCTTCTGTAGTATCCAGAAAGGCCTAGAAATGATCGAATATCTTTAATATAGGTAGGATATGGAAATTTAACGATCGCTTCCAATTTTTTGGGATTAGCTTTTATTCCACTGCATGAAACCATAAAACCAAGAAATTCGACTTCTTCTTTAAAGAACTCACACTTATCCAACTGTACCTTCATATAAGCGGCGTTAAGTGTTCCGAAGATTTCATTTAGGTGGTTCAAGTGCGATCTTTCATCTTTGCTGAAAATAATAATGTCATCTATGTACACGTAGCATATCCGTCCAATATGTTCCCTTAGAATGTCATCAAAGGCACGCTGGAATACAGATGGAGCATTTCTCAATCCAAACGGTAAACGTAGAAATTCATATTTCCCATTGTTGACAGAAAATGCTGTTTTCTCTACCTCTTCTTCCCTAATAGGTATTTGGTGAAATCCGCTCTTCAGATCGATCACCGTGAAATATTTGTTTCCTCCAAGATGAGAAAGTACGTCGTTTATGTCAGGTATGGGGTATTTATCAGGTATAGTTATTGAATTAAGTTTTCTGAAGTCTACTACAACCCTATATTTTTCTCTTCCAGACGCATCTTGTTTTTTGGGGACTACCCAAATGGGAGAATTGTATGGGGAGCGCGATGGTCGGATTATTTTATCTTTTAGTAATCTATTAATTTCTTCTTCTACGACCCCCCTTAACGCCATCAAATATGGATAATTTTTTGAATATGTCGGTGTATTAATCGTCATCCTTATTTCTCCCACAAACCTAGTTGTGTACGTGAGACTTTCATCTGGATCCGCAAATAAATTTCTATGACGGTCCACTATATTAGTTAGAGAGTTTTTTTGATACTCGGATAGATGGTCAGTCCTCAATTCAATATTGTTAACGTCTTGTGCGATATGTTGGAATAATTTAATTCGCCTGGTTCCCTGCACAACCCTGTAGTTTTCAGAAGTGTAAATTACTGCCGATAATTGCTTTAAGCAATCGTGGCCTAAAATCGCGTCGAAAGTTTTTAGTCCTGGTAAAAGGTAAAATTTTATTGGAATATCATTTATCCCAAACATGTAACCCATTACGTGATGAGTTATTTGAACGTTTCCTGCAACTGAGTTTGCACTGAATTTCTCCTGGTTTAATTTTGGATTAACTGCGTATTGTGATCTAATGTAATTTTTATTGCTACCTGTGTCAATTAAAATTTTGAGTGTCTGTCCGTTCCCCGTCCTAGCCTGAAACTATGGTAACGAGGAACTGTTTAACCAAAAAAATTTAGATCTACTAGACTGTCATTCTGCAAATTTTCCGAAGGGTCGTATTCGGGCATTTCATAGGCGGTATCTGCATATGATTGTCCGTTGTCTTCGACTTCCCTATAATATTCTTCTATATCCGGTACTCCTCCAATAGCACCTTCCTCGTCATAGAAATTAATGTTTTCTATGGTCGGCTGTTGATTTCCACTTTCAGTGTCTGATGTTACATGGAAGTTTCTTTGCATTTTATTCTGTGTGGCTTGAACAGACGCTGTTGTTTGTCTCTTGAAGGCTGTGTTTTGTGGTCTATTCACATAATTTACTTGGCGTGTCTGTATTGATCGGTCCACATCCATTGGTTCATGTCCCGATGATGGTTGTTGCGTTTGAGGATATTGGTTTGGAAATCTTTGTTGATTTCCTTGATTATATTGGGGCCTTGGTGTCCAGGTTTGATTAAAAATCGCTGTGATACGCCTCGAAGCAGAAGGAGAACGTGGAACGTGTTTTGCTGTTTTTGGTGAGATAAATATATCTGGTGGTGTCTCATTTCCTGCAATATATTTCACTTTTAAAAAGTACATTTTTTACAAATTAAAAATAAACAAATTATCTAAAACACACACAACATTGAAATTGCAAAAAATTTACTGGAAATAATAAACAACACCAGCTGTTTCGCTCACCCAAATACTGGTTGGTTTGAAAACAACTGCTAATAAGATTAAGTTACAGTTTAGAAGTCACAAAAGAGTTTCTCATAGTTGTTTCTTATTTCACTGAAGCAGTTTGAAAGCAACTATCCGTTAATTTTAAAAATATACATATAACGAAAAATTGGTATAATTTTGGCAAATAAAATGGCACAACTTAATGAAAACGCTACAGGAAAACGAAACTTGGCAGAAATCTCACCAGAGCATCAAGCACCGAAGAGTAGGAAAGTGGGAGATCTTGATGTAAATGATTTAAAAATGATAATAAAAGATGGTAATAAAGAAGTTTTAGAGAAGTTATCACGTTTGTCAGATGATGTCGATGTACTGAAACAACAAAACATATGGCTGAAGGAAGAAGTTGAGAGTCTGAAAGCAGAAAAAGATCTAGATAGAAAGAGAATTATGATGCTGGAAGAGCAGATTAAAAACAAAAACCTACTTTTTAAAGGTTTAGAAGTAAATCGTTCCCTAAACGAAGCAGTTGGCAAAGTATGTGTCGAGAACTTAAAACTTGCTACGGCTCCCATAATAAAGTCAACAAGAAAAATTTTTGAACGTGATGGTAAGATGACGGTGATCGCTGAATTTGATTCTCTGCAAAGCGTACAGGAGATTTTACATGAAACGAAGAAACTTATTGGTACATCCATATATATAGAGAAGGATCTAAATATTGAGAAGCAGCAAGATAAAAAAGTTATGCTCCAGTTGAAAAAAGAAATTAAATCTATTAGTACGACACATAGTGTGAAAGTCATAAATGACAGAATAAAAATTGGAAGCAAATGGCTAAGGTGGAATAATGATAAAAAATTAGTAAGCGGGAGTCAAGAGGCAGACGTTATCTTTAAGGAACTATATAACAATTGTTACACTAAAATCAATACCAACTATGATGTATTATTAAATAATTTAATGTCAAAAAACTAATAATTTCAAGTCCAAATATTTTTATAAATATAATAGCTTTTAATGTTCATGGTTTAGGTAATAAATGCCTTTTTCCAGAATTCTTTGAGTATGTTTGTAGTTGCGATATATTTGCTTTATTCGAAACGCATGTGGAGGAAGTAAATATAGACAAGTGGAGGAAATGTTTTAAAAACTTTGATTTATTTTGGAAACCAGCAACTAGAGTAAACTTTCGTGGTCGAGCAATAGCAGGTTCAGTATATGGTGTTAATAAAAATTTTGCAAAGACGGGATTAAAACACTCCTTCCAGTTGATTAATGGAACAGTAGTAATTATAATACAGAAAATGATATGAAACTCCATATTATTCCGTTATATATTAGAGGATCTAACTGGAGCAATGAATTTCATGCTTTAAAAACTTTTTTCATAAACAATTCAGAGGCTAATTCAATTGTGGTTGGAGACATGAACGTACGAAATGGTGCCATACAACAAGATATAGATGATATTCATAAATTAAAATTTTCGGCAGGTTTAGACGAAAGAAAATCAGAAGATAAAATTGTGAATGCTAAAGGTAAACAATTAATGGAATTTTTTAATGATTATGGTTTGGTGGTACTGAATGGATATACAACTGGTGATGAAGAAGGATCATATACGTAAATTAGTACACTGGGAAATTCTGTAAACGACATTTGCGCTATATCTCAAGAAGCTTTGCAGTTTGTTCAACAATTTCAAATAGAAACAAAGGTGTGGTCAGACCATATGCCGCTAAGGTTAATGTTAAGTGTAAAAGGTCCATGTGAAGGTGTAGATACTATGAACTTGTTACCAAAATTAAAATGGAAAGAATCTGAAAAGAAAAAATACAACAAAAATCTAAATAAAAACCTAAGGTTACAAAGGTATCAAGGAAATTTTTTCAACCTAGAAAAATTGGTTAATATTATGAAGATATCATTACCGAATCAACAACAAAACAAAAACCAATCTATTTTTAAAACAAGGTGGTTTAACTATAAATGCCTGAAAGCGCGAAAACTCTCATTTGATCGCCTGAACATATTCAGAAGAACAAAAAATATTCAGGACAAGGAAAAATATCATCAAGCAAAACATCGTTATGTCATTGAATGTAAAAATCAAAAGCAGAAATATTACATACAGCTAAACAACAAAATTAATAATGTAAATGATTCAAAAAATTGTTGGAAGATTGCGAAGGAAATTAGAGGAGACTGCTTTAAAGTGGGCACAAATATATCAGCAACAGAGCTTAAACAATATTTTCAAAATCTTTTAAATCAACAACAAATTACTGAGGATATACAGTATGCTACAATGTGGTGCATAGATGATGATTTAGACAGAGATATAATAGTAGAAGAAATTAGAAAAGTTATGCAACTAACCAAACAAAACAAAGCACCGGGGGCTGATAGAGTGCCTTATGAATTGTTTAAAAATGTATCTGTAGAATTTCTAGACGAGCTGGTGAAGAGTTATAACGTTATTTTCGAAACAGGTAATGTTGGAGAAGAGTTTGCGGAAAGCATAATATTTCCAATACATAAAAAAGGAGATTTAAACAATCCATGTAACTACAGGGGTATTTCTTTTATGAATTGTGCAGCAAAGGTGTTAATGGGAACATTGCATTCAAGACTAATTAAATGGGTTGAAAAATATAATATTCTGAATGAATTTCAAGCTGGATTCAGACCACAGTATTCTACAGTCGACAACATATTTAATCTAGCGTCTATAGTTCATTGGAATTTTAAGGAAAAGAAAAAAACATATGCCTTCTTTGTAGACTTCAAAGCTGCATTTGATAGAGTTCCAAGGGGTGCCCTAATATACAAGCTGCAAGCACTAGGGATTTCTACAAAAATGGTCAATTTGATTAAGAATGTATATAGAAACACCAAATCTGCAGTTTTGACTGGTAGCGAATTATCGGAATATTTCGAAACTTACACCGGTGTTAAGCAAGGTTGTCTGCTATCTCCACTGTTGTTTACTCTGTATCTGAATGACCTTCATGAGAATTTAGGCGGTGGCTTAACCATAGATGATTTAAATGTGCGCCTGTTATTATATGCAGATGACATTGTGCTGTTGGCAGATGACATACGAATTATGCAAAGTATGGTAAAAAATTTAGAAGTATACTGTGACCAGTGGAATATGGAAATCAATATGATGAAGTCCCAGATGATGATCTTTAGAAAGGGTGGCCAGCTTTCTGGACACGAAAGAATAAAATATAAAGACCAGTATATTGATATAGTAAATGAGTATAACTACTTAGGCGTAATCCCTACCCCCAGAATGATTTTCAGAAAACACATCGAAAAGAGAAACAATTCTGCAAAAAATAGCATCAATGCCACTTGGAGTAGTTTTCTCAGTAAAAAAGATATTACGCTAGAAACAAAATGGAAACTTTTTCAATCAGTTTGTCGATCTATACAATCGTATGCGGCCCAGATTTGGGGTTGCTGTTTTTTTGATGAAGTAGATGCCCTGCAGAGGTATTTTTTAAAAAGAATCTTGAAACTACCTGATTTTACACCAAATTATGCCCTAATACTGGAAACAAATGCTGAAGTTAGTTATTTCTACACTCTAAACCTACATATGAATTACATATTTAAAACTATTTATCGATATAACCAAAACAGACTGCCACACAAATTATCTTTAATCACGCTAAGACACAACATTTTTGGGGCAGAACGGATGAATGATCTTGGAACCGATTTCGACATACGATTCGAAAATGACGTTTCGGAAGAAGAATGGCTTAGCCGAGGTACCTCATTGCTACAACAACTGAAAACGAACAGTAATTTACAAATGCACGAAAAAGCTTTAAACAGCAGATCACGATTCTACAAATATTTAAACCTTAGTAAAGGTGTCAATTATATAAATAGTGAAAACAATTTAACACAAATCTCAACAATTTTTAAAACCAGGTGTGATATCCTACCTCTAAACAGAAATAAATTTGATAGTTCGGAAAATAGAACATGCAGCCTTTGCAACACGAGAGAAGATGAAACTTTGATCCACTTTATGGCACAATGTCCCATACTCAGGGAATTCAGAAGAAGGTATTTAGGAAAAAACTATCTTAGCGAAAATGAATTAATAAATATTTTAAACGGTGAAGGACCAAACGGATGGAGAAAATTATATAACTACGTACACACTGCTTTAAATTACAGAAAATCTATATTAGAAGAATTTTTATGAATTAACATCAAAATTTAGACAATTTGTTAAAATATATATATATATAACAGACGACTTTATGTCATTGTTATTAATTACCTATCTTTATTTATGTTACTTAATATGATTAATTAATTAAATAAAGAATACATACATACATACATACATACTTTTGTCACACAAAATCGACTTTTACGCACTAAAACCTCTAAATGGGTCTCAAAATTTTCAGACACAATGACCAAATCATCTAAATAGCCAAAAACTGAATGCCGAAGATCAGGTGGTATGATCTCGTTCATCAACCTACACATTGTCCGACGGGCGTTGCACAGCTCAAACGGCATTACTACAAATTGGTAGAGAGGCCTACCTGGGCCTGTGAATGCCGTCAGTGGTTTCATCGTCAAGGGCAATCTGCCAATAGGCATCCTTTAGATCCAACTTTGTTGTAAGGTTCGCTTTTGGAAATCTTGCAAATATCCCTTCTATGCTTGGCAGTGGATACGCACTCCTTTTTGTTACCAAATTAACTTTTCTGGCATCTAAACATAAGCGGACTTTATTCGGTTTTACGACCAGTCTCATTGATGAACTCCAAGGGGATGTGGAAGGTTCAATAACCCCTTGTGCCAACATTGTGTCTATTTCACCAAACATTAGTTTCTCAACCGCGGGAGAAACCGGATAGAACCGTTGCTTGATCGCTGAAGAGTTACATACATCGATCGAGTGCTTAATTAAGCTGGTTCTTCCCAACCCTTGTTTTTCAAAGTTCGAGAAAAGAGATATAACAGTATTTAACTTATGACGTTGGCTATTAGTAAGTAAGGAGTTTTCATCTGACTCGGCAGATTTTACATTGGATTCGAACAAAACATCAGACTTTTCTTGGAAAACGGACAATTCAGATGGACTATTGGACATTTTGTTTAAACATAACATGTCTACCGACCCAATAATATCGGGAAACAGATTAAGACTTCCAAAAGTCGATTCCTAAAATTAATCTATGCGATATTGAGGGGATAATGAATAATTTTATCCTACGTATTTGGTGTTTGAAAGAAACATCAACGTCAAGCCAATCAACGACATTCTGTGAGTGACCATCAGCAGTTTTGACGAAGGACTTACATATACTAAAATTTAAGAATTTAGAAAAATCAAGAGCAGCAAGATTAGAGCTATGCATTTGCTTCAGTGTCGAGCAGACCTAGTTCATAAAATTCTAAAAATGAAACCCTTGTATAGTATCGCATATCGTTAGAATTTGAAATAATTGTAGAGACAAGAAACTTTCGGCATAATTTTCGCATTTTCCAGTATTTACGCAATCGTAGGGTGGGACGTTTTGTCTTTGTAATTGGACATGAATTCATAGCGGATACATTAAAAATAGCATTTCGTTTTTCCATATATGCCTCCCAACGCATTAAATTAAAATTTATTAGATTAAATTCTTTAAAAAAATATTTTTTTATTGTTAACTGAAATGTTAACAATACAACTTTATTTATTTGTTTCTCAAAACTGACTGCAAGACTTTACAAATAAAAACAACCTTAAATAAAATTAAACAATACATAACTGTTGATTCGACGTTTCCCACGTTGAACGATGGTACGACGTTTTTGTTGGCTGCGTGTGCGGATTCGGGTTACTGCCTGTGAATCCACTTAACAATGCGTTTTGATGTTGGCACGTTTAGCTTATATTGTTGGTATGCGCGTGTACTGTTGGTATGCGCGTGTACTGTCGGTTTTTATGTCTGGGTTATTGTTGATGTTTGTAGTTGTTATAATTACATTACGTTGCGCGTATAGTGTTGTTGTTGTTGTTGGTGTGGTCCCACAGGTGTTAACTCCTCCCCGTTTATGTTCATACGTCCTCGTATGAATAATTAGAAAAATGGAAGGCTGTGAATTCTCTCGTTCTTGACACCTCTTGATGGCAATGATAATGGAACTTTCGTGTCCGCTCTTACTTTATCGTCTTTTACAGTTTCCAATCCTTTGTTTGCGTTTGATGATTCTTCATTTACTTTTGATGATTTGGTTTCTGATGATTTGTTTTCTAATAGCTCATTTTCTGATGGCTTGTTTTTTGATGATTTGTTTTCTGTTGTTTTCTTCGTTATTCGGACGATAATAACCAATAATGTTAGAGCTATTAACAGTAGAGCGTTGATGGATAGGTTGATTTTATTCTGGACTTGTAATTTTTCAATTACTTGAGAATTGTTGACATTAACAGCTACCATCCTTTCGAGCGTCATTACTTGTTCTTGAAAATTTTCTCTACTTGGCTGCAATAATGCGGGTAATGGTTTTGTAAGGGATATTTGGATTGTCAGATATGTTTGATTTCTAATTCGTACTGTGGAACTGAGGTGATGAATTATGAATGTGCCATCTATGTTGATTGTTGCGTTGTCTATTCCGATTTGTCCTTTAAATTCGTTCAACAGTACCATGTTTTCATCTTTCTTCTCTACTAGTGCCACGTGCTCATCGTTAGTTGTTGTGCATCGGGAAGGTTTACTCTTCAGGAGGTTAGGGATGCACTCTGAATCACTGATGTCTATAATATTTTCTGTTTCACAAATACTTAATTTATTATAGTATTTGCAGTCATCCTTAATTCCAAATAACTTATTATAACGTTTCAATAGCTTTTTAAAATTTGTATTAATAATTACATTCTTTCTTTTTACAGGTCTAATTGAAAAATTTTCACAAGTCTCGGTAGCAGTTGTTGGAATATTTACTATGTAAATGAGTTTTCTATTATTTGATGCGACTTTAATTTTGGAAAAGTTCAGTAACTCATCCATATTACCGAATGGAATATTGTCCCTATAAAAAATATCCTTTAAAACATTAACTTCAGTATCAGAAAAAATAAATGGATTTACAATATTTGCTTTAGCCCATTGAATGGCGTATTCCATGTTAGATAACTCTTCTTTTATGATCTCTAATTTATACTTAAATTCTAACAATTTTTCTTCTTTTATTTCATTTTCTAACAATTTGGAAACATTATTGGTTATAATTGAGAGTCTTTTAATTTTTTCTAGCGTTAATTGATCAATTACAATTTGGTTTTTATTGTTTTTTAGGACATTGTTAATTTTATCTTTTATTATTTCGAAATCACGGTGATCCGGACTACCGGCTAACCATTTCCAAGCGCTACCGATAAAATTCAGAGACCTCTTTGTTCTCGTCTTAGATTTCAGTGTGGATAGGCAGGAATTCATCTGAGATAAGTTATAGGGTAGATAAGGTAACAGTGAGTTGTTGGTACTGTTGTTTAAGTTGATTTTGTTTTCCAGTTCTTCAATTATTTTTTCGCACTCCCCCAAGTCGATAGTGTGGACAAGCTTGAATACGCCAGTCTGGATTTTAGCTGAGCCTGTATTGATCGCGACGAGTCTAGAGTTAGAGTAGTCCATTATCTGGAACTCACTCTCAGAAAACGTAATCGTCAGAAGTAATCTATAATAAAATGTAGCAAAGTTAGTTTCTTATATGTTTCTTGTGTACGATTCTCCCGCTTTCAGTCACGATAGTGGAGTGTCTGTCCTCTTTTACTATTTCCCGTTTGAATTTTTCGGTTAGTTTCGTCCCAAGTCTTTTATTTATTCTCACAAAAATCTCCTGTCCAGGTATGTACTGTTTAATTTCCTTTTTGTTCCTTTTGTGATATTCTAAGTCCTTTTCTTGTTTCCTTTTCAGTTTCTCCGTTCATAGCTACCCGGAGAAAAATCTACAGTTCTCCCAAAGAACATTTCTACAGGTTTCCTTCCTATTGTTGAATGAAAAGAATGATTATATTCATTTACAGATTTCTCTAGAAGCTCTTCGAAATTTCTACAAACCCCTTCGTCCTTAATGCATCTCAAGATTTCTGCCAATGTTGAATGAAATCTTTCAATTTGCCCTTTGGCTTCACTGCTATAGGGAAGTGCAGTGAAAACTTCTATTCCTAGTTCATCTTTCATCATGAAAAGTACCGAAGCCGAGTTTAATGATTTTTCATTATCCATGACAACGGTTTTAGGAACTCCGTAGAAAAAAAGAATTTCCCTTAATGGTTTTCTAATGTCTTCTATCGATTTTCCTTCTAAAATTTTCGTCTGCGCGTACTTTGAAAATTTATAGAGTGCCGTCAGAACTATCTTCTTGTCAGTTGAGAAAATGCCAATAATTTGGTATTGGTGTAACATTTAATTTTGGTTGGTTGGGATGTCGCTCGTACTTATTCTTCTTGCACGTGGAGCAAAGCTTCAATATTCTTTTAATTTTGGAGAACATGCCAGGGAAATAGGCTCTTTCTAATATCTGGGACTTATTTTCCACAGCGTTTCTGTGCGCGCGATTATGAGTCTCTATAATCAATGTTTCCTGATCGGATTCTGACAAAATATCCTCAACAAAATTTTGAGTAAATCGTATCTTATAATTTTTTAGATGATGTGGGTAAATTTCCTGTATTCTTCCCATAATGAATTCTGGGGTTTCTATGCAGTTTATTATAGACGGATTTAGATATCTCTTTAGTACTGATAGTAATTTTTCGGTATCATAGTCCTGTTCTGATATCATATGTCTGTGATATCCTGGAAAAATTATCTGAAATTCATATGCTGGAGTGTTGTCAATTTGGAGGAATAACTGATTCTTAAATGCATTAATAGGGACTTCAACACTGGGTATAAGTTCTTCTGGTGAACTGTCGCCACTATGTACCGTTCCGGTCAGAGAATTAATGTTCGTTCTAGGAGGCCTAGAGAGTGCGTCAGCCACTACGTTACTCCTACCTGGTTTATATTGGATTTCATAATTGTGCTCTTCCAGTATTGCTTTCCAACTTTTTATTTTGGAATTGGTGTTTTTATTGCTCATTGCATAAGTTAGTGGATGATGGTCAGTATAGATTATGACTTTTCCCGATCCATATAGGTAATTTCTCAAATTTGTTAGAGCCCAAATTATGGCTAACATTTCTTTCTCATTTATTGCGTAACTTTCCTCGGTTTGTGTTAGTGTTCTTGAAATAAAAGATATCGGTCTGTCGTCTTGGCTCAACACTGCTCCTATTGCTACATTAGATGCATCCGTGGTCAGCTGGAATTCTTTTTCAAAGTTTGGGTATGAAAGTATGACCTCTTGGGACACTAGGGCATTTTTTAATGCATCGATAGCGGATCTTGATTTATTATCGAGTTTGATCTCTCTTTTGTTTGACTCTGATTTGGATATCATGCCTCCGTCTCCTCTGAGAAGTTTGGTCAATGGTTTGGCAATGACGGCGTATCCTTTAATAAATCTTCTGTAGTATCCAGAAAGGCCTAGAAATGATCGAAGATCTTTAATATAGGTAGGATATGGAAATTTAACGATCGCTTACAATTTTTTGGGATTAGCTTTTATTCCACTGCATGAAACCATAAAACCAAGAAATTCGACTTCTTCTTTAAAGAAGTCACACTTATCCAACTGTACCTTCATATAAGTGGCGTTAAGTGTTCCGAAGATTTCATTTAGGTGGTTCAAGTGCGATCTTTCATCTTTGCTGAAAATAATAATGTCATCTATGTACACGTAGCATATCCGTCCAATATGTTCCCTTAGAATGTCATCAAAGGCACGCTGGAATACAGATGGAGCATTTCTCAATCCAAACGGTAAACGTAGAAATTCATATTTCCCATTGTTGACAGAAAATGCTGTTTTCTCTACCTCTTCTTCCCTAATAGGTATTTGGTGAAATCCGCTCTTCAGATCGATCACCGTGAAATATTTGTTTCCTCCAAGATGAGAAAGTACGTCGTTTATGTCAGGTATGGGGTATTTATCAGGTATAGTTATTGAATTAAGTTTTCTGAAGTCTACTACAACTCTATATTTTTCTCTTCTAGACGCATCTTGTTTTTTGGGGACTACCCAAATGGGAGAATTGTATGGGGAGCGCGATGGTCGGATTATTTTATCTTTTAGTAATCTATTAATTTCTTCTTCTACGACCCCCCTTAACGCCATCAAATATGGATAATTTTTTGAATATGTCGGTGTATTAATCGTCATCCTTATTTCTCCCACAAACCTAGTTGTGTACGTGAGACTTTCATCTGGATCCGCAAATAAATTTCTATGACGGTCCACTATATTAATTAGAGAGTTTTTTGATACTCGGATAGATGGTCGGTCCTCAATTCAATATTGTTAACGTCTTGTGCGATATGTTGGAATAATTTAATTCGCCTGGTTCCCTGCACAACCCTGTAGTTTTCAGAAGTGTAAATTACTGCCGATAATTGCTTTAAGCAATCATGGCCTAAAATCGCGTCGAAAGTTTTTAGTCCTGGTAAAAGGTAAAATTTTATTGGAATATCATTTATCCCAAACATGTAACCCATTACGTGATGAGTTATTTGAACGTTTCCTGCAACTGAGTTTGCACTGAATTTCTCCTGGTTTAATTTTGGATTAACTGCGTATTGTGATCTAATGTAATTTTTATTGCTACCTGTGTCAATTAAAATTTTGAGTGTCTGTCCGTTCCCCGTCCTAGCCTGAAACTATGGTAACGAGGAACTGTTTAACCAAAAAAATTTTGATCTACTAGACTGTCATTCTGCAAATTTTCCGAAGGGTCGTATTCGGGCATTTCATAGGCGGTATCTGCATATGATTGTCCGTTGTTTTCGACTTCCCTATAATATTCTTCTATATCCGGTACTCCTCCAATAGCACCTTCCTCGTCATAGAAATTAATGTTTTCTATGGTCGGCTGTTGATTTCCACTTTCAGTGTCTGATGTTACATGGAAGTTTCTTTGCATTTTATTCTGTGGGGCTTGAACAGACGCTGTTATTTGTCTCTTGAAGGCTGTGTTTTGTGGTCTATTCACATAATTTACTTGGCGTGTCTGTATTGATCGGTCCACATCCATTGGTTCATGTCCCGATGATGGTTGTTGCGTTTGAGGATATTGGTTTGGAAATCTTTGTTAATTTCCTTGATTATATTGGGGCCTTGGTGTCCAGGTTTGATTACCTATTGGTCGCCAATTAGCATGACGATTAAAGTTTGTCGTAATCGTATTTCTAGGTGGTAGTGGTGGCCTAGGAAGTGGTCTGCCACCAATGTGTGCTAATTCTGGATAAAATCTGGGCCTATTTCCCATGAATAAATTTGTTCCAATGCGGTCCTTTTGAACACTATTTCTATTGAAATGACTGTGAGCGTAATTCATTCTGAATGTCATATTTTCAAGTTTTAAGCAAATGTGCAATGCTTGGGGTAATGAAGTCGGTTCCCGAACACTAAGAAGTCTCGGTAGGTCTCCATTAAGTCCTCTGACAAAAGTATCGAGAGCCCTATCTCTAAATCCAAGTAAGATATTTTATCTAATATTAAGGAGAGATGCTGGCAAACCCTCTGATAAAATTCTGTAATTGACCTATTGCCTTGGCAAAGCGCAGTCATTAGGTACTCTAATGTACCAATGTCCCTTTTGTCCGAATAATGCATCAGAAGGCATTTTTTTATTCTTGGCCAGTCTAGTGGTGTCCTATAAGATTCTACAGCTGTGTCTGCTTCTCCTATAACTTTAGTGCGTATTGTATGAAGTATCGCATAGTATCTTCCTGTTCCCTTTTGTGATTCGTATAATTCTAGCACTCTGTCTACTGACTTTCTCCAAGAATTAAATTAACCAATACTACCGGAAAATTCTCTTAGAGATTTAACTATATCGGGTACCCTGTCCAACTCTTCTAGCATAGTCGTAAACTGTCCTATTGGTTGGTCCAAATCATCATCTAAGCTACAGTCTTGGGGTGTTCGTAATGTTTCCCTAAGAATGTCTCTTAACTCCCGTTTCTGTAATTCGGTAAGTCCTATGTTCGATGTCGCATTCGACCAGGATGGTGTATTTTGGGACATTGTAAGTGATCTACTAAGTCTTTCAGTTAGGCCTTCTATGGATTCGTTGGGACAATTGGAAATGGTTTAAGTTAGAAAGGGATGCACTTTAGTTGCAGATTATATTGTTAAGTTAGATCTTGAGTTAAATTAGATTTTTAAAGTTAAAATTTTGGGAATAATTATTTTGGAAAAAATTTTTTTTGTTAAATTTTTGAAATAAAATTTTAAATTATTTTTATTTTTTAATTCCACAAAAATTAAATTAAATTTTTAGTTAGATTTTAGATTTTGTTAAATTAAATTAAAGTTTAAATTTTGGAAATTAAAAATTTTTAAATTAAATTTTTAGTTAAGTTTTAGATTAAAATTTTTAATTAAGGTTTAAAATTTTGAAATAAAATTTGTTAAATTAAATTCTTAGTAAAATTTTTGATATTGTTAAAAAAAGGATATTGAAAATCTTAAATGATATTTAAAGTTTAAATTTTCGAAACAAAAATTTGTTAAATTAAATTTTTAGTTAAATTTTAGATTAAATTTTTAATTAAAGTTCGAATTTTTAAAATCAAATTTGTTAAATTAAATCTTTAGTTAAAGAAAAAAAAATTTTAGTTACGATTAAATTTTGGAAACGATTTTTTTTCTACAATTTCAAAAGTGAAATGAAGTTTTTTAATTATAGATTAAATTAATTTTTTTTTTCTTACGTTTCAAAGGAAAAAAAACGATCTTACATTAGTAATATCTGGATCATTGCTGGACTTGATTGCTGTATTTCCTTGTAGTTAGATGCTGTTGATTAATTTTTCCTCCCGGTTCTATTTCTTCTCCTTTTCACTCCAAAAAAAGGATTTTATAGTTGATATGATAAAACTTCTAAATCGTAAAATATTCTCCACTTTCTATCGTTCATTTATTTTCACCTTACTGTTACTATTTTATAGCTTATAATTTGTTTCACCTTTATGTTTAGTTGTTGATTACAGTTTTAATTAATTTAATTAGTTTGTTATTTAATCAGTTCAGAAAAAATTTTTTTTATTGATTTTAGTTTATTTTATTTATTTTTTAAATATTTCTTCAACTGGTTTTCTAAATAAAACTTTAATTATTTTCTTTGCGAAAAACTATTATTATTTTTACTTATTTCACTTTATTATTTTCTGTTTTTGTATTTTCGCTGTTAGTGTCACTGTTATTTTAATTTTTATTTTTTTATTTATTTCACTTAAACTACAACACGGCCGCTAATCCTTAGGAGGATCTCTCTTTTGTCCCTTACGAAGGACTACTCGAGCGCACCGTTTCCGCGCTTTATGACTTATTTACGACGAAGGACCCTTTTTTCCGGGGGTCCCTGCTCGGGCGCCAATTAACATTTATTAGATTAAATTCTTTAAAAAATATTTTTTTATTGTTAACTGAAATGTTAACAATACAACTTTATTTATTTGTTTCTCAAAACTGACTGCAAGACTTTACAAATAAAAACAACCTTAAATAAAAATTAAACAAAACATAACTGTTGATTCGGCGTTTCCCACGTTGAACGATGGTACGACGTTTTTGTTGGCTCGTGTGCGGATTCGGGTTACTGCCTGTGAATCCAATTAGCAATGCATTTTGACGTTGGCACGTTTAGCTTATGTTGTTGGTATGCGCGTGTACTGTTGGTATTTATGTCTGGGTTATTGTTGATGTTTGTTGTTGTTATAATTACATTACGTTGCGCGTATAGTATTGTTGTTGTTGTTGGTGTGGTCTCACAGGTGTTAACTTATATAAGCCGTGGAATATATTCATAGCTGTTAACACTAGAAGGTGATCTTTTTTAAAATTGAATAAAGTTTAGTAGTTGGGGTTGCATCCTTTCCTTTGCTATCGAGTATTATATTGTATAAATCAGGTATGGTTTGTTCACATTTGTTTTTGAATTGAGAAGGAGCATTTGTATCTACAGCTGATCCTTCGGAAGTGACTTGTAGTTTTCTGAAAAACTAGTGTTCCTTGTTACACATTTTGTACAATTTGGTTTATATACTTTCTTGGCACCACAGCCATAACAAAAAATTTGCAGATCTTGCAGACAGTCCTCCCGGCGATGACCCAATTCATCACAATTCCAACATTTGGAAACAACTTGTGGATTACTAACCGCATTGACTGACGAATGAGAATCGATTGGAGTATCGATGGCACCAAAATCTTCATCCAAATCTACTTCAGCAACTTGTCTACGAGGCACAAAAGCATTTTGAGGTCGCATATTTAAATTTCTTCTGACATGCTCGTCATTTAGAAAGTTTTCCCTTTCTTGAACTAATCTTCGAAGGCCAGAAATAGAGTGAATGGGTACGTAGAGAAGATCTTACCTTATTTCCGGTCCGAGATTTCGCGTAAGGATTTCTATCAAATCACTCTCGGCTAATGGTGAAGGTAAACGATCCATGATTGCCGAAACTGCATCAAAGAACAAATCAAAGTCCTCCTGAATTTCAAATGAAGATTTGTAATCTCGATATTTGCAACGTATTGTTTCACAAAACTGATCCCAATGAACAACCTGAATATTTTTGCGGTACCCCCAAAACCAGTCTCTAGCTTTGCCTACCAGGAGAATATTGCATATTATGCCAAAAATCTCCTCCAAAAGTAGCATTGGTTAGTGAACGAACTCTATATAGAAATTCTTCAATACGAATACCATTTGATGAACCATCAAACCTTAAATTCCAATTTTGTATTATATTGGTTATTTTATCAGTTCGAAAAAAATTACTGGAAGTTGACACATTTGAAAAAGAAGCCTGAGGGTTACTTTATATTTTGATGAGTCAGTGAATTATGTTGATTAGTCAAATTATTGATATTATTAGAATTAATATTTCCACCTGAAGTTTGTAATATTGGGTTAGTGGAAGGATAAGGTGGAGTATTATTTCGCACTGGGTTGGGCTTTAAATTTAGATTCTGCATGATTCTTGTTAGATTATACTGTATCATTCGATTAATTTCCGCATAATCAATATTACTATTATTATTAACTGCAGGAGACATTGGTGGTATACTCTGTGGAGCAGGAGAAGCTCGAACGTGTTGGGTGGTTGTCCAAAAGTCTAATTAAAAAAAATGAATTATAAATATCTTTGAATTTCAAAATTTTGTGGGAATTAGTTCTCAAAAAAAAAAAATAAAAAAATAAACAAAGTTATACGACGAAAATTTGTTTCCGAAGGTTTACTGTATTCTTGTAATATAATCTTTAAATAGAAAAATTTATTGGGCAGTTTAGTATTGCCTCAATAGTAACAGTATCAAATATTTCCATAAAATGAATATGCGAGTTGTGACTTATTTACAAAAAAAAAATACAATTAAAAAAAAATTAAAATTCAATTTCAGTTCTTTTTTTTATTATTTTTTTTTTTTAACAGCTATAGTATGATTCTTAAGGAATTTTTAATTCACTAAGACCGAGTTTTAAATTCGAAATTTAGGTCGTTCATAAACAGAAATTTAAATAATATGTTTTCATTCATCAATTGTTAGGGCTTACTTACTGATGATGCGTAGATAAAAAGGCACAAAAATGAGGGAAACATCAATTAATAGAAACTACAAGACTGGATTATGGAGTAAAAAGTATAGTTTAGAATGCTCGTTATCTAAACAAACCAGCTTGGAGTTTTTCCTGGACATTAAATTACAATTAGCAAAATTAATGTGATCCGATTAAAAAATATACTTGCTGCTAGCTAAGTTTTTGATAAAGAAAACTAAAAACTCTACCTTAAACTGCAATAAAATACAAAAGCATTCAAAATCTTGGCACTCCCGACAAAGATAATCACAAATAACAAAATTGTTAGCATATTCGAACTTTTGAACCTCAAATTACCAATTTCCGATAAAGTATTGGTGATTGTATTGCAGGAAATGTGAAAATATTAAAAAACATTTTGGTATTTTACGCTTGACGTGAAATCTATAATTTACTTACGAAAACAGAGCTCTAAAAGAACACAGTTCTTTCGGGTCCACGTTGGTCGCCAATTATTGTAATGAACCCACTGTGATTTCTGAAATTTTGTTGGACAAAATCATGTTTAGATATTTATTTTATTCGAAAATAACATAAAAATCGTTTAAAAGAGATAAGAGTGTAGGACGGCGGGAGCCTTTGTACACTAGCAACAGTCGGGTGGGGGGTTCGAGTCCTTACTCCTAAAAATTCACTACACACAATATTTTTATAGACTCCCTTTTTATATAACATTCTACAAGTGAACAAAGAGTAACTAAATATTTAAAATTCGAATGCCCTCAATTTAGTTACGATTTAAATGAACTAAAAATTAAAGCTATTAATTGATCTTCCGGTAATTAAAATTTCTCTCCTAGTTGGATTGCGGAAAGAGTCGCCTCATAACCCTACCCAACCAAAGTTTTAGTGACGACATGTTAAATCTAAAACCCCTAAAAGTAACTGGCCTGATTTACTCTAACGCATCATCATTCGTAAGAAAAGCCAAAATTTTAATTTAGCTTTCCATATTCAATATTTCTGTTTTATTCAACCTATAAAATATGTTAACGACTAGCATTATATAAAAAGAAACGTTTAAAAAATATATTTCAAAATATAAGATAGTTAAACTAGATGACATTTTAGCCAAATGGTAAAGCTAATTGTAATTATTTAATAACTTAAACGAAAGAATTGATCTTAATTTAAAAAAAAATTATTCTGAGGTTCTTAATCACAGTGAACTAACACATTAAAGCCAGTAAAATGCTGTATCAAACTCATTTACTACCCGAACAATGCAGATAGTAAGGTATTACTCTAATTATTCCCACAATAACCAAAAGACAACGCAAAAAAACTAATACTCCCTTTGTTTATATTAAGAGATGATGAATGCGTCTTACATTATCTCTTTATCATTAATAGTTATTTTACTGAAGCTTTTAAGAAGAGCTTTTATTCGATAAATAGATGGTTTAATACATTTAATGCAAGTTGTATTACTCCTTTATATTAATTTTGTTTTAGAATATTAGTTTTTGTTGCTGTCATAAGGTATATTTTAAGAGTGTATGAAAAAAATAATTGTTTAATAGATAATTTCATAATTTGACTTACCAACCAACATGTTCGAAGATCGATCAAGGCCTTGTTAAAGTTCGATGTTTGCGGTTGCTGTTGTTGCAATTTGCTGAATTAGAATAATATTAGATACATTGGTTTGGCATTAGATGTTTTTAAGATGCATTAGAATCATCGCAGGTTGCATACATTAGAATTTGTTGTTTTGCGATGGTTATTTAGTTTTAGGTAAATTATTGTGTGTTAAGATTATTTATTTATTACATGTTTTGGTATTAGTTATAGGATTTTATTTTTACTTATTTATTTGCTTGTTATTAGTTCTCTGTGATATAGATTTAAGTCTTATTTTAATATTAATATCAAGTTAACTTTAATTTAATTTTCATATTTTGCTTATACTCTAATTCAATTTTCATATTGTAAAATTTAATTATATTTAATTTAGAAAATTTAGAAAAAGTCTATAGTTTTAATAGTTTTTAAATTTAAAATTCATTGCGAATAGTAAAGGGGATAGATATTACACAAAAATTGAAAAGTGATGCAATGTCGAATCGCACCATAAGGTTTATTGAAAGCACTAGTATCTCCCTGTTGTAACCTTTTCTGGGTATGGAAAAAAAAACATGATTAATGATCAATTACACTAAATAACTCTCCTTTTTTTGCTTTGTTTTTTTTTTTTTTTTGATGATCTGTATGTTGTTGCAAATGTATGATCTGTATGTTGTTGCAAATTTGAAGCCCAATCCTTATCTGCTACCTCTTAGTGATTAGGGTTCATCTTAGGAGAACGAAAAATTCCTGTCTTCATATGAATATTCGGGGAAATTGATTTTGTCCAATAACAGCCACTTTTAACTTCCAACCTGAGATTTTTGTCACCAATTGTGGTTGAGCGATACCACAAGGGTTCGAAAGCAAAAGACGATTTCAAATTTCCTTTCGTTATGGGGAATCTCTTATCAAAATTAGAATTCCTGAAGTTTAAGATACTGGTAAATTCCATTCTCCATTAAAAGTTTCATAACAAATTTACCTTATAATTGAAATAAATTGATTTCACAATGAAAAAATCCCCAGATTTTCCGAAATTGAATTACTGATTTTAATGATGTTTTAAGATTTACTTTATCACTCTTTCTCACTTTTAGTGTATAATTTTTTTTATCTGCTCACGTTGGCTGTCGAAAATGAAAGGAAGTCAAAGATTTTTTTTAGCAGATTACAGGACTTCATAAAGAAAAGAGCGTACAAAAGCACTCAAACAAACTTGGTAATCTGTCAACGTAACTACTAAACAAACGAGTTTCCCTCATAAAAGCTAGAAAAACGCTAATTTGGATCCCTGATCAATGTTTATAATGATGTCTTACTATAATGTTTCAGTTAGTTTAAATTAAATGAAATAAAGGGTCCGCCATCTAACGTTTTTTTTTCAACTAGTGCTTATTTCGTGGATGGTAACACTTAGCTCATGTCTGATTTGACAGATAATTAGTTTTATCCTTCCGCTGAACGAGTATGGTTGTGTATACGCTTGAACAACGCTGGGAGATATTGCGACATTACTTTGAAAATCATGGTAATGTTGCAGAATGTGTGCGAAAATTGCGTGCGGATTTTGGAAGAAGAGAAGCACCGTCAGCTCCGTATGTTCGTTATCTTGTGAAAAAAGTGAAAGAAACTGGCATCCTCATCGATAAACCAAAGTGTGAAAAGCCAAAAACAGTGCGTACACCCGAGAATATTGCTGCTGTGGCAGAAAGTGTGCGTGAAGCGCCATCAACATCAATTCACCGTCGTTCTCAAGAATTGAACATTTCGGAGGCATCATTGAGACGAATTTTGCATAAAGACCTTGGTATGACGCCATACAAAGTCTAATTGGTTCAGGAGTTGAAGCCAACTGACTATCCAATGCGTTTTCGCTTCGCTAAGTGGGCCTGCGATCGATTTACAGAAGATGCCGATTTTGCCAAAAAAAAAAATCATCTTTTCAGATGAAGCTCATTTTGATCTTGGCGGGTATGTAAACAAGCAAAATTGTCGCATTTGGGGCACAGAAAACCCGCTCGCATACATTGAAAAGCCGATACACCCAAACGAGTCACTGTTTGGTGCGGATTTTGGTCCAGAGGCATAATTGGGCCATTTTGCTTCCAAAATGAGCAAGGAGTGGCCGTTACAGTCAATGGCGATCGTTATCGGGCCATGTTGAACGAATTTTTGTTCACAACAATTGAAGAGGAGGATATTGGCAACATCTGGTTTCAACAGGACGGCGCTACGTGCCACACAGCCGAAGCTACACTCGATGTTTTGCGCCCTGTTTTTGAAGATCGTATTATCAGCCGCAGAGCTGATGTCGTTTGGCCACCTCGGAGCTGCGATTTGACACCGTTGGACTATTATTTGTGGGATGCCCTCAAAGATAAGTGTTACGCCAACAAACCAGAGACAATTGACGCTTTAAAGGACAATATTCGTGAAGCCATTGGTGAAATACAGCTGCACACAATCGATAATGTGCTTAAAAATTGGACCGATCGTAGTAGCTTTTTTTATAGCATTTTCAAAAAAAAAAAAGGTTATTTGGCGGACCCTTTATATTACTTAATAATTGTTTGGACAAGAATCTTTTGCTTAATAATCAAAATAATCCTAATATTATAATGTTTGCAAACGCCATCATAAGAAATTATTATCAAATTATTTCGTATAGAGATTTTTGCATTCATTCTTGGAATCTGTGTTATTGCAATTTTCTAGAAAAATTTATATGACAATGCTCAAACCGAAATATTTCAAAACAAAAATTATGCTATTTGCTTTGAAAATTTTGGTTATAAATAAATATGCAATTAAGAATATTATAATAATTTGGGAAAAATGACCACTACAATGCATGCTCGATGAAAGGCATGATTACATCCAACGATAATTAAACAAGCTATTCATTCATACGTTGATTACATAAGTAGCATATATCACTAGATGTATTGGTTTCTTCTTGAAGAGGTGGCGGCGATTGACCCATAGGTAATCCCGAATTGTTTTTAGGAGAATGTCCAAGCATTTCCAACAAAATTCACGCTATTAAAAGCAAATGTTAAAATTTGAACAACTTCTAAATTCCACAATCAATTAAGCTAAAACAGTCAATTGATTGACAACACTGCGGAACAAAAAAAAAAAAAAATCTGCGGCATTTATTTTGTTAATGGCTTTTGTAAACACTTGTATTAGACACACACAGTATGCTCTTACTTTTTTTTGGATTGACTCTGGTTCTCCCGATAAACTGCTATTTAAAAAATAAAAGGAGGCTTCACCATATAATTTACTTACGAAAACACAGCTCTAAAAGAACACAGTTCTTTTGGGCCCCACGTTGGTCGCCAATTATTGTAATGAACCCACAGTGATTTCTGAAATTTTGTTGGACAAAATCATGTTTAGATATTTATTTTATTCGAAAATAACATAAAAATCGTTTAAAAGAGATAAGAGTGTAGGACGGCAGGAGCCTTTGTACACTAGCAACAGTCGGGTGGGGGGTTCGAGTCCTTACTCCTAAAAATTCACTACACACAATATTTTTATAGACTCCCTTTTTATATAACAGTCTACAAGTGAACAAAGTGTAACTAAATATTTAAAATTCGAATGCCCTCAATTTAGTTACGATTTAAATGAACCAAAAATTAAAGCTATTAATTGATCTTCCGGTAATTAAAATTTCTCTCCTAGTTGGATTGCGGAAAGAGTCGCCTCATAACCCTACCCAACCAAAGTTTTAGTGACGACATGTTAAATCTAAAACCCCTAAAAGTAACTGGCCTGATTTACTCCAACGCATCATCATTCGTAAGAAAACCCAAAATTTTAATTTAGCTTTCCATATTCAATATTTCATTTTTATTCAACCCATAAAATATGTTAACGACTAGCATTATATAAAAAGACACGTTTAAAAAATATATTTAAAAATATAAGATAGATAAACTAGATGAAATTTTAGCCAAATGGTAAAGTTAATTGTAATTATTTAATAACTTAAACGAAAGAATTGATCTTAATTTAAAAAAAATTATTCTGAGGTTCTTAATCACAGTGAACTAACACATTAAAGCCAGTAAAATGCTGTATCAAACTCATTTACTACCCGAACAATGCAGATAGTAAGGTATTACTCTAATTATTCCCACAATAACCAAAAGACAACGCAAAGGCCTTGTTCAAGTTCGATGTTTGCGGTTGCTGTTGTTAAAATTTGCTGAATTAGAATAATATTAGATACATTGGTTTGGCATTAGATGTTTTTATACCCTATACCACTATGTGGTTTGGGTATAATGACTTTGTGCTGCTGTTTGTAACAACCAAAAATATTTGACCTAGACCCATCTTTAATTATACCGATCGAATCAGAATCACTTTCTGAGTTGATATAGCATCCGATATGATGCTCAAATTTGGTTTTTGCTTATTTTCAATGTCCAGTTAGTTGGGGCTAAGATATAGGGTTTCTATACGCATGGTATAGGGTATCGTATAGTCGGTCTAGACCGACTATAATTTTCTTACTTGTTTTAAGATGCATTAGAATCATCGCAGGTTGCATACATTAGAATTTGTTGTTTTGTGATGGTTATTTAGTTTTAGGTAAATTATTGTGTGTTAAGATTATTTATTTATTACATGTTTTGTTATTAGTTATAGGATTTTATTTTTACTTATTTATTTGCTTGTTATTAGTTCTCTGTGATATAGATTTAAGTCTTATTTTAATATTAATATCAAGTTAACTTTAATTTAATTTTCATATTTTGTTTATATTCTAATTCAATTTTCATATTTTAAAATTTAATTATTTTTAATTTAGAAAATTTAGAAAAAATGTATAGCTGTCAACGTAACTACTAAACAAACGAGTTTCCCTCATAAAAGCTAGAAAAACGCTAATTTGGATCCCTGATCAATGTTTATAATGATGTCTTACAATAATGTTTCAGTTAGCTTAAATTAAATGAAATAAAGGGTCCGCCATCTAACGTTTTTTTTCAACTAGTGCTTATTTCGTGGATGGTAACACTTAGCTCATGTCTGATTTGACAGATAATTAGTTTTATCCTTCCGCTGAACGAGTATGGTTGTGTATACGCTTGAACAACGCTGGGAGATATTGCGACATTACTTTGAAAATCATGGTAATGTTGCAGAATGTGTGCGAAAATTGCGTGCGGATTTTGGAAGAAGAGAAGCACCGTCAGCTCCGTATGTTCGTTATCTTGTGAAAAAAGTGAAAGAAACTGGCATCCTCATCGATAAACCAAAGTGTGAAAAGCCAAAAACAGTGCGTACACCCGAGAATATTGCTGCTGTGGCAGAAAGTGTGCGTGAAGCGCCATCAAAATCAATTCACCGTCGTTCTCATTTTTGCATAAAGACCTTGGTATGACGCCATACAAAGTCCAATTGGTTCAGGAGTTGAAGCCAACTGACTATCCAATGCGTTTTCGCTTCGCTAAGTGGGCCTGCGATCGACTTACAGAAGATGCCGATTTTGCCAAAAAAAAAAAAATCATCTTTTCAGATGAAGCTCATTTTGATCTTGGCGGGTATGTAAACAAGCAAATTTGTCGCATTTGGGGCTCAGAAAACCTGCACGCATACATTGAAAAGTCGATACACCCAAAACGAGTCACTGTTTGGTGCGGATTTTGGTCCAGAGGCATTATTGGGCCATTTTTCTTCCAAAATGAGCAAGGAGTGGCCGTTACAGTCAATGGCGATCGTTATCGGGCCATGTTGAACGAATATTGGCAACATTTGGTTTCAACAGGACGGCGCTACGTGCCACACAGCCGAAGCTACACTCGATATTTTGCGCCCTGTTTTTGAAGATCGTATTATCAGCCGCAGAGCTGATGTCGTTTGGCCACCTCGGAGCTGCGATTTGACACCGTTGGACTATTATTTGTGGGATGCCCTCAAAGATAAGTGTTACGCCAACAAACCAGAGACAATTGACGCTTTAAAGGACAATAATCGTGAAGCCATTGGTGAAATACAGCTGCACACAATCGATAATGTGCTTAAAAATTGGACCGATCGTGTAGGCTACTGCATGGCCAGCCGAGGCAGCCATTTGAATGAAATTATTTTCCATTATTAACCGGATGGATTGTACTTTCAATTAAAAAAAGAAATTTGAGATAATATTCAGTAGCTTTTTTTTTATAGCATTTTCAAAATAAAAAAAAAGTTATTTGGCGGACCCCTTATATTACTTAATAATTGTTTGTACATGAATCTTTTGCTGAATAATCAAAATAATCCTAATATTATAATGTTTGCAAACGCCATCATAAGAAATTATTATCAAATTATTTCGTATAGAGATTTTTGCATTCATTCTTGGAATCTGTGTTATTGCAATTTTCTAGAAAAATTTATATGACAATTCTCAAACCGAAATATTTCAAAACAAAAATTATGCTATTTGCTTTGAAAATTTTGGTTATAAATAAATATGCAATTAAGAATATTATAACAAGTAAGAAAATTATAGTCGGTCTAGACCGACTATACGATACCCTATACCATGCGTATAGAAACCCTATATCTTAGCCCCAACTAACTGGACATTGAAAATAAGCAAAAACCAAATTTGAGCATCATATCGGATGCTATATCTATAAAGGGACTAGGTCCAAAAATGGACCGATCCTGATCATGTTTGGTAAAGTCTCTTGTATTTTGCAAAAATATGTACAAACAAAATTTGAGAAGAATCAGTGCAATATTTTTGTTTTTTAATAGATTTAAGTGAAGATCGGGAATCAGCTCTATATGGGGTCAAAGGGATCATTTCTGGACTACCCATTAGTGGATGTAATGAACGCATACAAACCCAATTTGAGTAAGATCTGTATGACAATTTGGATCTTATGGCAATTTATGTCGATTTCATATGGGTAATTTGTATGGGGGCTAGGTCTGAACATGGACCGATTCTCACCAATTTCAATAGCGTTCATCCCATGGCCGATAAAAGCTTATATACCAAATTCCATCAAAATATATTCATATTTGCGACCTGCAGTTTGATTACAAGCTTTACATGGACACACAGACGGACGGACGGACGGACGGACGGACGGACATTGTTAAATCAACTCAGAAAGTGATTCTGATTCGATCGGTATAATTAAAGATGGGTCTAGGTCAAATATTTTTGGTTGTTACAAACAGCAGCACAAAGTCATTATACCCAAACCACATAGTGGTATAGGGTATAATAATTTGGGAAAAATGACCACTACAATGCATGCTCGATGAAAGGCATGATTACATCTAACGATAATTAAACAAGCTATTCATTCATACGTTGATTACATAAGTAGCATATATCACTAGATGTATTGGTTTCTTCTTGAAGAGGTGGCGGCGATTGACCCATAGATAATCCCGAATTGTTTTTAGGAGAATGTCCAAGCATTTCCAACAAAATTCACGCTATTAAAAGCAAATGTTAAAATTGGAACAACTTCTAAATTCCACAATCAATTAAGCTAAAACAGTCAATTGATTGATAACACTGCGGAACAAAAAAAAAAAAAAATCTGCGGCATTTATTTTGTTAATGGCTTTTGTAAACACTTGTATTAGACATACACAGTATGCTCTTACTTTTTTTTGGATTGACTCTGGTTCTCCCGATAAACTGCTATTTAAAAAATAAAAGGAGGCTTCACCACATATTTTAGCATAAATCAAAAACGGTTTGTCCAATTTGGTTAAATTAACAATACGAAAATCCACAGCTAAATTACCTCCAAGTTATATCCACACTATTTTTTAATTAGGGCAATAGTTTCGGAACTATTCATAAAGTTTTTCCAAATAAATATTTTTTTTTTTTATGGAAAATTTAAATACTTTTGTTGTTTTAAAATTCATAAAAAATCAAAACCTTCTAAATTGTTCTTTTTAAATCTTATGTTAAAAACATAGATTTATTGCAAATAAAACAAGCCATATTTAATTAAAATCGATTAACAAGTTTTGATTTAATTTACAATTAAGTGATGGTATCTCATTTTAATAAAAAAAATTTCGAAATTTTGTATGGGATTTCCATCAAGAACAAACATTACTGCAGAAATAGTTAATAATATTGAACAAAATTTATTCTAGAAATTTTTATCCAAATGAGATGCCATCACTAACTTGTAAATTAAATCAAAACTTGTTAATCGATTTAAACTAAATATGGCTTGTTTTATTTGCAACATATCTAAGGTTAAAAAGAGCAATTTTGATGTTTTTGATTTTTTATAAATTGTAAAACAACAAAGATATTTAAATTTTACATCAAAAAAATTATTTATTCGGAAAATCTTTACGAATATTGTAGTGTAGTGTAGACATAACTTAGAGGTAATTTAGCTGTGGATATCATATATCTGATTTAACCAAATCGGACAAACCGTTCTTGAGTTATTCTAAAATATGTGGTGAAGCCTCCTTCATTTTTTAAATAGCGGTTTATCGCGAAAACCAGAGTCAAGGTCTTCATCAGCATATGTAGTAAAATTCACTAGCAATCCCTATGCCGCAGAATTAGTGTTGCCCTGTGTAATTAACGAACAACTGTATAAAAACTATAAAACTAGGCTTAACTAGTACAATTTTCAAATTGAATTCGAAAAAATATAATATCTTAATTAAACGATGTATGTATTCATAAAAATTTTGTTTTCGCACATGGTAGTATTTAAGTAGGGGGAATTTTAAGAATCGATATATAATCAATATTGGATATCAAAACTGGTCTATGGAATAGTATTGGTATTAAATTAATGTCCTTGGTTCAGCGACAAACCAGCACGTACCACTTTTGGTTACCTAAGATACCTTATAGATATCAGATATTGAACTGCAAACAGCAAACAATATAGTCCAGAGACCTATAAGCTGCTGATAACTTAGTCCGTTAAACAAAAAAAATTATTTTCTACCAACAGTTTGCATAAGTACAAAATAGTTATAGTCAGCATTCGTATTATGCTTGAAAAGAACAAGTAGAGGTCAATCGGTTAGATTACTCGAACTAAAACCGTCAAGTATCTAAAATTCCAGAAAAACTTGCTTATTTATTCAACTAAATAATCCTGATAACTACACCGATTAGGCACTAAGCTATTAATGAACTCAACAAAAATATATATTAAAAAATTCAGCACCGAAAATGAACCAAAATATGGAACACTTGCGGCCCCACGTTGGGCGCCATTTTTCTATAATGTACAGTACTTGTAAAACATTTCAAAAAAATATTTCAGGATGTTATGAATAGGAAGCTAGCATTAGAAAAAGAATAGTAGCTTTATTTTCTCGGTAACTGAAAACAAAAAGGACTGCGGGTGCCATTAAATTACTAACTATCAGTCCGTGGTGGTGTGAAGTTCGTATCCCTTTTGGAAGTAACCTCAGCACGGTTACATGGTCTCTTTATTGTAAAGACTCCCTTGTTAAATTTAAACTCTAACGATTGGATAGGACTGACTAACCATAAAACAAACAAAGCCCCATTATGGTTATAATGAAAGAAAAACTCTAAACCAAATAATATTGATTAATTGACCTTATACCAATACCATGTTCCAGAGGTGTTTGGAACAAGCGCCTCATAACCCTCCCTTCCGTGATCCTAGTGGCGTAAAATTTTGATGTTAGGATCCGACATTTATAACACCCTTAACTTATCATACCATGATTGAAAAAAAAAATACGCAAATTTAGCCAATCATATTTTTTTTTTTTTTTTTATTTATTTATTAGGTCAATGGAATAAATCCTTACAGACCTATATAAATGATATAATTACATATGTACATATATTGACACCATTAAATGATTTAAAAATAAAAGCAAATAGTAAGGAATTTAAGAAAATAATGATATTATGCTTAACTACATCAGTGTTTAACGAAAAATCAATTAATTGATAAAGATTATTATAATCACAACAAATTCTTCTAAAAGGATCAGCTAGAGCATAGGTGGTTTGAAAAGATTTAACAAAGAGTGGTTTGAATTAGCGTGATACTCGTTGAGGAACATTAAAAGTTATATTGTTGACAAGAAAGTCAGAACAGATTTCACCATTAATTAGGTTGATCAAAAATGTTACTTTAAGCATAGTCCTACGGCTTTCCAAAGTAGGTAATTTTATTAATTTAAGTCGATCAACGTATGAAGGTAGATTAATTGCAGAATTCCAAGGTAAGCCACGTAAGCAAAAGAGTAGAAATTGTTTCTGTACAAACTCGATTCGTTGAATATGAATGTTATAGAAGGGATCCCATATTATTGACCCATATTCTTAAATAGGTCTTACAAGAGATGTAAAAAGTTGTTTGGTTATGTAAGGATCAATAAATTCTTTTGCCCATGATGATTATTTATTTGGATCAATTTGTTCTCTAAATTATCTTTGGAAAACAAACGTATATTTTAAAGTATTAGGTATAGTTCCATGTGAAAGTAATGTTACTTAAATTGGGACTGGAATATTAGAAGCACCTTAGTTATTCATTTCGAATTTGATACCCCTGCCTAAGTGAAATTGAAAAAACCTGGATTTTTTTTTATTATTTATACAACATGTATTGTTAATGAACACAAAAAATCTCCAAACCACTGCTAGTCATCGTTTGGTCAAGCGAAGACACATATAACGACGTACCTATCAAAAAATTTTAATAATTTTAGAAATTTCTAGCGTACTCTTCCTTGCGATTCTTTTATTCTTACCAGCAAAAGTTTTCTTCGTTGCGGAGTAGCGTAGACAATAACAATGGTGCTTAATAATTATCTCTTAAGAGTTTTTAAAGGTGGACTTTGATCCCCAGCCTCGTGTTGTGGTTGACACCTTATGTTGTGGTAGTTGGATACTCCTTACTTACAGGTGGTTATTGTATGAAAATTTTCCCGCAATCTAACAGGATGATGACTTAAAATATCTAGATGACTGTGGTACTACCTGTTCGGGGAATTAGGTCAATTTCTCTCTTGTACACTTCTGTATTAAAAAAAAAATTTGGTTTTTTCACTTACTTTTTCTGATTAAACTTTTCTTGCACTTTGCATTTAATGGTTTAAAGGTTGATATTTGCATTAACGAAATAGGTAAAACGTTGACTGATTTAAATTCACGATGTATTTATGTGAAGATATCGCAGAAAAAGACGGAAGTAGACAAGTGCTAGAACTTTTCACGTATTGCTCAGACTGTAAGGCAGTGGTGGCCATCGAGAGAATTGAGTTAGTAATAGTGTTTATGAACATGTGTTAGTTGTACTACACTGATCGAAATCCATGGACGTAACACAATGCCGATATTAAATGGGGTTGTGTAGATTTTGTATGAATGTTTATATGAATGCATAAAAGGGAAAATAGTTGAGTTAACGAAGAATATGGTAAAATTTTAAATATATTTTGTTGTTTTAAAATTTTGAATCTTTCATTCTGAAAATGTAAAACAAAATGTGAAGAACATTTAATCTCTTTTATCCATAAGTTTAAAGTTTATTAAATCAAATAAGTAATACTAAGTAATTCATTTCTTTAAAAACAAAAAAAAAAAAACACAAAATTGCAAAACTTAAAAAGATAAAAGAAATTTCAAAGGTTATTAAGTGGTATGTTACCAAAAACTAAAAAACTTACCAGCCTGCAGTAACTGGATGTTTTTTAAAATAAAAAAAAAAAATGCATAGAAGACAGCTATAATGTTGTCAAATGGTGGCGACGTATGTAATTTATAGAAAATGTTTAATTTATAGTTTATCAAGTCTTCGAAATTTTCTCAACATTTTTGGTTTCTTTAAACAAATATTCTCTGTGTACCTATTAAAAAAAATATGTATGAATTGCAAAAGGCAATGCGACAAAGACATGCTTTGTTCAAAAGCTTTCATAAGACTGAATGAAATTGTTGTTTACTTTTACTCTTTGGTGAGTATTTTTGTTTTCGTTCGGCTGTATACATATAAGAAGCCGAGCACCAGCGTGTTTGGCACGGCCTTCACTGCTCTAAGGTGTGTTTAACGAGTATAGTATCAGTTTTAATTAATACTATATATAATACATTGTGTAGGTGTGTAATCCCCAACTTTAACCAATAAACGCAGCTAAATCTTAGTCGAGTCAACAGCCATTTGTGTCAACCCACTTGGGTAGAAATACGGTAATTTGAGAATTAATAAATTTATTGCGCGAATTACTTACTTATAACGAATTGTAGGAAAATTACGAAGTGATTAAAGATTGGTGTATTATTTAAACGATAACTAACATGTATCAAAGAGTTTGTGGTTATTCAAGGGAGCGTTAACTAGTACCTTTCATACGTATCGCCTCCTCACTAAAAAAATTAAAAGCTCCCACAAGGTAGTAAGCTTTTTGCATGTTATGTTAGAGAAAAAGTATTTTTACCACTCGAAAGTTTGAAGCAATAATTAGAAGAACTCGTACCACAAAAATTCCGTACAGAAATTATTTTAATAAAAATTTTATATTAATATAAGTCAATTTGCTAGAAAAATTTTATTAAACTACAATTAAGGCTAAAGTATTCTACTTAGTTCCATGACAATATTTATTTGCTATCTCGTTCAGTACGCATCCCGAAGTTTAGATCAAGTGATAATGAGCTTTAGCCATTCACAAACCAAAATTTTCCACATATTCTTTTAAAGACTTTATTGGTTAAAGCTTTTTTGAAGATAAAATCAGTTGTGCTAGGCTGTCATGAGCTATTAATGCCGTTTTATATGAGTTGACCATATTTCAGGAGCTATTAATGACTACGAAAGTTTTTACACACAATCGCAATATTTTGAATTACGTACCTACAAGTTTACTCATATGTAGTGCTGAGGATATAAATAATTTATATTTGTGCCAACATTGCTAATTATTTCCATACCAAAAAGCAGGTTCCCTTATTATTCTATTATTTTTAATTATGAATTATATTTAATATCTATGCACTTGAATGTAACTAGACTTTGTTAAGTAAATCAACTTGGGGGGGAAAATAATTATTTTATTCAAAAAGCCCCAAGGAAATCACTATGCGGCTTTTGTGGGTTTCCAACATTACCATTTTTGAAAAAGTTGCACTTACTACAAAAGCAACTGTTATTATAAGTTTCTCTTATTAAAAATATACCTCTTATTGAAAAAAAATTTCTATTCAAAAGGTAAAAAATAATGACAGTATTTATTTATCTGGTCAACTTGCTTTAGCATAAAGTGTCGATAATAATAAATTCTCGCCTTATAAGCCGTTCCTTTCACTGTTCATATATGAACACGTTGTATGTTAAATAAATTTTATAGTATATAAACAGTTCTGTATCCATAGCTAGTTAGAAGCATTTTAATGGGTTATTTGCGGAGACAAAAAATTTTATAACCTTTCTAGAAAACAAAAAAAGTAACTTATGACCATCGATATAATTAACAATTCGGGTGTCTTAGTACTTCCAAAATGCTTATTATTTAGTTAATTGCTAGTAACATTTTACAGGTGTTTATTAATCAATATCGGTTAATATTTTGTTTATATAAAAAACCCATGTCAAAATTCTATATAATTTAAGCATATAATTGTAATTTAGCTAAGTGATGTTATTTTGCGTAGTAAATAAAAAAAGGCTTACATTATACTTGTTGAGAAATCTGTTAGGGAGATACTTTTTTAAAAAAGTTTTCATCGCTTCTCTTGCTTAAAATAAATATTAAATACTAACTTTAATTTCCAGAAATGCAATCAAGCGCAAGCACGATTTTTCTCATTTATGAATCCTTTGGCAGTCAATATTTGGATTTACATAGCTTGTGGGTACGTATTGGTATCACTAACTATTTGGATTGTAGCACGATTCTCACCTTTCGAAAGGGTCACAGCCAAACATCAGTCATCCTCACAGTCATTGTCTGACACATTTAATGAAATGCATGAAAGTCTCAAATGCAATGGATTCGGTGCACATGAAAATATCGGATTGACCCATAAGCATTACTTGTTGAACAAACATGTTAACGGTGAAGCAAAAATGGAAGATGACAGTGAAATAGTTCTTAGATCATGCAGCACCAATATGATTACATCGTCTGATATTGGGTGGCCTCATCATTGCCAACATTTACGATCCTCGATTCTTAATATGGTATTAAATAGTACAGTTAACATTGGGGAAACAACTGAAATGCTTACCATTCGAAATGATTTTAGCCTAAAAAATAGTTTTTGGTTTGCATTTGGGGCTCTTATGCAACAGGGATCAGATCTACATCCCAGGGTAAATTTATAAATATTTATGTATTGAATGTCGAGATATTATTTAGATACAATAACTCTGTATTCCTTACACTGTGGTAGGGGTGTAGTAGTTTTCATTTATTTAAGAAAGTTCAAATAGTTTTTTTTTATAATGAAATTTGTATAATGAAATATTTAATATTTCATTTTAAAATGTATAAAATTTTTATTTAGCAAGTATAAAAGAAATATCAGCTGAATTTATGTCTAATAATTGGAATGTAACTCTTTTTTTAGCATCATAGTTATTTAAGTGTTAAAAGTGTTTTCTAATTACTTTGATTTGTCCATTTTTCTATGAACATTTGTACGTACGCTTACGTGCAACACGTACAAATACCTATTTGCGACTAGAGATATCTTTTGGAACATATACACCAGAATCGGAATTGGTAGAATGAGAAAGATTTGAAAGTAAATTTTTGAAATGTTTTTTAATTGTATTCATCATATATATATTAAAGGAAGGTGCTAAAGGACCAAGAAGATCAAGATGAATGTACTAAAATCGGTAATAAAATTTTGACCACCGCTAATTTCGTGCATCGATTTATTTTACTTTACTTTTATACGCTTTCAGGTTAACCACGAGAATTACTGACGAAATCAGGCAGATTCGCCATCCACTTTACGTCAATGCTGAAATTTTCAGAGCTCTACCTAGTCGGGAAATTAGTGCAAATTTAATTATAAAAAGCCGCTTTCAGGTTTACCGAGAGAACTAATGATCAAATCGTATAAAAACTATAAAATAAAGTATTGTCATCCACTTCAGGTAAATGTTGGATGTTTTAAAGCCTAGCTAGCAGGAAGTTGGTGTAAATTCAGTTACACGATTCTGCCTCAAACAAACAGAGAAAGAGAGTTAATTACACGTATGTAAGGAGGAAAAATGACTAGTACGAATATTTGTTTAAATAGAAAAAACTACTAATTTCAAATAACTTACATTAAACAACTAAGAAAATTATAGTCGGTTTAGACCGACTATACGATACCCTATACTACGCATTTCGAGACCCTATGTCTTAGGCCCAACTTCTTGGATATAGAAATAAGCATAAACCAAATTTGAGTGGCATTTTTATTAATTTTGTTACCTTTGAATATGAAAAAGTTCATATCGGATGCTATATTTACATGGGGCTAGGTCGAAAAATGGACCAATCCTGACCATATTTGGTAAGGTCACTTATTTGTTGCAAAACTATATATAAATACCAAATCTGCGCAATATATGTATATGTTTTTGATAGATTTAAGTGAAGATCGGGAAGCATCTTTATATGGGGGCTATAACTAAGAAATGTCTTATAGGCTTTATTTTTGGACTACTAATTAATGGGAGTAATTAGCTTACACAAACCCAATTTGACCGAGATCTATAAGATAATTTGGATTTTATGACAGATAAAGTCGATTTCATAGGGGTCATTTGTATGGGGACTAGGTCTCAACATGCAACGATTTTCTCCAATTTCAATAGCGTTTATGCTGTGGCCGATAGAAGCTTACACACCAAATCGAAATATGCCAATATTTGCGATCTGTAGTTTGATTACAAGGTTTACATGGACACAAGGCATACGGACGGACGGACTGACGGACATCGTTTAATCGACTCAGAAAGTGATTCTGGGTCGATCGGTGTAATAAAAGAGTGGTCTAGGTCAAAGACCACACGAAGCACAATATTATACGTATATTTCAATATTTGTTGAAAAATATGAAGCACATATTTGTTCGGGAAAAAATTAAATTTTCGTTTGCATTGGCTTACTGCATACTATTTGATCGAATTGTAAACAGCTAACGTAAAAATGCTATGAGTGCTGTATTTTGAAATGATTTGAGATATAAACGTGTTATTTCAAAACAATACAAAACTTCTTATGGTTTTACTAGTTAGGTGTCAGACGCCTAACCCACGTTGAAAAACTATTGAGCCGCTTGTTAAAAAAATATATTTTGGTACATTTTTAACAAAATCTTATATATAAAATTCTTCTGTCGCAGTGTTTGTGGTAAAATTCCGCCGAAACGGCTCGACCGATTCTCATGAAATTTTGTGCGCGTATTGGGTAGGTCTGAGAATCGGACAACGTTTATTTTTTTTTTTTTGATATGGCCACTGGGAGGGGTACCCCCCATACAAAGTGAACTTTTAAAATCAGATATCTGGAGTACTATGATAGCCATAAGTGCCACGCCCACTTGAGATATCAAAAAAAAATACCTGTTGTATGTTTCTGAGACCTACGCAATATCCACACAAAATTTCATGAGAATCGGTGAAGCCGTTTCGGAGGAGTTCAATTACAGAGACCGCGACACGAGAATTTTATATATAAGAAGTTAAACTCCTAATTTTTTGTTTTTTTTTTTATTTTTTTATTTAGTGCGATTTGACTGCAATTCAGAATGTATGTATGTTTTATCATAGGAAATTTTTGTATGTATAAATGGACCCGATAGATGGCGCTGGGGTAAAGTCATTTCGAATATTCTTATTTACGGTGCGATTTTACTGAAACTAAGAATATACATATATGTATGTTAGATGATGCCAAAAATTTTTTTGTTGGACCCGGTAGATGGCGCTGGCGCTCGAAAAATAATGAGTTGTCAAATTTATTTAAATTTTATAAGTTCCAAAATTCACAAACGTTTTTATATGTAAGATATTCTAACTAAAAAGGAAGGAAAAATTGCATTGGCTATTGCTTTGTCCGGAATAGCCGCAACATTATTGCATGGTGGTCGTACAGCTCATTCAGCACTCAAATCACCGTTAAAAAAACATTCCGGTATGGCACAAGTTCTGCAAAAATGCAACATTATTATTTGGGATGAATATAACATGGCTTACAAACATTCCTTAGAAGCACTACATAGAACTTTAAAAGATTTGAAAGGCAATGAAAGACTTTTTGGTGGAGCTCTCATTTTATTATCCATGATCCAATGGCTGACCAGTTTTCAAAACAACTACTTGGTTAAGTGAAAGAACTATTTAAACCGCAAAAAATTTCGATGTCGATAATATTAATGTTATTATTCAGGATGTTAGATGATGCCAAAAATTTTTTGTTGGACCCGGTAGATGGCGCTGGCGTTCAAAAAATAATGAGTTGTCAAATTTATTTAAATTTTATAAGTTACAAAATTCACAAAAGTTTTTATATATAAACATTCTAACCAAAATGTAAGGAAAAATTGCATTGGCTAGTGCTTCGTCCGGAATAGCCGCAACATTATTGCATGGTGGTCGTACAGCTCATTCAGCTCTCAAATCATCGTCTGTAATATCAAAAAACATTCCGGTATGGCAAAAGTTCTGCAAAAATGCAGTATTATTATTTGGGATGAATGTACCATGGTTCACAAACATTCCTTAGAAGCATTACATCGAACTTTAAAAGATTTGAAAGGCAATGAAAGACTTTTTGGTGGAGCTCTTATTTTATTATCTGGAGATCTTCGTCAAACATTGCCAGTCATACCAAAATCAACCTATGCTGACGAAATAAATGCCTGCTGAAAATCATCAACATTATGGAGTAGTGTTCAAACTATAAAATTAACAACAAACATGCGAGTACGATTACAAAATGATCAAATGGCTGACCAATTTTCAAAACACCTACTCGATCTTGGTAAAGGTAAAATCAATATTAACCCAACCAGTCAAACTATTAAACTATCCACAAGATTTTTGTCAATTTATATCGTCATGCGATGAATTAATTGAAAATGTATTCCCCGGCATTCAAAATGAATATCGTAAATATGATTGCACACAGAAAAAAAAATTACAAACGGAATTGTTCTAAAGTTTAACAACTGTATTTTCGATTGTATTAATATAAATTTTATAGCCATATTTCATTATACCCTATACCACTATGTGGCTTGGGTATAATGACTTTGTGCTGCTGTTTGTAACAACCAAAAATATTTGACCTAGACCCATCTTTAATTATACCGATCGAATCAGAATCACTTTCTGAGTTGATTTAACAATGTCCGTCCGTCCGTCCGTCTGTGTGTCCATGTAAAGTTTGTAATCAAACTGCAGGTCGCAAATATGAATATATTTTGATGAAATTTGGTATATAAGCTTTTATCGGCCATGGGATGAACGCTATTGAAATTGGTGAGAATCGGTCCATGTTCAGACCTAGCCCCCATACAAATTACCCATATGAAATCGACATAAATTGCCATAAGATCCAAATTGTCATATAGATCTTACTCAAATTGGGTTTTTATGCGTTCATTACATCCACTAATGAGTAGTCCAAAAATGATTCCTTTGACCCCATATAGAGCTGCTTCCCGATCTTCACTTAAATCTATTAAAAAACAAAAATATTGCACTGATTCTTCTCAAATTTTGTTTGTACATATTTTTGCAAAATACAAGAGACTTTACCAAACATGATCAGGATTGGTCCATTTTTGGACCTAGTCCCTTTATAGATATAGCATCCGATATGAACTTTTTCATATCTGGAGCCAAAAAAATTAATAAAAATCCCACTCAAATTTGGTTTTTGCTTATTTTCAATGTCCAGTTAGTTGGGCCTAAGAGATAGGGTTTCTAAACGCATGGTATAGGGTATCGTATAGTCGGTCTAGACCGACTATAATTTTCTTACTTGTTTTCTATTGTGATAAAATATTTACTGTTAAGACGATAGAATTGTAATTGTCATGGACTCAAAATTCGGATATTTGCTTCATCGCAATTTGGTTGGCAATAAATTTGGTAGCCACAACGAATCAGTTTTCTGTGTGTGGTTAGGTGAAAGAGCTATTTTAGCCGCAACAATGTCGATGTCGATAACATGTTGTTATTCAGGACTTGATTGATTCCGAAACGTCTTCTTTCAAATCTATGGATAGTGTTGTTAAAGAAAATGAAGCAGTCAATTCTCCAACAGAATTTTTTGAATTCACTTGATGTGCCCGGTCTACCGCCACATTTATTAAAATTAAAAGTTGGTTCTCCAATAATTTTGCTACGTAACCTCAACGCTCCGAGAATATGTAATGGAACCAAGATAATTGTTGAGAGAATAATGCCCAATGTTATTGAGGCCACAATTCTCAAAGGAAAGTTTTATGGAAAACATGTTTTGCTGCCAAGAATTCCTATGATTCCTACCGACACACCGATAATATTCAAAAGATTACAATTTCCGATCAGATTGGGCTTTGCCATGACCATTAATAAATCTCAAGAACAATCATTGCAAATATGTGGTTTGGACCTCGAAAACAGTTGTTTTCCCATGAGCAACTATATGTGGCATGTCCCTGTGTCGGAAAGCCAGCAAATGTTTTCATTTACTGCCAGAATAATGAAGCTAAAAATATTGTTCATTCTTTTTAGAATTACAATAATAGACATATATTGGTCATTATTATATGTATGTTGCAATAAATATTTATTTTCATTTTCATAAATAAAACATGGATTTTCTTTAACAGTTTTCAATTAATATTAACAAATGCAAAAACGTTTTTTTTATATAGGTATGTATATACAGATTCTAACTAAAATAAAAAATTCATTGAGGGCAAAACAACGTTTGCCGGGTCCAGCTAGTGTATTTATATACATATAAAAATTTTAAGAAAAAATGCTTTTTTGTGACAAGGTAAATTTTTAAGAAAAGTTACGTTATTAAGAAAACGTATTTATTTTTAAGAAAAGGTGTATTTAATTTAATAACTTTGTATAAAAATAAATAATCTTATTTTCGATCTTTATCATATTAATGATTGAGTTGGAACTTAATCAGGGGCACGATCAAATGTTTTTACTTTAAATAAATTTGTTTGTGTTAGTAAACGTCAATAACCCTATCGGAATTTGTGTTAACTTAGAGCTAACTCATGGTTGATCAGAAATGAGTCACATATGACTTAAAATCTAACTCACTTGCCATGTTAACAGCTATTCAGTTTTTCAATGCAATGGCCTCAAAATGAGTCAGTTCTCACTCACTCTACATAAGTTTCAGCTAACCATAAGTTAACTCATTATGAGTTAGCTTGTGATCCATAAAGTAAGAGGGCACTACGAGTTTGCTGTGAACTAATTAACTAATTAATGGGTCTTACGAGCCAGCTTATGAGTAAGCTTGTGATCCATAAAGTAAGAGGGTACTACGAGTTAGCTGTGAACTAATTATTGGGTCTTACGAGTCAGCTTATAGTTAGTTATAAGGCTAAAATTAAAATTCAAAACACTAATTTTTTACTGTATTTTTCATTTTATTTACTCTTGAGTTTATTTATAAATATATTTATATTGAAAATAAACATAAGCATATTACAAGCTTTCTTTCATCAGTTCTTTCTTTTTGTTAAAGCAAATTGCTTGGAAATGTCGCTTTTTAATTAATTTAAGCGCATTTCTAAGTGATTTTTCCGGATATTCTGTTCCGTTACCACGAATTGCATCTAATAATTGATACAAAAATTAATTTGTGAATACACGTTCGAAGGTAAAATAAATATAAAGGGTCCGCCATCTAACGTTTTTTTTTCAACTAGTGCTTATTTCGTGAATGGTAACACTTGGCTCATGTCTGATTTGGCAGATAATTAGTTTTATCCTTCCGTTGAACGAATATGGTTGTGTATACGCTTGAACAACGCTGGGAAATATTGCGACATTACTTTGAAAATCATGGTAATGTTGCAGAATGTGTGCGAAAATTGCGTACGGATTTTGGACGAAGAGAAGCACCGTCAGCTTCGTATGTTCGTTATCTTGCGAAAAAAGTGAAAGAAAGTGGCATCCTCATCGATAAACCAAAGCATGAAAAGCCAAAAACAGTGCGTACACCCGAGACTATTACTGTTGTGGCAGAAAGTGTGCGTGAAGCGCCATCAACATCAATTCACCGTCGTTCTCAAGAATTGAACATTTCGGAGGCATCATTGAGACGAATTTTGCATAAAGACCTTAGTATGACGCCATACAAAGTCCAATTGGTACAGGAGTTGAAGCCAACTGACCATCCAATGCGTTTTCGCTTCGCTAAGTGGGCTTGCGATCGACTTACAGAAGATGCCGATTTTGCCAAAAAAAATCATCTTTTCAGATGAAGCTCATTTTGATCTTGGCGGGTATGTAAACAAGCGAAATTGTCGCATTTGGGGCACAGAAAACACGCACGCATACATTGAAAAGCCGATACACCCAAAACGACTCACTGTTTGGTGCGGATTTTGGTCCAGAGGCATAATTGGGCCATTTTTCTTCGAAAATTAGCAAGGAGTGGCCGTTACAGTCAATGGCGATCGTTATCGGGCCATGTTGAACGAATTTTTGTTCACAAAAATTGAAGAGGAGCATATTGGCAACATTTGGTTTCAACAGGACGGCGCTACGTGCCACACAGCCGAAGCTACACTCGATGTTTTGCGCCCGGTTTTTAAAGGACAATATTGGTGAAGCCATTGGGGAAATACAGCTGCACACAATCGATAATGTGCTTAAAAATTGGACCGATCGTGTAGGCTACTGCATGGCCAGCCGAGGCAGCCATTGGAATGAAATTATTTTTCATTATTAACCGGAAGGATTGTACTTTCAAATAAAAAAAAGAAATTTGAGATAATATTCAGTAGTTTTTTTTTTATAGCATTTTCAAAAAAAAAAAAAAAAAATTATTTAGCGGACCCTTTATATGTTACTATACCTTCAAAAGAATCAAAAAGTAATTTGACATTTTTCAGCCACAGTTTTCCATGTATTCCATCGATATTACATACAATAATTAAATCCACGGACAAAATTTCTGTAAGAGATTTATGCAGTTGTCCCTTAAATAAGGATGACATACACTGAGTCTGAAATGATTTATGTCGATTAAATTGTTAAATCCTAATAGAGTATCAAAAAATTGCACGATTTGCTTCGTTTATTTTTTTATTAGCCTCTGCCAAATCATCAACGGTCTGTATCGGGAAGATCTTTCTCATGTTCGCTTCGTTTTTTTTTTCCTATTAACTTTTCCGTTAAAACTTTTTCAGTGGTAAGAGCTTCCATTACTACAACATTTTGTTGAACGCTGGTTGAATTTGATATATAATATTCTGTTGTTTGTACCTGCCAACTCCTCCATGGTGGTAGTCAGCCTATTGGCAGATTCTGTATTTGTTTGAATAAATCAGGAAATTAATTAGAGTGAATAATGAAAAAAATGCATTTATATACCTGTTAATTAGTCATAGTGATTTTTCTATTTTGCGCAATTTTGGCATGTTTGGCTTGTCACCTATGTTCTTTTTGGATTATTTGCAAAAGAAAATATGCTATTTTTAAGTGAATTGAATAAAGTAATTCAAATACAATTTGTTGATAACTTTCCAACCAATCTGCATCGCTTAATACATTGATATGGCTCTCAGGTTCCATTATATTTTGTTTGTGTATTGTATTATATATATGATATATATTATATTTTCTGGTGAATTATTATTGTATTATATATATATTATTTTATTATGTTTATTATGCTATATTACAATAACAGCTGTATTTTTCAAACACTTGTACTTATCTTTTTAACACAAAATCGGATTTATAAGATCCCAAAAAATATTTGTAATCAATAATATTATGTTATTATATTGTTATTATTAAATCCAATTAAATTTTTGGATATATGTGCATATAATATATTTTGTTATTATTAAATCAAACTATTTTGATGTCTTATGTTTCCAAACTGAATGTTCCATCATCTGTATCGATGTTTACTGTTTTTGCTCTCTTATTTAATTGAGAGCAGTCGTGCTGTAATGTTGTTTTGTATATCGGACTAAAGAAAATAAAAGAAAGACAAAAATGGCGAACATTTTAGATAACGAAAATTTTAAGAATGTTATAAATAATAATGAATAGTGATAATGAAAATTATAGCTGAATATAAAATTTATTTTCTTCCGGATATATTTATTTAGTACATACTAATATATTCAATAAACACACAGAACTTATGTTTCGTTTTTTGTTCCATCGTCTGTATTAAAAAATGGAAACATGTTTTTCGCATGTTTCCGTTTATGTTCCATCGTGTGTACTCAGCAATAACACACAGTTCTTTTTGCGTTGACATATACGCAAACGTACAAAATTCAAAGTGTAAAACATGTTTACTGCTATGTTAAAAAATTAAAACAATTTTTTTTTTTGTAATAAGTAATTTAATTTTAAATATTTTAGATAATTTTAAAACTTCTTCATTCAAACTATTATAACCCAGCACTCGAAATTCGAGTGCAAATTCTAACTTTCCTCAATCTGTACGTTAACTTTCCTCAAACTCAACGAATTTAAGCAGTTAATAGCTCAAAAGAAAGCTATAAGAAATGTACAGGAAATAATCGTATTTGAGTATAACTTGAGTAAGATGGAGTTGAGTAAATTTCAATGATTGATGACATATCTGTGTCTAAATACCTTTAATAAAATAAACAAGTAAGAGTGTTAAATTCGGCTGTGCCGAATCTTTGATACCCTCCACCTCGGTTTGTGTATTAATAATAAATGTAAACAAAATATTGGAAAAATATGCATACGTTTCCTATATGCATGCGTTTCCGGTTATATGACATACCTTCTCGTTTAATTTAGTTTTTGCTAATTAAATAGCTCGCCCTAACCTCCATTGCAAAGGTAATGGTTGTGTAAGGTGGCTATATGCATTAAATCGTTCTAATTGGAGATGGCTGTATAGTTTCTTTTAACTGGCCAAATATTTCTTCATTGCGGTTGGATGGAGTAACAAAATAATAACCAAAAAAAAAAAGCTCTCTCAATTTTTTATTAAAATATTGCCATATATGGAAAACATATAGAATAAATTTATAATAATAAATAGTCAAATTAGGGATGCCAAACGCAAAAAACCAAATATCCCAAACATTTTAAATAAAATAATTTGTTATCTTTATTTCCTGAAAAACTTCAAATATTCGTCCGAAAAAATTATGAAAATTTATATATAAAAAACATTCTCATCAAATTGCGTTTATTTATGTAACAGTTTTTATGTTCGCAATTCTTAAATATCATTTGACGTTTTCTAAAATTCGTTGAATTTAAATTAATGTTTTCTGTAGTGTGATTCTGTAAATTTCAACGATCCGACAATCGCAAAATATATCGACAGCTATTGTTGTTTGCACTAAGGATTAAGTGATTCACTAAGTACATACATCTTAACGACAGTCGACAAATCTATTTTTCTATTTATTTAAATTGTAAACGAGTGGCATCTCTGTCAAAATAAGCGAAAAACACAAAGAAGAATAGAAAAAAACAAATTACTTCGTGTTTGACAGGATGATTTTATGTTGATGTTTAATATCTTTATTTTGTTTACTAATATTTCTGTGTATTTATTTGAAGAAGTTACTGAATCGCGGTACTGAAAGCTATTAATTTCTCCTGAATGTCAATATTTTTTTTGAATGTAAAAATTTTTTAAATGTAAACACAGGTATTTGGTGTTTAACAAATAAAATTTATATATTAGAGATGCAATTGATGTCTTCTAAATTTAAAATTATAATTTCCGACGTTTTGATATGATTTTCTGAAATTCAATTAATTGTAATTTATAATTGAAAATTTTTAATTCTAGTTTTTAGAATTGATATTTTCTTAAATTTGAATGGAAAATTTAAAAAGTGCAATTTTGTATTTATGTGAATAATAATGCTTTAGTAATTATAAACAATTTTTAAAAATTAGATGTAATCGCAATCAGATATTTTGTAGGTAAAGCAGAATAATAATTCTATATAACTATGTAGAACTTTTTTGAAAGCATTGATAACTCGGTAACCCTATTTTGCAAAGACAACAAAAAGTTAATATGCCAAACTTATGTTCATATATGTAAAAGAATGATGAAAAAACATATGAAATAAAAGACCAGCCCGTGTATGCTCTTAACATTGTTCTGTATGATATCTAGTTGAAAATATTAACATTCATGTTAAAATAGAAATAACTATTGCAAAGCTATTTAGAACAAACAAAAATTGTGGCGCCATCTACTGTGGCATAGTCACGCTGAGCAAAATGAAGTGACACTCTGTTGATGCAAAAGAAATGTATTTTCCCCACAACAAAATATTGCAGAATTTTATGTAAATAAAATAATATACCGATTTATTTCTAACATGCAGTTGTTATGGATATACATATATATAATATATGTATATTATTTGTATTATTTAATATGTTCATGTATGTATATGTAAATATTACACACAAGAAATACAACATCAAACGTTATTTTTGTGTTTTTCTCTCTTATACATAAAATTTTTTTTTGCTAAATTAACATTGTTTTTTTTTTTATTAACAACTAGGTATTTTAGCATTATTTGCTTTAGATGCTGGTGAATTTTTACTCCCTTTATATTAACTCGTAATGTCTGCTTGTAAAAAAAATTTTGGATCGATTTTAACCCCTTGCGCGTGACCCGTTCGATCTGTAATTTTGCAGGCAGGCTCGTGGTTATAACAGAAATGATCTGACAAATTTTTTTAGTGATGCCAAAACAATGGAAACTTTTAAAATTTTCTACCAGAGTTAATAAAAAAATGTACAAAGGGATAGTTTTTATTATATTATTACCACAACGACCACAAAAACAACAAGTCCAGCTATGACAACAACACAACATTTAGAATAACAACAAGAACAATATAGAAACATCATATTTTTATTTTTTTTTTACTTTTTCAGAGATTTCCCTGGACCTGTTCCACCGATTTTAATGATTTTTGAAACTTAAATCTTTCCATTAATTTGGTGAATCATTCTCACTAAAAATGATCACTGTAGCTGCACTATTGAGGGCGTGATCGTGACAAGAACAACATAGAAAATTATATTTTTTCAAGACTTTTTTTAGTTCTTCATTCAAATCTCGGGCCCTAATCGAGCGATTTGGACGATTTTAAACAGCAAACTTTTCAAGATTTTATTGAATCATTTTTTATGTCAACGAGCACACTTGCTGCCCGATTAATGCCGTCATCGTGATTTCCACAGACGGACAGACGGACATCGCTATATCAACTCCGGTTATTATAAGGATCACAAATATATATATTTTATGGGGTCCAAAATTTTTTTCTAATTATTACAAACGGAATGACAAACTTATATATACCCTCTGCACACTGGAGTGGAGGGTATAAAAATGAAGGAAATCGGCCGGATAGAACGGCCAGACATGCTGACTTTAGTTTTCATAAATTTTTTTAATATAAAGGATAATAAGTTTTTTCTTTTAGATGTCGATAATGTTTTTAGGTGGTGCTAGGTATTTTCAACTTATAATTTATATGTTTATATTTTGCTGCTATAAAGTTTGGTTTATCTTTAATTGAATGAATATTTAGTTTATTTTTGATTAAATATGTAAAATTAAGAGCGTCTTAAAGTATGCCACATATTTATTCTTATTATATGGAGGAATTATTAATTATTTTGTATTTTAATATGAGTATTTTTATATTCATCGTATTTAATATTAGAGAATAATATAAGGAAGTTGAATATTTCTTTTAGTATCATGTTGATATTTACTCCTCTTATTAAGTAAAATATCTACAATATATAGAAAATATTTCCAACGTTAATTAAATTTACTAAAATTTAAACATGTATCTATAACTTATTGAAATATTGAAATATAATTTATTGAAATATTGAAAACTTACTGTATTCTTATACATAGAATTTTTTTCATATTAACAAAATTTATATGAAGTTCTTTTGTATAGTTTTTCTTTACACATATGAAAATAAATCCATTTACTTGCGATTATTTCGACAATTTTTATGAAAAATTTAAAACAGAATTTTTTTAACAAAAACCCTAACTTTGGTTATTTATCATATTTTTTATAAGAATTAATAAAATATTTTGTTTACAAAATGAATTTTTGTAGGAAATCACTTACATTTCCAAAAATTGTTGAAACAATCTGAAATATTTAAGTAAAAAATACTACATATATGTATATTAGACTGGTCGCAATTTTTTTTTTTGAAATTTGATTGTTTGCGCTGCTTAAAATATGAGGTTTGGTGTAAGAAATCATGTCCTAATTTTTCAAATCAATCCGACGGTGCCTAGTCGTGCCTAGTTGGGCCCAAAGTTCCCCACATTATAAAAAACATCTATTCAGTCAGATCTTTATAGTTATATTGAATAATGTGAAAGTTAATATAATGATAAAAAAATTTATATATTTATTTGATTAATTTTATTGAGTTGATTAATTTATAAGAGAAGATTTGTTGTGAGAAGGATATAAATGGCGATAGTGTTCAACAACTTGGAGTAAGTACTGCTTATCTTTCTCATCGTATGTTAACGATTTATTGTAATCCGTGATGAGTTTAATTGCTCTTTCTGCTGCATCATTCACAACATTCAAATGTTGACAGACAGCTTTTCCAGCGCAATAGTCATCCCTCTGCTGCCATTGAGAAGGTTCCGATTCTAAAAATTTTGGATCTATGGCTAGTCGAGAAAAAAATTTCTTTGTCAGTGGAGAAACGAAATCTGATATATCTCTTGACGAGTAAGAGAAAATTTCATCCACATTGACAACATTCCTTTTCGAAATTGTTTCATTATTTCCGTGTATGTCATTGCCGATGTCGAGTTTTTGGACCATCATCTTTTTTATTTCCAAAGACACGCTTTCATCAAAAAATGCAAGGCCAACAGTTTCTTCTGACAAATACCACAAATGGTTTCTTATTTTTTGCAATAATGCGGTCGAAACTTCTTTATCAAAATAAGATACAACGTTTTGAATAAAATCAAGATCTAGTTTTGGCGCTTCTATAGCATTCACACATCGGAACCAATAAGGAACATATATGATTGTCAAAAATAAGCAAATGCTCCGAAGACTTTTCAATTCCGTATCTGTCAATTTGAACTGTTCGCGAAATAGAAATATTTTGTAACAATAAATGCACTTTGCCATGAATCGTGCATGTGATGTCGCACCAGGCAAACGAAATTGTGAAAAATCTGGTACACGCTCCCCAATAAAATGGAGTGTTAACTCAAGCAACTCTTTATAATCAGCACCACGTAATGGAGCTTTAACGCATTTATACAAAACTTCTTCAAATAATCTACGTGCGATGTTGTTAAAATTCGTACCGCTTCTTCGTCCAAAGTTCCACTCTTGAATGTGCTAGCTTCAATGTGTTTCCAATACTTGGCAAATCTGTTGAAGAGAAGAACTTCTGGCCTGGATGTTTTCCCAAAATGCATGTCAAATACAGATTTGACCAACAATTCACTTATATGGTGGCGACATGGAAGAAAAAGTAGTTTTCGTCCTAACTTTTGTTCAAGCAAATATGCAGCGCCATTATGAACCCCAGTGTTAGCGGCTGTGGTATCAAAAGACACTATTTCTACTAATGCATCAAGTGACCATTGTTGCAAAAAATTGTAGGTGACGTCTGCTATATTTGCCCCAGAAGAATTTTCTATTTTGGGTATGCCGAGCAGTTTTTCCATACGTTCACTTGTCACAACGAGAGCCAGTCGATCTTTCTTTTCTGTACCCTTTATTTCTGGAAGGAGTTTCCCATCCCAATGAAGGACAAATACTTCAGGAATCTGCAATAAACAGTTTTAAAATAATATATAAAGCCTAATATAAAATCAACTATAATACTTACATTGAAATCATCGATAATCTGCTTAGCTTGTCTTCTACGATATTCTCTTCGCATGAAATGAAGCGTGGTACGATTTAATACAAGATTTTCTAATTTGATAGGTGTAGCACCAGGGAAAACATCTTGTACTTTATTCAGAATTGCGTTAGCTGTAAAATTCACGGTACCGTATAATATTGTTTGTGATATATCTTTTTCTTGGATATCATTTATATTGTCTGAGACGTTTTCGGAGTCCGGAGAATCATTTCTTATTTCGGCTTCTATGTTATCTTCAACACTAATGGTTAATGCAGCTATTTTATTCATAAGAGAATTTTTTTTATAAAATCTATATAAATATAATAGCTTGTGAGTTAAATACCTTGAGCTTTATGTTTTTCAACACGCTTTTTTTCTTCTTCCAATAGTTTATCTTTACGTTTTTGTTTTTGCGTTAAAATTCTATCAATGCCATACATTGTTCCTGGGTGAACTCTCTTCCTCTGAAGCACTAGAAAATCTTTGTCTTCCTGTATTTTCATTATCTCTAGAGCATTTGGAGCTGCAATATCAAATATAAAATTTTCTATCTTGTCACGAAAATCTTGTTCTTGTTTGCGGTATTTTTCGTATGGGGCTTTACAATTTTTTTGAATATTTCTCCAGTTTTCATAAATTTTCCTCAATTTATGCACACAATTAGTTTCATGTAAAGTAGGAATTTTTGCCTTGTTCCAAAATTCGAGTGCAACGCCAATAGTATATTTCATACTCTTTATCACTGTCATATTTTCCACTCGAATTTTGTAAAAAAATAATTGAAGTACTTGCTTTATTGATGGTAGTTTGGCTCCTAAAATATTACTTTCACATTTTCCCACTAGAAAAATATCTTCATCAGAGCGTAGGTTTATTTTTCGTATCACTTTTGAACTCATATTGCTAACGGGATCAATTGACTATATTTTTCATTTACTTAACGACTGATTATTAATTTGCACTTCTTGCTACGTTAACGACTTGACGATTGTGAAAAAAATAGCAAACATAAATGAAGACTGCAGCTCAGTCGCAGCACATATCGTTCCACGTAAAAAAGCCGTTATCTGTATGCAAACCGTTAGCTTCAAAGCAGAGCAAATGATTTGTGATGCATACACAAATGTTTACAGACAATATGAAGTGCGTAAGTAAACAAACATGTTAACGACGAACAAGCAAAGTAGTTGTCAAGCAGAGTAGAAAATCGTCGATATAATTTCTTAGTATGTCCGGATGTTTGTATGTATGTCATATCCTTTCCGCAACTTTCTGAAGCCATCTGATGACATAGGAAGCTGAAATTTGGCATACTTAAAGTACTTTCTCTGCGGAAGATCGTAACGAAGCCAGAGTTTTGATATTCGGTCTATGGGGCCGGCTTTTTAACTAGTATAACTATAAAGAGCTGACTGAATAGACGTTTTTTATAATATGGGGAACTTTGGGCCCAACTAGGCACGACTAGGCACCGTCGGATTGATCTGAAAAATTAGGACATGATTTCTTACACCAAACCTCATCTTTTAAGCAGCGCAAACAATTAAATTTCAAAAAAAAAAAATTCCATACAAGATGCGACCAGTCTAATGTATATGTAATTGATTTCTTAGAATCATTTGAGAAAATAATCGTTTAGCCGACGGCAAAATACAATTTTTACAATATTAAAAAAATGTTGTTTTATTTTTTGAATTTACATTGTTAATATTTGTTTGTTTGAAAACATCAATGAAAAACAATTACAAACAGTATGTATTTGATGAATCTTAGATCTTAATACATACATTTTTTTTTTTTGTTAACCAACACTCAGGGGATGCCCCCTACAAATGCAATGCATTGTGTTGATTTCAGGAAAAGAGGTTGTGGGAAGGAGGAGAGAGGGAGTAGTGTTTGTGGATATTTGACTTAAATTTTATTAGATTATAACTGTCAGGAAAGACCTCTGCGGGGAGTTTATTCCACATACGGCTAGTTCGACTGATAAACGAATTCTCGCTGTAATGCGTTGTGCGGTCAACTGGACAGTAGACTACAAACGGATGTGATCTACTAGAGAAGCGGGTAGAGCGAACCGAAACTCGGGCAATTGGAATAAGTTCGAAAATCTCAGAAGAACATTTCCCATGGTAATATCTATAGAATAGTGCTACACAACCCACATTCCGACGGTGTTCCAATGAATCAATAGAATTGGATACCCTACTGTCATTGATGAGCGCCAACGCCCTCCTTTGCACACGGTCCAGGAGCTTCAAAATAGACTTTGAAGCCCCTGCCCATATATGGGAGTTGTATTCCATTTTCGGTCGGATGTAAGTTGTATAGATTTTAAGGAGATCAGAAGGAGTGAAGTAATTTTTACACCGTTTTAGAAAACCAGGTCTTGATTGAGTGTGTCATTCATTGTCCGCCTTTTGCCCCCAACCTCCAAGAGGCTTGGCCTACAATTAAAGGAAAATGAATGACAAATGCTGCTATCATCTGGGAAAGAGTATATAGAGTTAAAAGTCTGGCCAAGAAGGTCGTTCAGAAAGATAAGGAAAAGAGAAGGAGAAACAAACAAACATTTTCTAAAATCTTTAATCGTAACTCTATTGATTACACATTTTTTGCGCCTTTATTTTCTTAACTATTATTTTTAATTTCAGTTTTTTAATTTTCGATTGTTATTTTTAAATTTTTAGTTTTTTAATTTTTGATTTTCAATTTTTAATTTTAGTTTTTGATTTTCAATTTTTAATTTTTAGTTTTTTAATTTTAGTTTTTGTTTTGAATTTTGAATTTTTAGTTTTTTAATTTTAGTTTTTGGTTTCCAATTTTTAATTTTTAGTTTTTTTAATTTTAGTTTTTAATTAATATTTTTAATTTTGGTTTTTTTAATATGTATAATTGACTTTTAAAAATAAAAATTAATTTTTAATTTTTAGAATTTAACAAATTTTTTTTCATCTAGAACAATTAGTTTTGATAATTTAGTTATCATTTTCTAAAATGTTACCAATAACTTTATTTAAAACCGAAGAAATAATCATTGGTAGAATTCCTTTTTGAATAAAAATATTTACAAAATTAATTAAAATTACTAAAATTAGAACGTATTTCTCTAATAATTTAATAAAATATTGAAAACTTACTCTATCACCATTTTCTATTGGAAGTAGATTTACAATATCTATCTACAATACACAACCATCAAATTTAAAGCATGAAAAAGATCAAATTAACAACAGGCTTGAATGATAAAACAAACTATGTGATATACTACAGAAATTTTAAACAATTTTATCAAAATTTTTCATTATGAAAGCTTCCTACAAAATATCTACAAAATTAATTAAATTTACTAAAATTTAAACATATTTCTATAATAATTTAATGAACTGCTTTTTAAACAAAGAACACAATTATGAAAAATTCTTTATTTTCATTTTTGTTATAAATTTTGTAATAGTTTAAGTTAAAGTTCTTCTATAAATTTTATCAATTATTATATAAATTTCGTCAATGATTTCATTGAGTATAATTTTTATTTTTATTTATTTATTTAAAGTCTATGGAATTACAAATGTCCTTACAGACTAATATATTTAGTGTATGAAATACATATAATAAATAAAATAATGACGATTTAATTATTTAGATATAGAATAGTTTCAAAGATTCTTTATTTTCGGACAAATCTATGATGTGGTCAATTACATTAAATTGCTCACACAACCGGCGAAATGGATCATTATTAGCATAGTTAAATCGAAAATAATTAATATTTAAGAGCTTAAAGTTTCTTGTAGATCTGGATGGTATAATAATATTAATTCAGCTCAACAAGTAATTGGAGTCAATGTCGCCATGGAAAAAACTGAGTAGAGAGGAAATACTAAGCACTGTTCTACGACCTTTAAGTATAGGTGAATTGATTAGAGCAAGTCTGGATTCATAAGAGGGTAAGGCACGGGAGTTCCAACCAAGTCCACGTAGACAGCATAAAAGAAATGTTTCTGGACATATTCGACGAAATTTATATGAATAATGTAAAACGGATTCCATATTACAGAACCATGTTCCAGGATGGGACGAATTAGGATGTTTACAGCTGCTTGGTTACATATGGATCAGAAAATTCTTTACTCCATCGCTTCATAAATCTAAGAGCGCAATAGACTTTGTTTATTGCTGAAGATATATGCAGCCGAAAATTTAATCTATGATCTAATAAAATGCCAAGATCTGAGAATGTATCAACCGATTCAAATTCACTTTCATTCACATAATAAGTAGTATATACTACATCTGCAAAAGGACATATGATTGCAGTTTTTTATATTGATTTCCATAAGGTTTACATTGCACCATCTACAAAAATTATTTAAATCGGATTGTACCAAAAAAAGTTGAAAGTAATTTTGAAGAGAGGAAAATAGTTTGGCATCATCAGCGTAAAATTTTAGAGTGTTGAATAACAGTAATAAAAGTCAAAAATAGTGGACCAAGATGACTTACTTGTGGAACACCAGAAATCACTTCGATTTTTTAAGAGACAGCGTTTCTAAATTTACACCGCTGGGATATATTCGTTAAATAACATTTTAACCAGAAAACTAAAGAACTACTGAAACCCATAGAATTCAGCCTGTATAATAATAAATCATAATTCACCTTATCAAAGGCTTTACTGAAGGCGGTGGAAATTACATCAGTTTGCATACGATCTCTAAATCCGTCATTTATAATTGTAGTGAGTTACAGAACGTTGGTGATTGCAGAATGAGATTTACGAAAGCTGTGTTGATATGGAGAAAGTAAGATGATACTTGGTGAGATAACGAGTCTGTTATAATTTTTTCTAAAATTTAGGGATTGCACTCAATTTTGCGATGCCTCTGTAGTTAGACACACTGATCTTATTGCCTGATTTATATAAAGGGATGATATAAGATTCCTTCCATAGAGATGGTAAATATCCTGTATGCAAGGACGGATTAAAAAGTATTGTTAGTGGATAGAACAGGGAGTCAGCACAGTGCTTAAGAATATTATTTGGTATTCCGCTAGGACCAGGATCAAAAGAATTTTTCAGTGTTTTCATTTTACTCAAAACAGTGATGTTGTTAAGGAAATTTACATTTATTATCGAAGAAGCTTTGGAAATTTCAAAAGAATATTGTACGGATTGATCAACAATTTGTACGGAATATGTTGTAGAAAAAAAATCAACAAAAACATAACAGATTGATAAATCATCATCGGCTGAAATAGATCCAAATTTCAAAGAATTAGGATATTCACGTTATCGACGTTTAGAATTAACAAAATTGTAAAATGAATTTGGATTCCTCTTTAAATTATGTTTTATACGAGTTAAGTAGTTATTGTAAGCCCTTTTGTTTTCAATACTGTATTCTAATCTAGAAATTAAATACTTGGAAAAATCAGAGGGGAACCAGATTTTTTGTATTTTTTATACACTTTATTCTTTCTATTTTTGAATTTAGCCAAATAATTATTATTCCATGGTGGACCCATCTTTTTTCGGGTTGAAATCAAAGGAACCGTTACAGATATACATGCGTTCAGCGTGTTATAAAAGCTTGTGATCATCTCATGGTAATCAAGAGATGAAAGCATATAATTGCAGTCAATATCGGATAGTAGAGCATTCAATTTTGGACAATCAGTATTCGAAAAGCAATAACCATTTTTCTTCTGATTACGCACAGGATTCTTAATTGGCAAATGGAAGCAAAATAAGTAAATTTACTGTAGGATGATAACGTTCTTCAGGTAAAGTTATTGATATATGCAGCGATACTTCAGATGGTTCATTAATAAAAACTAAATCCAAAAGTTTTACATACGCGTTGAGAATATGATTTACTTGGAAAAGACTATAATCAAATAACGATTCGATGAATTCATTTACACAGCCATTCATAACAACAGGAATCAAATAATTAGTGTTATAAGAATTTGTCCACGAAATAGATGGTAAGTTGTGGTGAACGATTTGGCAGACACCCCTGTCGAACCAAAAATAAAAAAAATCAATTTTTCCTTTAAATAAATTACCAAAGTTGGATGAAATAGTTAAATTGTTAGTAAAATAACAATCAAACTCCAACATGTATAGAGCCCATAAACATTCATATAAAAAATTTTTTTTAAAGTTCATATGCATTACAATGTTGATAGCAATAATGCTGTTGCTGAAACATTAGTGTTCGGCTTTAACTAGTGTGGAAGTTATTTGGTACTTTGTACTAGCATTTGTGGTATTTTAGGGAATTAAAGATACGTAGTATCAATAACAATAATAATAGAAAATAGTAGTTATTTTTTTTTTTTTTTTGTTTTTTCTTTTGGTTAAAGACAAATTATAAATGCAAAAATAACATACACCATCTTATTCGCATTCACAATGATTATTATTATGCAAATGAGATAATGTTGTCACTTGTGTTTAGTACTTAACCATAGTCTGTAGAATTCGACTATTAAATACAATTTTTGTATTTTCTTTTGGTTCTATACGAGTTCACACTTCTCTCAAACTCTACATGATACAACCGAAAACACTTTACTTCCTTTTTCTGACAAACTTCGCAGCGTGTAGAACAACTAAGTAGTACATATTAAAATTAAAAAAACTAATGCGTGAAAAAAATCTTAAATCATAATTCGATAACAATCAGTGTTACGAAATCAAGTGTGTTTAAGGTAAGAAGTGTGGATTACAAAAGTAAATTCAGTTGGTTTTCAAGTTTCTAAGCCATTAAAATTTATTGTCCATAAAATTTAACAGAGCACGTTGCGATATCGTTACCTTTGCTTCTGCTATTGAGGAACTTGTGAACACACGATAAAGGTTTCACCCCAAGTGGAGGCCTTCTTAGTACATGTGACAGCTGACGTCACATTCTAATTTTTCTGGACTGGATCATCCATATACATACATTCACCACTACATCCATAGAGTTGGATATTTTTGCTAAATCCACTAGAAATAAAGTGGGAAGTATAGGATTCCTGAAAATAACCAAAAACTTCTGGTTTAGGTTATCCAAAACTCCATAAAGAATATTTGTTGGTAAGTTAAAATCCAGCGGAAAATTAACCTCGAAATAACCATAGTATTTTTCTTTCATTAGGTCGGTATGCTACGTCGATAATAAGTATTCTTTGCATATACCTTACGATAACTTTAGTTTTTAATTTGAAAAAGGAAAGGAAAGTTAAACCCTTATAAAACATATATTAATCAACGTGAAATCGCGATTAAATTAATAAAACCCCAATTAACGTAAATCGTGTATATTAAATATTTTATTTTTAATTTAAAAAAAAAAAACATTTAAATCAAGTAAATTTAGCCATCAAATGTAAAACTTAATTTTAAAATTTACTACAAATCTATTTAATTAATATTATGATGAGTTAATACACTAGTCGTAATATGATAATGCTACTTTTTTCAACTCTTTCTCAAACTACACATAAATACTAAAAATGATTAATTCCTATATCTATATAAATATCTTAAAATTAGTATCATAGATCATACAATAAAATTAATCAAATAAATAAAACCCACATAATTAAACAAATAAAAATGAAAATCGCCACAAACAAAATCTTACAAAAATTTTAAATTGCTTAAAAATAACAAAAAAAAAATATTAAATTATTAACAACAGGTATATGCAAGAACCCATCATAATCCTATTCAATTCTTTCCCAGAATCATCAATAATATCATCGAGGATCGAGGAGGACTTTTCGTTCACCGTTTTTAACTTGGGTGAGTGAAACCGAACCTTTTCCAAATAGTATTTTTTTCTTGCAAATAGTAAAACAAACAAAAGTAAGAATCAATGAAATAGTAAAAGAAGAAAAAAATTATTAATGAGTATCACGTCACCAAGTGTGTACAATTTTTTTTATATTTTTAGTAATCCCAATATGAAGTTTGATAATTGAGTAAATTCAACCTCATTTTTTTTTTCTTCGTTTCATTCATTCATTCATTTGTTTGCTAAGTTTAATATGTATTAACATTTACATAGTAATGTTTGAGATCATTACTCTCACTACTACTCCTTTTGCTTCAATTTTTTTTTTATTCATAACTTTTTACATATTGGTGAATAAGAAGTAGAAACCGTAACCGTGTTAAAAATCTAAATAATTTTAAACACGGCAAAAACGTCACGTTATCGATTTTTTTTTTATCCTCAAAATTCAATATTAAAGAATAAACCAAAATAACAAAATATGGCGATCATTTTCGAAAAATAAGATTGAGAAAAGATTCGTGATTGGCCAGTTCCCAAAAGCCTGAAGCAGGTGAGAGGATTTTTAGGTCTTGCAGGTGAAAATTGTTCAACTATAGTATTTCCAATTACAGAAACTCTGCCCATAAAGACAAAGTTTACCTGGACCCCTCAAGCTCAAATATCTTTTGAGAAAATTAAAGTTTTGCTCACTTCTGCTCCCGTTTTAACCAATCCAAATTTTGAAAAAAAATTCATTTTGCATTGCAATGCTTCTGATTTTCGTATTGGTGCGGTACTCGTGCAGTTAGATGAAAATGGACAGGAAAACCGATAGCGTATATGAGCAAAAAATTAAATTCTGCTCAAAGAAATTATAGCGTGACTGAGCGTGAGTGTCTCGCAGCTCTTTAAGCAATTGAACGTTTCCGCTGTTATCTTGAACTTCAAGAATTTGAAGTCATAACGGACCACTCGAGCCTTGTCTGGCTTATGCGTCAGCCCAATTTAAGTGGTAGCTTAGCCCGTTGGGTACTAAAATTGCAATCATACAAATATAGCGTAAGACATCGTAAAGGTAAGGATAATATTGTACCTAATGCTATATTTTATTTTTTATTTTTTGTTATTTATTTATTGGAACTGCTCCAAGACTAAAAGTCTAATTTTGCAGTATGGAACTGATTGTATTTAAAATTATAAAATCATTAAAAAATTAATAACTTAATAAGTAATTACAAATTTTCTTTATATAAAATGCAAACAACAATAAGATTAAAATTAAAGAATAAAGTTGAAATATTTGAAATTTAATTTAATCAAATGTATTATAATATCAAATAATATTTAATGTTTTAAATTGTTATGCCGAAAACAGTTTAAAAATATTTTCTTTAAATTTTCGTGCGTTACTTAAAGTTAAGAGCTATGGGGTATAGAATTCCAAAAAGATACTGCGAATATGTAGAAATGCCATTCCGATATTAAACTTTTATATCTAATTGATCTAATTCTTTTTCCCCTGCTTATATCTGAAATATAAAGTTTGTCGTACAGATGATCCGGTTTGTGGGTATACACTATGTAACGGGGTTTTATTCAACGGCTGGGGTAAATCAGGCGTATACAGGATCAGCTTAAGAACCCTTAACACAAATGACAGCAATCGTTGATGATATGGGTGATCGTCGGCAAAATCGCTAGTAGAGTAGGCGGCGGTAATAGCTTCGGCAATATTGGCTGCTCGGTGAGTGGTAACGATAGCTTCGGCAATATTGATGGCTCGCTAGGTGGCGGCGATGACTTCGGCAATATCGGTGATTCGGTAGATGGTGGTGATGACTTCGGCAATATGGGTCGCTCGGCAGATGACGGTGGTGACGGCAATAGCTTAGACAATGATGGTACTGTGGTTGACGACAGTATTGGTTGCTCGTCAAGCGACGGTGACAGCTTCGGCAAGAATTGGCCGCTCGGCAAGCGATGACAATAGATTCGTCAGTGATGGTGGCTAAGTTGTCGGCAGTAACAGCTTCGGCAGTGCCGATCGTTCGGCAAGCGACGACAATAAACTCGTCAGTTAAAGTGGCTAAGTTGTCGGCACCAATAGCTTCGGCCGGATCGATCGGTTGAAAAGCGACGGCAATAACTTCGTCAATGATGATGGCTCAGTTGTCGGCTGCAATGGCTTCGGCAGTATCGATCGTTCGGTAACCGACGAAAATAAACTCGTCAGTGATGGTGGCTAAGTCATCGGCACCAATAGCTTCGGCCGGATTGATCGTTTGGCAAGCGACGACAATAAACTCGTCAGTGATGGTGGCTAAGTTGTCGGCAGCAATAACTTCGGTCGGATCGATCGTTCGACAAGCGACGGCAATAACTTCGTCAGAGCTTGTGGCCCAGTTGGGTGCGAGACCTACTTCGGCAATGTTAGACGTTCGGCAGGTGACGGTAATAGCTTCGTCGTTGATGGTGGCTCGGTTGATGACAGCTATAGCCTTGGCAGGATCGACAGCAATTGGGAGCAAAGCCGGGAAGCCGCTGGAGTAATCGGGAGCAGACAGCCGTTAAGCCGCTAGAATAATCGGGAGCAGACAGCCGCGAAGCCGCTGGAGTAATCGGGAGCAGACAGCCGTTACGCCGCTGGATTAATCGGAAGTAGACAGCCGTTAAGCCGCTGGAGTAATCGGGAACAGATAGCCGTTAAGCGGCTGGAGTAATCGGGAGCAGAAAGCCGTTAAGCCGCTGGAGTAATCGGGAGCAGACAGCCGTTAAGCCGCTGGAGTAATCGGGAGCAGACAGCCGTTAAGCCGCTGGAGTAATCGGGAGCAGATAGCCGGTACCGATCGACTTTAAAAATGGATAGTTTACTTTTCAGTAATGTGTCCCCACGTCATTTCGTATCGAAACTTCACCTCCTTTACTGAGCTCAAGACTGCCTTCTTATTCAAGTTAATTTATTAACCAAGTGAGAATTAAAAAAATCATTATTGTATAAATAAACGTTTTAACTTACTGGTTGGTTGGTTGGTTCTATTAATGTGTGGTTGCGTGTGTATATTTAGTTGTAGCTTGTATTGATGTGATGTTGATTGTGTACTTGTTTACTGTAGGCTGCTGCTATTGATGTTTATTCGTATGGCTATGGAATTTATATGGTGGGGACGGTTGTGTTGATCTGATGTTGATATTACGTTTGTTGAGGATAAGGTGGTTTTTATGAACAATGCAAAAGGCGGGCGATATTTGCGTTGTTACAACTATTTTATGTAAAAAACTAAAACCCTTATATTTAAAAGATTATTTAAAGAAACGCCATATAGCTGCGATGAAAACAAAGATACACCGGAACGTCTATTAAGTCCATACACATATCTGATTATGTTGTTAAATGCAACGTTCAATTTCCTTTTACTAATTGTATCACATTTCGCAAATAGCTCACAACCATATAGTAAAACAGGCATCAGATAATTTTTGGCAAGTAGGATTCTTATTTTCATAGGTGCACAATGCTGGGTTTGCCACAGTGTTCTAGTCATAGAGAAAGTACGACCACAGGTATGGTAAATGTGGTTCGACCACGTAAGAGTGTCATTAAAAAATGTACCTAGATTCTTAGCAGATTTAACGATTTAAATTTTCTGATTATTTATAATTATATTAGGTGTAATATTTAGTTTGGAAAGTCGCTTTTGAATTACAATGCATTTAAATTTTTTTCGGATTTATCTCTAAACCATTTGCCATTGCCCACGTATAAATACGATGGAGTTGCTGATTAATATAGATAATACACTGGTTAATAAGGGCATTACTACAGCTGGTATAAAGTTGAACATCATCCGCGTACATTCTTACATTACAATTTGTTAAAATGCCTGGGAGGTCATTTGAGTACAATGAGAATAATAGTGGCCCAACAATGGACTCCTGAGGTACGCCCCTTGCTACAGGCAGTGTCATTGAATTTTGGATTCTAGTTTCAACATACTGATACCTGCCACGTAAGTTTGTCGACAATAACTGAGTAGCGGTCGAAGAAAAATTAAAAAAGTTTTTAAATTTGTAACAAAGAATGTTATGATCGACGGTATCACACGCTTTTAAATGATGTAAAAGTATTTAAAATGTAGTCTTGCCATCATCAAGTTTCTCCTCTGTAACATCAACTAAGGCTGCTGTGTTTCCTTCTGAACCCAGATTGACGATCTGTTAGCAAGTTATTGTCATCCAAGAAACTAGTCATTTGTTTATGCATAATACGCTCGAATACTTTAGACAGAAATGGAAGAATAGCAATTGGTCTACAATCGGAACCAGCTTTGGGTATTGGAGTGATTTTAGCTATTTTCCAATTCGATGGGAAGTGGCTTGAAGTTAATATTTTGTTAAAGAAAAAAGTTATAATTGGAAGTAGCTGAGGTAAAAGAGTCTTAAGAAACTTAGGATTAATCCCGTCCACTCCTATAGGGTTCGATTTTATAGACAATAAACTAGATAAAACGTCACATTGGTCTACTGCATCATCGTTACGCGAGTGACTATTGATATAATAATCTTTATATCCTTGAACCATAGGAATACTTAAAAACTTTGTATTCATTTTATCTGCATCAACCGAACATGGTTCTCGATGCGTAGATTTACCGATACCAACTTTGCGTATCGTTTGCCATGTTCTTTTGGAGCCAATGGCTGAAGAAAATTTTTCAGCATAAAAATCGGATTTGGCCTTTTTAATCATTTTGTCTAGGATTCCTTGCGATGAGATTTTAACAATTGAAAACCACGATCCTGAAATTGATATTAATTCTCCTTGCTTTGAAGATGTCGTATATCAAAACCTTAAAACCTTAATTAAAGAAAATCAGAATAAATATCCTGACATTAAGATTGTCGATCGTTATGTATATATTCGTCCGAAACATTACGATGGTATCGAAGCGAATGAAATGCTAGCTTGGAAGCTTTGGATTCCCAAAAGTCTTTGCAATAAAGTAATTTCTCGTTTTCGCGATTCTCCAACATCTTCTGATGGAGGGATGTATAAAACGCTTGAACACATAAGGCGATATTTCTTTTGGCCAGGTATGGTTAGAGACGTTAGGAGTTTTGTAAGAAACTGTGAAACTTGCAAAACTACAAAATCCCCTAATTTTGTGTTAAAGCCTGAAATGGGTAAACAAACTATTACTATTCATCCTTTTCAGAGATTATTTAAAGATTTGTTAGGTGCATATCCCCGCAGCAAATCAGGGCACATTGGCTTGTTAATAGTCTTAGACCATTTAACCAAGTTTCAGTGGCTACATCCACTGAAAAATTTACATCTCAAGTAATTGAAGATTTTTTACAAAAACAAATTTTTTCATGCATATGGAGTACCTAAAACCATTGTTAGTGATAACGGTTCTCAGTTCAAGGAATACAACATGTTTACACTGCCGTTTACTCGCCTCAATCGAACGCTTCAGAACGACTTAATCGTTCTATTATTGCAGGAATACGTGCACATTTAAAAGATGATCATACGAAATTGGATGAAAATTTAAGTGCAATCAGTTGTGCACTAAGAAACTCATATTATCAGTCAATCAATAATTCTCCATATCATGTTTTATACGGTTTCGGCATGTTAACGCATGGTTCGTCATATGCTTTATTGAAATATCTGCAACTTTTAGATGAGCCTTCTGTTAGTTTATCCACAGATGATAGTTTACAATTAATAAGAAAAGATTTACAAAAACACTTAAAACAGGCATACGTGCAAAATCAGAAACATTACAATCTACGAACGCGACCGCAATCATTTCAAATAGGTCAGGAAGTTCTGCGCAGAAACTTTGTACAAAATAGTACGAAAAAACATTTTAATGCAAAGTTGGCACCACTGTTTGTTAAAGCAAAAGTTGAAGAAAAATTGGGAAACCACTACTATATATTACTCGATTTAAAAGATAAACCGGTCGGCACATATCATGCTAAAGATATTCGTGTATAAATCTTAATCGCATAACATTAATAATTTCAACTATGTTTTATTTGTCTTTAAGCATAAAGTGTTTATCAGTTACTAACCAAACTATCAAAGACGAAATTTTCAGGCTTAACTTTATGCTCCATCTTCCTACATTTTAGCAATAACCCGCTAAAAATTTCAGAAAATTTATAATTTTGTTGTTAGAAAAGTTTGCTAACATTGTTTTCACGTATAGTTTTCAGCACAAGATTTTGATCTATTAGGCAAATGCAAGTAAATATTGGTGAAAATTATGTAAATGTCCTCAACAGAACGAAATTAATTGTTAGTAAAAATTACTTGCACAATTTGTTGCAAGTGTTGATCATAAGTTAATCGTTCGTTGTCAAGCTAACATTGCAACTCCCAGAGTCAATGTTATGTTTTGTGGTGAACGATTTGGCAGACACCCCCGTCGAACCAAAAATAAAAATAAAAAAGAATCAATTTTGCCGTTAAATAAATTACCAAAGTTGGATGTAGTTAAACTGTTAGTAAAATGACATTCAAACTCCAACATGTATAGAGCCCATAAACATTCATATATACAATTTTTTTTAAAGTTCATATGCATTACAATGTTGATAGCAATAATGCTGTTACTTGGAACTTTGTACTAGCATTTGTGGTATTTTAGGGAATTAAAGATACGTAGAACGAATTGTTTAAATTCTTATAATGAATTGCTAAATAAAGTTCTTTTGTTTTCTATCATGGCCTTATTAGTTGGAGTTACGTCCTTATTGGGATCCTAGATTAGATATTATTTTGCCACTAGGGTCATGGTTGGGTGGGTGAAGAGCCAAGGATTTTCCATAACACCTGAAAATCCAAAATGGGGAAAACATGATCAATACCATATACTTTTAGAGTCACTTTGCATATTCATATAGTCATAGAGGGGCTTTGTTTTGTGAACTATGATTATACCAAACCATTTATAGTAGTTTTTTTTTTCATTAGTAATTTGTGTTACTAAATAGGGAGTCTATATAAAAGACTTGTAATAGTACTGAGGATTGAAAGGAAAGGTCACGAACCCCGCACCGACTGATCGCTACCGATTATAAGGCTCCCGCAAACCTCTTCATACTTTCACTTTAATTAGGTTTCACTCAACAAAAGTTGACTTGTTATTCTTTCGTTTCTTGAAGCCTCCATGAAAATATGAAACTTTTATTCAGGTTCATTCATTAACGACTGGTATATTACAAAGTTGAATTCTTCAAAAAAGATAACTAAATGAGATGTTTTAGAATTCAAGAATGATTTTTTCATGTCCCAGGAGGGACATACGAACATGAGATGTTTAATGATTTGTTTCTTAATATGATTTTTACTGCAACAAATTCAATATCAGATGTGGAAAAGTCTATAATTTGCTCAGAAGGAAATTTTACTGAGACGGATATTAATACTCCACCTCCAGATTTTCTAGTTATATTAACACGATCACATCTGTATATATGGTACTTATCACAAAAAATTTCAGAGTGATGAATATCATTATTAAGCCAGGTTTCAGTAAAAACAATAATATGGTAATTGAAGTCAAAACTCAACATACAGTGTAGATAATTTAGTTTTTAAGCCTCTAACATTCTAATACCTACAGACAAATGTTCATCAGATGGTAAGGAAATTATGTTTTTGACAAATCAACCGTACGAGGAGGTAGTGGAACAGCATTTGACGAAGCAGTATCTTTGTAAAAAAACTCACGAATTATAGCTTTCTGTGGCCAAAAATCTGGATTTACAACCGTAACAAACACTTCTTCAGCAAGGATAATTTTAAAAGATGCTGTTTAATGGTCGACGTTCTTAAACTAAAAACACGGTTCTTTTTTATTTTGTAAATTTCTAAAATGTTTGTTCTTTATTTTAATGAGTCAAAATAGGTTTCACAATTTTTAGTTTTTTTTGTATTTTTTGTTATATAAAATTTTAATTCAATGTTTTGGTTTTATTTTAATTTGTTGTAATTTTTCACAATTAATAATTTGTTTAATTTTTAATTTGTTTTCAAATGTTTTTTTTCTCTATATAAATGTTTTAATTTCTAATCAATTTTACTGTTTTTGATTTTGTTGGTATTTGCTGCCACTGTTCACTGTAATCGTTTTTTTTTTCTTTCGATACTTGTTGATTTTACAAAGGGTATAACTAGAGTGTCTTATATTAAAATATGTACAACTTAGTAAGTGAACAAACATGATAAAAAAAAGAGAGCAATTATCTTTTAGATTAGTGATGGGTGAAAACAGTGACGGCAAATTGGAATGAAGTTGGGGCATCTCTAAACTTTCTCCCCCCCATGATGTGGTGTGATGATTACCATCTTGGTATGGTGGATCCAGAAAATATATAACCCAGAGCAGTTTTTCAGTGCAGACACGACAGCCATATTCATTTTGACAATTCTTGAGACGATGTGATCTGGTTAAACAAGTTGTGCAATAACTCTTCCTGACAACGGTCTTGTATCGCTGATAGCCGTTACTGTGTAGAAACTTTGGACAGCTTTTTTGAGCGTGGTCAGAATCACAAGTGGCGCAATAAAAATGCCACCTTGGTCGTCTATGAGGATTTTTGGTTGTCATGTCTGGAATTACACAAAAAAAAAGTGATTAGAATTTCAATAGATAATAAATGACATAATGGATTCAAAATAACATCACGATTTTTGTGATGGGTCGTGTGCAGGTCCCATTAGCAGTTCGTATATCGACAACTCTAGTGTTTTGGTCATCTCCTGGGTAAGTTTTAGTTATTCGACCCAATTTCCATTGATTGGGTGGCAAGTTGTTGTCTTTGATGACTACAAGATCGTTGACTTTGACATTTTCTTTTGGATATTTCCATTTATATCTGCGATGTAGCTCTGCGAGATATTCAGATTTCCATCTTTGGCAAAATGAATGGTAGATTATTCGAAGGCGCTTCCAGCGGTTTGCAAGGGTCAGATTTTCATTTGACGAATCTGGTTCAGCTGGAGCCATGAGCGGGGTGCCAATAAGAAAGTGTCCTGGGGTCAATGGGGTCAAATCGTTAGGGTCATCGCTAGCAGGACTTAAGGGTCTAGAATTGAGGCAAGATTCGATTCGGGTCAAAATAGTAGACAGCTCTTCAAATGTGAATTTCATATTTGGGATTATTTTTCGTAAATGAGTTTTGAATGATTTTACGCCGGCCTCCCAGAGTCCGCCCATATGTGGGGCACCAGGAGGTATGAAATTCCAATTGATGTTTTGATGACTGTAGTGATGAATCAATTGATTTTGAAGGGTCTTGATGAATTCAATTCTATCCTTTTTGATGAGTTCTGCAGCTCCAACGAAATTTGTTCCATTGTCGGAATAAATATTGGCTTGACAACCACGTCTGCCAATAAAGCGGGAAAATGTGGCTAAAAAGGCGTGGGTCGACAAGTCACTGGCTGCTTCTAGATGAACAGCTTTAGTTGTGAAGCATACAAAAATGCAAACATACCCTTTGGTGATGAGACATGCTCGGCCAGTAAAATTTCGAATGTCGAAGGGTCCGGCATAATCTACGCCCACAGTTTCGAATGGTCTTGAAAGTGTGGTTCGTTCGGGCGGTAAAGACGCCATAATTTGATTTTGTGTCTGTTTTTTATATAAAACACACGTTTTGCAATTGTTGATGACGTTTTTGACTAGGGGTCGTAATCTAAATATCCAATATTCTGTTCGAAGAATTCGAATCATGAGTTGATTTCCGCCATGTAAAGTTATTTTATGTGTAAATTCGGTGATCAATCGGGTCAACTTTGAATCGTACGGTAGCAATATTGGATGTCGCTCATTATATGTTAATGCTGGTGATTGAACGAGACGACCATTGGCTCGGATAATACCCCTTTGATCCATGAATGGATTTAAAGTCAAAAGTTTGCAAGTATTGGAGATTTTAGCCTTGAGTTTTAAATTTCGATATTCATCAGGAAAACTTTGTTGTTGGGTCAATCTGATGAGGCGATTTTTGACCGAATTTATTTCGTCTCTTGTTATTTCGGTTGATGAGATTCTGAGATGGGTCCTTGATGTTCCAGTATTTCTCCAGAATCGTAACACATATGCGATAAATCGATGTGCGCGAGATAAAGACGAAAAGCGATTTAAAGGGTCTTCATGAGTTGTAGTTGTGAAGACTTTAATGGTTTTCGCTTCGATATTTGTGTCATGCGGAGATATTGGTATTGGCCATTGATTTTTTGGTAATTTTAGCCAAGAGGGTCCAACCCACCACAAGTTATTGGTGTGAAGTTCCTCAGGTGTACAACCTCTGCTTGCGACGTCTGCAGGATTTTCTTTGGAGTTGACATGTTGCCAATTTTGATTTCCAATTTTTTGTCCAATTTCTGAAACTCGATTTCCCACAAAGGTATTCCAGGTGCATGGCGGTTTCTTTAGCCAGGATAACACAATTGAAGAGTCTGTCCAGAAGTATGTGTTCAAATTGGGGGTCTATAGATTCGGTAGAATTGCAGCCGCCAAATTTGCTAATATGACAGATCCACACAGTTCTAACCTTGGAAGAGATACTTTTTTGAGAGGGGCAACTCGAGTCTTTGAGGCTAAAAGAAATGAGTGTACGTTGTTGTCATCAAGTTTAATTCGGATGTACAGCGTTGCTGCGTAAGCTTTTTCTGAGGCGTCGCTAAATCCATGAATTTCTATTTCACAGGAGGGGCTATAATTAATCCAACGGGGTATTTTGATAATATCAATGGAAGGACAATTCTTGATGAATTTTTGCCACTTTATATGGGCAAGGGGTTTTAAAATGTCATCCCAATCTATTTTGTTTAGCCATATCTGTTGCATGATTAATTTTGCATCTACAATAATTGGGGCTAACCATCCGCAAGGGTCAAAGAATTTAGCTATTGTAGATAATACTTCGCGTTTTGTAAAAGTTTGTTTTAAATCGACATCTGGAGCTGTAAAGGCGAATGAGTCTGATGAGATATTCCACTTTATCCCGAGCGTTTTTGTTCCAGAATTTTCAGATAAGTTGAGCCAATCTACTGGTAAAAGTGTTTGGGTTGGCAAATCCTGGATAACTCGTGGGTCGTTGGAAGTCCATTTCATTAGATCAAAACCTGCTGATTTTAAAACGGTGGTTAGCTCTTTTCTGGATCCGATGGCATCTGACAAGTTGTGACCGCAGGCTAGAACGTCATCCACATACATGTTTTGTTGTAAAATTTTTGAAGCTAGAGAGTGTGTCTATTTTATATCTTCAGCGAGTTGTAGAAGGGTTCTGATGGCCAGGAATGGGGCACAATTGGCTCCGAAAGTGATTGTGAGGAGTTCAAAATCTTCGATAGGGTCATTTTCGGATTTCCGGAACAGGATTCGCTGATAATTGGTTTGAGTCGTGTCTATTAGTATTTGCCGGTACATTTTTGTAATGTCGGCGTTAAATACGTAACGGAAAAATCTCCACTTTGATATCAGTAGAACAAGGTCTTGCTGAAGAATGGGTCCTGGATATAAAATGTCATTAAGACTATTCTTGTTTGACGTCGGGCTGGAGGCATTAAAAACCACTCCTAGTTTTGTGGTCAAACTGTCTGGTTTTATTACTGCGTGATGCGGCAGGTAATAATTTGGGGCCTTATTTATATCCAAGGGAGAGATTTTTCTCATATGTCCCAACTCAAGGTATTCTAATATGACCTGATTGTATTGTTCTTTAAGGTCGGGTTTTTGATTTAGCATGCGCTCCATTCTCAAATACTGGGCCATGGCACTGTTGCGAGAAGTTCCAATTTCTTCTCCTTTTTTGATGGGCAGGGTAACAATATACCTTCCCATGTCGTTTCTACGCGTTGTAGATTTGAAAATGTTTTCACAATATGTGTCCTCATCTGACCTCAAAATTTGTTTTGGGGTTTCCTCCACCTCCCAAAATCGTGTGAGAATTTGGTCAAGGGACGGTCCATTATAAAGTGAAATAGTGGTTTTGTTTTGAGTCGATTTTTTGATTGGTCCCCCAACAATCCAGCCAAATACTGTTTTTTGTGCCAAAAGGGATCCAAGTGATTCCATAGCTGTCTCCATACAATTAATAGAGGGTCCTAAATCGAGCCCAATTAGAAGGTCGACAGGACGACTTACGAAAAAGTGAGGGTCTGCAAGTACTAATTTAGCAGTTTCACTTAAGTGATGTAAGTCCAGCGTTTGTGGCGGTAAATTAGAAGGAAGAGTCTTGAGGACTGGCGCAAACACTTCTAATTTAAAACTAGGGTCCGCCCGAGAGCAAAGGTTGAATAACCAGGCTTTGGTAGAAGTTTCGGATACGTTCTGATTTAAACCTGTGACGTGAACTAAATGTGGCTTAGTTGTCAGCTTTAAGCGATTTTTTAGTTTGTCCGATATGAAGGTTGATTGAGATCCAGGGTCGATGATAGCTCTTGCCTCGAATCTCTGTCCTTTTGTTTCAATTTGGACGATGGCAGTGAACAGCAAAGTTTCTCGATCCAGTGGGCTTGATAAGGATCGTTTGTTTTTCTGTAGGGTCAAGGATGTGAGACTAGGAACATTTGATCTAGGAGTGGACTGTATATTGGATGCTCGTGCTGCTGCGCTCGTACTGGGTCGTTCATCTTGTTGATTCTGATGCAAATTAAAAGACTGGGACTCAGATGCCTTGTGCAACAATGTGTTATGTCTTTGTTTACACAACCTGCAGCTAAATTTACTGGGACAGTCCTTGACACTGTGATCGACAGATAGACAATTATAACATGAATTTGTGACTTTTACTACGTGAATACGGTCATTAACATTTTTTTTCTAAAAATTTGGGGCAAGATCGAAGGTAATGTGACTCTTTACAATATTGACATATGGTGACTTTATTTTTAAAATTATTATTTGGCTTCGAGGCAAAATTAATTTTGGGTCGGTTTTCAGATTGTGACAAATTTGTTTGAAAGGAGTGTACACATTTTTCTTTGGGAGCATATTTTAAATTTTCGGGTTTGGGCTGACTATAATTATCCTTGGAAGATTTGATGTTTCCGACTGATTCTAATGTTTTATGGGTCAAAAATTTTTCGAATTCATTCCACCTTGGAACTTCTGCGCAATCTCCTCGGGAATTTTCAAACTCTTGCACGAGTGATCTGGGAAGCTTTTGTGAACAAATAAATATAAGAAATGATTCCTACGTTGTTGTGTCAATGCCAAATGTGTCTAGGGATTGCCGTGAATCATTAATTGTCCTATGTAATTTTTTGATTGAAGCACCAGAGTCAATAGAGGCGTGTGGTAAATCTAAAATAATTTTGTACTGTTCATTTACCTGCATCCATTTATTTTCGTAGCGGTCCACCAAATTTTTCCATGCGAGAATGAAACCATCGTTGGTTAAAGGCACGTGAGAAATTATATCCCAAGCTTCGCCACTCGTTTTTTGTTTTAAATAGAATAATTTTTTAACATTGCTAACCCTGGAATTATTTATATAGATAGCTGTGAACAGATCCCGGAAACTGGGCCATAATTTATAATCCCCAAAAAAGGTGTCTGTATCGCAGGGTGGCAACCTTATAAATGAAGCTTCATTTCCAAGGGTCGAACTGGACTGGCGTTCTGGTTTTTCAATGGTGTGTGTTGAATATGCAAGAATTTCAGCATTTATTGAGGACAGACAATTTTTATATACAGATAGTGTCTTACGATATCGGTCCCGTAATTTTGTTTTATCAACGGGTTTATCTGTTTGCTCCTCATAGTCCCTACACTCCTCATATGATCGCTTGACTTGGGTCCAAAGCGATTCCAATTCCACACGAAGAATTTCCAACGCATGGCAATTGTTTTCGATTTGAGCTTCAGCTTGAGAGCTTTCAAAATCGAATAAATCATTTGTACAATTGACGAATTTGCTTATGGACATTTTGTAAAATATTTTTATTTAATATTTATGAATTAAATTTCAAAAAAAAATAATTGGGTTAAATAAATTAGCCTGCTAGCGATAAAAAATTAGAGTCGTAAATATTGAGTCCAAATTCGTAATAATTTTCAAAAAAATTGTTGTTGATTTTAAGTTGCAAAAAGAGCAAAAAAATAACTATTAGTTTGTGGGGTCTTTTGATGTGTAAATTACACAACCAGATTTTATAGTTGGTTACGTTTGTCACCAGCTATACACACAAACAAGTATAGAGAGCGAGGTCTCTGCTTTTGCGTTGACGTCTTGATATGTATGTTGTGCGTGTTGTTAATGTGTTAAAGTAAGAGAAATTTCTCATGTACTTACTGTTTGTGTTGTAAATACTTATGTGTTTTTTTCCATGTGGTGACGTTGATGTAATTAACTGCTGCTGCTAGTTTGCTGTTTTTAATGATGTTAATCACAATGTAAACTGTGATGTTAATGATGAAGATGATGCTGCTACTTAAGATGATGATGAATGTATTGATGATGCTTCTGTTGAATTTTTTTTGAAGATGATGATGGGGTCCGTTAATTTTTGCAGTCACTTTAATATTGTTTCTTTCAAGGTTATAGTTTTTGAAGTTTTTTTCCAATAACCTTGAATTTCAATTTGAATGTCACTTCACTTATAATTTTTTAATAAATTTACAAAAAAATTATCCGGTTCGTGAGGACCATAATGTTTAATGGTCGACGTTCTTAAACTAAAAACACGGTTCTTTTTTTATTTTGTAAATTTCTAAAATGTTTGTTCTTTATTTTAATGAGTCAAAATAGGTTTCACAATTTTTAGTTTTTTTGTATTTTTTGTTATATATAATTTTAATTCAATGTTTTGGTTTTATTTTAATTTGTTGTAATTTTTCACAATTAATAATTTGTTTAATTTTTAATTTGTTTTCAAATGTTTTTTTTTTCTATATAAATGTTTTAATTTCTAATCAATTTTACTGTTTTTGATTTTGTTGGTATTTGCTGCCACTGTTCACTGTAATCGTTTTTTTTTTTCTTTCGATACTTGTTGATTTTACAAAGGGTTATTACTAGAGTGTCTTATATTAAAATATGTACAACTTAGTAAGTGAACAAACATGATAAAAAAAAGAGAGCAATTATCTTTTAGATTAGTGATGGGTGAAAACAGTGACGGCAAATTTGAATGAAGTTGGGGCATCTCTAAACAGATGCTTTACTTCGTTTTTCAGCGTATTTAAATTTAAAAAATTTTTTTTATCAATATCAATAGGAAGGCGTGATTTTATGTAAAATGATACATCTTCTTCTGTTGTCTCAGCTGCGAATCGAGCAACAAAAATGGTTTTATTTGACGCAATTACTCTTAATTGTTTAGGAACATTAGTTGGGACAGTACTATTAATACTATCCATGGAACCAGCAGACTATTAACAGGGGAATAAGATATATTTGAACCAGCAGGCACCATGTTAAAAGGCATAAGTACGTTGTTAGTTGGAATGCTTTCAGAATGCTTAATTTGAGTGAAGACAGAATTATTTTGAGCGTCAAATGAAGAATTAGGTAAAATATTGATGGCAGGAACACTCGATGGGCCATTGTAGCGTAGCACGACTTTTGTGGTGTGCTGTATAATACCCACACAGTATACAGTACAATATTAGCAAATGCGGAAATAACAAATATCAATATTGTTGACCATTGCATTTACGAAACATTTAGTAAATGTGTATGTTGTTGTTGTATGTTGTTGTTACGCTGGCACACTTATGTTTATGCTGACCCAAGTGCAGGTATCACATTGCTGTTAACATAGGTTGAATTATATATATATATAAAGAAGAACATTTTATGAAAAGCAATCATAATAACTTTAGCAGTAAGAGACTCAGCTCCTAGATTGATCTGAAGAACCATTAATAAAATTATCTAATTAAACATTAATACTACATTAAAAATTATCGTGTTTATGCTATATAGCGATCCTGCCAGTGCCCGTTAGACGAGCATTGTAGAAAAAAATATACAAGGATTATGCCCTCAAATTGACCAATCCTGGATATAATAATAAAAAAAAATCACACAATATTGTCCTGGTGGATAAGCCACAACGATCCATCAGCTACGCTGAAGGAAAATACTGTCTGGCCCAAAGACAGTGGAGCTTAAAAATCAATGGCGGAAGGGCCAAAAGCTCTCCATAGAAGAGTACAGAAGAAGGACGGGCCAACAGAAAACGAAGGAAAAACACATCAATGTACCCCTGGAGACCAAAAAAAGAGGAAAGGCGGCTACGTCGCAAGACTCAGAAGGGAAAAGGCAATTCAATTGAGAATCCTCAACGAAACACCACCACTGTGGGACCAGGCCACGATACTCTGGGCGAAAATTTATGATATTAATCATCTAATAAAACAACGAACAGGTAGTTCATCCTAGTTTTACTTTAGAAAAAAAAAGTGGAGCACCCCGCTATGTACCCGTGGGTCAGAAAATGTTAACCGCTCATAGCAAATCTCTCTATATATAAAAGAGACGTGTTTGTACGTAACCGCTAAACTCAAAAACTACTGCACCGATTTTGAAAAAAAATTATACACATATTCTACGGGCCATGAATCGTGTTTATGTGTAGTTTCGCGTTTGTCCGATAAATTTCGCGTTTTTAAAAAAAATTTATTTTTATTGGTTTTAAATATTAGGTGTTTTTTCATATATTTGTTTTGAAAAGCCATTAAATACGTTGAAACCAATATTATTAAACTTAAAAAAATAATATCTCAAAGCAGAACTCACTAACGATCGTTCGGGTGTATACCCTTTCTTAATGGATTGGTTAAAAAATATACACGCACATGTCAGCATTTATTCAAATTTTGTATTTCAAATAAATTAATTACATATTTAATCAAAATGCCTCGACCACGTGGAAATATTGGTCTCGATACACGACAAACAAATCGTATATGTACATTACGTTTACAACAAAGTCAAGAAGAACGCGCAGCAGAAATTGAACAAACTAGGTATCGAGTATCACGTTTACGAGAAAATTATGTAGAACAACAACGCGGGATACGAAATGAAGTAAACCTCTAAGAACCAGGCAAGCAGGAACAGCTATTCATAACACTAATCGAATTACATTCATGCGTATGGCATTTAACTACGACCCAACAGCTGATTACAATTCATATAACAATATTGATATTGGTAGCATGGATCAAGTATGTGCCCATTGTAAAGCGCTGAAATACAAAAAAGAAGCCACAGGGTTGTGTTGCGTTAATGGTAAATTGAAAGTGCCAGAACTAAATAAACCACCGAACCATTACAAACAATGGTATCTGGGACAGCGCCGCAATCAAAACATTTTCTTAATAATATTTGAAAATACAACAGTTGTTTCCAAACGTCATTCGGTGCTGGCAGAATAGTTACTGATAATTTCATACCAACACTTAAAGTCCAGGGTCAAATATACCACAATGAAGGTTGATTATAACCAATTCCTGATCTACAACATAAATTCCTTCGAATATATTTTCTTGGCAATTCTGAAGATGAAGTAAACACTAGACGCGCAATCACTTCGGGAGTACGCCATGACATAGTACAGTCATTACAAAATTTATTCCATCAACATAATGAGTTAGTAAAATTATTTAAGACTGCAATAGAAGAATTGCCTTCCGACAATCACAAAATTATTATTAAGGCTGATAATACACCAGTAAGAGAGCAGTCCAGACGTTTCAATGCACCAACAATAAATGAAGTAGCCATTGTAATTGTTGGTGATCCGTTCGAAGCCAGATATATTATTTTATATCGACGTAGTGATCATTTGAAACATGTTTCTGAAACTCATCGATCTTATGACGCGCTTCAATACCCAATACTGTTTTGGTAAGCAGAGGATAGCTATAATTTGCAATTGAAAATGATTAATCCAGCAACTGGTAAATGGGGGTTTTTTTTTATTTATTTTATTACAAAACATTTGGAAAACTATTAAAACAAAAATATATTTTAATATTACAGGTTCAGAAACAAAAAATAGATTAGTTACATGAGTTATTATGCGTACAGATTGATGATTGGAGAGAATATAGAAAATCATATTTTGAAATGTCGGCAATTGTATCACCAATATGTAGTGGACATGTACGGAAAAATAGAAAAAGAAAGGCTTTTATTCATTCGGCTTAACCAACGGCAATTACGATCGGAGGAATATATTCATCTACGTGATGCAATTAATAATGATGGCAATATAAATGATATTGGCCGCATAACAATTCTATCAGCTACTTATACCGGAAGTCCACGACACATGCATGAATATGCATTAGACGCTATGACATATGTTCGAAATTATGGCCGACCTGATTTATTTACAACTTTTGTTTGTTTATTTCCATCACATCCACTAGAATTGTGGGAATCGTTAAGAACGTAATGCTAATGAATATATTGAATTACAATATTCTCCCGATATGTATAACCAAGCATTAATTTGCATTGAGGATATTTGTTTAATGATGGTAAATAAAGTTTTAAATTCATTGGGAAAGCCTTTACCTAATGGAGCCATTACAGACTTATCTAATCGAGAAATACGACGTGAAAAAAATTACTATATCAATGCATTAAATACTTTTCTTCAACAGAATATACCAAACATGAATCCACAGCAAAGACATGTTTACGACAATATTATGCAATCTGTTAATGCAGGAACTGCTGGAATTTATTTCTTAGATGATTCCGGAAGTACTGGGAAAACATATCTCATTTCAGTTATTTTAGCAGCAATACGTTCAAATGGTAATATAGCATTGGCAATGGCCCACTTTGTTAGATGGTGGCAGAGCGACACATTCTGCATTAAAATTACCATTAAATATGCAACTAACAGAAACACCAACATGCAATATTTCGAAAACATCTGCAATGGCAAAGGTACTCTAACTGTGCAAGATTATTTTATGGGATGAATGCACAATGGCACACAGAAAGACATTAGAGGCATTGCATCGAACATTGCAAGATTTACGTAACAACGACCAACCATTTGGAGGTGCTCTTATATTATTGGCATGTGATTTTAGGCAAACTTTACCACTTATTATAATAATATTACCTGGAAATTTTTGTGTTACTAATGAATCCAAAGAAGATTTAATTTCAAGTGTGTACCCCAATATCATACATAATTATAAGAATCAACAATGGTTAAGTGATCGCGCTATTTTGGCAGCCAAAAACAAAGATGTCCGTGACATTAATATTGATATTCTAAATGAAATTAATGGCCAAACAAAAACATATAAATCGATTGATTGCATTATGGATCCAGATGAAATTGTGAATTACCCAACAGAATTTTTAAATTCACTTGATCTGCCTGGAACTCCACCTCACATTCTACAATTAAAAACTGGTGTGCCAATAATTCTTTTACGAAATTTAAATCAACCACGGCTTTGTAATGGTACACACAGAAAACAGATTCATTGTGGCTACCGAATTTATTACCAACCGTATTGCGATAATGCTAAGAACCGATTTTCGGGTTCACGATGATGACAATTCTATTGCCTTAACAGTAAATATTTTATCGTAATAGAAAATTTGCAGATAATATGAAATTTCTGTTGATACAATCGAAAATACAGTTGTTCCACTTAAGACCAATTCGGTTGGCAAATATTTTTTCTGTGTGTACTAGACTGGCTGTTAACAAATTATTCAACAATATAATTGAAGCAACTATATTAATTGGAAAATACAACGGTGAAAAAGTATTAATTTCACTTATCCAATCATTCCATCAGATATCCAATTTAACTTTAAACGCATTCAATTTCCAGTACGTCTAACATTTGCTATGGCAATTAAAAAATCTCAAGGTCAATCGTTGCAAGTCTGCGGATTAAATCTTGAAACACCATGTTTCACACATGGACAATTATACGTTGGATACTCACGAGTTGGTAGACCGTCATCATTTTTTATAATCGCAAGTGAAGGCAAAATAAAAATTATTGTTTATCAGAGAGCATTGCAATAAAAAGCTAATTAATTTCATGTATATAGTTAATAGACATAATTTCACAAATAAAAAACATTGTACAATAAAAGTTTTATAAAATTTAAAATCTTTACTAGGGGCCAGCAAAGCGGACCAGGTACAGCTAGTACATAAATAAATGAAATAAAAAAAAGTAATATGTAAAAAAAAAATCCACAAAGGAATGTTGTTCAATTAATCTGATTTGTTCTGTTTGAAAAGCTTATATTTAATCTTGATACAATTATATTAATAAAAACAAAAAAAAAAACTATTGTAATTATGCTGTGTAAAAAAACAGAAATTAAAATAAAATGAAATATTTTATGAACTAAGATAAAACTGATGCATGTAAAATAATATAAGCTATGCATAAAAATAATGAAGAATTACGAATAGAGAAAAATAAGTATGGTTAGCCAAATATTGGAAATTGATAGGCATTCCAGGAACCGCTACTAGGGAAGATATTATTAGCAAGCCACGCATAGAAGAATCGGTTAGAGCATTGAGGCAGTCAGAAAAATATTTAAATAGAAATAAACAAGAAAAAAAAAATGTATATATATAAAATAAATAGCGAAGGATGATGGGGGGTCGTCAGTCAAAAATAAAGAATCCCAATGCAAATGTTATTAACGAGGTAGAAATAAAAGAAGACTCAATCGACTTAGAATTAATTGTTGTTTAAGTGTTGTTTAATAATAATAACCGTACTGATTAGCTTAAATTCTGCATTACATATTTATGCATTAAACACCAAGAAAGTCAAATGGAAATATTTGAGCAGGGCCAATGACTTAAATAAAATTTAAATAATTTTCCCATGGATTGGCAAGAAATAATTCAGAAGGTGAGACTAATCAAAGAGGAGTTTGACAAATCTTATAAATGTTTAAATATAGATAGAAGTACAAAAAAAAGGAAACAATAACAAAACATATAAGGATCTTATGCGAAAAGTTAGAACAAACCAGGTTTTGCTAAATGCCAATTATAACAGACTAACGACACCACATAGGACAGCTGCTGAAAGTTTTTTTTAGACGTCAAGATCAAAATCCTGATTATACCGTCAAAGAAGGGTGATAAGGTAAAATTACCAGATACACTTCACGAAGAGGTTAAATGCTTGGTAGAAACTGAAAATTCAGAGACTATTGGATCCTCTTTGGAAAGTACAGAAGTAAAAATGACACAAACAGTCGTTGACTTTCTGAACACCAACAAAGCTGAGCATAGAATTTGATGGAAAACCAGAAAATTTACGTTCCTTTATAGACTCATTACAGTTAATAGAATCCATCAAAGGTAGCAACGAGCCTATCGCAGTCTCTTTAATAAAAACAGAGTTAAAGGGAAGTGCAAGAAATTTAATAGGTAATGAACAAACCATTACTGAGATAATAAAAATTGCACCATTGATAAAGTTAGACTTATCATGGCAGCAGGCCAATTCAGTAACATGAATGACGCCGTTGGAAAACTCATAAACAGTTGCACTGAAACAACAGGGCAATAAAATGCTGTAGTATATTTCGGGCGGAAGTTTAATCGAAATAATAACACGGTGCTACAGTGAAAATATACTTGGAAAGTGACCTAGTGTAGGTTGTAGGCCTTATTGGGTAGATCCAAAATTAGTTTTAAAATGTTCGGAAATACCCTTAAATTTCGGAGTTATTCCGAATAAACCGTTTTTGGGTAGGTACAAGTACTTATAACCCCGTTACTTTCCAAATATACACATCCTTTGGTATGTATATTAAATTTTTGTGGTGATATTCTTAATTATATCTGATTTTAATTTTATTTTTTCTAGTTTTCTCAAATTTGGCGCCATTTTTTTTAATAAGTTTGTATAGAAACATACCCTTATGTATATATTTGATTAAAGCTAATTTAGTTTTGAGTTGAAGTAGCTTTCAATAAATAAAATCGAGTAAAAAATAAAAAAGTTGTTAGGGTTTTTCAAAAGTGAAATATTTAGCTTTGACAAATATTGATCAAGAACTATTACTTTACTTTATTTTACTTTTTTTCAGTTTCATAGTGATATGATGATATAAATATTTTAAAACAACAGTATACAAATAATTTTATTTAGAAATTTAGGTTTTTTTTGTTGCACAGTCGGCGAAACCACATTTAGTGCAAATAAAGATTTCCATGATCTTGTTCGAGATTTGAAACTATCATGGAGACACACAGAGATGTTAGCTTCTCTACTAAAACAGTGGAATATCACGAAAAGTGACTTAAAAGAAACATTGCAAGAGACAATCTCCAAATACAGTTTGAGCACATTTTTAAAGCTGACAATGATGACAACAACAAGAACAATGATAATAACAACCTTGTATATTGCTCAGATGAGTTATTCCTTTGTCTGAATTACCAACATCAATCCAATGACTGGAGATTATTTTTGGACGGCTCGTGTAAAAGTAAGTAAAATTTTTTTGTTTCAAAAACCATTAAAATTTTTTTTAGGTTTGAAAGCAGTTTTATTACACAACGAGGACCAGTTGCCCTCAGTGCCAATAACATACGCTACTAACATGAAAGAGTCGTATGCAAGAATGGAGAAAATACTAGATTTAATATATTATAAAAAGTGTCAATGGCAAATTGTTTCAGATCTAAAAGTTCTGGCAATCTTATTCGGAATGCAAGGAGGCTATACTAAATTTCTTTCCTATATTTGCGAATGGGAAAGTCGTGGGAAATATAAAAACAAGCCAAAAAAAAGTGGCCATCAAGAACAATTTTTGAAATTGGCAAGAAAAATGTCTTAAAAATTCCACTAGTGAGTACGGAAAAAATAATTTTGCCACCATTACACCTCAAATTGGGATACAAGAAGCAGTTTGTGAAATGCCTGAATAGGGAAAGCGATGCCTTTTTACACTTAAAATCAGTTTTCCCAAGAATAAGTGAAGCAAAACTAAGAGAAGGTAAAAATGTTTATTGATTTCTAACCATAATTGTATTGTTTTTTATTTTTAGGTATTTTTGTTGGACGTCAAATCCGCAAACTCATGCTTGACGAAGAATTTAGAGTGAAATTAAATGTTGTGGAAAAAAGAGCATGGAGAAGCTTTATTAGTTTATGTAAAATTTTTTTGGGAAGTAAAAAAGTGAAAATTATATTGATGTAGTAAATGAATTTCTTGAGGCTTATGCAGAAATGGGATGCAGAATGTCTACAAAAGTTAATTTTTGCTTACACATTAGAGTGGCCATAGTGGAAATTTTTTTGAAAAGTTCAATTTTTCGCACTGAAAAATATGAGGTTGGGTATAAAAATAATTATGCATATTTTAAATTTATTTTTTTTTTTGTTCCGAGTACCTCCGGGTTGAGCCCGGTTAAGTGTTGGAATATTCGTTTTGCGGTGCAGTATTCTTCTTTATCCTTCCAAATTGATGGATCGAATTCAAAAAATGTCACATCGATTTGTAAACGATGGAAAAAACGCTTGATGCGAGGAGTGACGAAAGAACTTACATCCTTATTTTCAAACGATTTCAATTGTTCCAGCGTTTAGCTTAATCTTTTCGGAATAACTTCGTCATTTTCGTCATCATGATTGCCAAGAGCTTCAACCATTTTCCGCTTCACTGCAATAGATATGGCTTTTGATTTTTGACAATAAGGCATTTGAAACATTTAGATGCATCTTAACGCATCCGAACTAATACGAAACATAAATACGCGTCAAGAAAATGCAAATGTTTCGAATGCCTTTCAGTTCGGAGGATGTCATCTTGAATTGTTCGCGAAGCAAAAAAATCTTATAGCTGTATATAGCTTTGGACATAAACCTTGCATGAATTGTTGCGCCAGGCAAACGCAACTGCGTAAAATTTGGTACTTCCTTACCAAGAACAATGAGCGAAAGTTGCAATAACTCCTTATAATCGGCTCGTACATAATGAGATTTCAACGCCTCAAGGCAAAAGTTCTTGTGCGTCCCTATTTCGGCTGCTGTTAAGTTTTTTGCACTGCTTCATCCAATACTCCACTCTTGAAAGTATTCATATTCATATTTTTCCAGTTTTTTGAAGAACGATTAAAGGGAGTGACTTCTGGTGCTGATGTTTTTCCGAAATTTAACTCAAACACAGCTTTAATAAGCAATTCGCTGATATGATGGCGACACGGTAGAAAAAGTAAATCGCGACCCAATTTATTTTCAAGCAAATATGCTGAGCCTTTTTCAATACCAGTGTGTGTAGATGTTGGGTCAAAAGCCACAATTTGCACTAAATTATCAATCTTCCATTTGCGTAGGAATTTTTCAATACCTTCAGCAATATTTTCACCACAAGATTCTTCAAGTTTCGCAATGCCAAGGAGTTTTTCTTCGTTCTCTGCGGGTATAACGAAAGCCAATCGATCAACTTTGCCTTTCATATCTGGAAGCATTTTATCGTCCCAATGCAAGACAAGTACTTCAGGAATCTATGTTGAAATTAAATATTATGTTAATTACCTTCAAGATATTTATTTATATTTAATTATTAATTATGTACTTGAATCATCTATGATCTGTTTCGCTTGCCTGCGGCGATATTCGTTTCGCATTGTTTGAAACGATGCTCGGTTAAAGACGAAATCTTCCACTTTTATGTCGTTCAAGTCAGGTTTCATTTCCTGCAACTTCCGCAAGATGGCTGTAGTTGTAGCAGATGTTAAATGCATTGCATCGCGGTCACTGATGCGGCATTTATCCATGCTTGCTAACATTCGATCATCAACGAAATGGATTTTTCCGCGAGATCCCTGGATTCCTTGATGTTGGTCCTTCAGAAAATCAACTTCCGGGGCTGAGGTCAAGCAAACACTTTTTATCAAATATTCTAAATTTCTAAATAAAAAAATTTGTATGCTGCTATTTTAAGCTATTTATATCATCATATCGCACCTGTACCGCTAAAGTGCGTTATCTCAAAATTTACAAATTTTCAGTAAGTATACAACAGTAGTTGTTTTTGCAATTTTTTCAGTGATCATCAAAAATAACAGGGTTTTTGGGTGGAACTCAAAATACGTCTTTTTAATGGATTCTAAAGATGCTCCTCTTATAACCCAAAGAGGGTTACAACTGTTTTTTTTTTTACGAAAGACTAGAAAAATCGATGTAAGATTTTTACAGTGGATAGATATGACCACTGTGCATCGTTTTCTTGCAAAAAGTGAAAATTGAAAAATTTTGAGTTGACTCACTTTAGAGGTACAGGTGCGAATCATTATAAAACTAAAAAATAACGTGGTAGTTCTTGCTCAATAATTGTAAAAGCTACATTTTTTACTTTTGAAAAACCTTAATAGCTTTTTTATTTCTTACTCGATTTTATTTATTGAAGGCTGGTTTAACTCCAAACTAAATTGGCTTTAGTGAAACATATACATAAGGGTATGTTTCTAAACAAACTAATTAAAAAAAATGGCACCAAAGTTGAAAAAACTAAAAAAAATTAAATTAAAATCAGATATAATTAAGAATATTAGTACAAAAATGTTATATACATACCAAGAATGTTATATACATATACATACCATTCTTCTTCTTTCTGAAACCATTTAAAAAGTAAATATCCGCTGAAAACCAACTAAGTTACGCGCTCATAAGTACTTCTACCTACCCAAAAACGGTTTATTCGGAATAACTCCGAAATTTGAGGGTGTTTCCGGACATTTTGAAATTGACTTATGATTTACCCAATAAGGTCTATAACCTATATTTGGTCGCTTTTCAAGCATAAAAAAGTGCTATTTGTAGCAGCGTGTAACTGCAGGCAATACCGTGGAAGGTACACAATTACCCACGCAATAATATTAATAACAGCAACAACGGCAGACCCCAGAACCACAGAGCGGCAGAGTCACATGAAAATGATTCGGAAAGCTGCTAAAATCCTCCGAGATATATCATAATAACAATACTAACTACATATACCACCTTAACCTCAGCTTAGGTTTTTTATGTTAATATAAAAATTAACGACACGAACAACACGGTAACACTGTTGGTAGATACAGGATCAGACATTTCGGTTATAAAAACTAAACATTTTTATCAGACACAAATTAACAGAAACAGAACAATCACATTGAGTGGAATAGGACAGGGTAAAATCCATTCAATAGGTAATGTATTTATTGACCTATAATTTAGAGGTTTCTTGATACCACATGATTTCAAAGTAGTGCAAAATAACATTCCAATACCTTGCGACGGTAGCCTTGGAATGGATTTTTTAAGAACTATAAATGTATACGACCTCCCAATCTGTCGCATGTAATAGAAATTCCACTTACGAACGACATCAATGGAATAACACTACCACCACGGTCAGAAGTGATTCGTCAAATCAGGTTTCCGGAGCTTGAAGGCGAAGTACTAATACCAAATCAAGAAGTCGTACCAGGTATCTATGTACCAAATCCACTGGTAAAATCAGTGGTTCGTTTTTTAAATACCACACATAAAATAGTAACAATTAAGCAAAATAACATAAAAAACGAGAAAATGTTTGACTATGAAATAGTGCAACAAAAACCACATGAAAATGAAAAAGAAAATTGGAAGTTTTGGACCTTTTGAAGGGAAACTTTCCTGAACAGTTTAGCACAATTTTAACTAAGCTTTGTTTGGAATACAATAATATTTTTGGCTTAGGGACTGAAACTATTACTACCAACAATTTCTATGAACAAAAACCGAGAGTAAAAGATAATCAACCAACGTACATTAAAAATTATCGCATACCAGAATCTCATAGGGAGGAAATAAACAGACAGAAAAACTAATAGATGACAAGATAATCGAACCATCATTTTCGGAATACAATAGCCTAATTCTGTTGGTACCAAAGAAATCATTTCCCAGATCAGATGAAAAAGATGGCGTTTGGTGATAAATTATAGGCAGATAAATAAAAAACTAATATCAGATAAATTCCCATTGCCTAGAATAGACGTTATTCTAGACCCAGGGTAGAGCAAAATATTTTTCTTGTTTGGACTTGTTGTCCGGGTTTCACCAAATTGGTTTGGAAAGGAACTCTGGAGAATTGACTCCATTTTCAAAAAACAATGGTTCATACAGATTTACTAGACTACCATATGGCTTAACCATAGCACCGAATTCATTCCAAAGAATGATGACATTAGCCTTCAGTGGTCTGAAGCCGAATCAAGCATTCCTATATATGGATGGCTTGGTTGTATTGGGATGTTCCGAAAAACATATGCTTTCAAATTTGAAGGATGTATTCAATCTGTGCCGTAAACACAATCTTAAATTACACCCCCAAAAATGTTCATTCTTTGTGAGAGAGGTAACCTACCTTGGTCACAAATGTACTGATAGAGGAATATTACCGGATGATAGTAAATATTCGGTGAAAAATTTCCCGACGTCTACGGACGCTGATAGCGCGCGAAGGTTTGTCGCGTGTTGCAACTATTACCGACGATTTATTAGAAACTTCTCTGAATATTCCAAACACCTTACAAGGCTATCCAAAAAGGGAGTTATAGCAAACAACACTCAAACAATATATATATACACAATATATTTTCAGTTATATATTAGTATTTTATTATATTTTTATTTATTGGTTCTTCAGCTCAATCTAGGAGCTAAGTCTTTTTATGCTAAAATTATTATTGATTGATTTTATAAAAATGTTCTTCTTTATATATAAATATTTCAACATATATTAACAACAACGTGATACCTGCACTTGGGTCAGAATAAACATAAGTGTGCCAGCGTAACAACAACCTATAACAACAACATACACATTCATACAATGTTTCGTAAATGCAGTGGTCAACAATATTGATATTTGTTACTTCCGCATTTGCAAATATTGTACTGTATACGGTGTGGGTATTATACAGCATACTACAAAAGTCGTGTTACGGTATACCTCCCTTTTTTATAAGAATATTCATATAACAATTTTGTTCTATGGACATTCATTTATTAATTTTACTGTTGTTTGTTTTTTTTTTGTTTTCTTTTTTTTGTGTCAAGTGCATGTTTCACGTTTTACAATAAATTTATTTTATTTACAATTATAGATTTATTTTTATGTAAGAAAAAGATTAAAGAAAAGGATGCATTTTATTTATTTAATATTGTATAACTTAAGTCTATTCTTATGAACTATTTTTTCTTTATCTGTTTTCTTATCAACTGTGGTTACATTATTTCTAAAATCTATTTTCTTAATTTTATTTGGCCCTTTATAAGCCATCTCTAACTTATGTCCTGCATCATTTCTTACTAAGACTAAATCTCCTATTTTAAAATTGTAATCTAATTTTGTTTTATCATAATTAATTTTTTGTTTTATTCTATTTATATCTAATAGTTTTTTAACTCTATCTATTGCTACTTCTAACCTAAATTTAATTCCTTTGCATAATTGTCTATATTATGAAGTGGTGCAACTCTATCTACTTCACTAAATTGTCTAAAATTGTTTGGAATTTTTCCAAAAGTAAGTTCATAAGAGCAATAATCATGTACTGTAGATGGTGTAGTGTTAAAACAGTGCGTGAAATATTTGAGCAATTCATCCCAGTCGTCTTTATCTACTGATATGTAGTTTCGTACGTATTCATTAAAAGTTCTGTGACTTCTTTCTATCGTACCTAGTGTCTGGTGATGATGTGCTGTCGATGTGCGTTTATCTATCTTCAATAGGTTCCAAAGTTCTGTCAGTATTGAGTTCTTGTATTCTGTGCCCATATCCAAAATGAATGTCTTCATTGGACCGTACAGAAGCACAAAATTTTCAAATATCGCTTTTGCGATCATCTTAGCTGATTTATCTTTTATTGGTATTGTTACCAAATATTTAGTTAAGTCACATATCATTGTGACTGCATATTCATTTCCATAAATTGACTTTGGAAATGGTCCAATTGTATCTACGTACACCGTATCAAAAGCCATATTTGGTGTCTCCGTTATAGTCATTGGACTTTTTATATGATTCTCCGTTTTAGCTAATTGACATTTATGACATGTCTTCACATATTTTGCAATGTCTTTTGTCATATTTTTCCAATACTAATATCTCCTGATCTTCTCAGTGGTTCTATATATCCCACACTGTCCTCCTTCTATAGGTTCATCATGGTATTTCAGCATTATCTCACGTATTGTCTTTGCATTCGTGTTATCAATTTGAGTTACTTCATTTAATAGCGCTATTCTGATTTTATTCAGTATTTTATTGCCCATATTCTCAAATTCACTTATCGAAACAAATTCGAAAATCCTCTCATGTGGTGAAATTTGAATCTTATTAATAATTAGTTTACAGGCTATTCGTTCTAGCCTAGGGAAAAATTGTCCTAAGTCAATATTCCCTTTAGTAAACAAATCATCTATTCTTATGCTGGCATATATGGATTTTCCCTTTTTGATGTAACATCTGTTGGTTAAAATCTTTAATTTATAATATCTTTTGACGTATTTATTATTCAATGGTATATATACCTTGGGCTCATTATTGTTATTGATATTTTGCTGATTTACTACTGGTTTACTAATTTTCATTTCATTAGTCATCGATCTGGTCGTGACCCTTAAAACGGATGAAATCTTGTCGTTGATATCTTTTAAGTCATTTATTGTAATACGCGACAGTGCGTCGGCAGCATAATTATCTTTTCCCCTGAGATATTCTACTGTGAAATCATATTACTCCAGATCGAGTCTCATTCTCGTTAGCTCAGAACTTGGATCATTCATGGAGAACAGGTATGAAAGTGGTCTATGATCGGTTCGGACCAAAAAATGTTTTCCACATATATATGGCCTAAAATGTGTGACAGCCCAGTGTATGGCAGTTAATTCCTGTTCAATGGTCGATTTGTTGCTTTCGCCTTTAGTGAAAGTTTTAGATGCATAGGCCACAGGTATGTGTCTACTTTCATGTTCTTGTGTTAAAACAGCACCGCAAGCATGCTTACTCGCATCTGTTGTTATGCAAAATTCCTTTGTAAAGTCTGGGTACTGAAGCAATGTTAGGGTCATTAATGCCTTCTTTAGGTATTTAAACGCGCACTTACAATATTTTGTCCACTCAAAAGGTACTCCCTTTTTGGATAGCTTTGAAAAAATCCATTCCAAGGATACCGTCGCAAGGTATTGGAAAATTATTTTGCACTACTTGGAAATCATGTGGTATCAAGAAACCTCTAAATTTTAGGTCACTAAATACATTACCTACTGAACGGATTTTACCCTGTCCTATTCCACTTAATGTGGTTGTTCTGTTCCTGTTAATTTGTGTTTGATAAAAATGTTTAGTTTTTATAACCGAAATGTCTGCTCCTGTATCTACCAAAAGTGTTACCGTGCTGTTCGTGTCGTTAATTTTTATATTAACATAAAAACTTAAGCCGAGGTTAAGGTGGTATATGTAGTTAGTATTATTATTATGATATATCTAAGAGGACTTTAGAAGTTTTCCGAATCATTTTCATGTTACTCTGCTGCTCTGAAGTAATTTCTGTTACGTCTGTGGTTCTGATTTTGTTGACCTTTGTTATGAATAGGTCTTTGTTTGGGTCTGCCGTTGTTACTGTTATTACTATTATTGCGTGGGTAATTGTACCTTCCATGCCAATTCGCATCGCAAACCATCCGATAAATAGGCATGTTCTAATGACTTTGTTAAATTCTCTATTTCACTGCAATAATTATTTGCAGTTTTATTGTTTTGTCGGGTATTCATTATTTTCGTGTGAGACAGTTTATCTTGAATTGTGCTCCGTGTTTTTCGTCAATAACTTTTGTATTAAAGAATTTATAATTTTGTGTTTAATGCTTAAAAATCCGTTTAACTATTTCTAGTTTGTCAAAAAAAATCAATTTAAAAAGCTTATTTTAAAGGCCGCAATTTTTAAATATTTATTTTATAAAAAAATAATTTCTTTCTTCAATAACGAAATTACCAACAATAAACAACTAAATTGTCAAATTCATAACATTTTACAACAATAAAATACACTAATCAGAAATTACACTTACTCAATAAAACACTTACAAAAAGAAAATACAAAAAACACAATAGCAATATTTCAAATAACTTAAAACAAGTGCGATATTCTTATTTAAAAAAAAAAACAACAATAACAGTTCCTACATAAAGTTACTAACAATAAGCCAATAAATTCGAAACATTTTACAACAACAAAATATACTTAACAGAAATAACACTTACTCAATAGAACATAGCATAAAAAGAAAACACAAAAAAAAAACCCAATAGCAAAACCAAACAACAACAATAACAATTCCTAATAAACAAAAAGTGCTGCCAGTTATTTTAAAAATCTATATCCCCAATAAAACTAAATTAAATCCCTTAAAATGGCATGTTTAAAAAAAGGCTGTTCTTTGGAAGGTCATGACGAGAGAATGATGAGTTGCTGGCTTTGTCTTGGTGTATGTCACTTTAAATGCAGTGGATTATCTGGTTTAGTAGCCGAATCTGTATCGAAGCATAAAAACTTGCATTGGCGCTGTAATGACTGTCAAAAAATTAGCGCTGATTTTTACCGCTTCTTCCAAAGCACTAAAAACTATTTTTTGCAAATTCAAAACCATTTTGCTTATTTATCCGGGCAAATAAACTCTTATGGAAAGCTTTTCGATGATTTCAAGTCATTGGATGGACTCCAATCACCTAAATTACCATCTCCAAATCGCCGTAAGTCACCCAGATTCATGAATAGAGAAAACCCTGATGATACTTCAATCCATACAACTCTGAACTCTGCAAATATGCTTACGAAAATTACTTCTCCTTTGATGCCTCAAAATGCTGTCCTACCATCTTTTAATAAAGCATCATCGATACTTACTACTGATAATATACAATCTTTTACAAATACTGCTCCCTTGATGTTTAAAACTGCAATGCTACCATCTTTAAATAATACGTCCTTGACGCCTACAACTGCTATTCCACCATCTTTAACTAATGAAGAGGCGTTACCGAAACAACTAAAAGTAATACCGCCAAAAAAATTTATTTTTATTTCGCGTCTTTCTTCGGATACCTCCACTGATGACATTAACTATTATATAAACACTAAACTAAGTTATAAAGCTGATGTTATGATATATAAATTTTCCTATTCCGTACCAAGAAGGATTACATCTTTTAAAATAGCCGTTCCGTTCGATCTTTATGTGCAAATCGTTAACCCTGGTTTCTGGCCTGTGAATACTTTAGTTCGTGAATATGAATTTAAAGAAAATCCACGGAGAAACAACATTGCTGAGCTTCCGCCCCGACATCGAATAAATGAAAATACGAATTTCAACATTAATTCAAAAAACTAGATTCTTTACCCGTTGAACGACTAATCATTATGTATCAGAATGTTCGTGGTTTAAATACTAAAATGTCTAATCTACTAGTTAACAGTTATGATTTTAAATTTCATCTTTACTGAGACATGGCTGAAAGATAATGTTTTTAATTCTGAGTTACTATGTAACAATTATCAAATATATAGATATAACAGAAACGATCGTAATGGTGGTGGTGTTTTAATTGCTGTATCATGCCTGTTTGCTTCCGAATCTCTTCAATCTGAATCTTCTCCAAATATTGAGTTTGTCAGTGTAATGATAAAGCTTAATTATAAAATCATTTTCATAACCTGTTCGTATATACCTCCTAATTTTCCTGAAGAAATATACCTTGAACACGTTCAGGCCATCAAATCAGTTGCTCAACGTGCTAAACCTGAGGATTTAATTTTTGTTGTTGGAGATTTTAATTTACCATCTATAATATGGAAAAATTCGCCTGATGGTCCGGATTTTATTCCAATTAAATCCAATAACTGTGATGATTTAATATTGAATGAGATAGTTGATCTTAGTATTTACCAGATGAATGGCATATTTAATGAATACGGTAAACTGCTAGATCTGGTATTTACAAATAATCCAGAAGATTGTATAATAACTCGCTCTGATCCTATCACCTTGTCGGAAGATCGCTTTCATCCAACTATTGAAATTAGCTGTGTTTTGCCTACTTTAGGTGGATCCAATATTCGTATTAATAAAGATAAAGTTTTTTGTTTTAAACTAACCAACTATAGCAAATTGATTGGTCTAATTTCTAACACTAACTGGAATGATTTGTTGTGCCATACTTCTATTGATTTAATGGTGGAGGTCTTTTATGGAACTATGTATTCTTTTATGGATGAATGTATCCCAAAGCGTTCTGTCTACAAACGAACTGGCCCGCCTGGGAACTCAAAACAACTATCAAGATTAAAAAATTTGAAGAACAAGTATTATAAAAAGTATAAAATTTTTGGTTCTCTTGTATTTTTTGAAAAATACTCCATTCATCGTGCCGAATATAATATTCTTAACAATTATGTATACAAAAACTATCTAAACAAAATGAAGGAAGATTTCAATCGTGATCCTAAAGCATTTTACAACTTTGTTAATTCAAAAAGAAAAACTACTGGTTATCCATCTGTAATGAAATTAAACGATATCGAATCTAGTGATGATACTATAATAAGTAACATGTTTGCAGACTTTTTTGCTAGTACATATTCTGTTGCTCAATATTGTTCTAACAGCTATTCATATCCAATAAACACAAATCAAGCTATATCTTTTCCCCTAAACGATAACGCAGAACTTGTTAATAGCCTGAAGAAACTGAAAGTTTCATTTACTCATGGCCCTGATGGAGTACCTAGTTCTATACTCAATTATTGTGCTACTTCCTTGGCAACACCACTGACTCTCTTGTTTAATGCGTCAATAAAAAACGGGTATTTTCCAAAATTTTGGAGAGCTTCTTACATCATCCCATTATTTAAATCTGGAAATAGATCGGATGTTTCTAATTACCGTGGTATTGCTAAACTTAGTGCAATCCCTAAGCTTTATGAGAAATTTATTACAGATTTTTTGTGCTATCACTCATCGTCAATTTTGTCACCATTTCAACACGGATTTCGGAAAGGATGCTCTACCGTTACAAACGTGCTTCATTTTACGACAATAACTAATGATGGTTTTGTCAAGAAAAAGCAAACAGATGCAGTATAAACCGATTTTAGTAAGGCTTTCGATAAAGTAAACCATAACCTTCTACTGATCAAATTGGATTTATTAGGTTTAACACCATTAAGCCTTAAATGGATAAAAGCATATCTTTCTTATAGAACACAACGTGTAATGTATAATAATATGTCATCTAAAGATATTACTGTGACTTCTGGTGTTCCTCAAGGCAGCCATCTTGGACCAATTCTTTTCTCCCTTTCATCAATGATCTTCCAAAAGTGATAAATTTTTGCAACGTTTTAATGTACGCTGATGATGTTAAAATTTTTTTAAGTTATTGTCAACATAATGATCATATTCATCTTCAATCAGATCTCAACAATTTCTTTTCGTGGTGTAACCGTAACCTAATGGAACTAAATTTGAAAAAATGTAAATGTATGCGTTTTTCTAGAAGTAATGTTTTTCCTGCTAACTACTTTTTGGGCGGATATCAGCTTGAACTTGTTGATACTTTTCTGGATTTAGGGATTCTACTTGATCCTAAATTAAACTTTGTATCTCACGTCACCATGACAGTTAATAAAGCTAGAGGTACACTCGCCTTTATTAAAAGATGGGCAAAAGAATTTATTGATCCTTACATAACCAAACAACTTTTTACATCTCTTGTAAGACCTATTTTAGAATATGGGTCAATAATATGGGATCCCTTCTACAACATTCATATTCAACGAATCGAGTCTGTACAGAAACAATTTCTACTCTTTTGCTTACGTGGCTTACCTTGGAATTCTGCAATTAATCTACCTTCATACGTTGATCGACTTAAATTAATAAAATTACCTACTTTGGAAAGCCGTAGGACTATGCTAAAAGTAACATTTATGATCAACCTAATTAATGGTGAAATCTGCTCTGACTTTCTTGTCAACAATATAACTTTTAATGTTCCTCAGCGAGTATCACGCCAATTCCAACCGCTCTTTGTTAAATCTTTTCAATCCAACTATGCTCTAGCTGATCCTTTTAGAAGATTTTGTTGTGTTTATAATAATTTTTATCAATTAATTGATTTTTCGTTGAACACTGATGTAATTAAGCATAATATCATTATTTTCATAAATTCCTAACTATTTGTTTTTATTTTTAAATCATTTAATTGTTTCAATATATGTACATATGTAATTATATCATTTATACAGGTCTGTAAGGATTTATTCCATTGACCTAATAAATAAATAAAAAAATAAAAAAAAAAAAAAAAAATACCTCAACTGACTCGCCCTTTACCGAGTTTTTTTAGTTTACCTTTGATGGATTCTATTAACTGTGATGAATCTATAAAGGAACGTAAATTTTCTGGTTTTCCATCAAATTCTTTGATCAGCTTTGAAGCTGTGTTCAGAAAGTCATTTTTACTTCTGTACTTTCCAAAGAGGTTCCAATAGTCTTTGAATTTTCAGTTTCTACTAAGCATTTTACCTCTTTGTGTAGTGTATCTGGTAATTTTCTTTGCCTACCTCCCATTTTCCTTCGCTATTTATATTATAAAAAAAAATTTTTTCCTCTTTTTATTGTTTATTTCTATTTAAATATTTTTCTGACTGCCTCAATGCTCTAACCGATTCTTCTATGCGTGGTTTCCTAATTATATCTTCCCTAGTAGCGGTTCCTGGCATGCCTATCAGCTTCCTATATTTTGCTAACCATACTACTTTTTCTCTATTCGTAATTCTTTATCGATAGCTTATATTATTTTACATGCATCAGTTTTATTTAATGTATATATTTAGTTTATAATATATAAAATATTTCATTTTATTTTAATTTCTGTTTTTTTTAAACAGCATAATTACAATAGAGTTTTTTTTATATATAACTAGCTGGACCCGGCAAACGTTGTTTTGCCCTCAATGAATTTTTATTTTAGTTAGAATCTGTATATACCTATATAAAATGTGTGACGAAGATCTCCAGATAATAAAATGAGAGCTTCACCAAAAAATCTTTCATTGCCTTTCAAATCTTTTATCAAATCAAATCACAATGTTTGTGAGCCATGGTACATTCATCCCAAATAAAAATACTGCATTTTTGCAGAACTTTTGCCATACCGGAATGTTTTTTGATATTACAGACGGCATTCTCATTTTTTTGTACGTTTAACGGTGATTTGAGTGCTGAATGAGCTGTGCGGCCACCATGCAATAATGTAGCGGCTTTTTCCTTCTTTTTCGTTAGAATATTTATATATAAAAACGTTGGTGAGTTTATTTATTAAAGTTTATATAAATTTGACAACTCATTATTTTTCGAACGACAGCGCCATCTACCGGGTCCAATAAAAAAATGTTTCTAACATACATATATGTACATTCTTAGTTTCATTAAAATCACACCATAAATAAGAATATTCGAAATAACTTTACCCAGCGCCACCTATCGGGTCCATTTATACATACAAAAATTTCTTATGACGAAACATACGTTCATTCTGAATTGCAGTCAAATCGCGCTGAAAGTAAAAATTTTTGTTTTTAACTTGACCCCAACGCCAGCTAGAGGGTTAAAACTAAAAAAAAAACACAGAAGAGCTCGAACCGAACCTATGCTGGAAATCCTACCTCGACAGCTCTTATGGTTCCGGAGATCATTCGTTACAATCAAATGCATCAACGTTTTTATATATACGCCACGCCCCTTTGCCCACTAACAACTTTATATATGTAAGGTCTTATTATTTCGCAAAAATATCCTTTTGTGAAAATTTCATGACGATCCTTCCAGTAGTTTAGAAGATATTACGATTTTTTATTTTTCTAAAAAGGGGCGTGGTCCCGCCCACTTTTCTTCTTGTATGTATTTCTATTCATGCTAATACCATATGTACCAAATATGACTGCTGTAGGTAAAAAATTCCCGTGATATGACTTTTCCAAATTTTGGGTTATATGGGCGTGGCACCGCCCCTTTGTCCAATCAAAAATTTATATAGCATATTATTCCTTCCAGAGTCACAGTAACACGCTCTGAAAATTTCAGGAAGATCGGTTCTTTGGTTTGGCCTCCTATAAAGCACAAACAAACACACATTCATTTTTATATATATAGATAGATTGAAAGCAGATTAATTATGATTTAAGGTAAAATGGGGCGAAAAAGGGGGACTTGGTAATAAAAAAATGTATGGCTACCTTACCTGTAGATAAAAAGTGTATAAAACTTTAGATAAATACATATTACAAAAAAATTATTTTGTATAGCAAACATTGTTAGTGGTATAAGTAAAAAAAAAGTGGGCGGTGAAATGGGCGTGGTTCATAGTTATATGGCGACGTTAACAGTATTAAGAGCAATATACTACCAAATAAAAAAATCCGTTGGAAGGAACAAATTTGTACAGAGAAAAAAAAGTTTAAAACTTTCAAACAAAATTTGGCATGAAAAGGGGCGTGAAAGGGGGCGTGGCGTAAGAAATGTTTATTTATACCTCGCTGGGAGTATAATGTGTATACAATTTGAAGTAAATCTGTTAAAAAATATATGGGAGCAATTACATAATTTTAAAAAAGTGGGCGTAAAAGTGGGCGTGGTCAAAAAAAAAAGTACCCTATTAATCATGCCAGAGTCCCAGTTAAATGCTGTGAAAATTTCAGGAAGATCGGTCCAGAGGTTTGGTCTCCTATAAGGTACACACAAACAAACAAACAAACAAATAAACAAACACACATTCAATTTTATATATATAGATTGTATCAAGATTAGATATAAGCTTTTCAAACAGAACAAATCAGATTAATTGAAGTACATTCCTTTGTGAATTTTCTTACAAATTACTGTTTTTTCTTTTCTATTTAAAATTTTTTCATTATTTATTTATTTGCCAAGAGCGGTTAACGCTTTCTGGCCTACGAATGCATAGCGGCATGCTCCACTTTTTTTTAGTAAAACTAGGATGAACTACCTGTTCGTTGTTATATTAGGGGTATATTGATGTGTATATTGATATATACCAGGGGTATATTGATGTGTTCTTCCTTCGTTTTCTGCTGGCCCGTCCTTCTTCTGTACTCTTCTATGGGGATAGGTTTTGGCCCTTCCGCCATTGATTTTTAAGCTCCACTGTCTTTAGGCCAGACAGTATCTTCCTTCAGCGAAGCTGATGGATCGTTGTGGATGATCCACCAGGACAATATTATTGTGATTTTTTTATGTATTATTATTCCCAGAATTGCTCAATTTGAGAGCATAATCCTTGTATATATTTTTTCTACAATGCTCATCTAAGGAGCACTGGCAGGATCGCCATATAGCAAACAACACTCAAACAATATAAAGGGTGATTCATTTCGAGGTTCCCTACTTTTTTAAAGAAAAAACACAGAAAGTTCAAATTTAATGGGGAATGTTTATTATCAATTGAAGGAACATTATTTGGCATTTATTTTTTGAAGATTATGTCTATCAAATGTTGGCCGCGGCTACGTCTCAGATGGTCCATCCGTTGAGTCCAATTTTCGATGACTCGTTCGAGCATTTCTACTGGTAACTGGCGAATAACACGCGTGATGTTTTGCTCCAAGTCATGAATCGAAGCGGGATTGTATTTTATTTATTTATTTATTTATTAGGTCAATGGAATAAATCCTTACAGACCTTTATAAATGATATAATTACATATGTACATATATTGAAACAATTAAATGATTTAAAAATAAAAACAAATAGTGAGGAATTTAAGAAAATAATGATATTATGCTTAATTACATCAGTGTTCAACGAAAAATCAATTAATTGATAAAGATTATTATAAACACAACAAATTCTTCTAAAAGGATCAGCTAGAGCATAGTTGGTTTGAAAAGATTTAACAAAGAGTGGTTGGAATTGGCGTGATACTCGTTGAGGAACATTAAAAGTTATATTGTTGACAAGAAAGTCAGAACAGATTTCACCATTAATTAGGTTGATCATAAATGTTACTTTTAGCATAGTCCTACGGCTTTCCAAAGTAGGTAATTTTATTAATTTAAGTCCATCAGCGTATGAAGGTAGATTAATTGCAGAATTCCAAGGTAAGCCACGTAAGCAAAAGAGTAGAAATTGTTTCTGTACAGACTCGATTCGTTGAATATGAATGTTATAGAAGGGATCCCATATTATTGACCCATATTCTAAAATAGGTCTTACAAGAGATGTAAAAAGTTGTTTGGTTATGTAAGGATCATTAAATTCTTTTGCCCATCTTTTAATAAAGGCGAGTGTACCTCTAGCTTTATTAACTGTCATGGTGACGTGAGGTATAAAGTTTAATTTAGGATCAAGTAGAATCCCTAAATCCAGAAAAGTATCAACAAGTTCAAGCTGATATCCGCCCAAAAAGTAGTTAGCAGGAAAAACATTATTTCTAGAAAAACGCATACACTTACATTTTTTCAAATTTAGTTCCATTAGGTTACGGTTACACCACGAAAAGAAATTGTTGAGATCTGATTGAAGATGAATATGATCATTATGTTGACAGTAACTTAAAAAAATTTTAACATCATCAGCGTACATTAAAACGTTGCAAAAATTTATCCAAGATGGCTGCCTTGAGGAACACCAGAAGTCACAGTAATATCCTTAGATGACATATTATTATATATTACACGTTGTGTTCTCTCAGAAAGATATGATTTTATCCATTTAAGGCTTAATGGTGTTAAACCTAATAAGTCCAATTTGATCAGTAGAAGGTTATGGTTTACTTTATCGAAAGCCTTACTAAAATCGGTGTATACTGCATCTGTTTGTTTTTTCTTGACAAAACCATCGTTAATTATTGTCGTAAAATGAAGCACATTTGTAACGGTAGAGTATCCTTTCCGAAATCCGTGTTGAAATGGTGACAAAATTGACGATGAGTGATAGCACAAAAAATCTGTAATAAATTTCTCGAAAAGCTTAGGGATTGCACTACCACGGTAATTAGAAACATCCGATCTATTTCCAGATTTAAATAATGGAATGATGTAAGAAGCTCTCCAAAATTTTGGAAAATAACCGTTTTTTATTGACGCATTACACAACAGAGTCAGTGGTGTTGCCAAGGAAGTAGCACAATAATTGAGAATAGAACTAGGTACTCCATCAGGTCCATGAGTAAATGAAACTTTAAGTTTCTTCAGGCTATTAACAAGTTCTGCCTTATCAATTAGGGGAAAAGATATAGCTTGATTTGTGTTTATTGGATATGAATAGCTGTTGGAATAATATTGAGCAACAGAATATGTACTAGCAAAAAAGTCTGCAAACATGTTACTTATTATAGTATCATCACTAGATTTGATATCGTTTAATTTCATTACAGATGGATAACCAGTAGTTTTTCTTTTTGAATTAACAAAGTTGTAAAATGCTTTAGGATCACGATTGAAATCTTCCTTCATTTTGTTTAGATAGTTTTTGTATAAATAATTGTTAAGAATATTATATTCGGCACGATGAATGGAGTATTTTTCAAAAAATACAAGAGAACCAAAAATTTTATACTTTTTATAATACTTGTTCTTCAAATTTTTTAATCTTGATAGTTGTTTTGAGTTCCAAGGCGGGCCAGTTCGTTTGTAGACAGAACGCTTTGGGATACATTCATCCATAAAAGAATACATAGTTCCATAAAAGACCTCCACCATTAAATCAATAGAAGTATGGCACAACAAATCATTCCAGTTAGTGTTAGAAATTAGACCAATCAATTTGCTATAGTTGGTTAGTTTAAAACAAAAAACTTTATCTTTATTAATACGAATATTGGATCCACCTAAAGTAGGCAAAACACAGCTAATTTCAATAGTTGGATGAAAGCGATCTTCCGACAAGGTGATAGGATCAGAGCGAGTTATTATACAATCTTCTGGATTATTTGTAAATACCAGATCTAGCAGTTTACCGTATTCATTAAATATGCCATTCATCTGGTAAAGACTAAGATCAACTATCTCATTCAATATTAAATCATCACAGTTATTGGATTTAATTGTAATAAAATCCGGACCATCAGGCGAATTTTTCCATATTATAGATGGTAAATTAAAATCTCCAACAACAAAAATTAAATCCTCAGGTTTAGCACGATGAGCAACTGATTTGATGGCCTGAACGTGTTGAAGGTATATTTCTTCGGGAGAATTAGGCGGTATATACGAACAGGTTATGAAAATGACTCTATAATTAAGCTATATCATAACACTGACAAACTCAATATTTGGAGAAGATTCAGATTGAAGAGATTCGGAAGCAAACAGGCATGATACAGCAATTAAAACACCACCACCATTACGATCGTTTCTGTTATATCTATATATTTGATAATTGTTACATAGTAACTCAGAATTAAAAATATTATCTTTCAGCCATGTCTCAGTAAAGATGATAACATGAAAATTAAAGTCATAACTGTTAACTAGTAGATTAGACATTTTAGTATTTAAACCACGAACATTCTGATACATAATGATTAGTCGTTCAACGGGTAAAGAATCTAGTTTTTTGAATTAATGTTGAAATTCGTATTTTCATTTATTCGATGTCGGGGCGGAAGCTCAACAATGTTGTTTCTCCGTGGATTTTCTTTAAATTCATATTCACGAACTAAAGTATTCACAGGCCAGAAAGCAGGGTTAACGATTTGCTCATAAAGATCGAACGGAACGGTTATTTTAAAAGATGTAATCCTTCTTGGTACGGAATAGGAAAATTTATATATCATAACATCAGCTTTATAACTTAGTTTAGAGTTTATATAAAAATTAATGTCATCAGTGGAGGTATCCGAAGAAAGACGCGAAATAAAAATAGATTTTTTTGGCGGTATTACTTTTAGTTGTTTCGGTAATGCCTCTTCATTAGTTAAAGATGGTGGAATAGCAGTTGTAGGCGTCAAGGACGTATTATTTAAAGATGGTAGCATTGCAGTTTTAGACATCAAGGGAGCAGTATTTGTAAAAGATTGTATATTATCAGTTGTAAGTATCGATGATGCTTTATTAAAAGATGGTAGGACAGCATTTTGAGGCATCAAAGGAGAAGTAATTGTCGTGAGCATATTTGCAGAATTCAGAGTTGTATGGATTGAAGAAGCAGTAGTATTATCAGGGTTTTCTCTATTCATGAATCTGGGTGACTTACGGCGATTTGGAGATGGTAATTTAGGAGATTGGAGTCCATCCAATGACTTGAAATCATCGAAAAGCTTTCCATAAGAGTTTATTTGCCCGGATAAATTAGCAAAATGGTTTTGAATTTGTAAAAAATTGTTTTTAGTGCTTTGGAAAAAGCGGTAAAAATCAGCGCCAATTTTTTGACAGTCATTACAGCGCCAATGCAAGTTTTTATGCTTCGATACAGAATCGGCTACTAAACCAGATAAGCCACTGCATTTAAAGTGACATACACCAAGACAAAGCCAGCAACTCATCGTTCTCTCGTCATGACCTTCCAAAGAACAGCCTTTTTTTAAACATGCCATTTTAAGGGATTTAATTTAGTTTTATTCGGGATATAGATTTTTAAAATAACTGGCAGCACTTTTTGTTTATTAGGAATTGTTATTGTTGTTGTTTGATTTTGCTATTGGTTTTTTCTTTTTTTTTGCGTTTTCTTTTTATGCTATGTTCTATTGAGTAAGTGTTATTTCTGTTAAGTATGTTTTGTTGTTGTAAAATGTTTCGAAGTTATTGGCTTATTGTTATTGTTGTTTTTTTTTTTTTTTTTAATAAGAATATAGCACTATTTTTAAGTTATTTGAAATATTGCTATTGTGGTTTTTTGTATTTACTTTTTGTAAGTGTTCTATTGAGTAAGTTTAATTTCTGTTTAGTGTATTTTATTGTTGTAAAATGTTATGAGTTTGACAATTTAGTTGTTTATTGTTGGTAATTTCGTGTATTGAAAAAAGAAATTATTTTTTATAAAACAAATATTTAAAAATTGCAGCCTTTAAAACAAGCTTTTTAAATTGATTTTTTTTTTTGACAAACCAGAAATAATTAAACGGATTTTTAAGCATTAAACACAAAATTATAAATTCTTTAATACAAAAGTTATTGACGAAAAACACGGAGCACAATTCAAGATATACTGTCTTACACGAAGGTTGGACGATACGTGATACATGTCCGCATATACTTTAGACTTTACACATCTCCACAGGAAAATGTCTACCGGTGTGATATCACACGATCTTGGTGGCCAATCGACCGGCCCAAAACGTGAAATTATCTACTCACCGAAGTGTTCTCTCAATAAATCCATTGATTGAGGCGCTGTCTGGGAAGTGGTGCCGTCTTGTTGAAACCAAATGTCGCCGAGATCACAAGCCTCAATTTCAGGCATCATACGTCAGTACGTGTTGCTGCGAACGGCACCGAATCGACTCTCCACGGTTTTCGTGTACACTCTCAGCTACGGCCGCTATATTTTCTTCACTGCGTGCTGGACGTGGTCTATTCGGTCGAATATTATCCAATAATGAATGCTGGGTCTCAAGATGGGTGATGGTGTTGCAAATAGTACGCTCAGTAGGCCGATTATGTTGACCATAATTTGAGCGAAGTTCACGAAACACATTCTTCACAGAACGTGAATTTTCGTAATAAAGTTCAACGATTTGAAAACGTTGTTCAGACGTAAGTCTTTCCATGATGAAATACCAAACAATACTTAACAAAAATAACATGACAGCATGACACGACTCACACGTGATCTGTCAAAAAGAGGCTATTGAAAAAAGTATCTCTACTTGGATCACCCGGTATATATATACACAATATATTTTCAGTTATATATTAGTATTTTATTATAATTTTATTTATTGGTTCTTCAGGTTAATCTAGGAGCTAAGTCTTTTTATGCTAAAATTATTATTGATTGATTTTATAAAAACGTTTTTCTTTATATAAGTTAATACAAAAAATATTAAATTGTGAATACCTCTAATCACTTTACTGCATTTAACCTACATTGCATATTTCAATACACGCGCCGTCCTTATAGCAATTTGTTTAAGTTCAGTAGAATGTCTTCCCATAATAATGTGACCCAATTGCGACTGACATAACAATGTGTGTCGCAAACAGAAATAAGAATTTAAAATTTATTTTATTAAAAATGTTGACAATGCGTCTACCATTTGTTTTGTCATAAATACTTACCGTTAATGCTTAGTAATCATTATTGTACTTTTATAAGTAACATTATTGACTACCAACAGTCAGTTGTAGTCAAGTAATCAAACCCTAAATAAAGCTTTATTTTAAAGACACTAAAGTAGTGTAAAGATAAAATTTGTTTGCTAAAAACCAAAAGCCGTGTAAATTAAATTCGTTAAATAAAAAATAAATAAAACAGCTTTGCTAAGTAACAAAATAATACATCGGAGCAGTGTAAAGAAAAAATTTCGTTTCAAAAAAAAAAACCAAAAACAGTGTAAAGAACAATTTTGTTACTAAATAATAAAACACTAAAGTAGTGAATAATAACTAAAAGAAAAAAAGCTCTACAGCAGTGTAAAGAAAAATTTCGTTTGCTGAAAATCAAAAACACTTAAGCAGTGTAAAGAACAATTTCGTTACTAAATAAAACACTAAAGTAGTGAAAAATATCTTTCCAAAAAGAAAAAAAAAAAGTCTAAAGCAGCTTTCTAAATAGTAAAAACCAGAAACACTAAAATAGTGCAAATTAATAGTTCAGTTAAGAAAGCTAAAACAATCTAAAGAAAATTCTTGTAATCAAATAAAAAAGAAAAAATTACAAAATACTGTTAATAACAAAATTTAAGTCTGCTAAGAAACAAAGTAAAAAGACACTAAACAGTTAATAAAACCAAAAAAAAAAAAAAAAAAACAAAAGTAGCTAAAATAGTTTTAAATAATTCTAGCTTAAAAGCCGCTCTAAACACAATTTAAACAAAAAATCCGGATCAAATCAACGATTAAGAGAAATATTAACATTCTGCTAAACCAACACCTCCGAAAATCACATAGTCATCAGGCAACGAATTGCCTGAGCAGCGAAGAGGGAAGACGAACAACACAAACCACAGGACGAAAGAAGGAGATCATGCAACACATGCTGGTATATTTAATGTAAGTGAAATTATAATTATCAAATCAAAATAAGCAAAAATTACATATAGATAACAGTAAAAATATGGCATAAAAATTCTTAAACCAGGAAAAAATAAATTAATAGAATTCAAAATCATTGTTAACATCATAATTAAAATATAAATTAATATAAATAAAATCTAAAATGGCTAATTAGAATAATTTCTTCAACTGAAAATATAAATATTAGTAAAATTTAAACATCCTTATTAAAATAATCAATAAAGAATAAAACATTTTTTTTATAATATAAGGAAATTCAAAATCAATATAAATTTTTTTTAAAATATAAACTAACATTAGTAAAATTTAAACAACCTCATTAAAATAATTTTATCAGCAAAGAAATAGAATTTTTTTTAGAACTAAAATATAAAATCAATCCTTATTGCTAATTAAAATAATTTGATACAAATTTCAAAAATATAAATTAATCTACAATCAACATTAGTTTCCATATGGCTAATCCAAACAATTTATTAAGACCACCAATCCTAAATCCTATTCCCGAAATTCACAACCAGAAGTCGAATTTTTGGGTTTCCTAATATCCACAATGGGAGTAAAGGCTAACCCTAAAAAAGTGGAGGCAATCAACAACTTCCCAACCCCAAATACACTCAAAGATCTAAGATCCTTCATTGGAATGGCAGGGTTTTATCGCCGTTTCATTAGGGACTATGCCAAATTGGCAAAACCCCTAATTGCTCTCTTAAGGGGGGAAGGAGGACGAATGTCCAAATCTGTCTCTAACAAAGTGGTCATAAACTGGACAGGAATGGCCTAGATGCTTTTAACAAAATTAAAAAACGTTGACGTCAGAGGACTTCATACTGACTTACCCAAATTTTGAAAAGGAATTTCAGCTTACTACAGATGCGTCGAATTATGCAATTGGAGCTGTTCTAGAACAGGATGGCAGACCGATTACGTTTATCTCCAGAACACTCAACAGGGCTGGAGAACACTATGCCATGAACGAAAAGGAAACGTTGGCAATCGTTTGGGCTCTTAGCAGTCTTAGAAACTACCTCTACGGAGCAGCAATGGTGAGTATTTTTACGGATCACCAACCACTGACACACGCCCTAAGTAACGGAAACACGAACAGTCAATTATATGAATGAATATTCAAGAATATATGAGCGGCACTCACGACACACAGGACAATGAGGAAAACCTCGTTGAAACATTTGATTTCGCTGATATTAATTTTTTAGATTAGCGAACTCGTCTTTACCGTATTTTGAGGCCAAGACGAGTTCCGGGACAGTCCTCAAAATTCTTGTTGACACAGGATCAAATAAAAACTACGTACAAAACTCCTTAGTAAAAAAGCCAATCCCTAACAAGGTCAATTTCTACGCTAATTCCATTGGGGGCAAAACCGCGGTTACCTCTCACACTTTTATTAAACTTTTCCAATCGGATATTAAATTCTTCTTGTTACCTTCATTAAAATCGTTTCACGCAATATTGGACAATGATAGCCTGAAAGAACTATCGGCGATTATCCACGCTGCGGAGAGTTATATGACAATAAATAATCGAGAGCCAAACGAGAGCCTCACGTATACAACATCGGTAAAGGGTGAAATTAGAACCACCACCGACAAACCCGTATATTCAAGATGCTATCCGTATCCCATGCATTTTAAGGACGAGGTAGAAGTACAAGTTATGGAGTTGTTAAACCAGGGCATTATAAGACCGTCAGAGTCGCCCTACAATTCGCTAGTATGGGTAGTACCAAAATAAATAAATGCTTCGGGTAAAAGAATATATAGAGTAGTTATTGATTATAGGAAATTGAACGCGGTCACAATTGCCGATCGATACCCTATCCCAGAAATAAACGAGGTACTCTCACAGTTAGGAGAAAATAAATATTTCTCAGTTCTAGATCTAAAGAGCGGGTTTCACCAAATTTCCCTAAAAGAGAGGTACATCGAGAAAACCGCATTTTCAATCAATAATTGGAAGTACGAATTTACCCGACTCCCTTTTGGATTAAGAAATGCGCCATCTATATTCCAAAGAACTCTCGACGACATTTTGCGCGAACGAAAGATATGCTATATTTACATTGACGCCATAATAACATTCGGCAAGGATGAAAAAACGCACTTGGAGAATGTCGAGAAAATATTCCGCACCCTACAATCGGCAAATATGAAGGTTCAACTCGATAAATGCGAGTTTCTGAAACCAGAAGTCGAATTTTTGGGTTTCCTAATGTCCACAACGGGAATAAAGGCTAACCCTAAAAAGTGGAGGCAATCAACAACTTCCCAGCCCCAAAAACACCCAAAGATGCAACATCCTTCCTTGGAATGGCAGGGTTTTGTCGCCGTTTCATTAGGGACTAGCCAAATTGGCAAAAACCCTAACGGCTCTCTTGAGGGGGGAAGGAGGACGAATGTCCAAATCTCTATCTAACAAAGTGATCATTAAACTGGACAAGAATGGCCTAGATGCTTTTAACAAAATTAAAAAAACGTTGACGTCAGAGGACGTCATACTGACTTACCCAAATTTTGAAAGGGAATTTCAGCGTCGAATTATGCAATTGGAGCTGTTCTAGAACAGGATGGCAGACCCATTGCGTTTATCTTCAGAACACTCAACAAGGCTGAAGAACACTATGCCACGAAGGAAAAGGAAATGTTGGCAATCGTTTGGGCTCTAACAAGTCTTAGAAACTACCTCTACGGAGCAGCAATGGTGAGGATTTCCACGGATCACCAACCACTAACACACGCTCTAAGTAACGGAAACACGAACAGCAAGCTTCGACGATGGAAAGCAATACTGGAAGAATACAATTACAAGTTATTGTATAAACCCGGCAGTACTAATGCAGTCACAGGTGCTTTATCCAGACCAACGCAACAAATGTGTCAGATAAACTCAACATGTGCTACACACCATAGTGTCCAAAGTTCACCACAGAAGCTTATACAATACAGCGACGCACCGATAAACGCTTTTAAGAATCAGATTATTATAGAACCGCACGAAACAAGGTCCTATGAGTTCCAAATCATTTTTCCAACCTACCACAGACACATTATATTCGAACCTGAACCTACCGAAGAAAGACTGAATGAAATCATGGAAAAGTACTTAAATCCCTCTGTCACAAACTGCATAAAACCAACTTATAAAATACTGGGAAAAGCGCAGGAAATTTGCTCTTCGAATTTCTGTAAATTTAAAGTTCGTTTCACGAGAAAGATGGTTGCCGATATCCATAACGAAACTGATCAAGAAGTTGGAATCATAAACGAACATAATAGCGCCCACAGAAACGCTGCCGAAAACAAGATTCAATTGCTGGAGAGATGTTAGTTACCGCAAATGATGGCAAATATAAAAAGGATCGTAAAACTTTGCCGGATATGCAAGGAGCACAAATATGGTAGAAATCCGAACAACATAACATTATAAGAAACACCGATTCCGCAATATCCAGGCCAAATAATTCACATTGATATCTATATTACAGAGAGAACGTCTATCCTAACAGCACTAGATAAGCTGATCAAATACGGCCAAGCGAGGATATTAAAATCAAGGGCCGCAGAAGATATTAAACAGCCTCTAAGGGAGATTCTGATGAATTATGGTATGCCCGAAACAGTCGTAATGGACAATGAAAAGTCATTTTACTCCAAGGCAGTAACGTTTATGATGGAAAATCAGTTCAACGTGAAGGTTTTTCGAATCCCACCATATGCCAGTACGGTTAAAGGCCAAATCGAAAGGTTTCACTCTAACCTCTCCGAAATCATGAGGCGTCTGAAATCAGAGGGAACCCAAAAGGAATTGTCCGAACTCTTGGATAAGTCTGTCCATGAATATAATAATACAATTCATTCAACCTTGGGTAGGAAACCAGCTGAGGCATTTTTCGGAAGAAAATTTTACAATGATCGTAACAGGCGGGAGAAAGACAGAATTCAAATGATTGAGGATCTAAATGATAAGCAAATATCTGACCTGAATTACCATAACCGCGGTAAGGCGGAACCCAAAGACTATAACGTAGGGGAAACCATTTTTGTCAAACAGAATAGGAGACTAGGGACTAAACTTACTAAAGGTTACAGGCAAGAGATAGTAAAAGAGAATAGGCACACCACCATACTGACCGAGAGCGGAAGGTCGTTCACAAAAACAACATCCGTAATTAGGAAAGCTAATTTCTCTTTTCTTTCTTTTAATCTCTCTATCCATGATTCAAGGAGAGGCTAAAATCTTGGATTACACCAACTAACAAATAGTGGCAATCGACGTCGGCTTTGCCAAAATACAATCCGGTACGGTTAGATTAGTACACGTCATAGACCTGGAGGATTACGAATCACTAATGCACAATATCTACTCCACCATAAGGACAAATGTTACCACTTTCCATCCCATCTATCCTTTCCTCATCCATGAAATAGAACAAATAAAAATTAATTTAGGATATCTTAAACCAAAATACAAAAATCTCTTAATATCATTGGCTCCGCATGGAAGTGGGTCGCTGGTAACCCAGACCACGACGATTTTGAAATAATACAACAGAAAATAAACAACGCGTTGGAAAATAATAATAGACAAGTCGTTATTAATAGAATGACTTTAGAAAAATTGAATAAAATAACTTCAAAAGCCAATGAAATTCTGAAATCTGATATGGACATAGACTTGAGAGATTCTTTAGTAAATAAAATTAAATACAAATTGGAAATTTTAAAAGGCGAAATCGTCAATTTACAATACGCCATTCATTGGGCGAAAGTAGGAGTCTTAAACTAATTCATATTATCTAACAACGAAATGGAAATGGTAAAAAATCTCTTTGACGATGGAAGTATTAATTATTTGAATATTGAAGAGTCTCTCGAGCTTAGCAAAATTAAAATAGCCACTAACCATAATTCTCTCCTCTTTATTATAAGTATTCCAACGACAAAAAAAGAACTTTGTAATAGTCTTATAGTAACTCCTGTTAAATCAAAACAAATTAGCATTAAGGTCAAATTCGATAAAATTTTGACATGTGAAGGAAAATTGTATGGTATTAAAAAATCATGTAAGAACTGTAGCAAATTGACGCTATGTGAAGATAACGAAATCGAAGATATTACCAAATCCAAATGCATACCAAATCTAATACAGAGTAAACCCTCCCATTGCACTTTGATGAATAATCATCACCATGGTACAAGAAATCCTACCGGGTGCTCTCCTACTGAATGAATTCAACGGTACAGTTTCTATAAGTCACTAATCTTACAACTTGAATGGCACCTATCTTATAAAGTTTCATAACGAGACAGTGTCTGTAAATGGAAAAACTTTTAGTCTGTCAGAAATAAATTTTTCAAAACCCCTACCAGCAGTGGTACAACCAAGAATGGGTGATTCTTATGTTGAAGAAACACTTACTCTCGAATTAGTTAAAGAAATGCACGTTAACAATACAAAGGCAATCACACTTCTTGATACCCAAAACAAATGGGGGATAATTATCACTATTTTTCTCTGGTCAAAGAGAAGTTGTGGAACTAGGGAAAACCACCCTTCTTGGGACCCAAACTAAATATTGGCCTACCAATCCAAAATATTCCACAAGGAGATAATGAGACAAAATGTGGCCCAGTATCAAGAATTACGCAAATCCCCTATTTTTGAATTAACGATCGGGATGCTCGTTTTGTCGGGGGAAGAGTTAATACAAAAAATATTAAATTGTGAATACCTCTAATCACTTTACTGCATTTTACCTACATTGCATATTTCAATACACGTGCCATCCACATAGCAATTTGTTTAAGTTCAGTAGAATGTCTTACCATAATAATGTGACCCAATAGCGACTGACATAACAATGTGTGTCGCAATCAGAAATAAGAATTTAAAATTTATTTTATTAAAAATGTTGACAATGCGTCTACCATTTGCTTTGTCGTAAATACTTACCGTTAATGCTTAGTAATCATTATTGTACTTTTATAAATAAAATTATTTACTACCAACTGTCAGTTGTAGTCAAGTACTCAAACCCTTAATAAAGCTTTTTTTTATTTAACTTATATAAATATTTCAACTTATATTAACAACAACGTGATACCTGCACTTGGGTCGGCATAAACATAAGTGTGCCAGCGTAACAACAACCTACAACAGCAACATACACATTCATACAATGTTTCGTAAATGCAGTGGTCAACAATATTGATATTTGTTACTTCCGCATTTGCAAATATTGTACTGTATACTGTGTGGGTATTATACAGCATACTACAAAAGTCGTGTTACGCTGCAGAGTACCAGTTGAGTGGACAAAAGATTGTGAGTGCGCGTTCAAATACCTAAAAAAGGCATTAATGAGCCCAAAATTGCTTCAGTACCCAGACTTTACGAAGGAATTTTGCATAACAACAGATGCGAGTAAGCACGCTTGCGGTGCTGTTTTAACACAGGAGCATGAAGGTAGATACCTACATGTGGCCTTTGCATCAAAAATTTTCACTAAAGGCGAAAGCAACAAATCAACCATTAAACAGGAATTAACTGCCATACACTGGGCTGTCACACATTTCAGGCCATATATATATGGAAAACATTTTTTGGTCCGAACCGACCATAGACCACTTTCATACCTGTTCTCCATGAAATATCCAAGTTCTAAGCTAACGAGAATGAGACTCGATGTGGAGGAATATGATAGAATATCTCAGGGGAAAAGTTATTATGCTGCAGACGCACTGTCGCGTATTACAATAAATAACTTCGAAGATATCAACGACAAGATTTTATCCGTTTTAAGGGTCATGACAAGATCGATGACTAATGAAATGAAAATTAGTAAACCAGTAGTAAATCAGCAAAATATCAATAACAATAATGAGGTATATATTAGGTTGACAGCCATTTTTTTTTTTTTTTGGAATTTTAAGACACGCGGATTGGATTATTCTGACATTGTGTCTAGAACTTTAGTGCGCAAAATTTGAGCCAAATCGGACAATGCTTTCTGGGCGCGCATTGAGTTCAAAGTTCAAAAATGCATTTATATGCGAAAATTGTCAAAAAAAATAATTTTTCACAAAAATTTTGATATTGATAATAGCGTTTCAATTAAAATAATTAATAAACGATTATCTAGAGTAAATTATCTTTCTAATAAAACAACAAAATCAATTATCGGTTGAAAAAGAGCCAAGTTATATCAAGTTCCCCAGGCAATATATGCGCCGCAGACCACTTGATTAAGAAAATCGAACTCACATTTTTAAAGACATTGAACTAATTTACAACAACAACATTTTTGCATTCTGCTGATCCCAAAATGATCTTATGTAAAGTATCTTGCGTCTCGTCTATTGTTGTGCCGTTCTAAATTAATGCCAATACGGTACGTATTTTTTAGCACTATTTCAAAATCCCAAATTTTACTTTTTAAAAAATTTTGTTCAAGAAATTTACCGAAATCAACGATTGGACCTCAAGGTCTTATTAGCAAAATATATGTGATTAAAAATGCCAAATATTGTAGGTATCCTGTTCTTAATTTGGCGAGGGCAGCGTTTTTATTTCAGCGGATTTGAAGAAAAATTTGATTTTTCATATTTTTTCAACTTTTAGGCTACATCTTTTTGGTGTTTTCATATCTCAAATATCTTTTATCAAAATATTATACTACTTGATACAAGTTCTCAATCTTGGAAGTTAAGGTTATATCGAAAGATTATAAAAGGTCAAAGGTAAAATTTAAGGAGATTCACATTTTTTTGAAACAAAATATCGAAATAAAATATATTTGCTGAAGGATTTCGATAAAACTTGCTGTTAAATTTGAAGCTGCAAACCAGAGGTGATTTTTTCTTTAAATATAACACAATATTTTTAGTTTTGCACTCAAAAAAGGTGTTAGTAAAAAGTTTTTAAATGCTTTTCTATCACATTTAACAGTTTATATACTAATTTTTAACATTTTTTTCAACAATTATAAAAAACTGTCACCAAACTTAATAGAGAACAATGGTCAGTTATTACACTCTTAAAAAAAGGTTAAAAATTACACAGTACAATCAATAATACAATCAATAATACAAATCAAATTTCATAAATACAAAACAAATACAATCAAATAGAAATTTGAATGAAATAAAAGAAAAATTCAATAAATAGAAATAAATTTGGATCAGCGCCATCTATTATCTCACTATCGGCAATGCCGGCATTGCCATGCCATGCGATACCCCTGTATAAAGTCTACAATTTTTAAATTTGAATACGAAAATCAAGGAGTACTAGATTTGAAAAACAACTTTAACTTACCTTTTCCTATTTCAAAATAATTGAAAGTTTTAGTCGACCACGCAAACTTGAGAGCGTATGCATTTTTACTGAATTTTTCAAGTGATTTTCAGTGATTGTGTTTTTTTTTCTTAATATTTAAATGCCTTCATTAAGAGAAGAAATATACCTGGTCGGTTATCCTCAACTGCATTCAACAGGAAGCCAGTTACCTTCAAAAGGTGATTGCCTTAAAGTTTTATTTAACAATATGAGATCAATTAATTTAAATTTGGAAGAAGGTGTGCGTTTGGTTATTAGAAAATGCGCTCTTTTTTGGGATAAAGCCCGCATTCCTATGCAAGACATGAATAAAGCTGGAAAGAAATTGATTGAATTATATAAAGAATGGAAATATTTTGTGACTGACGTCTAGAGAAAATGAAAAAATAAAAAAAAGAAACGAGTGGACGCACTTAATTTGATTACTATTGAAGAAGACAAACTATTTTTAACTGCACATAGGTCTAAAGGACATGAAGGCAGTATGATGGGAGCAGACATCACTTTAAAAAATAAGGAAAATCGAATACTTAAACGAAGACAACAAGAAGAAAATCGAAAGAGAAAATATGAAGAATCGCCATCAATTTTAACAGGTAATTATAGGTTTGTTAAATTTACAAAACCTTTTTTGAAGTAAAAAACAAAAAATTTACACAGCTTGTAGTGTTGCTATTGATCTTTCTGAAACTGAAGATATTGATCTTTCTGAAACTGAAGAATGTTCACAAGATATTGAAGAAAGTTCTTGCTGTTTTCAAGAACCAAAGCGTGTTCTTAAAACAGCCAAAACAAAAAAAAAACTTTTTAACAGCACGGCTTGCAGCTGTTTTCGATAAATTGAAAATTAGCCAAAGAGACGCCGTCCATATATTGACAGCTGTATTAGACGCAGTAGGGCTCAATGCTTCCGATTACATAGTAAATCGCTTTTCAATACACAAACAAAAATCCGACATAAGAGAAGTAACAAGCCAAAAAATAATGAAAAAGTTTTCAGAAAATGACAACCCTTTTACAATACATTGGGATACGAAACTCCTTACTTCAATTACAGGAAAAAATGAAAATCGCCTTGCAATAATAGCTACCGCACCGGACTTAGAGCAAATTATAAATATGCCTGACATTCCCTCTGGGACTGGATTGGAAATTCCTTCAGCAGTATATGATGCTTTAGAAGAAAACGGAATTTTGTCTAAAAGGAAGCCTTTGTTTTTGACACACCATCGTCCAATACTGGCCGAATTAAGGGAGCTTGTACGCTGTTGCAAAAAGCTATTGGACGGGATATTTTGTTTTTTGGCTGCAGGCACCATATTTTGGAAATTGTCTTGGCTGCAGTGTTTACAGAGGCAAATCTCGGATCGCCAACAAGCCCTGATATCACAATTTTTAAAAAATTTAAAAAACATTGGCCTCAAATCCAACAAACCAATTTTATGACTGGAGTAAGTCATTCAAGAATTCTTGAAATAATTGGCGACGATTCAACAGAAATTTTGAGCTATGCATATAAAAAGCTTGATGAATCTTTCCCAAGATGCGACTATAAGGAGTTTTTGGAGCTAATTGTAATATCTCTGGGTGGAAACCCACCGAGAGGTATTAATTTTGCAATGCCAGGTGCCGTACACTACGCTCGATGGATGTCTAAAGCTATTTATTGCCTTAAAATTATAACTTTTAGTCATCAGTTTCCAGAAATTACAGATTCGGAACTGAGTGGATTGATTGAGGTTGCGGGCTTCATTGTAAAATGTTATTCACAGTTTTGGTTTGATTCAAACCAAGCCGATAAAGCCGCCCTTAATGACTTACAATTTTTAAAAGAAATTGATAACTACAAAAATGTAAACCTAAATATATCTGAAAAGGCACTTTCTAAAATGTTGAACCGCCTCTATTATTTAAGCGAAGAATCTGTTGGGTTTGCTTTGTTTGATGACCGAGTAAGTTATAAAACCAAAGGCAAACTGTCTAATGGCGACCCTGGAGATGAGCAAGAAGAAATCCCAAAAAAGCTTCCCCTAAGAAAAGAAACTTTTAAGGACTTCATTTCCAAAGAATTTTCTGTAATTTTAGAAGATCTATTCTCATTTAACACAAAAAAAGTCTTTAAGCGATTTAAAATATCCACTGGTTTTTTTAAAGAAGACCCGCGTATACGGGAATTTAATGAAGAATTTAAAAGAGGAAAAGAAATTGTTAAAAGTTTAAGTATTGTCAACGATTGAGCTGAAAGAGGGATCAAACTTATCCAGGAATACCATTGTAAAATCACGAAGGATGAGGAGCAAAAGCAACACTTACTAAAAGTAAAAGCAATATTCCAAACATGCCGTTTTACAGTCTTTAACTAGAGATTTTGAGCTACAAAATAATTTTCTAAAATTTATTAAAAATTTAAATTTTTTTTTAAAACTTGTCATAAAATAATGAATTCTCTAATTTTTTAATACTGTGATTTAATATGTAATATATTATAAATAAAAGTAAAAACCAGCCTTCAAATTAATATAAAAGTTCTTTCAAATAATATATTTTGTGGGTCATTTTTATCTAGTGGAAGCAATAGTGTTAACTTAATTTTTTTATATTCTTCATGTCCAGATTATGTACATGATGAATATATTAGTAAGAATTAAATGTCTTAAATGACAATAAAGTCAAAAATTTTGAGTGGGTCAATTTGACCCCCTGGTATATTTTGGGTTAATTACAAAAAATATTTTAAATTACATTTTCTAAAAAAAAAAATAATAGATTTAGCAATTTACACGATACACGAAATAAATTAATGCTATTTATTATATAATTTTCATATATTTTCGAATATTCTGTATGACTTGACCTTTGACCTCGTTGCGCCTCGTGTTAATGATGTCTGATTTGGCCCAAACTTGCAGGAAATACTTTTTAGACCAAGTGTCACTAAATTCCGCCCGGCACTCCTTTAGATTCGAAAAACTAAATTTGTTCTTACAAACCGCTGTCACCCTTGTATATATACCATTGAATAATATAGACGTCAAAAGATATTATAAATTAAACATTTTACTCAACAGATGTTACATCAAAAAGAGCAAATCCACATATGCTAGCATAAGAATAGATGATTTGTTTACTAAAGGGAATATTGACTTTGGACAATTTTTCCCTAGGCTAGAACGAATAGCCTGTAAACTAAATATTAATAAGATTCAAATTTCACCAGATGGGAGGATTTTCGAATCTGTCTCGATAAGTGAATTTGAGAATATGGGCAATAAAATACTGAATAAAATCAGAATGGCACTATTAAACGAAGTAACTCAAATTGATAACACGAATGCAAAGGTAATACATGAGATAATGCTGAAATACCATGACGATCCTATAGAAGCGGGATATTGTGGGATATATAGAACCACTGAGAAGATCAGGAGATATTATTACTGGAAAAATATGAAAAATATTGCAAAATATGTGAAGACATGTCATAAATGTCAATTAGCTAAAACGGAGAAACATATAAAAAGTCCAATGACTATAACGGCTTTTGATACGGTGTACGTAGATACAATTGGATCATTTCCAAAGTCAATTTATTGAAATGCATATTCACAATGATATGTGACTTAACTAAATATTTCGTAATAATACCAATAAAATATAAGTCAGCTGAGACGATCGCAAAAGCGATATTTGAAAATTATGTGCTTATATAATTTAACACTACATTTATTTAAATCTATTTTCGCAATATTAAATTGCAATTGATTCTTTAAAGTTGCTGACTTTATAAAGTTTCTATTTAAAAAAAACAAACACAGCATTTATTCAAAAATATTTCGCAATATTAAATTGCATTTATTTTAAAAACAGAAAAAAGTGTTTTGTTGCAAGTCAACAAAACACAAAATATTTTCACAACTCAAAAAAATTAAGTGTCAGGTTTGCGCTACACTCGCAAACCCTTTTTTGCTACAACAGCATATTTGGGTGACTTCAGCTTGTGTTGATTAATATAAGTTAGTATTAAGAACAATGTAAATTTAGTCTTAAATCAACCCTCAAAAAAAGCACATAGTGCTGAAAAGGAATTAAAAAATATAATAAAATAAAGCACATAGTGCTGTTAAAAACTTATATAATTTTATATTTTAATTCGCGCCCAACGTAGTGCTCTGAAGGAAAAACAAGATCCTTCAGACTCCAAACTAAAAAAAATCTTGACGCGGCTCCTTAGTAGGAAATCGAACATTTCTAAAAAGGAGCGTACGTTGTGTCGCGGCCCGTCAAGCCCGGTCGACGGAAATCAAAAAAAATTTTTATAAAGTTATAAATAAAACAATATTTATGTGGAAGTAGCAGAATCTGTGAAAAAAAATAGTTCAAAAATAATAAGTAGTCAACTATTAAACAGTTGAACAAGGAAACTTAAGAAATTAAAAATAATTACAAACGATTATAACAATAATCAATTTTAAGCTAAGACTATTGAGAAATAAAGAAGAAACAAATAAATTAACACATAATAATCAATAAAACCTAAAACAAATATAATATAAAGTTTGAACAATCAGTATAAAAATTTTTTTTTACTTTAAAAAAATCCACATTATCATCACAACGAAATATTAGTTTTATGAAGAATTTAAGGATAAAAGTGATTAAGAGACAACCAATATCAGAAGCTGCAAAAAATACTAGTGAACAAAAATATAAATAAATATTAAGTAAAAATTATCTCATAAACTCTTAATAAACAAAAAAATTCACAAATTGTTGAAACAAAAAAAATTTAACTTTAATATTTTGCAACAGTTACTGCTTCCATTGATTGATACAGACTACAGTTTAAAGTTTCGTCAAAAATAAAACACAAGTGATGAGCAAATTTTGTTGCATTATTTGAAGGAAGATATCGATAAAGCCAATCGATCGGTGCGGCCAATGCACCTCGAATCAACACCAACGACAGCAAAAAACATATTCATCAACAACAACGACTACAGCAGCGGAAAATTGGTCAACCATGTTTCAGTGGATAGCAGTGTTAATGCAAGATTAAAACCTTTAAAATTCATTGATGCTTAATTAATTAAGATATTGAATCTCGTTGCAAGTTTATTGATAATTGTGAGAAATTTAAAATTAAAACAATTTGAAATTATGAACACTTTTTGTTTGTAAAATAGTAGTTAATAATTAGTTAAATTCTCGAATTAGTAGAAGATAAAAAAATAAAATATTTAAAAGGAATTTAAATTATAAAATTTTTAAGTTGATAAAATAGTATTTAATAATTAATGAAATTCTTAAATTGGTAGAAGATAAGAAACAAAATATTTTGAAATTTGCATATAACTGAATCTTAAATTAGCGAAAAATCGAAACCTTATACAACAAATCTTAGTTTGATAAAGATTTAAAATTCATAAAACTAAAATAAATTGGAATCTTTGATCACCGGTTTAAAGTTTAATAAACCTGAAATAGAAAAGCCAGCTGGTGTTTGAGTTTGACACTGATTTGAATTACGCAAATTATAAAGGTAGACTGATAAAAATGAGTCACGAAGAACAAATAGCTACGTCGAAGCTAAATTTGGGACCATCCGGAAGTAGTACTAACCCGTCATCATCTTCTGTTACTAACAACCAAAAAAGGGAACTTGCTAATTTAATATCGGAAACGGTCACTTCTGTTTTGAATCCTGGAGCGGAACAAGATGAAGAATTGGATATAGATGTTAGTAGGAACACCGACGCATCAGAACGTGTTCCTGACGTTGTCAAATGTTTAAGGGAGTTTTCTGCAAAACCAGGGGAATTTAATTCCTGGAGAAAATGATGGACAGGATTCTTTTAATGTACGGACAGAATAGGCCGATGCCGCACTCGAATCGTATCGAACGCCATTAAGTTGGGAGAAAATAAAAAAATGTTTAATGCGGCATTATGCAGATAAAAGGGACGTTGGTACACTAGAGTACGAAATGACATCTCTTGCCCAGCGAGGCAATACAGTTGAAGAATTTTACCAACGGGTTTATCAGTACCTTTCCTTGATTTTGGACAAAATTGGCTGTCTTGACTTTGGAGAGGAAGCACTGTCCGCAATGACAGCGACCTATAGAGGAAAGGCCTTAGATACCTTCGTTAGGGGTTTAAATGGCAACTTGCCAAGCCTTTTGAGTGTTAGGGAACCAACCAGCCTACCACAGGCTCTACAAATGTGCCTTAAGCTGAGCAATTTAAATTATAGAACAATAGCGTAGAAAGAGCACAATCAGGTGCAAAATTCGCCGGTCAGCTGCGACCCGTCCCATTGAGAAGACCATTCTACCCAGAACTTACTAATCCACATGGACAGTTCCCCAGAACAATGAATTATTATCACATAGGCAAAACCAAGTTGTTCCAAATTATTCCAACTTTCCGACACAGAACAACAACAGGCCTCTTTGGCCACCCAAACCGCCATTGCGGATGGAGGTAGATAGATCGATTCAGACGAGAAAAGTTAATTATCAGAATAGTCCACAGACTAATAAAAGACCACCCTCACAAAATTCGCCACAACCCAACAAAGTTCAAGGCGTTTTAAATACAGAAGCAGCAGAATTCATTCCGTTCGAATGTACCAACGATGTAGAAAATAATCCCGCAGAATGTTATGAATACGAAAATGAGAAATATGAGGAGGAACAATCACAATTTACTAACGATGATATTAATTTTTTAGATTAGGCTTTTCTTCATTGCCATACTTTCTATTAAAAATGAAAAATGGCAATGAATTGAAATTTCTTTTGGACACCGGATCAAATAAAAATTACGTTGATCCTAATTATATTCGAAATCCCATTCCCAACAAAGCCTTTTTGGCCAATTCAATTGGTGGAGTGGTTGAAATTACTCACAACGCAAATATTAGCATTTTTAATGACGAAATAGGTAAACCAAAATTTTATATTCTACCAAATTTGACTACGTTCGATGCCATAATAGGCAATGATACATTGAAAATTTTGAATGCAATTATTTTTACCAAAGAAAATTAGTTTACATTACTAAATAAGTACAGATATCCCATTCATCACTAGAAAATTAATTCTATAGCTCATGCCACATTAAGAATGGATCACCTTTGTCCCGAAGATACCGAAATTTTCAAACGACTATTTAAAATATATCCAACTTTGTTCTCCGAGCCTGATGAAAAACTTACCTATGTTACAAATGTCAAGGCAGAAATTACAACTAAGAGTGATAGACCAATATATTCAAAAACATATCCGTACCCAATGCCACTGAAAAAAGAAATAGAATAGGCATTATTCGTCCATCAAAATCTCCCTATAATTCACCGGTATGGATCGTACCGAAAAAGGAAGATGCTTCAGGTGAAAACAGTTTCGTATGGTAATCGATTATCGTAAATTAAATGAAGATACCTACCAGATAAGTATCCAATTCCAGACATTACCACTATTTTTGCGAATTTAGGTTCAAATAAATACTTCTCAATAATTGATCTTAAAAGTGGTTTCCACCAATGAGGCTGATATTGAGAAGACTGCATTCTCCATTGTCAATGGAAAGTTCGAATTCACCCGACTTCCATTTGGACTGAGAAATGCTCCTGCTATTTTTCAGCGCACTTTGGATGATGTGCTGAGGGAACACATCGGTGTTCGTTGCTACATTTATATCGATTATATAATTATTTTTAGCAAAACTAAGGAAAAACATTTTGATAACTTAAGTGTTATCTTTAACACCTTAGGAAAGGCTTACTTAAAAGTGCAATTCGATAAATGTGAATTTATCAAAGACGAAACAGAATTTCTTGGTATTATAGTTAGCCAAAGCGGTATTCGCACAACACCAAAAAGACCGAAGCCATAGTAAATTTTCCACAACCAATAAGTGTCCATGATTTGCGTTCCTTTTTGGAAATGACGGTACATTATCGAAGATTTATAAAGGCTTTCGCGCAAATTGCAATACCGCTTACCGAAATCCTCAGAGGAGAGTTTGGATGAATACCCAAGAATTTGTCTAAAAGGACACAACTGAAATTTACAGAACAACAAACAGAAGCTTTTAATCAATTAAAACAATTTTTAACATCAGATGATGTTATGCTTCACTATCCCAATTTTGATAAAGCCTTTGAGTTGACTACGGACGCATCTGATTATGCTTTAGGAGCCGTATTTTCTCAAGATAGAAAGCCAATCAGCTTTCTTTCTAGAACTTTAAGCAGAGCAGAAGAAAATTTCGCAGCAAACGAAAAGGAAATACTAGCGATAATTTGGGATTTTCAATCCCTCAAATGTTTCCTGTACGGATCGAAAAAAACTAAAATTTTTACTGACCACCAGCCACTGACCATCGCTCTCACTAATAAGAATACAAACGCGAAAATGAAAAGATGGAAGGCACAGTTAGAGGAATATAATCACGAGCTCGTTTATAAACCAGGCAATATGAACGCTGTTGCAGACTTTCTTTCAAGGCCACCAATGGCGAATTGTAATTCCATTATTGTCCACAGTAGTGATAGCTCTTCCGAAAATATTATACCATATTTAGAAGCACTCATTAATGTTTTTAAAAATCAGATTTTCATCTCAGAAGAACCTGAGAGTTCATATAAATTTGTAAAAGTTTTCCCTACGTACCATAGACATTTGATAACCGAGAAAACCCTCTCCAAAGAATCACTGAAATCACCTCTAAAAAAATATTTAAACCCTTCAGTAATAAATTGTGTGAAAACAACTGAACCGATAATGCTAAAAATCCATGCAATTTATCCAACATATCTTGGCACTATAAAATTCGTTTTGTGCAGCAGGTAATAAAGGATATTGTCGATGCGGACGATCGGGATAGAATTATAATAGAGGAGCATAACCGTGCTCATAGAAACGAAAGGGAAAATAGATTGCAGATTTTGGAGAAATATTATTTTCCAGCTATGTCAAGGAAAATCAAACGCATCATTGGGATGTGTAAGATCTGCAAGGAGAACAAATACGACCAACACCCAAGTAATATAAAATTAGGCGCTACACCTCTACCGGAATATCCAGGTCCCACTATTCATATTGACATTTTTCAACGGACAACATAAAGTACTTACCTCCATAGACAAATTCTCTAAGTTGGCTGTAGTGAGAACAATAGATGGGAAAAGCATCGAAAATATAAAAAAAACCGTTAAGGGAAATAATATTTTACTTTGGGGTCCCAAAGGCAATAGTTTTCGATACTGAGAAGACATTTAGTTCCCAACCAATAAGGTTTATGTTAGAAAATGAATTCAATATTAAAATATTCACTGCACCACCGTATAAAAGTGAGGTGAATGGTCAAATCAAAAGGTTTCATTCGACCTTATCAGACATTATGAGGTGCCTAAAGCACGAGCACTCCGAAAAAAATTTTGATGAATTACTACAATGGTCCGTAAATGAGTACAATCATTCCATACATTCTGTTATAGGAAAAAACCGTCGATGTATTTTTTGGAAGACCTTCTTCGGCAGGGGCTAACAACGTTGAGGAAATAAGAAAGGAGATATTTGAGAAACTTAAGACAAAACAGGAAAAAGATTTAGCGTATCATAACAAAGATAGACAGGAAGTTGTTGACTATAAAGTGGGAGAGAAAGTCTTTGTTAGACAAAACAAAAGACTGGGAACCAAATTGTCAAAGAGGTTCAAGGAAGAGATAGTTAAAGAAAACAGAAATTCCACTGTAACAACAGAATCAGGCAAAGTAGTTCATAAAGACCGAATACGACTTAACATGATCATCTATTTTTTAGATCACTCCTTTCCCTAAATTTTAAATTTTGCTGGGGATCAGTCGAAGTATTAGACTCTTCTCAATCCGAGATGGTTACCATAGAGGATGGCACCATGAGGAAGACTCAAACGGGAACATATAGGATTATGCACATAATTATTATGATGGCGTATTCCACATATTTTCCCTACTAATAAAAATAAACGTTCATTAAATTTCATAGGATCTGCATGGAAATGGGTTGCAGGAAACACAGATCATGATGATCTCGTGGCCATCAATAGTAAATTTGCCGAAGTAATTGAAAATGACAACCAACAATTTGTCGTTAACATAAACATTTTTGAGAGAATTAACAACATAACTCAAATTAGCAACTCTATAATAAAAACATTAAAAAATAGTAATGATTTTCGAACCGTACTAATACTTCAATACAAATTTAAAATTGATATAATCAAAGAGGAAATAGAAAATATTAACAAAGCAATTCATCTCACGAAAGCTAACATTATTAACACATATATACCACCGAATCGGGAAGCTCATAAAATTAATGATATTTTTGTAGAAGAAAATATGCCATTTGATTCCTTAGAAGAATCATTAAATTTCACGGAAATTCAAATCGCTGTCAAAAGAGACATATTAATTTATATTGTAAAGTTGCCAAAAACGGGATCTGAAATTTGTAATTCATTTATAATAAAACCTTTAAATAAAAATTAAACTATTTTAACTACGGTATAGAAAATGATTGTAAATTTTTAAATAGTATAAGAATCTGTAAACAAAATGAAATTATTGATTTAAGAAATGAAAATTATATAAAAAATTTATTTAAAAACAAGGCATATAATTGTATCGTAACAAATACGCAACATATAAAAAAAGTAAAAGAAATAAGTAGCGGACTAATTTTATTAAATGATTTTAAAGGAAATATTTCTATTAATAATAATACAAGATACTTACATGGGTCATATTTAATAAACATTTTTAATGATACAATAAACATTGATAATTTAAATTTTTCATCTATAGAAACACACAGCTCGAGACCATTACCTTCATTAGTAAAGCACTCAATCTACCGTTCCGAGTTCAAAGAAGTGCTATCGTTGGAATTCATGAAGGAACCTAATATCAAAAATATCAAAAAAATTAGTTCCATAAACCTGTTAGTTAAATTTAGCATGTTTACACACTTCGGGCTTTTAGCCTTCATAATAATCATAATCATGATTTTCAAATGCAAAAAGAACAAGACAACGGAAATTATCACAGAAAATAATGAATCATTCCAGATGCCGACTGGGATAGCTCCACGGCACACAAGACTAAACGACATACCATATTTTTAAGACAATCGGGGACGATTGGAATTTCGGACGGAGGAGTTAACACTACATTTATTTAAATCTTTTTTCGCAATATTAAATTGCAATTGATATTTAAAGTTTCTGACTTTATAAAGTTTCTATTAAAAAAACAGACACAGCATTTATTCAAAAATATTTCGCAATATTAAATAGCATTTACTTTAAAAACAAAAAAAAGTGTTTTGTTGCAAGTCAACAAAACGCAAAATATTTTCACAACTCAAAAAATTGAAAAGTCAGGTTTGCGCTACACGCGAAAACTCTTTTTTGCTACAACAGCATATTTGGGTGACTTCAGCTTGTGTTGATTAATATAAATTACTATTAAGAACAAGCACATTATTAAGAAAAGCACATAGTGCTGAAAAGGAATTAAAAAATATAATAAAATAAAGCACATAGTGCTGTTAAAAACACATATAATTTTATTATATTTTAATTTATACGGTGCAATGAAGACGTTCATTTCGGATATGGGCACAGAATACAAGAACTCAATACTGACAGAACTTTGTAACCTATTGAAGATAGATAAGCGCACATCGACAGCACATCATCACCAGACACTAGGTACGATAGAAGGAAGTCACAGAACTTTTAACGAATACGTACGAAACTACATATCAGTAGATAAAGACGACTGGGATGAATGGCTCAAATATTTCACGTACTGTTTTAACACTACACCATCTACAGTACATGATTATTGCCCTTATGAACTTATTTTTGGAAAAATTCCAAACAATTTTAGACAGTTTAGTGAAGTAGATAGAGTTGCACCACTTTATAATTTTGCTAAGGAAATTAAATTTAGGTTAGAAGTAGTAATAGATAGAGTTAAAGAACTATTAGATATAAATAAAATAAAACAAAAAATTAATTATGATAAAACAAAATTAGATTCTAATTTTAAAATAGGAGATTTAGTCTTAGTAAGAAATGATGCAGGACATAAGTTAAGGCCATATAAAATTAAGAAAGATTTTAGAAATAATGTAACCATAATTGATATGAAAACAAATAAAGAACAAATATTTCATAAGAATAGACTTAAGTTATACAATATTAAATAAACAATATTCATTCTTTTCTTCATTAAAATAAATAAATAATTCTAAATAAAATAAAATAAATTTATTGTAAAATGTGAAACCTGCACTGGACACAAAAAAAACAACGGTAAAATTAATAAATGAATATCCGTAGAACAAAATTGTTATATGAACATTCTAATAAAAAGGGAGGTGTAGCGTGGCACGACAGTGTACAGTACAATGAGTGCAAATGCGGAAAAAACAAATATCAATATTGTTGACCACTGCATTCTGAAACATTACATGAATGTGTATGTTGCTGTTACGTTGGCACACCTATGTTTATGCTGACCCAAGTGCAGGTGTTCATGCCAATGAACATAAATGCACAACCCTGACAATTACGCCCCATCAACAGCAATCAAAGAACGATCACAAAACAAGACGAAAAGAACATAAATCAACCACATAAAAAAATTCAACAAATCATCATTCGCATGAATACCATCAAAATCAACAATCAGGTCAAACGCAAATACTGGTTTCAAAAAAAAAACAAAAAATCTTATCAGTGAACAAATTCAACATATAACAGTACGAAAAACTAAAATACTAGAACAGCTAATTTAATTATACCCATACCTGCGATAAGAAAATTATTAAATATATTAAAATTAATAAATATTTTATAACGTTTTTGTGAAAAGAAATAACCAAAAAAAAGGGTATTTAATATTTATTAAAAAAAATTCCGCGGTTATATATAAGGTTTGTTGATCCCCATTCTTCTCCATCTCCCTCTAACCCGTTTATTCATGGTCCTTCGTAAGGTGAAAAAGAAACAGTGATATTTCGAAAAGCAAAATCTAAAAATATACATGGAAACAGTTTTAAAAAATTTTTTTATATAAAAGTTTAAAATATGAAGATCACAGTTATGCCCACAACTTAAAATCACAAACATATTTCAAGAAAGTAAAAGAGAGAAATGTGATCTACACAGTTTAAGATAAAAGACAAACCCCACCCCTAAAAATATTTGCGATAAACAACATAAAATGTTAAAAAGAAAATATTAAAAACTATACTCAAAAACAATATCAATACAATAAAAACCCACCCTTAAAATATCTATTGTAAAATAAAATATTAGTGATCAACATAAAATTTTCAATATTAAACAAAAAGCAATACAAACAATAAATAAGCAATACAAAATCTGTTAATATAAACGTTTAAGAGTATTAAAAGTGCTGAGAAGAAAATTTTACATACACAACATAGCAAAAACAGTGTACAGTGACACCAAAAAAAAAAATTTCACAACACCTTAAAAATAATATATTTGTGAGAATATAAAATCTTAACACTAGCAACACGTATAATTTTAAAGTGCATTAATCTACAATAAATTTAAAAAATTTTAAAGGCAATTTTTGCAAAGAAGTGTATTTAAATATTTTTCATTTAAAGATAACATAAAATATGTTTAAAAATATTACATTTCATTACATTCTGGTGAATACGAAATAATTACGAACATAAACCAATTACATACATATTAAAATCATACACTGCGTTAAAAAGAAACAGAAACGAAACACATTAAAAAATTTAGTTACCCAAAACACTAACAAAACTTGTTCTAGGCTTTCGTGCGAGTTCAATAACACATTATACATACATAACATCTATAACACAAATTGTAACAATATTACAACAAAAAACACACAGTACCATTGACGCACAAAGTAACATAGCGGGTAGCTTGGCGAAAAGAAGAGACGGTAAAAAAACACAAGAGCGTAAGTTACTCTTGTAAAGGTTTGTACCCTACCCCCAGCAAACAAGGTAAGTTCAACATTATACAACTTACTTAAAAAATTCCTAATTACAAATTTCACAATTTACACATTAAACCAAATTTATATAGAAATATATCATAATAAAGAAAACTTTTTTTCAATACCCACCCACCCTTTAGATAGATTTTGAAAACTTTATTTTGATAATTCATTATATTAATTGGTATTACCGTTTACGTTGTGTAGCGCATATCACATAGCGTAAAATACCCAATAGGAAATTTTTCGGCTGGTACAAAATTTTATTCTTTTACCAATTTTATTTGGAAAAGTTAATATTTGGAAGAAGTTATAACAAGATTTGTAACCGATATGAGCGCATCAGAGAATCTCCACTCATGGATAACCCTAAATAGGAAGCGACGATAAGCATGGACGATATTACGGGCGAATACATGAAGGCTTAAAAATGGTTCAGAACTCGCTCAATATCGACAGAGGAAGCAATTGAAGCCGTTCAGAAACAACACGAAAAACCCTCAACTCCTACCAACCCGACCGCAATTAATTTTAGCGTCGCTCCTTGCGATCTACAAGTTTTTAATGGTGACTATAGATTCTGGGCTTCCTTTAGAGATATGTTTAAAGCCATGTATGGTAACAATACCCGATTGAGTGGAGTTGAAAAACTCTTTTATCTGAGAGAAAAAACACGAGGCGAGGCCAAAGAGATTGTGGATGACGCACCCTTGACCAATGAGGGCTTTATTGTAGCCTGGTCACAATTGGTTGCTCAATATGAGAACCAAAGAATGCAAGTAAATGCACAACTGAAAACACTTTTCAATTTACCCTCAGTTACTGTCCAATGCGGAGTTTCTATTAGAAAATTACAGAGAAAGATAAATGGTTGTATTTGAAATCTAAATATTTTAGATGTAGATACAGATACTTGGGACCCTATTTTTGTATATATTTGTTCGTCGAAATTGCCCAGAGAAACCCTAGAGGATTTCGAAAAAAAAACCTTAGAGATAGTTCAGTTATACTCTGTTGGACTGAAATGAACATGTTTTTAACAAATAAATATAAAGGACTTGAATTGGTGAATGATATCAAGAATTCCTACTATTACCCTAAACCCAAACAGTTCTCGGATAACAGAAATCATTTTGAGAAAAAAAGGCAACACTTTCCACAATATAACCCAAGAGCATATGGAAGACAATAGTTCACACAAAAAATTTTAAAATGAACACAAATTCTCGAACCCAACCCAAACCCACCCTAAAATAGATAGACCAGATGGCTCAATTTGCTCATCATTTATCTCCATGGGAGTAAATGAGAGAGTTGATTGTGTGAAAAATAACGGGTTTTGTTATAATTGTCTAGCCATTGCTCACTCTATTAAAGAATGCCGGAGTACATTTACAAGTAGACATTGTGGAGGACGACATAATACCCTTTTACACAAACCATTATCGAACACAAATACTCAAATTCCAATTGATTTTCTACCCTTAACATTGTCACAATCTTTCTCTACAATTACCCAATCGAGGAAAACTCATTTAGATAACCGAAAAAAGTTATTAGGGACAGCAGTTCTGAAAGTAGAAATTCGTGGTTCGCTGTTTCCCGCAAGAGCTCTTATAGACCCAGCGTCAGACTTTCCATTTATTTCTGACCAGCTCAGACGCAAATTACGGTTACCCACAACACCCATTTTTGCTGAAATCTCAGGATTGAATGAGGTTGTTTCAGCACGATCAAATAAAATGTGCATAGTTACTTTGCGATCCAATACCCATAAAGAGTTTAGTCTGAAAATCCAAACAATTGTCGTAAGAACACTTACCGAAACTTGCCCACTCAAAATATTAACCCAGATATTATTAAGGACTTGGAGAATATTCAGCTGGCTGACCAAATATTCTATGAAAGCAGACTCACTGATTTCATTATTGGCAGCGACTCTTACCCACAAATTTTAAAATCTGGTGTTAATAAAAGTATTCTTAACACATTAATAGCTCAGGAAACGGAGTTTGTTTGGATCTTAATAGGACCCGTTGCAGAGTCACACAGAACCCAAACCGTTGTGTCATATTTGAGTTCGGTCACGCTCGATAAATTTTTGACCAAACTTTGGGAAGTTGAAGAAGTACATAAAACACCCATTAAATCCTTTGAAGATTCTTTCTGTGAAGAAACTTACAAAAAAAACTACCCGTCGTTTACCCAATGGCCGTTATCAAGTCGATCTTCCATTTCGGACCACCCAGGTGGAGTTAGGAAACTCACGCCATGTGGCAATGGCGCAATTTCTAAGAAATGAGAAAAATTTAATGAAAAACCGGAATTAAAGCAAGAATATGATTACGCGCTAAAAGAATATATTGACTTAGGTCATATGAAACATATACCCTACAACCCAAATACTTCTTCAACCAATTATTATTACCTACCCCATCATGCAGTTGTAAAACCTGATCGTGTTAAGACTAAAGTTCGAGCTGTTTTTAATGCATCAAGCAAAACCTCGAACGGCAACAGTTTAAATGATGCAGTATACGCTGGTCCTACCCTACAATAAGACCTAGTAGTTTTGATATTAAAATGGCGCTTTTATAAGATCGTTTTTAGTGCCGATATTACAAAAATGTACAGGCAGATCTTATTGAATGCTACCCACACACCCTTTCAGCGAATATTATTTCGTAAAAGTGGCAACGAACCCATTAAAGATTATGAAACTTCAAACAGTTACATTTGGAGTTAATTGCGCGCCATATTTGGCAATTCGTACACTACACGAACTAGCTAAGGACGCACAAATCACCCAACCAATTGCTTCACAAATTGTGAAGAATTATATGTACGTTGATGATGTTTTAACTGGAGCGCATACCCGTAACGATGCTAAAAAAGCTCAAAAGAAGCTGAGCGTAGTACTAGAGTCAGCTGGGTTTCCATTAAGAAAATGGATTTCCAATACTGTGATCTATTAACCCAATTACCCAAAGACCATTTACTTGATGTTGATTTATTTGCACTTCCAGAGTCCAATAATGCTAAAACTCTTGAAATTCACTGGAACGCGAAAGAAGATGTATTTTTCTTCAATGCACCCATAATCGAGGAAAACCAGGGTACACAAAGCGCACAGCTTTATCTGATATTGCGCGTCTTTTTGACCCAGCTGGTTGGTTAGCGCCGATTGTTATTTCTGCTAAGATTGTTATGCAGCAAGTCTGGCAAGATAACACAGCCTGGGATTAATGTATCAAACCCCTTACCCTTATAAAATGGCAACATTTTTTGAAATATGATAGCATAAATAAAATTCGTATTTCGAGGTGGATTCAATTCACACCCTCATTGAATTTCATGGCTTTTCGGATGCTTCTGAAAAAGCATACTCTGCAGTTTTATATGCACGAATTATACCCATAAACGGTCCAATATCCGTAACCCTACTCTTCGCTAAGACGAGAGTTGCACCCGTCAAAGTTCTGTCACAACCCAAATTTGAACTTTGTGGTGCTGTGTTATTGTCAAAAATGGTACACAATTTACTCGATCAGCTTGATTTACCCAAATGCCCAACATATTTTTGGTCTGATTCGTCAATTGTTCTAGCTTGGCTCAATAAGCAACCAAACACGTGGAACACATTTGTTGCAAATCGCATATCAGCTATTTCTCGCACTGTGGGGGTGGAGAACTGGAACCACGTTGTTTCCCACGAAAACCCTGCTGAAGTTGCTAGTCGAAATTGCAATAGTGAGGAATTGAAGGATGATTCCCTTTGGTGGAACGGACCAGCGTGGCTGAAAGAACCCGAGTCTAAATGGCCAATAACAAGACAAAATTTTATTACTCAAGCCGAAGCTAAAACTATAAACAGTTTTACTATTACCGTAAATACGCACCTATCCAATAAAGATAAATCCTCGGATAATACGATCGATACCCACCCAGACATTCTTAAATGGTCTAGAGCCCTTCGAGTCTCATCGTATGTTTATGGATTTGTTGATCGCATCTCATATAACCGTAAAAACACAAGTCATATTGAAAGACTTACTCTTGATTGTAAAATGATCACTTCAGTCGATGAAAGGCTGAAAATGTTGTTAAACCACCCGAATATTCAACTTGAAGCTCACGAGATAAAATCAACAAAAAATAAACTTATAATTTTATGTCAGAATCTTTATTTTAAAGAGGAATATGAATGTTTAAAGAAGAAAAACCCGATACCCAAAAAAAGTACTCTTCTTACTCGTACACCCTTTTTAGACTCCAAAGGCATAATACGTGCAAACGGAAGATTGGCAAGTTCTAATTGCTTGTCATATGACGAACGACACCCAATTTTGATACCCTACTCTAGCTTTTTTGCCAAACTATTAACGAACCACGTTCATCTAACAACACTACACGGAAGAAATCAAGTAATGCTGAGATTAATCCGTTCAGGCTATTGGATTCCGAAGCTTCAAATTCTAATAGGCTGTATCATCAGAAAATGCTCATCCTGTACGAGATATAAAAATCTTCAAGCAACCTAATTAATGGCAGCATTGCCTCCAGAACGTACACAAGAGACCCTTTTACAATGTTGGAGTTGATTTTTCAAAACCGTTTGAAATCAAAAATTACACTGGACGAGCGTGCAAAATCACAAAAGGTTATGTATGTGTTTTTGTTTGCTTTGCAACAAAAGCCATTCAAATGGAATCCACTTCAGACCTCTCTACCCAAGCATTTTTGGTAGTATTTGCACGATTTTTTTTTCAATGCGCGGATGCCCTGCCGCTATTTATTCCGACAACGGCACGAATTTCATAGGTGCTTGTAAGTTGTTGAAGAAAGAGCGACAAGAATTTTAAAAAACTCTCAGAGATTCTGTAGTTTCTACCCAAAGTTTTCAAAACTTGATATGGCATTTTATTCCGCCAGGAGCTCCACACATGGGAGGATCATGTGAAGCTGGAGTAAAAAGCTTCAAAGTTCTTCTCAAAAAATCCAACATCTAGAAATACACTTTTGAAGAGATATCAACCCTACTTGCCCATATTGAAAGATGTCTCAACTCTAGACCGCTCAGCCCATCATGTGAAAATCCTCAAGATTTGAACCCTTTAACCCCAGGTCACTTTTTAATTGGATCAGCTTTACTCACCCCAGCTGAACCAGATCATAGTGATCAAAACATAACTCTAGCAAATCGATGGCAAAAGCTCAGAATTCAACACCATCATTTCTGCAGACGATGGAAAGCTGAATACCTTAAAGAATTACACAAGCGATACAAGTGGAAACCCCTCAACGTCAGATTGAAGTCAACGATATTGTTGTCATAAAACAAGACAATCTACCCCCTAACGAATGGTCTTTAGGTCATGTAATAAAAGTACACCCAGGTTCCGACGGACGAGTTCAAGTAGTTGACTTGAGAATCGCAACGGGGAATTTAACTCGACCTTTAACCATAGTTGTAGTTTTACCCTCTAACTAGTTTATAACTAATACACTTATCATACTTACCCATTATTAACACTTAACCCTAACCCAGCAATAACCCAATTCATTCATTTCATTATAATAACATAACTTTGCATTCTTATTAATACAGAAAAATGGCACCAATAAAACACAACAGTCAAACCCGTCATCAAACCCAATATGCTCATCAACATAACCGCAAAGGTCTGGCCAGACCTCCCGCAACAACAACAACATGCAACGGTGTTTCTTCGTAAAATAGTTCCCTCGGAAAATTAGTTGTAAAAATAATAAAAGAGGATTAGGTTTTTTCTTAAACGTTATAAAAAAGGTATTTTATTTATTATAGATATATCGATATTTATAATTAGGGCTTAAAAACGTACCTTTTGCTACTGGTGACACACAAGTAGTAGTTTGTTGGCTTAACAAAACACCCTCTCAAAGGCATCGCAAAAGGCAACGATAAACCTTTTGAGCTAAAGAGAGTTGTTTCGTTAAGCCAACAATCGGCGTGTTCACGCACTGTACCCGTTAACATCCCGCCCCCCTTGCACGAGTGCAACAAGAGAAGCTAAGGAGTTGGTGCGAGGTAGGTATTAATATAAAAATAAAATGCAATTCATTATACTTAAACTATGATAAAAAAGTAATAATAACAATATTATTCATAACAATTAATTTTTTTTTTATATATACATTGGTAAAAAAAGAAAAGTTTTTATGTAAACCAAAAAAGATTTAATTTATTTAAACAATTTGTCCCGAATGGACATTAATAACAATCGTCGCTGGCTGGGTTGTTGTCCTATTGTAATTACTGGGGGTTTGTTGGTGACAACAATGATGTCGACCCCGACGATGAAGTTGTTGTTGTTGTTGCCGATGTTGTTGCTGATGCCGACGTTGCCTCCACCAAGGTTGCTGCTTTTTGGGATTTGTCCTGCGGTTTTTCCCTTGTTGATGAGATGCACGGGTGTGCTGAGATTGTGACAACGGTTGAATTGGTCGATGAAGAAGCGTATGGTGCTCCTCTAGGCACTCTCCACATCGCTCTCGACTGTCGCAATTTCTCAGCAGATGTGTTGTCGCAAAACAGTTGTAGCAGTACTTCAAGCGCTTTACTGCCTTTATGCGGTCGTCCACTGACATGCGCTTGAATCGGAAACATTTCCGTAATGGATGGCCTTGCTTACACAGCCTTGACTTCGGGGGCTTGAACTGGTCGGTGGACTTCCAGACGACGTGCTGCGGTAGACATGATAAACTGTGGAGAAAACATAAACGAGAAACGGGTTAATTCTGTTCGGATACGGGTAAAAGAACAAGCTTCACAATAGGTCGAGTAAAAACGCCAAACGCCGTTCTAACATCGCAAACGCGAACTTTCCCATCTGGGCCCTGAAATACTTTCTCTACGCGCCCTAATCTCCTCTCATTTGGAGGTAAATTATCTCGCCGTATAACTACTATATCTCCTACCTGAAATTCTCTCATAGGATACTTCCATTTTACGCGCTTGTGAAGTTCCTTCAAGTACTCTTCCTTCCATCTCAAGGAAAATTGATGGTGAAGCACTTTTAATTTCTGCCACCTATTTGCATGACTGAGGGATAAGTCAGACATATTGGGTTCAGGAGGAGCTAATAATGGGGCACCAATAAGAAAGTGACCCGGTGTTAATGAAACTATCTCATTCGGGTTTTCGTTCATAGGAGACAAAGGTCTAGAGTTCAAACAGGCCTCAATTCGGGTAAGCATGGTGGAAAACTCTTCGTAAGTAAATTTCTGCGCATTCGAAATCTTTTTTAAATGGGTCTTAAAACTCTTAACCCCTGCCTCCCAAAGACCGCCCATGTGCGGAGCGCCTGGGGGTATGAAGTGCCACTGCACAATTTGACCGCTGTTCTGGGAAAGAATTTTTTGCTTTAAATTGGATAGAAAATGCTTTCTATCCGCAACGAGTAAATTCGAAGCCCCGACAAATACGGTTCCATTATCAGAATACAAATGAGATGGACAACCTCGTCGGGAGAAAAAACGAGTGAAAGCTGCCAAAAAGGTTTCAGAAGCCATATCACTAGTGGCCTACAAATGTATTGCTTTTGTCGCAAAGCATACGAAAACTACAACATAGCCTTTTGTTATTCTACATCCTCTGCCTATATACGATTTTATATCGAAGGGACCTGCAAAATCGAGACCCGCATGAGTAAAAGGTCTAGACAGAGATGTTCTTTCGGGGGGTAAAGCAGCCATGATTTGCTGACCAGTCTTTTTCTGATGTAGCGCACATACTGTGCAGCTACGAACGGTCCCTCGAATACGGTTCTTTAGATTTGGAACCCAGAACTCCATTCTGATAACGCGTAACATTAAAGACTGTCCGCCATGCACTGTACATTTATGAACATGCTTTACGAACAATTTCGTGAAAATACCCTCATACGGTAATATTTTCGGATACCTTCCATCGTATGTCAATCCTGGGGAATGAACAAGTCGACCATTCATTCTCATCAATCCGTTTGAGTCAATAAAGGGATTTAAGGCTAAAAGTCTACTCTTCGGGGGTATAGGTAGTCCATTCGACAAATACGAATATTTCGAAAAGTAGGTTTTCTGACAAATGAGAACGAGGCGATCTCTAACAAATTTAGTTTCCGAATGAGAAATATCTAAAGTTTCGTGTGAACAACTATTTCTCCTCATAAAATTAAGAAAACGGAACCAAAACGCAATAACTCTCATTGCTCGGGGAAGATCCGAAAAACGCTTAAGGATGTCATCGGGCTCCACTGTCCCTTTATGTGACTCTATACATTCTAAATGAGAATGAATACTAATTGATTTCGCCGGCCATCTATCCTTTGACCGGGTTAGCCACTTAGGACCATGCCACCATAACGAATTATCAATTAAGTCACGAGCGAAAGATCCACGACTTGCCAAATCGGCGGGGTTGTCCTTGGAACTAACATGAGACCATCTCTCATTTCCAACTTTTCTCTCAATGAGTGCAACTCTATTCGCAACAAAAGTGGGCAAATGGCACGGGGCTCAAGTCAAAACAATGGTAGAATCAGTCCACAGAAAACTCTTTTCCTTCCCAAGATTTAACTGACCACACAGAGATGCTACCATATTTGCCATTAGTACCGCTCCGCAGAGCTCTAATCGGGGTAACGTCTCAAATTTAACGGGAGCTACTTTTGTTTTGGAGGCAAATAAATGCGATGTTATCTCAAACGGGTAAGAGATGGAGCGAACATAGAGTGTTGCAGCATATGCTTTTTCAGAAGCATCACAAAATCCGTGAATTTCAATATTCTTATCGGGGGGTAAAATTCACCCATCGGGGTATTTAAATTTTCTCAATATTCGGGTAATCATCGAGAAACGAGCGCCATTGAATCAACGTGGAAGAATTCAAGCACTCATCCCAATCTGTCTTGTCTTTCCATATTTGTTGCATTATCATCTTGGCAACAATAATTTTCGGAGAAAGCCAACCGGCAGGATCAAACAACTTAGCAATTTCCGACAAGACAGCACGCTTAGTGACCACATTTCTACCTGGCTGCGAAACGAGTTTAAAATAGAAGCTGTCTTTTACAGCGTTCCACCGCAAACCTAGGGTTTTCGTTGTGCTTGCGTCTGAGAATTTTAAGATATCTGTGTCAAGCAGATTCTCCTCGGGTAAATCTTCTAAAAGCCGTATATTATTAGCCGTCCATTTACGAAGAATGAATCCAGCCGAATTCAGAACTCCAATCAGTTCATTACGTTTTTTGTAACCATCTTCTAGCTCATGAGAGCCAGCTAGTACATCGTCGACATACATATGGCTTTTTAAAATCTCAGACGCAGCGGGACTATGATCTTTACAATCACTGGCCAACTGAAAAAGTGTCCGTATAGCGAGGTAAGAAGCACAATTCACACCAAAAGTAACTGTATTTAATTCATAGTCCTTTATATCATGATCAGGATTACGACGGAAAAGAATCCTTTGAAATGTGGTTTGATTGGGATGTACTAATATTTGCCGATACATTTTCTCGATATCGGCATTAAAAACGAAACGATAAAATCGCCAACGTAAAATTAAGACCGTTAGATCGGCTTGTAATGTTGGGCCGGGGTATAATACTCTATTCAAACTGACGCCATTCGAAGACGGGTTTGAAGCGTTAAATACTACTCGAAGTTTTGTAGTAACGCTCTCAGGTTTTATAACCGCATGATGAGACATATAATAACTAGACGTCTCTGAAATCGGGGGTTTTATTTCACGAACATGACCTAAATCTATATATTCGTTAATAACATTATCATATTGTGATTTTAAGTCGGGGGTTTTTAGGAGTCTAGCTTCGTTTCGCATAAATTGAGACAGCGCAACATTACGAGAATTTCCTAACGATAAATTATTCGGGAACTCCGGTTTAAATGGGAGTGAAACTACATATCGTCCGTCCGAATTTTTATATGTAGTGGATCGATAAAGATTTTCGCAAAAATCTTCGGCCTCGGTTAAACGTGATACTGGCGGAACTTCTTCCAGTTCCCAGAATCGAGCCAGTCGAGTATTTAACTCCACATGGTTGAAAAACGATACAACTGACTGAAGTGGCTCAACCGAAGACAGTTTTTTGGGCAACCAGGTTGCCACTCGGGTGCTTTTTAACATCGGATAATAATATTTTCGGGTAAACATCTCCCCCAAGAAGGAGATCCATTCGGGTGCTATTGACGTCAGCCATATTAATTTCGGAAAAATCTGCGCTAATAACATTCGCAAGTGAACACGAGGGTAAACAACCTGTCAGTCTTTCAACAACATAGGCTTCAGTTCGAATATTAAAATCGGGATCAATTGGAGAACCAATGGATATCCAACAAGTTTTTTGACGATGTAGCAACTATACTACCACTAAGGCCTGAAATTTCAGTCATTGGAGCAGAAACACTGGGTATACAAAGCTTCTTTTGCAACCGTTTCGATATAAAAGTGGCTTGAGACGCGAGGTCAATTAAAGCTCAAGCTGAACTAAAAACATCTTTACTGCCAATTTTACAAGTTGCAGTTCCTAAGAGTACAGTAGACTGCGAGTTAGAGTCTATCTGTGTACTAAAGGTTTGATATGATCGTACTCCTGTTGAAGTAGTTGGTATCTCATCTGAGTTTATGGGGTTGGTCGAGTTATTTTGATAATTATTCGGAGGATTTTGTTGTACAAAATTACCAGAATTTACTCTACCCGAGTGATTCTCCCTATGAAGTAACGAATGATGTTTTTGTTTGCACATAAAACAAACGTGAATGCTTTTGCAAGCTTTATATTCATGGGAGGTAGCAAGACAATTTGTACAACATTTACACTTTTTGGCTGTTGATAACCGTTCATCAACATTTTGTTTTAAAAAGGTGGGACATAATCGTAACGGATGCTGTTCTTGACAAAGTACACAACGAGTGACCGATTGACTAGCACTTGTCTCAGTCGCAAAACTGTTTACCCTTTTCGAATCATTAAAGGATCTTCTAATATTACTTACACTTGTGTTTACATTTTTCGGGGGATAATTCGGGGTATTGGTATGAGCACCTTTTATATCGTAAACAGATTCAAGTGTTTGGTAACGTGTGGTTAAAAACTTATCCATTTCGTCCCACATTGGCATATTATCGTCGCGTTTCATCGATTGTTCCCAAAGACTCAGCGTATTTTCGGGTAATTTTGTTGAACAAATATAAACAAATATAACATGCCAACTGTCGGTGTTCACGTTAAGTAATGAAAGGTTCGTAATACAATCATTTATGGTTCTTTGCAAATTTTTTAAGCTAGGGCCTGTTTCACGAGTAACGGGGGAAATATTGAAAAGAATTTTCAATTGCACATTTATGAGAACTCGCTTATTCTCATACCTGTCCATCAAATTTTGCCAAGCGAGGGCAAAACCATCATTGGTTAAAGGACAAGTTCGGATAATATTATGCGCTTCGCCTTTAGTTTTTTGCAACAAATAGTACAATTTTTCAACGGAGCTTAACCGGGGGTTATTCTTGTACAAAGCCGAAAACATGTCTCTAAAAGTTGGCCAATTTACATAATCCCCATAGAAAATTTCAATATCGCACGGAGGTAAATGAATCGCAGGGGCGGACAATTGTAAATTTTCATTCGTCTTTTCTTTTAGAGATTTTTTTTTTTAAACCGCTCTAAATTGTCGGAGACAAACGAAATACCGCGGATATATGTCGTGTAAGAGGTCATATATCTCTGTTTTATCTCCTTAATGAGCTTCTTATTTGTTTCCGATTCTAGCGGGATGGACTCGTAGGATCCGAACGGCTTCCCATAAACGATTTAATTCCTTTTCGTGAACACCTAATGAACCGATACTATGATCCGTTGGAGCAATACAAGCAATAAATGCTTCGAATTCGGTTAACCGGTCAGAAAATTTAACCAAATCGGAAATGTCTGACATTTTAAATCAGTTTTTTACACGCCAATTACCAAAAGTAAAAAACTACTAGACTAGAGAAGATTCTAGCCAAAAATTTAAGAAATCGAAAAAAATAATAAATTTTCAAAAAACGGGTAACAAATGCCGACAATTTTCACAATTTATTTGTAGAAAAAAAAAATTTAAGAAATCGAAAAAAATAATAAATTTTCAAAAAAACGGGTAACAAATGCCGAAAATTTTTTAAAAGAATATCGAAAAAAATCAAAATAACTTGCCGCAGAATATATGAACAATTTAATTAATAAAAAAAATAGCACAAGTATATAAATCTTAAAAATGTTTTACACTAACTATTGTTTTTTCGTAAAAGCTTATCGAAAACTCGGATAAAAAATTCGATTTTTTATTTAAAATTCACTTTCGAACAATGCCAAACAACAATCTTTCTCAGTGTAAATCACTTTTGTCAAAAAAAAGGTATAAAAAAATCAATTTACAAAAGTGTTGCAAAGTATCACTTCGGGTATTCGCGTCGTGCACAAAACGGGTAAAATAAATTTTCAAAAAAATCGATTAATTAAATATTTAAATAATTGAATCGAATAATTTTATTGCAACTTATAGCCGTGTTTTTATTTCACTCCGAATTGTCGAGAAAAATCCGTGTTTCTATTAAAAATTATTACAAAACACTTTGTACCCGATTATTCGTTCGATTAAAACGTTGCAACACTAATGTAATGTGTGTCACAACATGTACAAAACAAACAAACACCAACAATATATATCCAATTGCTTTTAGTAGCACTTTCAACTTAACACTCGGCACAATAGTTTTCAATTTATTTAATTTATTATAAAAAAAAAAACGAGTTATTATAATTTTGTATTTATCGCGAATAAACACAAATAAATTAATATCACAAATATTTTTTGCTAGTTTACAAAATTAACAACGAGTAAAAATGTTATTTTGTACTCTCTCTTACGCTTTGTTCTTTTAATTTTTCTTAATGCACTACCGAGCGATTGAGTGGATTTTTGTTTGTATAGCAGAGTAGTAAACAGACACTTGTATTTCAAGAGAACAAACGGAGATCAATTTTTTCTCTATTTTTATTTATCTTTAAAAATGTTACTAAAGAAGTAACCAAAATTTAACAGCAAATATAGCGGGTGTTGTTGTTATATTTAACAAAGGTTTTTTATAAACGCACTTTGTTGGTATATTCACTTTGTTTTTAAACGAATCACTTTATGTACATATGTTGTTACACCGTATATATTTTCAAGTCTTTCACTTTTAAAATTCAAACAACTTACCTTTTTTACTAACAGGGCTTTGTTTATTTATTTAATTATTAACTTTTGGGGCTATACTTAGTCCTCTTCACGAATCCGATGAACTATTCCCTGTAAAATAAAAAATAATTTTCAACGAAATTATTTTACGTGTGGATTTTATCCGGTTCGGTTGGACCAAATATTTCTTCGTAAAATAGTTCCCTCGGAAAATTATTTGTAAAAATAATAAAAGAGGATTAGGTTTTTTCTTAAACGTTATAAAAAATGTATTTTATTTATTATAAATATATCGATATTTATAATTAGGGCTTAAAAACGTACCTTTTGCTACGGGTGACACACAAGTAGTAGTTTGTTGGCTTAACAAAACACCCTGTCAAAGGCATCGCAAAAGGCAATGATAAACCTTTTGAGCTAAAGAGAGTTGTTTCGTTAAGCCAACAATCGGCGTGTTCACGCACTGTACGCGTAAACAAACGGCCTCAGCCAAAACGTTATTTTGGTTGCGGTATTTGCCAGGCGGATCATAAGCTCACTAGCTGCAAAAAGTTCAACCAGATAATCTTGGCGGGAAAATACCGAACGGTGGTGAAGCTTCACTACTGTATGAACTGTCTGGCCAGAAACCACTTAATTGGTTCATGCAATAATAAGACACGGTGTAGGAAATGTAATGCTAAACATCTTTTCGTACTGCATGGTCCCCAAAGGATTTTAAAAAATCTTCAGACGGATAGATCGTCATCATCTACATCTCGAGCCGCACCGGCGACTCCCCGTACCCCAAGACGATCAACCGCATCCCCCACCGTGACTATGGCTTTACCGTCATCAATGGCAAGTTATCTGGTCCCAAATGCTGTGGTTCAGATTGAGACGGAAACCGGGAACCCCTTAATACGAGCTCTCCTAAACCCTGCAATCACCACCTCCCACATTGCATTATCCTTTGTGCGCGATCGTGTTTTTATCACATTTCAAATGAATACAACTGAATACGTTTAGGTTGTTGTTGTTCCCAATCTACCTTCATCTACACGGTATGAAGTGTGTATGCTCGTCGTCAACGACTTACCTAAAAACCCCTATCCAGCTGACATTGGTGACGCTATCAAAGACAACTTTTGTCGCATCTCCCTAGCAGACCCGGAGTTTTACGCCAATTCACCTGTGGCTCTGGAAATCGGTGGTGACCTGTATACCACTATTATCAAACAGAACACCCACCATCCACGTGGATGGTGGATCTCTAATAGCGCAAGACTCAGCTCTTGGCTGGCTAGTGATGGGATCTCTTAAATAAACACACCTTTGCAATAAACATACAAGTATTTTAAATAATTTTACCCACTTACACTATTTAACCCTTAATTGAACACATAAAAATAATAGTCCTTTTTGTTCATATGTTCCCCAAGGCCGGGTGAATGTTCATGCCAATGAACATAAATGCACAACCTTGACAATTACATTAACGCCCCATCAACAGCAATCAACGAACGATCACACAACAAGACGAAAAGAACATAAATCAACCACATAAAAACATCTTTACTGCCAATTTTACAAGTTGCAGTTCCTAAGAGTACAGTAGACTGCGAGTTAGAGTCTATCTGTGTACTAAAGGTTTGATATGATCGTACTCCTGTTGAAGTAGTTGGTATCTCATCTGAGTTTATGGGGTTGGTCGAGTTATTTTGATAATTATTCGGAGGATTTTGTTGTACAAAATTACCAGAATTTACTCTACCCGAGTGATTCTCCCTATGAAGTAACGAATGATGTTTTTGTTTGCACATAACACAAACGTGAATGCTTTTGCAAGCTTTATATTCATGGGAGGTAGCAAGACAATTTGTACAACATTTACACTTTTTGGCTGTTGATAACCGTTCATCAACATTTTGTTTTAAAAAGGTGGGACATAATCGTAACGGATGCTGTTCTTGACAAAGTACACAACGAGTGACCGATTGACTAGCACTTGTCTCAGTCGCAAAACTGTTTACCCTTTTCGAATCATTAAAGGATCTTCTAATATTACTTACACTTGTGTTTACATTTTTCGGGGGATAATTCGGGGTATTGGTATGAGCACCTTTTATATCGTAAACAGATTCAAGTGTTTGGTAACGTGTGGTTAAAAACTTATCCATTTCGTCCCACATTGGCATATTATCGTCGCGTTTCATCGATTGTTCCCAAAGACTCAGCGTATTTTCGGGTAATTTTGTTGAACAAATATAACATGCCAACTGTCGGTGTTCACGTTAAGTAATGAAAGGTTCGTAATACAATCATTTATGGTTCTTTGCAAATTTTTTAAGCTAGGGCCTGTTTCACGAGTAACGGGGGAAATATTGAAAAGAATTTTCAATTGCACATTTATGAGAACTCGCTTATTCTCATACCTGTCCATCAAATTTTGCCAAGCGAGGGCAAAACCATCATTGGTTAAAGGACAAGTTCGGATAATATTATGCGCTTCGCCTTTAGTTTTTTGCAACAAATAGTACAATTTTTCAACGGAGCTTAACCGGGGGTTATTCTTGTACAAAGCCGAAAACATGTCTCTAAAAGTTGGCCAATTTACATAATCCCCATAGAAAATTTCAGTATCGCACGGAGGTAAATGAATCGCAGGGGCGGACAATTGTAAATTTTCATTCGTCTTTTCTTTTAGAGATTTTTTTTTTTAAACCGCTCTAAATTGTCGGAGACAAACGAAATACCGCGGATATATGTCGTGTAAGAGGTCATATATCTCTGTTTTATCTCCTTAATGAGCTTCTTATTTGTTTCCGATTCTAGCGGGATGGACTCGTAGGATCCCCGAACGGCTTCCCATAAACGATTTAATTCCTTTTCGTGAACACCTAATGAACCGATACTATGATCCGTTGGAGCAATACAAGCAATAAATGCTTCGAATTCGGTTAACCGGTCAGAAAATTTAACCAAATCGGAAATGTCTGACATTTTAAATCAGTTTTTTACACGCCAATTACCAAAAGTAAAAAACTACTAGACTAGAGAAGATTCTAGCCAAAAATTTAAGAAATCGAAAAAAATAATAAATTTTCAAAAAACGGGTAACAAATGCCGACAATTTTCACAATTTATTCGTAGAAAAAAAAAATTTAAGAAATCGAAAAAAATAATAAATTTTCAAAAAAACGGGTAACAAATGCCGAAAATTTTTTAAAAGAATATCGAAAAAAATCAAAATAACTTGCCGCAGAATATATGAACAATTTAATTAATAAAAAAAATAGCACAAGTATATAAATCTTAAAAATGTTTTACACTAACTATTGTTTTTTCGTAAAAGCTTATCGAAAACTCGGATAAAAAATTCGATTTTTTATTTAAAATTCACTTTCGAACAATGCCAAACAACAATCTTTCTCAGTGTAAATCACTTTTGTCAAAAAAAAGGTATAAAAAAATCAATTTACAAAAGTGTTGCAAAGTATCACTTCGGGTATTCGCGTCGTGCACAAAACGGGTAAAATAAATTTTCAAAAAAATCGATTAATTAAATATTTAAATAATTGAATCGAATAATTTTATTGCAACTTATAGCCGTGTTTTTATTTCACTCCGAATTGTCGAGAAAAATCCGTGTTTCTATTAAAAATTATTACAAAACACTTTGTACCCGATTATTCGTTCGATTAAAACGTTGCAACACTAATGTAATGTGTGTCACAACATGTACAAAACAAACAAACACCAACAATATATATCCAATTGCTTTTAGTAGCACTTTCAACTTAACACTCGGCACAATAGTTTTCAATTTATTTAATTTATTATAAAAAAAAAAAACGAGTTATTATAATTTTGTATTTATCGCGAATAAACACAAATAAATTAATATCACAAATATTTTTTGCTAGTTTACAAAATTAACAACGAGTAAAAATGTTATTTTGTACTCTCTCTTACGCTTTGTTCTTTTAATTTTTCTTAATGCACTACCGAGCGATTGAGTGGATTTTTGTTTCTATAGCAGAGTAGTAAACAGACACTTGTATTTCAAGAGAACAAACGGAGATCAATTTTTTCTCTATTTTTATTTATCTTTAAAAATGTTACTAAAGAAGTAACCAAAATTTAACAGCAAATATAGCGGGTGTTGTTGTTATATTTAACAAAGGTTTTTTATAAACGCACTTTGTTGGTATATTCACTTTGTTTTTAAACGAATCACTTTATGTACATATGTTGTTACACCGTATATATTTTCAAGTCTTTCACTTTTAAAATTCAAACAACTTACCTTTTTTACTAACAGGGCTTTGTTTATTTATTTAATTATTAACTTTTGGGGCTATACTTAGTCCTCTTCACGAATCCGATGAACTATTCCCTGTAAAATAAAAAATAATTTTCAACGAAATTATTTTACGGGTGGATTTTATCCGGTTCGGTTGGACCAAATATTTCTTCGTAAAATAGTTCCCTCGGAAAATTATTTGTAAAAATAATAAAAGAGGATTAGGTTTTTTCTTAAACGTTATAAAAAATGTATTTTATTTATTATAAATATATCGATATTTATAATTAGGGCTTAAAAACGTACCTTTTGCTACGGGTGACACACAAGTAGTAGTTTGTTGGCTTAACAAAACACCCTGTCAAAGGCATCGCAAAAGGCAATGATAAACCTTTTGAGCTAAAGAGAGTTGTTTCGTTAAGCCAACAATCGGCGTGTTCACGCACTGTACGCGTAAACAAACGGCCTCAGCCAAAACGTTATTTTGGTTGCGGTATTTGCCAGGCGGATCATAAGCTCACTAGCTGCAAAAAGTTCAACCAGATAATCTTGGCGGGAAAATACCGAACGGTGGTGAAGCTTCACTACTGTATGAACTGTCTGGCCAGAAACCACTTAATTGGTTCATGCAATAATAAGACACGGTGTAGGAAATGTAATGCTAAACATCTTTTCGTACTGCATGGTCCCCAAAGGATTTTAAAAAATCTTCAGACGGATAGATCGTCATCATCTACATCTCGAGCCGCACCGGCGACTCCCCGTACCCCAAGACGATCAACCGCATCCCCCACCGTGACTATGGCTTTACCGTCATCAATGGCAAGTTATCTGGTCCCAAATGCTGTGGTTCAGATTGAGACGGAAACCGGGAACCCCTTAATACGAGCTCTCCTAAACCCTGCAATCACCACCTCCCACATTGCATTATCCTTTGTGCGCGATCGTGTTTTTATCACATTTCAAATGAATACAACTGAATACGTTTAGGTTGTTGTTGTTCCCAATCTACCTTCATCTACACGGTATGAAGTGTGTATGCTCGTCGTCAACGACTTACCTAAAAAACCCTATCCAGCTGACATTGGTGACGCTATCAAAGACAACTTTTGTCGCATCTCCCTAGCAGACCCGGAGTTTTACGCCAATTCACCTGTGGCTCTGGAAATCGGTGGTGACCTGTATACCACTATTATCAAACAGAACACCCACCATCCACGTGGATGGTGGATCTCTAATAGCGCAAGACTCAGCTCTTGGCTGGCTAGTGATGGGATCTCTTAAATAAACACACCTTTGCAATAAACATACAAGTATTTTAAATAATTTTACCCACTTACACTATTTAACCCTTAATTGAACACATAAAAATAATAGTCCTTTTTGTTCATATGTTCCCCAAGGCCGGGTGAATGTTCATGCCAATGAACATAAATGCACAACCTTGACAATTACATTAACGCCCCATCAACAGCAATCAACGAACGATCACACAGCAAGACGAAAAGAACATAAATCAACCACATAAAAACATTCAACAAATCATCGTTCGCATGAATATCAGCAAATCAACAATCAGTTCAAACGCAAATACTAGTTTCAAAAAAAAACTAACAAAAAATCTTATCAGTGAACAAATTCAACATATAACAATACGAAAAACTAAAATACTAGAACAGTGAATTTTATTATACCCATACCTGCGATAAGAAAATTATTAAATATATTAAAATTAATAAATACTTTATAACGTTTTTGTGAAAAGAAATAACCAAAAAAGGCCTCCATTCTCCATCTCCCTCTAACACGTTTATTCAGCAGGTATCATATTGTTGTTAATATAGGTTGAATTATATATATATAAAGAAGCGCATTTAATGAAAAGCAATCATAATAACTTTAGCAGTAAAAGACTCAGCTCCTAGATTGAGCTGAAGAACCATTAGTAAAAATATCTAATGAAACATTAATACTACATTAAAAATTATCGTGTTTTGATATAGCATGGACCAAGTCGATGTAAATGGAGCCGAATTATTTGTTGCATTTTAATCAGATGAAGAATTTATTTTTTAGATTTTGGTGACATTTTTTCCTTTTGTGGGATTTGGATGGAGATTCAAGCAATGTATTTAAGGTTATCAAACAAGTCTTTATGTTTATTAAACTTCTCGGTTAAAAACATGAGGTCTTGATTTATGGCATCTAATTCACTTTGAGTATTTTTAAAGAACAAATAAAATTGGATATAATAAATCTTACATTTACTGCAGCACCATCGAAGTCCTATATCTTCCCGTAAAATACCAACAGTACGAGTATTTAAATCAACACATTTGGCATGATAAACTACATTACAAAGCAAACAGTTGACCATTGAATCCTTATCAGAAATAACTCTGCAGTCAGGTTTGGAGCACGACATTATAATATTTTTAATTGGGTATGTATTAAATTCAAGTATGTATTATTTAGTGAAAAAGTAATGTCTATGAATTTTTGTATTTATACGATTTTACACTCAATGTGGTATTTAAATTTAACGAACCGACAAATACAATTCTGTATAATTTTCACCAGTGGCTACAAAACTGTCAATAATAGATAATTATTAACCAGTATTATACATGGACAAAACAGGCAGATAGTTTTTTTGTTGTTGTTCAGTTGACAAAGAATAAATATTGTATGTCTCAGTTGTTGTTTCTGTATTTTGTTTGTTTCAAAATGTTTACTTGTTTATATTATTGTTGTTGATTTTAATATATACTAGCTGGACCCGGCAAACGTTGTTTTGCCCTCAATGAATTTTTATTTTAGTTAGAATCTGTATATACCTATATAAAATGTGTGACGAAGATCTCCAGATAATAAAATGAGAGCTTCACCAAAAAATCTTTCATTGCCTTTCAAATCTTTTATCAAATCAAATCACAATGTTTGTGAGCCATGGTACATTCATCCCAAATAAAAATACTGCATTTTTGCAGAACTTTTGCCATACCGGAATGTTTTTTGATATTACAGACGGCATTCTCATTTTTTTGTACGTTTAACGGTGATTTGAGTGCTGAATGAGCTGTGCGGCCACCATGCAATAATGTAGCGGCTTTTTCCTTCTTTTTCGTTAGAATATTTATATATAAAAACGTTGGTGAGTTTATTTATTAAAGTTTATATAAATTTGACAACTCATTATTTTTCGAACGACAGCGCCATCTACCGGGTCCAATAAAAAAATGTTTCTAACATACATATATGTACATTCTTAGTTTCATTAAAATCACACCATAAATAAGAATATTCGAAATAACTATACCCAGCGCCACCTATCGGGTCCATTTATACATACAAAAATTTCTTATGACGAAACATACGTTCATTCTGAATTGCAGTCAAATCGCGCTGAAAGTAAAAATTTTTGTTTTTAACTTGACCCCAACGCCAGCTAGAGGGTTAAAACTAAAAAAAAAACACAGAAGAGCTCGAACCGAACCTATGCTGGAAATCCTACCTCGACAGCTCTTATGGTTCCGGAGATCATTCGTTACAATCAAATGCATCAACGTTTTTATATATACGCCACGCCCCTTTGCCCACTAACAACTTTATATATCTAAGGTCTTATTATTTCGCAAAAATATCCTTTTGTGAAAATTTCATGACGATCCTTCCAGTAGTTTAGAAGATATTACGATTTTTTATTTTTCTAAAAAGGGGCGTGGTCCCGCCCACTTTTCTTCTTGTATGTATTTCTATTCATGCTAATACCATATGTACCAAATATGACTGCTGTAGGTAAAAAATTCCCGTGATATGACTTTTCCAAATTTTGGGTTATATGGGCGTGGCACCGCCCCTTTGTCCAATCAAAAATTTATATAGCATATTATTCCTTCCAGAGTCACAGTAACACGCTCTGAAAATTTCACGAAGATCGGTTCTTTGGTTTGGCCTCCTATAAAGCACAAACAAACACACATTCATTTTTATATATATAGATAGATTGAAAGCAGATTAATTATGATTTAAGGTAAAATGGGGCGAAAAAGGGGGACTTGGTAATAAAAAAATGTATGGCTACCTTACCTGTAGATAAAAAGTGTATAAAACTTTAGATAAATACATATTACAAAAAAATTATTTTGTATAGCAAACATTGTTAGTGGTATAAGTAAAAAAAACGGGGGCGGTGAAATGGGCGTGGTTCATAGTTATATGGCGACGTTAACAGTATTAAGAGCAATATACTACCAAATAAAAAAATCCGTTGGAAGGAACAAATTTGTACAGAGAAAAAAAAGTTTAAAACTTTCAAACAAAATTTGGCATGAAAAGGGGCGTGAAAGGGGGCGTGGCGTAAGAAATGTTTATTTATACCTCGCTTGGAGTATAATGTGTATACAATTTGAAGTAAATCTGTTAAAAAATATATGGGAGCAATTACATAATTTTAAAAAAGTGGGCGTAAAAGTGGGCGTGGTAAAAAAAAAAGTACCCTATTAATCATGCCAGAGTCCCAGTTAAATGCTGTGAAAATTTCAGGAAGATCGGTCCAGAGGTTTGGTCTCCTATAAGGTACACACAAACAAACAAACAAATAAACAAACACACATTCAATTTTATATATATAGATAACTAGCTGGACCCGGCAAACGTTGTTTTGCCCTCAATGAATTTTTATTTTAGTTAGAATCTGTATATACCTATATAAAATGTGTGACGAAGATCTCCAGATAATAAAATGAGAGCTTCACCAAAAAATCTTTCATTGCCTTTCAAATCTTTTATCAAATCAAATCACAATGTTTGAGAGCCATGGTACATTCATCCCGAATAAAAATACTGCATTTTTGCAGAACTTTTGCCATACCGGAATGTTTTTTGATATTACAGACGGCATTCTCATTTTTTTGTACGTTTAACGGTGATTTGAGTGCTGAATGAGCTGTGCGGCCACCATGCAATAATGTAGCGGCTTTTTCCTTCTTTTTCGTTAGAATATTTATATATAAAAACGTTGGTGAGTTTATTTATTAAAATTTATATAAATTTGACAACTCATTATTTTTCGAACGACAGCGCCATCTACCGGGTCCAATAAAAAAATGTTTCTAACATACATATATGTACATTCTTAGTTTCATTAAAATCACACCATAAATAAGAATATTCGAAATAACTTTACCCAGCGCCACCTATCGGGTCCATTTATACATACAAAAATTTCTTATGACGAAACATACGTTCATTCTGAATTGCAGTCAAATCGCGCTGAAAGTAAAAATTTTTGTTTTTAACTTGACCCCAACGCCAGCTAGAGGGTTAAAACTAAAAAAAAAAACACAGAAGAGCTCGAACCGAACCTATGCTGGAAATCCTACCTCGACAGCTCTTATGGTTCCGGAGATCATTCGTTACAATCAAATGCATCAACGTTTTTATATATACGCCACGCCCCTTTGCCCACTAACAACTTTATATATCTAAGGTCTTATTATTTCGCAAAAATATCCTTTTGTGAAAATTTCATGACGATCCTTCCAGTAGTTTAGAAGATATTACGATTTTTTATTTTTCTAAAAAGGGGCGTGGTCCCGCCCACTTTTCTTCTTGTATGTATTTCTATTCATGCTAATACCATATGTACCAAATATGACTGCTGTAGGTAAAAAAATTCCCGTGATATGACTTTTTCAAATTTTGGGTTATATGGGCGTGGCACCGCCCCATTTGTCCAATCAAAAATTTATATAGCATATTATTCCTTCCAGAGTCACAGTAACACGCTCTGAAAATTTCAGGAAGATCGGTTCTTTGGTTTGGCCTCCTATAAAGCACAAACAAACACACATTCATTTTTATATATATAGATAGATTGAAAGCAGATTAATTATGATTTAAGGTAAAATGGGGCGAAAAAGGGGGACTTGGTAATAAAAAAATGTATGGCTACCTTACCTGTAGATAAAAAGTGTATAAAACTTTAGATAAATACATATTACAAAAAAATTATTTTGTATAGCAAACATTGTTAGTGGTATAAGTAAAAAAAAAGGGGGCGGTGAAATGGGCGTGGTTCATAGTTATATGGCGACGTTAACAGTATTAAGAGCAATATACTACCAAATAAAAAAATCCGTTGGAAGGAACAAATTTGTACAGAGAAAAAAAAGTTTAAAACTTTCAAACTAAATTTGGCGTGAAAAGGGGCGTGAAAGGGGGCGTGGCGTAAGAAATGTTTATTTCTACCTCGCCTGGAGTATAATGTGTATACAATTTGAAGTAAATCTGTTAAAAACTATATGGGAGCAATTACATAATTTTAAAAAAGTGGGCGTAAAAGTGGGCGTGGTCAAAAAAAAGTACCCTATTAATCATGCCAGAGTCCCAGTTAAATGCTGTGAAAATTTCAGGAAGATCGGTCCAGAGGTTTGGTCTCCTATAAGGTACACACAAACAAACAAACAAATAAACAAACACACATTCAATTTTATATATATAGATTTACTTTGAAATTCAACAATTTAATTTATTATGATTATACCCTATACCACTATGTGGTTTGGGTATAATGACTTTGTGCTGCTGTTTGTAACAACCAAAAATATTTGACCTAGACCCATCTTCAATTATACCGATCGAATCAGAATCACTTTCTGAGTTGATTTAACAATGTCCGTCCGTCCGTCCGTCCGTCCGTCTGTGTGTCCATGTAAAGCTTGTAATCAAACTGCAGGTCGCAAATATGAATATATTTTGATGAAATTTGGTATATAAGCTTTTATCGGCCATGGGATGAACGCTGTTGAAATTAGTGAGAATCGGTTCATGTTCAGACCTAGCCCCCATACAAATTACCCATATGAAATCGACATAAATTGCCATAAGATCCAAATTGTCATATAGATCTTACTCAAATTGGGTTTGTATGCGTTCATTATATCCACTAATGAGTAGTCCAAAAATGATCCCTTTGACCCCATATAGAGCTGCTTCCCGATCTTCACTTAAATCTATTAAAAAGCAAAAATATTGCACTGATTCTTCTCAAATTTTGTTTGTATATATTTTTGCAAAATACAAGAGACTTTACCAAACATGATCAGGATCGGTCCATTTTTGGACCTAGTCCCTTTATAGATATAGCATCCGATATGAACTTTTTCATATCTGCAGCCAAAAAATTTAATAAAAATCCCACTCAAATTTGGTTTTTGCTTATTTTCAATGTCCAGTTAGTTGGGCCTAAGAGATAGGGTTTCTAAACGCATGGTATAGGGTATCGTATAGTCGGTCTAGACCGACTATAATTTTCTTACTTGTTAATTTTATTTCTTTTTGGTTTACAATATATATATTTATACCCTATACCACTATGTGGTTTGGGTATAATGACTTTGTGCTGCTGTTTGTAACAACCAAAAATATTTGACCTACACCCATCTTAAATTATACCGATCGGATCAGAATCACTATCTGATTCGACTTAACGATGTCCGTCCGTCCGTCCGTCCGTCTGTGTGTCCATGTAAAGCTTGTAATCAAACTGCAGGTCGCAAATATGAATATATTTTGATGAAATTTGGTATTTGATCTTTTATCGGCCATGGGATGAACGGTATTGAAATTGGTGAGAATCGGTCCATGTTCAGACCTAGCCCCCATACAAATGACCCCTATGAAATCAACATATATTGCCATAAGATCCAAATTATCACACAAATCTTAGTCAAATTGGGTTTGTATGTATATATTACATCCATTAATCAGTATTCCAAAAATGATCCCTATTGGACAATTCTTAGTCATAGGCCCCATATAGAGCTGCTTCCCGATCTTCACTTAAATCTATCAAAAAACAAAAATATTGCACAGATTTTTCTCAAATTTGGTTTGTATATATTTTTTCAAAGTATAAGTGACTTTACCAAATATGGTCAGGATCGGTCCATTTTTTGACCTAGTCCCCATTTAAATATAGTATCCGATATGAACTTTTTCATATCTGCAGCGAAAAAAATTAATAAAAATGCCACTCAAATTTGGTTTATTCATATTTGCTATATCCAATTAGTTGGACTGAAGAGATAGGGTCTCTTAACCATGGTATAGGGTATCGTATAGTCGGGCTAGACCGACTATAATTTTCTTACTTGTTTTGAATTATGTTAGATATTTTAAGTATTTGAAGTATTTATTTAAAGTAATTTTGGTAAGTTTTTCAATGCTTTCGATGTAAGAAGAACTATAAAATTGATTTTTATAGAAAAATTTTCATATTATTATTCACTTGAAAGTATTTAGAATTTTTTTAATGTAAAATTTTTTCATAATTTATCATGCTTTGATGAATTTAAGATATTTGTTTTGTAGAAAAAACTATCAGATTTGATATATTTTTCTTATTGAATACGATTAAATATTTTAATATTATAAATAAAGGAATCAGTATCTATATAATTTATATTAACGTTGGTTGGATATTTAGGTTTCATCTAATCATAATGAAAATCATACATTTTCCATTTTTGATTTCTCTAAAACTGAAAAAAAACCATATAAATAGGTTTATTATATCCAATTCGCACTCTACACATTTCAGTTGTAATCATTTCATCATGAATTTTTCAACAAACTATGAAAATTGATTAAATTTATATGACGAACTTTAACTTAAACTATTACAAAATATATAATAAAAATGAAAATAAAGAGTTTTTCATAATTGCGTTCTTTGTTTAAAATTCAGTTCATTAAATTATTACAGAAATATGTTTTAAATTTTAGCAAATTTAATTAATTTTGTAGATATTTTGTAGGAAAATTTTACAATCTGGATAGAAAAATTTTGATAAAATTATTTAAAATTTCTGCAGTAAATACATACGAGTATATAGAATATATGTATATTATTTTATTGTTTAATATATGTATGTATGTATAATTTTGATTAACAATTATTATCGTAAATAATGTTAATTCTTTTTTGAGAAATATTTTACGTTTCTGATTTGCGTTCAGAAATAAAACACGTCTGTTTTGTTTTATGGTATGTATAATTCTGATTTATTTTTATTTCTACTTTTTGTTTCTTGCTGGCATTCTCAACATTGGGTTTTATCCTTCAACAATATTGTTCTCAAGCCGAGAATGCAGCCTATGTGTTTTATTACACACATACTCTAAATATAACTTATGTACATATGTGCCGCATAAGCATTAGGTAGTGACAGTACATATGTAGACCAGATGTGCCGCATAAGCATTAGGTAGTGACACACATTTTATGTTTATTACTTAATGATACTTTCTTAAAACTAAAGTACAGCCTAGGAGAATTTTGTTAAGCAAACGGCAACCTCTTGGCATCTACTGTACTATCCGTAGGTGATGTCATAACACCCCCAGACAAAGAACTTATCCCGGCTTCCAAAGGAAGTGAGGGTAAGTTAACTGAGATGGCCGTTTTCTTTACAATTCTCTTGTTTTTATTACATAGGTAGATGAATATGGTGATTAGTATGATTGTTAGTATGGTATAAGTGGTATAATTGTGAATCTTTTGATTCGCTTTGAGTTCAGTTATAATATTTATGTTATCGATATGCTTATACTGTAATTCTCTTAGAGATAAGTTAGTGTCGTTAGATGTTTCAATAATCCGGAAGGGATTTGGTATGGTTATAGTGTTTTGATACAGTTTCTTAATGTACCATTTATCAAGAAATATTTTACAATTTTCAATATAAATTAGATAATTTCCTTTTAGGGTATATGGATATTGATTACAAGTTTGTTTAATTGACATGTCCACATTAGTGGTGACTATTACATTTGTTCCAACTTCAATAATATTGGTATCGCTGTTAGGGCGATACTTACAAATCTTTTTTTCCATTCTAAATATGTTTTGAATACATTTATCATTTATTTTTCCTACTTGAGATAGTTTGTTAGTATTTTCGTACATGCTTTTTCCGTCTGTCAAATAGTAATTTGCGTCGATCATTATCTGTTGTCCGTTTTTATTAGGAATTGGTTGTATGAAAATTTCCTTGTAAGTTTCGGTAGTTAAATTAGGGATTTTAATTATGAAAATAATATCTGATTCTTTGGTTGCAACGTCAAGTTCTATATTTTCCAATTTATAAAGTGTTAAAATCGATAATTTCTTGATCTGTTAAAATATCTCTATTTAATGTTCGTAATTTTGAAGCTAATAGTAATTCCCTAGCTTGTCCAACCAATTTTCCTAAATGTTCTATTTCGTATCTAAGGTAAGCTTTTCGTGAATCTGTTTTCGTTCGATTGATTAATTCCATATTTTGCATAAGTAATTTAGTCTGTTGGTTTTGTAAATCACTTAAAGTCTTTAGTTGTTCGTCAAAGTGAGAGTTGATTTTGATCTGTTTGTTTGATTGTTCAATTATTTTATGATTATTAATAGTATTGGTTCTAAGTTTTTCTTCAATTTCCGTTCTATCATCGTCGTCCATTGTTCCGTATAGGTATTTTAATCCTGTTCCGAAAATATTGATCAGTCCCCTTTTTACACGGTGTCTGGGTATCAAACTCAGTACTTGTAATCTAGTGTGTTTAATCTGATGGTCCAAATATACGTCGTCTAGTGTCCTTGTTTCGAATTCTAATTTGTTAATGTAAGCTAAAAAATCCTTAGGTTTGAATATATGTAAAATTTTCGAATAATTTTGTATCAATGATCTTTCTTCCAATTGTAATATTGTGTAGCCGTTTCCTTGGTTTAGATCAGTTATCATCAATTTCTGTGGCATTACTAGCGTTATCATCGTCAAGATTGCCAACAAGCACTTCCAGAGACCTAGAATGATTTTTTCTTTTAATGAACTGATCCTTATGTATAATTTGCTTCTTTCTTTTATATTTTTTGTCATTAAGCTTTTCTACGGTTACCTGTTTCATTTTTGAAGTCAATTTGTCTACCTGGTTGGTTTTCATAATATTTTCGTTTATGTGTTTATCTTTTCTATCTTTATTGCGGTATTCTAGAGTCTTAGTCTTTTTGTTTTCAATTCTATTAAAAATGTCCTTTATATTAATGTTGTTTCTAAAGTGTAAATTAATTGGTTTTTCGCCGGTCGTCATATGTATGCTATTGTTGTATGCTTCTAAGGCTTGGTAAGGTAAATCAACATTGTAAGCTATGTCCAAATTTTCCTCGCGTTTTTTCAATATGTGTATGTTTTCATTTAGAGTTGCATGAAAGCGTTCTATATCGGAGTTTCCTGTATGTCGGTTGGGTGTAACAAAATGGTAATTTATGCCCTTTTTGTCCAAAAAGTCGGTAAAAAGAACCAATTTGAAAGAGGAGGTTTTTGGGTGTTTTCATGTAAATAAAGAGTTTAATGTAGCTTTTGATAAGCTGTAATGGTGTTCTATCTTGAACTTCTTCAATGACCGCATATTTTGAAAATTTATCTATCATGGTGACAAAAGTGGTATACTTGTTCAAATACCATATATCTGTATGATAATATTCGTGTGGAGCTTTTGGGGTTTCAGTTTTCTCAAAAGGCAATTTCACTGGATGTCTCTCAATTTTAAAGTTACATATTAAGCAGTTATTTATAAATTTTGTAATTTCCTTTCTTAAATTTGGAAAATAGATTTCTCTTTTCAACTCCATATAGGTTTTCTCTATACCTGGATGATTATTCTCATATTTATGGTGTTTTGCTATGAGTTCTAAGAGATTTTCGTATTCTATATTTTCCATTAATTGGTTAGTTAACATTATTCTTGTGTTAAATAGATTATTGGGATTTTCTCTTAATTTTTTGTATTCATTCTGAATTTTAATTAGATCGTCAGCAATAGATTCCTACGTTCTGTTTATTACTAAATTCAGATAATATTTGCGCTATTACCTGATTCGTATAATTGGTATAAGAATATGTTATTCTGGGTTTTCCAAAAATTAAAGTTTTTTCAATTTTATTATCATCATTATGTCTTACAACAATTTGGTAATTGAATGAGTGTAAAGGTCTTTGTGATATTAAAAAGTGGTCACTGCTATCTTCGTCAGCCGAATGTACGGTGTGTACAGGTGATTCACTGCGTTCTCTAATGTTTTCAAAAGTTTCCTTTTTCTCTACGTCATTACAAATTTTCTTAAGGTGGTCTTGTAGACATCGTGGTCCGATAAAATTTTATTACAAATTCTGCATTGTAATTTTTTGTTCGTATGCGTTTTTGTATGTAAAGTTAGCGTTTGTTTATGATAATATGTTTTTCCGCAAATATTGCATTCAAATTTATTATTCTTTTTCTCGAAAACGTTTACTTCCCTAATCCTTGATAATGCATCAGCTACCTTGTTATCTTTACCTTGCACATGTTGTATATCAAATTCATATTCGTTGAGTTTGATCTTCCAACGTATCAGTTTAGAATTAGGTTCCCTAAGATTCGCTAGCCAGATTAAAGGTTTATGGTCTGTTCGTAATTGGAATTTTCGTCCGTATAAATAGTGTCTAAATTGCTTAACTGCCCATACGATGGCAAGTAATTCCTTTTCCACTGTGGAATAATTTAGCTCATGTTTATTTAGTGTTCTTGATACAAATGCAATTGGCCCTTTATATTGAGACAAAACTGCTCCAAGTGCGTAGTTACTTGCATCCGTCGTCAATTGAAATTGTTCTTCAAAGTTTGGATATCTTAGCACCATATCTGACATGAGAACTGTTTTAAGTTTTTCGAAGGATTGTTTATAATCCTTATCATTTACATTAATTTTCGAATCTTTTTTCTATCTAAGTGTCATTGGTTTTGCGATTTTCGCATAATCAGGAATAAATTTTCTATAATATCCGCTTAGTCCTAAAAAGCTTTGAATTTCCTTAATTGTTTTTGGAATGGTCTGTCTCTTAATTCCGTCGACTTTTTTCGGATTAGGTTTTATACCTTCTTTGGTGACTATGTGTCCCAAAAACTCGGTTTCCTTTTTCAAAAAATCACTCTTGTTAAGTGAAACTTTCAGATTTGCTTCTCGTAGAGTTTGAAATATTTTTTCCAAATTTGCGAGATGTTCTTGTAACGATGTCGAAAAAACAAGAATGTCGTCCATATAAATTACGCAAATTCTATTAACATTCTCCCTAAGTACGTTATTCATCATCCGCTGAAATGTAGCGGGTGTGTTTTTCAAACCGAATGGCATGCGAACAAACTCGTAATGTCCATTATGCGTAGCAAATGCGGTTTTTTCGCGATCTTCAGGTTCTACCTCTATTTGATAAAAGCCCTTTGTGAGATCTAAAGTAGAAAAGTAATTTGCTCGACCTAGCTTATCTAAAATGTCGTCAATACGTGGAATAGGGTATTTATCTTCCTTTGTAACCAAGTCAATAACTATTCTCCATTCTTTATTACCTATCTTGTCTTCTTTCTTGGGTACAATCCAAATGGGTGCGTTGCACGGTGAATTACTATGTTTGATTATGCCCTGGTCTAACATTTCCGTCATTTGTCTCTCCACCTCAGTGGTATGTATAGTTGGGTATCTGTACGTCTTCGTGTAAATTGGACCTGATAGGCCGGTATCTATCCTGTGTTTAACCTCGTTTGTAAAACTCAAATTGTCTCCTTTTTTATAAAAAATGTCTTCATTTTGCTGAATTAATATCTGTATCGCATTTTTTTCCTCGGAATTTAAATGTTCGGTCCTTAACTGGTCCTGTGTACCTAAAGTTTCGATACTATGAAGTTCTGGCAAATTCAAAAGGTCATCTGCGATTCTGTCATGTGTTTCTAATTCTCCCTCGTAGTAGATTTTAAATTGTTTTCCGTTAAGGAATAATATATTATCATTATAGTTGATAATTGAATTATTCTCTTTTAAGGTATTATGGCCCAAAATGCCATCAAAAAATTTATGGAATTGAAAAAGTCTAAAAGTAGTTTTACATTTCAAAGGCAAACTCAAACTTTCTGTCAGGATAACTCCGTCATGTGTAACCGTGATGATTCCAGCTGCAGTTTTAATGTTTGCGGGAATTTTAAGTTTTCTAATGAATTGAGGCGGACAATGATCTTGCCTCAATAAATTTTCTGTTAATCCCGTGTCGATCAAAAGTCTCAAATTTCTGGTTGGGTTTCTGAGTAAGATATAGGGTAACCCGAAGTCTGACGTGAGGCCATTGACCGAAAATTTTGTTCCCTAGAATCAGTTTCATTAATTTTTTCATGTTCGGTACCGTCATATTTTGGTTAAAACTATTATAATTTTTAAAATTAGTATTAGTATGGACACTCTTACCGTAATTCTGCGATCCTCGTTGAAGTCCCTGTTGATAATTGTTGTACCTTCGTGTTTGCTGGGATGGATCAATTTCCATCGGTTCCGGTCTTGGTTGTTGCCGTTGTTGTTGGAATTGTTGGTTGGGAAAGCACATCCTCGGTTGCCAGTTCTGTTGTGACTGTTGGTTGTTGTTGTATTTGGGTTCTTGGTTGTTGTTGTATTTCGGTTGCTGATGATTGTTGTATCTTTGTTGCTGGTTTCTGTTATGCTTTTGTTGTTGGTTGCTGTTTTTTCTTGGTCCTCTTTCTTCGTTGAGGAATCCCGATTGACTCAACTCGTGGAGGGCTGCCTCCATTGTCGTGGGCTTTAGGGCGCACAATACTGTTCTCATGTAGATGGGTAATCTTGTGCAAAAAATTTTGAGAGCTGTTTGAATGTTCCGCTCAACGTCCACGACTCTCTCCTCTTGTCTACATTTTTGATTAAGTAGTGCTAATTTATGCAAAAGGTGGTTGTAGAATTCCAGCGTGTTGCCTCTGTATTGGGCCCCTCTCAAATCCTCATACAACTGGTCGGCTATTAGAAACCCTCCGAAATTGGTTTCTAGCATTGCCTTTATATCCGTCCAATTGTTCAAATGTGGATGGATCTCCATTGCACGTCTTGCCTTTCCGGTCAATTTTCCTTTGACCACATTGATGCACATACGTTGTGCCTGCTCATTGTAGGATGCAAGTGTGGGGATGATGTCGTCCACATTCATGCAGAAAGTTGACAAATCCTCCTTGCGTCCGTCGAACCCCTGTATTTTCTCCAAATACGTAAGTGGGTTTATGTCTAGTGCTCTACCTGGAGGTTGACCACTAGCTGCTGCTGCTAATCGAGCGTTAAGAGCCATTATTTAATTTTATTTTTTTCCTTTTTCACAGGAAGTAGATTTTTATTTACGGATTATCACTTTTTTATTTTAGCGAAAATCCTACCGACTGCGCCAATTTTGATTAACAATTATTATCGTAAATAATGTTAATTCTTTTTTGAGAAATATTTTACGTTTCTGATTTGCGTTCAGAAATAAAACACGTCTGTTTTGTTTTATGGTATGTATAATTCTGATTTATTTTTATTTCTACTTTTTGTTTCTTGCTGGCATTCTCAACATTGGGTTTTATCCTTCAACAATATTGTTCTCAAGCCGAGAATGCAGCCTATGTGTTTTATTACACACATACTCTAAATATAACTTATGTACATATGTGCCGCATAAGCATTAGGTAGTGACAGTACATATGTAGACCAGATGTGCCGCATAAGCATTAGGTAGTGACACACATTTTATTTTTATTACTTAATGCTACTTTCTTAAAACTAAAGTACAGCCTAGGAGAATTTTGTTAAGCAAACGGCAACCTCTTGGCATCTACTGTACTATCCGTAGGTGATGTCATAACAGTATATATATAAATATTACACACAAAAAAAAAAAGTTATTGTTGTTTTTCTTTAAATAAATTAGATGTTGGTGAATTTTTACTCCCTTTATATTAACTCGTAGTGTCTACTTGTCGACAAAATTTTGGATTGATTTTTAACCCCTTTCCCGTGACCCAATCGAAACTTTGCAGGCAGGCTCGTGGCGATGACAAAAATGATATAACAAGTTTTTTTAGTGATACCAAAAACAATGGAAACTTTCAAATTTTTCTACCAGAGTTGATAAAAAAATGTACAAAGGGTTAGCTTTTATTATATTATTACCACAACGAGCACAAAAACAACAAGTTCAGCTATGACAACAATACAACATTTAGAATAACAAGAACAATATAGAAACATCATATTTTTAATTTTTTTTTTACTTTTTCAGAGATTTCCCTGGACCTGTTCGACCGAGTTTAATGATTTTTGAAATAGAAATCTTCCTTTGATCTTGGTGAATAATTATCACTAAAAATGATCACCCTAGTTTTTCTATTGAGGGCGTCATCGTGACAAGAACAACACAGAAAATCATATTTGTTCAAGACTTTTTTTAGTTCTTCATTCAGAGCCCGGGCCCTAATCAACCAATTTGAACGATTTTAAATAGCAAACTTTTCAGAATATTAGTGAATCATTTTTTATACAAACGAGCACCCGAGCTGCCCGATTGAAGCTGTCATCGTGATTTCCACAGACGGACAGACGGACATCGCTATATCAACTCCGCTTGTTATAAGGATCACAAATATATATATTTTATGGGGTCCAGAATTTTTTTTTCTAATTATTACAAAGGGAATGACAAACTTATATATAGCCTCTGCACACTGGGGTTGAGGGTATAAAAACATAAACATGCCAGCGGCTTTTCATTTCGTTTACAAGTGCTTGACAGCACACCCGACACTTGCTAAAAGAAAAGAGTAATCAGAACTACGTCAATGCATTAATAATAACAACAACAAAAACCAGAACGCTATAAACAAAAACACAATCAAGTTTCTCTAATTACCCAATCGTTCATACAAGACAAAAAACGGCATGGCATACACAAACTAAATGAACAAAAACAAAACTAATATCACTACGCTCTACGACATTTAGTTAGAGCAAATATTACGTTATATAAAATCATAGTACATTATCAAACATTTGAATTAATTTCGTATTACATCCTAAATTATATTACATTATCTTACACTATATTACACTATTCACGTTATAGTATTCTATTTCACATTATAAATTAACTCACATTATTCAGCATTATATGTATCTTGAATTATACAACCTCTAATTCCCCATTGCCTAGCTACACGTGTGGAACTCCTTTCCACAACAGATGTCAAAAGAATTATCTTTTTGTGTGGATATCTCTTAAGAGGTCATTTCGTTTAATTGTATTGGTTTGAATAAAATATTGGAAGAGTTAGGTGTGTATAGTTTAGTTTAAAACTAGAACTTATTTCAAACTCGGGGTTTGTTGGGATGAGCGAGTGTCCCCGGTAGCCAGTTCGCCCATTTTGTGGTTTCCCTGGAATCAATGTTTATTCGGACATTTTGCCGTTATGACTCCTTTTTGTCCACACTTAAAACAAAATGGTTTCCTAATTTCTTCGGAACAATAAATGTAAAAATGCCTGATAAACATGCAGTTCCAACATTGAATTTTCCAATAACCATATTTATTTCTCTTTGCTGGACATTGTAGGGCTTAAATTTGCGGGTCTATTGTAGATGAATCGCCTTCGTCGTCAAAATTTGTTTCTAATTCGCTAACATTACGATTCTGACTTGGATTATAATAGCCAATATAGTTTTAGACAATTTATTAGACGAAAAATTAAACACTCTTCAGACAAAAAACATTAAAATACCATTTATAACTAAATATGTTGATGACCTCTTTGCCGTAATAAAAACAACTAATTACCACACAAGAATAAAATTCACTTTAGAAATAGAAGAGGGACAAATAAACATTTTGGACACAAAAATCCATAGAACCAACTCGTAATTCATGTTTGATTGGCACACAAAACCATACTCATCAGGCGGTCTAATTTCTTTCACTCGAACCACCCCCGCTACCAAATTATGAACACCGCGAAAAACCTAATTGACAAAGTTATAAAAATTAGCGACCAAGAATTCCACAAAACCAACTTTACCAAAATTAAACACATCCTAAGACAAAACTGCTTCCCAAATAACATAATTAAAACATTAAAAAATACAACAATAAGACCAGCAAATAGAAACCAACCACAATAAACCGATGAAAAAACACATATTACAGCAGCATCGCCTACATAAAAAACCTCACTGACAAACGAGCACTTCACGCAAGCATTGGACAAACGATAAAACATAGCACTGAAACCAAATAAAACAACAAATGACCTATTTTCAATCACAAAAAGCAAAATAGAAAAAGAAAGATGATGTAACGTAATTTACCAAATACAATGCAATGGAGAAGAAAACGATACCTGCAACGACGTCTACATAGGGACAACAAAAAGACACTTAGAAACAAGATTAAAAGAACATGCAAAAACAATAGAACAAAAGAACACAGCTTTGTCACAACACATCATAGACAAAAACCACACAGCTGATCTAACAACAACAAAAATATTAGATAAAGAAATTAAACAAAACAAACGATTTAGAAAGCCTATACATCAAAAAGCACCAAAACAAAACAGTAAACAAAAAAGAAGACCTTGACAACATAAGCGCGGCTTACAACGCTTTCTTAGAACAGCATGATGTAGTAAAATAGTTTAAGGTAAATTATCTTTATATGTGTAAAAATTCTAAGTGTTTGACTTATTGTATATTTGTTATTATAATATAAAAAAAATTGCCCTGAAGATGTCAGCAGCATCGCCTACATAAAAAACCTCACTGACAAACGAGCACTTCACGCAAGCATTGGACAAACGATAAAACATAGCACTGAAACCAAATAAAACAACAAATGACCTATTTTCAATCACAAAAAGCAAAATAGAAAAAGAAAGATGATGTAACGTAATTTACCAAATACAATGCAATGGAGAAGAAAACGATACCTGCAACGACGTCTACATAGGGACAACAAAAAGACACTTAGAAACAAGATTAAAAGAACATGCAAAAACAATAGAACAAAAGAACACAGCTTTGTCACAACACATCATAGACAAAAACCACACAGCTGATCTAACAACAACAAAAATATTAGATAAAGAAATTAAACAAAACAAACGATTTAGAAAGCCTATACATCAAAAAGCACCAAAACAAAACAGTAAACAAAAAAGAAGACTTTGACAACATAAGCGCGGCTTACAACGCTTTCTTAGAACAGCATGACGTAGTAAAATAGTTTAAGGTAAATTATCTTTATATGTGTAAAAATTCTAAGTGTTTGACTTATTGTATATTTGTTATTATAATATAAAAAAAATTGCCCTGAAGATGTCAGCAAGTGCTTGACGAAACGTTGGCGTTTTAATAAACTACGGCCAAACAGCTTGTAACAAAATACAAATAATTTTGAGATTTGTTTTCCTTGAGGACTTTTTCAACTTTACGGGCTTTGTCTCTTACGTAGTTAGAAGATATAGTTTCAGCACTAAATAACAAAAATCTTAAGTTTGGAGTTAAATTACTTTTTATAATATCAATTAACGTAAAATCTGCTAACGGATTTTGAAGTCTAAGATTCATTGAAACTATAGATGTATGGAAGTCGTCATATGTTTCTTTGTATTGTTGCTTTCGCAACGAAATTTTATCAATATATCAAGGTCAGACTCTAAATGTCCAAATTCTTTAGTCAGAGCTGTACTTAGGATTTGAAATGAGACACATCGATTTCGTTTGGTAAACCAATACCACGTTTTAGCTTTGCCTTCTAAAAGTACGTGAAAATTTGACCACAAGTGCTCCACGGAATATTTGGAACGTAAAGAAACTGTTTCGACTTTAAACAGGAAATCAGATACAGAGCCAGAACCGTCATATGAAATCTTCCATTTTTCTATTTTAGCATTTGAATCTGACGAACGATCTATATCTGTATTTGATTGGTTAAAGTTTGAAGGTAACTCAAATTGTGTTCGAGTATTTGAAGTATAATAATGAATATTATTGTCTTTGAGAATAGGAAAAACTTCCATTGCCAACTTGCGAAATGCTATCTTTCAGGGCAGAGAGTTATTTCTTGAAATCTTCGCGAGTGTCTCTCATTGTTTGTTCTATTAAAATCATTGATGTAGAACTTAGAACTTTTGTTTTCGACATTAGAAACTAACGGATGAATATTGTTCGAACCAGGATATACTATTCTCGATCTGTTTGATTTGATATTTGTAGTAGTTGAAGAATAAACCACACGCGATTTGGTTTGTTTTTGACCGATATCGTCTATCAACCCGATTGATATATTACTAGCAGATGCAGATGAGCCTCTGCCACAACCCCGACTAAGTGAATTGTTACTACGATCCTTTATTTACAGCACCATGACTAGAACTTCTGGTTTCATAATTACTCATTACTTCGGAAAAAAAAATGTCAAAGCTTAGAAAAAAAACGATCGGAAACTTGTTATCATCAACAAATTTGTAGAAACGGAATCAAATTATTTAGATAAAAAACATATATATATATGTGTGTATAACAAAAATTAATGTTCAAATAATAAGTCTCATAATATGTCTGGGAATGACAACCAACAAGAAAATGAATCTACGAAAAATGGTTATATCATTTTTTTTTCTCATGCATTTATTTATTGGATCTTCACATAGTGAACTAACAATAATTATTCAAATCTTAGAACTAATACTTAACTTATTAAATCCGGCCAGTGCCAGAAAAAATTTAATGTTTCTACATAAATTCAAAATAAATAAATATTCATTTCCCAAAATAAAATGTTAAGAATAATTTTTCTTTCTCATAGTTGAAGAATTATGGCCTCTGGTTAAGAAGAAAAGCGAATCGTGGTCGAGCGTTTGTCCGTCTTCTTCAAATAAATAACCAAAATATGAATTTTCGACTGATTTTACTCGATATCGAATGCGATGATTTGGACCCTGTAGAGTCTCTCCTTCTTAGGCGTTGGTGGATGCAATTATTGAGAAGGTCACGTGCTAACAGATTAGGGTGAGTTTCTAATTTTCTCAAGTAGCTTGAACAGTTTTTCATAATTCTCTATGCAATTGTGAGTTTCTCACATACCATGGGGCGCGGGGAATCAACTTTAGCATCTCAGCGGGTCCCCAAAGCTGTATACCGTAGCACTAAATGGGTTTCATGATTGAATTATATAACAATAACTTCCAATCCAGACTTAGCTTTGAATTTCTGCCAATTTGCCACGTAAGTTGAGATAATTTTAATTTTATTTGTGTTAATTTTGATTCTATGTATTTGTTCCAAGTCAGACGTCGGTCAAGATGAAATCCCAAATATTTTACATCAGAATGTTGAGGTATTTGCTGATTATTTACTCTGATTTGAGGGCATGATTCTCTTCCGAGCGTAAAAGAAACGTGGATACATGTTAGTTAATTTTTGATTAAATATGTAAAATTAAGAGCGCCTAAAGTATGCCATATATTTATTCTTATTATATGGAGGAATTATTAATTATTTTGTATTTGAATAATGCCGGTTTTCTCAATGTATCGTCAAACTGCCTGTTACTTAACCAGGACATATATTTATTGGACCGCCAAACTGCCGGTTAACAATTTTGGTTTTCTCAATGTACCGACAAAAACATTTTTTTCAGTTGGCAATGCCTCTCAAAATACGTATGAAAGTTGGGAGAATAATTTTCAGTTGGCAATGCCTCTCAATATTTATATGAAAGTTGGGAGAATAATTTATCTGTACGATAAAAAATAATTGGCAGATGAGTGCCGGTTAGCTTTGCGACAAAATAGAAGCCAATCAGACATTGAGAAAACCAAATTTCTTTAATCGGCAGTTTCTCGTTGGGATAAAAGATAATCGCCTATTGAGAAAACGGGCATAAGAGTATTTTTATATTCATCGTATTCAATATTAGAGAATAATTTAAGGAAGTTGTATGTTTCTTTCAATATCATGTTTCTTTTACTGAATACTCATATACAAAGTTTACAAATAATCTTTCTGAAATGGTTTTAGCAAGCTTAGGAACAACAAAAATTTTATATTTTGTGTAATTTAAGTTTTTATTGTCATTTTTCTATCCAAATTATAAAAGCTTCCTACAAAATATCTGCAAAATTAGTTAAATTTACTAAAATTTAAACATATTTCTGAAATAATTTATGCAAATATTGAAAATTTACTGTATTCTTATAGATTTTTTTTTCATATTAACAAAATTCATATGAAGATCTTTTGTATAGTTTTTCTTTACACATATGAAAATAAATCCATTTAGTTGCGATTATTTCGATAACGTTTACGAAAAATTAAAAGCCGCATTTTTAATAAAAAAAATCTTACCTTTGCTTATTTATGATATTTTTTATAAAAATTAATAAAATATTTTGTATACAAAATGAACTTTTGTATCAAATCATTTACATTTCCAAAAGTTGTTGAAACAAAACAGAAATATTTGAGTAAATAATACTACTTATGTAATTGATTTTTTAGAATCATTTGAGAAAATAATCATTTTGCCGACATCAAAATACAATTTTTACAATATTAAAAAAATATTGTTTTACTTTTTTAATTTTCATTGTTAATACTTGTTTGCTTGAAAACATCAATGAAAAACAATCACAAACAGTATGCATTTGATGAACCTTAGATCTAAATACATACATTGAATCATAAAAAATTCTTTTTCAAACAAACATTTTCTAAAATCTTTAATCGTAAGTCTATTAATTACACATTTTTTACACCTTTTATTTTCTTAACTTTTATTTTTAATTTCAGTTTTTTAATTTTCGATTTTTTGATTTTAGTTTTTGATTTTCAATTTTTAATTTTTAGTTTTTTATTTTTAGTTTTTGATTTTCAATTTTTAATGTTTAGTTTTCAGTTTCTGTTTTAAATTTTTAATTTTTAGTTTTTTAATTTTAGTTTTTAATTTCCAATTTTTAATTTTAGTTTTTTTTATTGGTATAATTGACTTTTAAAAAATAATTTTTAATTTTTTGAATTTATCAAATGTATTTTCATCTAGCTCAATTACTTTTGATAATTTAATTATCATTTTCTAAAATTTTGCCAATAACTCTATTTAAAACTGAAGAAATAACCATTGGTAGAAATCCTCCTTTTTGAATAAAAACTATCTACAAAATTAATTAAAATTACTAAAATTTGAATGCATTTCTCTAATAATTTATATTGAAAATTTACTCTATTCTTGTGAAATTTAAAAAAAAAAATAGATATTTAGCTGTATTTTATTCGAAATATAGACAATTAGAAAATGGAATTTTTATAATATTAATAAAATAGTGTTCTAAATATTTTTTAATTTT